>BTPG01000005.1:88724899-88843799 GCA_036245525.1 Semisulcospira habei | reverse complement strand
TGATATATTTTGGTATTAAGTTTAGTATGGAAGTATTGTTTATTTTGATTTGTGTTTGCCACATATGTTGAGTGACTGGTTTGCTTGCCCCAGTTTAATCATGGCATTACAGCAATAAGATCACTTGTTCTTATTAAGTTAAGTGCAAAAAAAACATTGAAAATCAGATGCTTCACATGACACTTTCTTTTCTTTTTGTCATTTCAGAAGACGTGCAGTGGGTGGCGCAACTCTGGTACAGGTCATACATGTTAAGTTACGCCCCTGGCCTGGACAGAACTGGCACAAATCGCACAGGTGAAAGGCACCAATCCCAAGAAGGAATGTATTTGAAAACTCAAGGGTCAGTTGCATGAGCGAGCTTAACTCTGTGCCAGCCACTAAGCAAGGTGCTCCACTATAGCTTAGCACCTTGCCTTGTGGCTGACTAAGGTCTCAGCTCACTCATGCAACTGATCTCCGGCTTCTAAGTTTTAACATTAAATGTTTAATAAGGATATGGCTACATTGTCTTTTTCTTGTTATAAAGTGATTCACTGGTGTACTGTTCAGGTTTTGCTTCAATTTTTCCATTAACCTCTTGACATCACTTAATTTATTCAAACATAATACTTCATGGGTGGTCCCTAGAGTACCTTGGTGCCTCTAAGTGCCAAGCTGTTCTAGCATAATCTTTCAATATCATAGTCCGTTTGTTTCTCTGCTTGTCAGAGAACAACACCATGATTTAGGAATGGTGGGAAGGAGGTTCTGTATGTTAACCCATTACAAACCTGAGGCTGATTTGTTTTTTAAATTTTGCATATTGTCCTGTGAAAGCTCTGTTGCAGATTAAGAGATAGATCCACTATTTTAGTTCACAGGGTGGTGCCAGAAAAGCTTGGCACCTTGGGCACAAAGCTCTTTTGGCAGCACCCTTGAATAAACATGTATCATAGTCAAATTTATTTCAAGCAAAAGTGTATCAGGATGAAAAGGGTTAATAAACTCCTCCTTGCAACTGCTTGTGCAGAGTGTCTGGACATTCTGATTGGCCTCGCTGGATGTGTCCTCCGCTGGCCAAGTACCATAATCCCAGCTCTGTTTTTCCTGGCTGAGACCATGCTGTACTGGCTGCGCTACTGACGCTGTACACCACCCCTTACCTTCGCACAGGGGAGGATCAAGTTGCTGAGGGTGAGAACGTTACCAGCAGTACACTTTCACTTTCACACATAATAATGACTTTTATACCAACCTGAAGGTGTGTATGAAGATTGTGGGACCAGTTGTGGGACATGGGTTAGTAATTTACAGTCAGAGAGTGAGTCAGTGGTGTAACAAGTCACATGTAATGCAATTTTTTTCACCATTTTGCTGTTGGCAGCCTGTTCTATCAATACAGTTGTTAACCCTTATCATTCAGAATACACCAGTGTGTAAAATAAGTTTGACTAAAATAGTTAAGGGTAGTGCCAGAATAAGCTTGGCACCTCTATGGCACCAAGCTATTCTGGCACCATCCTTGAACTAAAGCCATTGGTCTATATCCTTATCTGTAAGTACCAAAATGTAGCTTGCATATATGGCAGTGTACAAATTTAAAGTTTTTTAGCCTCAGTATGATATAGGTTAAAAAAAAAGTTAGCACTTTGGCTGTAGGTTTTGCTGGTGGTAGTGCATTTTTGTTCAGGTGATTCCTGTAGGAATCGCCTCAACATAATGTGCTACCAACAGCCACAATGTTTTAAAATTTTTAAAACAAATGTATTGTTGCAACAGGAAAACATTTTAATTAGATAATCTGTCTAGCGTCCTGTGACCACCATGTCAGTGCACAGATTGTGTTCACTAAGAATCTTGATAACATTAGTCCTGTAGATCTGTATGACATGTTTCTTAGGTCCATCAATGTTTTTTTTCACTGCGTTGTCACCAGATGGGACAGCTGGTGTTCCAGCGACTGTTTTATCACCACATGGCCGGTCAGCTCCAAGGACACACTGACTATCAAGAACAGACTGTTTACATACACTGATGGTATGTAACGCCCTTTGTTTTCTCAAAACACAATTACCGATGGTATTACAACTAGGAAATGTTTCTTAGCTAGTCTAATTTTAGCCCAAAAATTGTTGTGTACGATAATGGCCATGATGGCAGGAGAGGGGCGCCATAGGTTAGGCGGAAACCCGGTAGCCTCCCTTCCGGTTCAACCACGCATGTGCTCAGTGCTCAAATCACCAGTCAGTTTCTTCGCTAGTGTCGCGTGAGGTTGTGTACGCCTGTGGCTCCTGCATTCGTTGGCTTCGTTATCACTGCTTCGACTTTCTTACTGTGTTGTGAGAGGATTGTGGCCTTTGGGCTGGGACGCTTTCGTGTGTGCGTTTGTTTCGAGAGGACTTCCCTAACAACGCTGGTGAGCTTTGCTCACTTTCGGCCGGTCGCCTTCAACTTCTGGTGCCCTTGGGGTTCGTCCTTGGCCTACCTCGGGGGAAGGCCTGGTTCGGTGGCGGACGGCGCGTTCCTGGTCCTCTCGGGTGACTGTCGTCTCTGCGCCTGGCACCGGTCCCTTCGTGGCCGGTCGATGCGGGTTGGCGCCTTGGGAGGACGGCCTCGGGCTTCACCGCTGACCACCCGCTCTTCGTTCCTCTCCTTTCCCAACATGGCGAGGTATAATCTCGGTCACTGCTTCCGTACGGCGCTCAGGGAGGGTTTGAGCGCCGCACGCCAGCATACGCCGTATCTCCTTCGTTCGTTTCGCCCGTTTCGTTGCCTGCCGGCTGTGGCAGGTTCGATTACCTTTCACATAGATTGTTCTGTTTTGTGTTGCAGTTGGCAAGTCCGCACCTGTATCAGATGTGGACAATTCCAGTGGCCGAGCGATGGACACGAGGTGTGCCCTGCCCTGTTCAACCTGTACATCTTCCCAACCGTGCCTGGTCTGCGCCCCCTGGCGGGAAGAACAATGGAATCAGCTATGGGGTTTCTACTACCGTGCACTTCTCCGACGCCAGCACGTATACAGGGCCATACACCGGTAAGAACCTACAGACCCGACTAGTGGGTATTACCTGGTGAGAGGACAGTCTACCGCCGCGACTTACAACACGCGAGCCCGTCCTCCTGGGCCGGCAGCGAACACAGACCCGACTAGTGCGCGCTGTCCGGTACAGAGACTATGCAGTCGACAGCCCTCTTCCTGGAACAATATGGACACGCCGGTAATCACCACAGACCCGACTAGTGGTGCTTATCAGACGTTAGAACGTTCTCCATCGCGACTTCGGTCGCTAGCTCTCGTTCTACTACAAACCGGGGCAGCAGGTACAGACCCCGACTAGTGCACCGCTGTCCGCAGTTCCGCCGATACCTTTCGGCGCGAGACAAAGTACAGGTACAGGCTTCAGTTCCGGTAGCGGTCTCGGCACAGGAGATGCCCGCTTCCCAGCAGAAGGATACTCCTCCTCCACAGCATCGACAGAGTTCGGCGTTCAGGTACGGACCGTTACTCACCTCGTTCCAGAGAGCAGAAGCACCGGACGGTCTCTCCCGCTCTTCTCGCCATCGTTCACACCTCCAGGGACAGGTCACCGCGGCATAGGCATACCTCCAGATCTTCCCGTACCAGTAGGCCATCGCGGACGGTGTCCGGGGTCGGATCTCCGCAAGTGGTTCGTCGGTCCAGACCGCATTCCCCAGATGTGAGACATTCTACTCGGAGAGCGCGCCAATCGTCTACTGCACCCTCCAGGCCGTCGTCGTCCAGAGTCAGTCGACGCTGCCTACCACCCAATCCCGTTCTAGGAGTCCCCGCTCCCCGCCGTGAGCCCTCCCCGCGGGATAGGAGGTCGCCTCGACGCTAACGCTCATCGTTCTCGCTCTGGGTCTCAAGTAACCTCCCCGGTCCCGTTCGTGGCGTCACCGGCGCTGTGAGACCTTCTCCGGCCAAGGCCTCGGTCACATCCCCGGCTCCGATCGCGGAGGCTGGGCCCACACTCTTAGCACGAACCGGCCCCACCCACCCTCGCTCTGCATTTAGAGGAATGACGCGCTCAGCCCTTGCTCCTGAAGACTCAGTTTCGGCTTTACTTCGGGACGACAGCCCCGCGCACTCTATCCCGGCTGCCCCCTGACGTGGATCAAGATGAGCAGGAACAACATCCGTCCAGCAGTGGGACACAGGTTGGGAGACTCTGCGTGCCCTGGACGAGGCAGCTCGCATCATCACTCGGCGTGGCCTGCCGCCGGAAGACTGTCCTCCTTCTCCGCCTGCGAAGAAGAAGGCCGCGGCCTATGTAGATGCGGAACTCCATACCAAGACTTTTAAAACTCTTCCTCAGCCTCCGGGTTTCAGCAGCCTACGGGACACGTTCTCGGGCTCGACTCGCCGCAGGGACACTTGGGCGCCGCTGGATTCTTCAATGACTCTAAGTGGCCGGCGGACCTACCACATGTTTTTTCGGCAATCTTGGTACGCGGGACATACTCAGAGCTTTACCTGCGCACTACCCAAACCGGACCCAGCTGCTTGGGCCCTGGCGGCTATTCCGGCACGGACCCACTCTGCTTCCAGGAATCGATCAGACAGGTAATCTCATACGCCAACGCCTTAGCCTCCGCGGGATTTCTTGACCTTCTGACTCAAGCCATGGTTCGTCGCGTAGAGGAGGCTTGGCCATCCGTCCCTTACGCCGCTGCTGGGGGATCCTGCTCGCCCTGGCCGTCTCTGGTAACCGGGGCCTCCTACCCACACACTGTGTCAACGCTATGGCTGCGGCGGCCAACTGTGACCTTTTGCGTCGGGATTTCCTCCTCCGCTCCTGCCCTCTCCCCAATGACCTAAAGCTCCAACTTCGTCAGGCGCCCCTTGGCGGAGAACTTCTCTTTGGCCCCACTTGGTTAGCGGTTAAAGAGGCAAACAACGGACACCTGCCAAGTCGTACAGTACTTACTGCCTTTCAGCATACCCGCAGGACCCAGGGTCGCCCCCTGCGGGCGGCTAGACCCGTTTCCCGGCCTTACACCAGAGGTGGACCGTCTCCCCCCCCAGGCCCCCTGCCTTCCCCCGTACCCGTCCCACTGCAGGATCCTCTTCGGCCCCCGCTTCCAGGACCTGGCCCAAGCCTGCCCGACGCCCCGGGCGGGGCAGGGCCTTCTGACCGTTCTCCACCTTCGGCGCTCCGTCGACCGCGTGCTGGGACTTTCGGTCGGACGGGAGGCCTCGCACTGGCACAGCGCCGCCTGGCGGGCGCTGTTCCCTGGACGACCCCTGGATTCTTTCAACCATCTCCCTCGGTCTGCTGCGGATCTCCTTTCGGTCCCTGCCCCCACTGCAACGTACTCCGGCGTAGGTGGACCTTGGTTTCCGACAGACCAGCTCAAGGCAGACGCTCATGCGCAAACGAGGGTGACCAGCCCTACTTCGGAAAGCAGCGACAGAGGTGGTGACGCGTCTCGACTCCCCAGCTTTCTAACAGCGGCTGTTTGTAGTTCCCAAGCCGGGCGGCCAAGTGGCGTCCTGTGATCGACCTGTCCAGCGCCTCAACAAGTTTTATAGTAGCTCCACGCTTTCGCATGGAGACAGCTCCGGGCCTCTGCGTGCCTCGGCTGCAACCCCTCGACTTTGCAATCACCTGGACCTCGCGGATGCTTACCATGCACGTGCCCATGCACCCAGCGTCCAGACGTTATCTACGCTTCGCCTTCGAGGGTGTGGTTATACCAGTTCCGCGCACTTCCCTTCGGCCTCAACCTCAGCCCATGGGTCTTCACACGCATCATGGACGCAGTGGTAGCCAAAGCCCGTCGGACCTCCACTGAGCCCCACGTCCAACTACCTGGACGACCTGCTCCTGAAGAATCAATCCTCTGCCGCCTTGGAGGTGGACCGGGATGCCTTGCTTCAGCACCTCAAGACGCTGGGCTTCATAGTCAACTTCGGCAAGTCCGACCTCGTGCCGTCACGCCATTTCGTCCCACCTAGGCATGGAGTTCTACACCGACCGCAATATCGTCCGGCTGGCCCGAACCCCGCATTCAGAAGCTGGCGGATCTAGCTCGGCAGGTATCCCAGAAGTCTTCGATTCCCGCCAGGCAGTGGCTTCAGTTGACTGGGGCTGATGAGCGCTGCAGCAGACCTTATTCCGTTAGGACGTCTCTACTCCCCGGCTGCTACAGTTGCACCTTCTTCTACACTGGCGTCCGTCCGACCTCCCGACCTAGAGTCTCCGGTTCCGATTTCCTTCGTTGCTCCGTCCTCACCTTCTACAGCTGGGCGGACCCACTCTGGCTCGCAACAGGAGTGCCGCTGTTCTCGCCTCCGCCCCTCCCTCTCCATCTGCGTAGACGCGAGCCTCTCCGGTTGGGGAGCACACCTTCTACCCTCCTTCGAGACGGCCTCCGGCCGGTGGGACCTGGATCTCCGGGACCGACACATCAATTGGTTGGAACTGGAAGCCGTCTGGCAAGCCCTTCGTGTGTGGGAATCTCGCCTGCTTCACCGGGAGCTACTGGTGTTGTCGGACAACTCTACGGTCGTCGCCTACATCCAGAAGCAGGGCGGAACCCGCTCCCCATCTCTCTGCATCCTCCTGTACCAAGTGCTCCGGTGGTGCGAGGATCGGGACATTTCTCTCCGTGCTCGACATATCCCGGGCCACTTGAATGTGCTGGCCGACTCCCTCTCCCGTCGCGGGTCAGCTACTGCACACCGAGTGGTCACTGCGTCCAGACATCTTTCGGATGATCGGCGCTACCTGGGAGTCACCCATGATCGACCTCTTTGCCACGAGATGGAATCGCCAACTCCCTCTGTTCGTCTCGCCGATTCCAGACCCCTTGGCCTGGGCAGTGGACGCCCTCTCCATCTCCTGGGATGGACTGGTCGCCTACGCCTACCCACCCACGGTCCTCATCCCCAAGGTTCTTCTCAAGCTCAGGGGCAGCAACACTATCCTGTTTTCTGGTGGCCCCGTTTTGTTGGACCAGGTCGTGGACGACCGACCTCCTGAATCTGGTGACGACCCCCCCACTACAGCTACCCACTCCCACGAACGATGCTCAAGCCAACCGCGGCAGACGCTCGTACCATCCTTGTCCAGAACGTCTCCTCCTCCACGCCTGGAGGTTGTCCGGCAAGCCCTCTCCGCTAGAGGCTTCTCACGTGCGGCAGTGGGACGCGATCGCTACAGCCCGCAGAGCCTCGACCAGACGAGTTTACGAGGCAAGTGGAGAGTTCTCCAGCACCTGGTGTGACGACAGACGCCTCCCCCCCACCCGAGTTGACAGTCCCTCAGCTGGCGGATTTCTTCCTCTGGCTTTTTCACGACCAGCGTTTAGCTCCCATCACCATTCGAGGTTACTTGGCCATGATCGCTGATACTTACAGGCATCTAGGACGTCCCGACCCGGGCGCCTGCAAGGCACCTCGCCGATCTGATGGGACCATTTCGGTCTGCATCGTCCCGCTCTACGTACACTGCTGCCACGTTGGGACCTACCTTGGGTCCTTACTTGGCTCAACTCGGCCCGCTTTGAGCCGTTACAGCTGGCGAGGACTACCGGACGTGGACGCGGAAGACCTGCTTCTTGCTAGCCCTCGCCTCAGCCTCCAGAGTCAGTGAGCTGCACGCCCTCCTCTACTCGCCCCAACTGTTTACAGTTCCGGACGGAACGGTTCGGTGCAGCTGCTTCCCGACCCGACCTTCCTAGCCAAGACCAGATCTCCACTCGTGGGCACCACAACTGGTCACCCATACTACCTCTCAGAGAACCACGCTCCGATCGAGAGTCCCCGGCAACAGGACCCAGTTCGAGCGTTACGTGTGTACCTGCGCCGGACCAAAGCCCCTCCGCAGGGGACGCACCCCGCCTTTTTCTTCCTCTGTCCCCCAGGTAGAAACGACATCTCAGCCCAGACTATATCCTCCTGGCTTCGGTGGGTGATACGATCCCGCCTACCAGGAACTCGCCCCTGATGCAGCAAAACGCATGAGGATCAGGGCGCACGAGATCAGAGCCATGGCCACGAGCCTCGCATCTCGAACGCAACTGTGCGGCTCAAGGACATCGTGGCGGCTGTGGGCTGGCGAACAGAGAACACCTTCGCTCCGCTTCTACCTGAGGGACCTCTCCGGCCAGCAGCAGACCCTAGTGCTGGTGGGAGACATCGTGGCGGCGCAACACTCCCTCCCGGCGCCCTAGGCGCCCGTAAGTATCTTCACTAAAATTAGAGGGAGGTTGCTTGGGGTGGACTCTTCTAGTAGCTTCGATGGCAGGGGTAGGGGCGGTTAGCGGCACCCACCTCCTTTTCGGGATTCTTCCTAGTTGTAATACCATCGGTAATGTGTTTTGAGAAAACAAACGTATTTTTCTTTAAAATAAGTTTTTTTGAAAAATACTTACCGATGGTATTACTCGAAGGTCCCTCCCACCTGCCCCGCTCGCCCGCTGCTACCGCTAAGAAACTGACTGGTGATTTGAGCACTGAGCACATGCGTGGTTGAACCGGAAGGGAGGCTACCGGGTTTCCGCCTAACCTATGGCGCCCCTCTCCTGCCATCATGGCCATTAATCGTACACAACAATTTTTGGGCTAAAATTAGACTAGCTAAGAAACATTTCCTAGTTGTAATACCATCGGTAAGTATTTTTCAAAAAAACTTATTTTAAAGAAAAATACGTTTTGCATACAACCAGTCTAATTTCAATAAAATAGCTTTGTACCCCCAAAAATTGTCTTGCAGGTCACAAATATCACATGAAGATAGGTAATTAACTCTTTGCCTCTGGAAGGCGACTTCAGCTGCGGCAAGACTACTTCCTCTAGAAACACTTTTGGCAATGAGATCCACCCAGCCTGTGTTCGCTTGCAAGTGTGTGGCTTGGCTATTTTTAGTGCTGAATATGTTGTTTCAAGCGGTTGCCAGGCATGTGTATGTGATTCAGAGATGAACTCTTCACAAAAATACTTAACTCATTCAACCCGGCGCACATATTTCCCAAATTTGGGAGGTGTCATCTAATGACAGCACCTGTTGCAGGAGATGGATCAACCATGATAATTCAAGGGCAGTGCCAGATTAGCTTGGCGCTGACAGGCGCCAATATTATCATGGTCTTGCTGTAGTGTGTCAGGGCTGAATGGGTTAAGGGTAGAGTACATAGTACAGAACAGTTACTTAGTAGGCAAAGAGTTAACAAAAAGTATGAAATGTCATTAGCAAAAATGATATACATGTACCCGAATAATAGAATATTCTTACTCTGCTGCAGGTCTTGCTGAATGCCAGGAAGCCTACAACCCATATCCCAATGCACTTCTCTCTATGCGTTTCATTATTGAGGTGTCAAAGATCATTCTTGCTGACACTGCAGTGGAACCAGGGGAGGTCAAGGAGGGGGATAACATGCCAGGTGCACCCAGACACAACATGGATGAACTAGAAAGTGTAAGATTCTGATTCTGATTTCAGGAATTTTGAAACTTGTTGAATATACTCACATTTTACCCTTGGAAAATGTATTTATCTCTAAAATGTATTTTTCCGAAAAATACTTACCGATGGCATTACTATATGAAAGATACACTTAGCTTACCAATTTCAGCCTAAGAACCTACACAACCAGGGAGGCGACTCTAGGGAGTCGTACCAAAAAAATCCTGAGTAGCCTCCCTTCCCTCCCTATCCGGTCACGCTGTATAGTGGTGCCACGCTATTCGATACGCTATAGCGCTCTAACCGGCAAGCGGGGTAGGCAGGAGGGTCATTCGAGTATTGCCGTCGGTAAGTATTTTTTGAAAAAAATACATTTTAGAGAAAAATACATTTGTTTCCTCAAAGTACATTACCGATGGCATTACTATATGGAAGAATAGCGAAAAGGAGGTGGGCTGCCCCCAAAACCCGGCAGCGCAACCTAGCGCAGCCCCGCGAGGGGCAACCTCTTGACAATTTTCAGCTAAGCGTGACCTACGGCGCCCGAGGCGCCGGGAGGGAGTGTTTGCGCCGCAGCGATGCCCCCACCAGGGCCAGGTTGTCCCGCTGGCCCGCGAGGTCCCTGAGGTAGAAGCGGGCAAGGTGAAATTAGCCCGCCACTCGACAACCGCCACAATGTCTCACAACACCGCCGTTCCGATCAAACGCGACGCAGGTGGAGACCGAACACACGGACCCCGTGTGCTTGTATATGCAGCCTCGTAGCCCCCACTGGGGAGAGCTCCTCGTACGCAGAGCGGATGACCCAACGCAGCCAACGACGAGATAGTCTGGGCAGAGAAACATCCCTGCCGGGGGATAGCGGCAAGAACAAGTAGGTCCGGCCACACCGGGGAGGCTTTGTCCTGTGCAGGTAGACTCACAGTGCCCGGACCGGGGTCCTGACGGTGCTGTCTCCATCCGAAACAGGGGAGCGAAGATCAGCTTGTTGAGCGTGGACAGGTTGATGATAGGGCGCCACCGGCTGCCCGGTTTCGGCACCAGGAAGAGAGACGGCTGCAAAAAGGGCCGGGGAATCGTGCTGTGCAACCACCTCCATCGCGGACTTGAGGAGCAAGGCCGAGATCTCATACCCGCAGAGCATCCACCTTGAGCTGGTCAGCAAGGACCCGTGTCCAGACAGGAGCGCAGCAAAGCGGAGGGGTAAGTCAGAAGGAAATCCGCAGGCCCTCTGAAAAGGTAATGAGCACCCAAGGGTCGTCCGTCAGCAGCGACCGCGACACGTCGCTGTGCAGGGCTAGCCGCCTGCCGACTGGGAGCTCTACAGGGGTTGGCGGGGGGCTGAGAGTCAGCGGGCCCTGCCCAGCCCGAATCTGCGGGAGGGTCAGGGTCAGGCGGGGAGCAGCGGCCACGGAGCTGAGAGCGGGTGCGGACTCGGGGGAGGAGCGGGCACTGATCCAACAGAGCAACCCGGCGCATAAGGTCACAGTTCGTGGCCGTGGCAAGGGTGTTGGTGGAAGCATGGTAAGCCGCTCGGTAGGCCGCGACCACCAAGGCGTGGATGTCACGCGGGCCCTGCCCGGCCCGAATCTGTGGGAGGGTCAGGGCCAGGCGAGGAGCAGCGGCCATGGAGCTGAGAGCGGGGCGGACGCAGGGAGGAGCAGGCACTGATCCAACAGGGCAAACCCGGCGCAATAAGGTCACCGTTCGCGGCCGCAGGCAAGGGTGGAAGCATGGTAAGCCGCTCAGTAGGCCGCGACCGCCAAGGCGTGGATGTCCATGCCGGGGATCCACGTCAGGGCACTCCAGGGACTCCTCCATGCAGTGGAGCATGGCCTGTTGTCGCCAGTTAAAAAAAAAAACATGTGGGCCCGTAGTTATGGACCAAGGTCACCGTGTGGATGAGCCCGAAGGGGATGCAACACCGTAGGCGAAAAGAGCATAGCCGCCGAGTCTTCAGGTGGAGACTAAGCGCGTCGGTGGCGTTCTCAGGGGCCGGCCTCCAGAGTGGGGGAGCGCAGGGGGGCACCGGGGGGGCGTTCCGATCGTGACTACGGAGGTGCACTAGGCAGGGAAGGACGACTCGAGGAATCACGCCTGATCCTGGCGGCGCCCTGAAGGGTGCTGATCCCGGGACACCGACCTGTGCTGAAGACAGTCTGGGTCCCGCTGGTCACTGGCAGCCGCACTGCACTGTAGCCAGCAGGGTGCTGTTGGTCTCGGGAAGTCGAACCTGTGCTGCAGCCAGGCTGGGTCCCGGCGCTCGCGGGCATCTGCTCTGTGCAGTAGACAGGCAGGCGGTCGTCGGTCTTGGGAAGCTGACCTGTGCTGTAGACAGTCGGGGGTCCCGTCGCTCGCGGGCATCTGCACTGTGCTGTAGACAGGCAGGCCGCCGTCGGTCTCGGGGAGCCGATCTGTGCTGTAGACAGTGTGGGTCCCACTGATCTCTGGCATCCGCTCTGTGCTGTAGACAGGCCGGGCGCGATTGGTCCCGGGAAGCCGTCCTGTGCTGTAGACAGGCTGGGTCCCGCTGGTTCTCACAAGCGGCGATGGGACCTGGAAAGCCACACGGTGCCAAGGGGCAGAGCGGCCTGGGGAAAGAGACACAGAGGACCGACGGGGAGCGAGAGCGTCGAAGCGAGTGTGCCTCTATTGGAACCGACGGCCGGTGGTCCAGACGACCCGAGTGCTGAGAGCTGGGTGAAGCCTCCGCAGTCCAGCGGAGGTCCAACCAGGGGGTGGGGGGGGGTGGGGGGGGGTCGAATGGTCGTAGGGGCCAAGACAGGCGCAGCGAGCAACGCATGGTGGGAGGCGAGCCCCACGATGTCTGATGTCACCCGCTGAGGGGGCGGGGAGGCCGCCGGCCGAGGAGGCAGACAGGCGGTCTATTACCGGTTAAAACTTCCACAACTGTGATCAATGTCCGTCCTTCCATGAAGCGCATCTCTCGCACAGTCATGCAGAGGAGCAACCCCGAACAAGGGAGACACAAGGTGTGAGAATCTGTCGGCCACTGAAACCCCTTACACTGACAAGTACGTAACTGCGCACTGCAACAAGCTGAGAGGCACATGACCCATTGTAGCGACGAGCCACATGAGCGAAAACACCCGACCGGTTCCGAGTCGGCTGTGAAAGAACCAGCCGCTATCCAAGGAATACGCGGCCAGTCAAATTGTGTTTGTAGGGTTTGATGGCATCTCGAGTTCTGTATCCTGAAAAACATCAAAACTTCATTTTTTGAGGGTCAATGACAATTGAATACCCATTTTGCTTCCTGTTGATTATTTTTGTCCATTGGTCGTTTGTGTGTTTACTATTCCATACATTAATTTTTGACAGTTTTGTTTGAAAACATTTCATCAGGGTCAGCGGTTGGAGTTCAAAGTACTTTTTTGTCAAACAAACTCGTTTTTGTTGTGTGTGTGTGTGTGTGTGTGTGTGTGTGTGTGTGTGTGTGTGTGTGTGTTTTCTTTACTTTTTGTGAGGAGAACTAACTGCCAATATGTATATGTAAAGTCAAACCTGCCCTGGCAGCCAGCGGCCACCTTATCAAAGGGACCACTTCAATTTACTCCTATTTGTTTTGTAATATATCATGGCCCGGCCTCTATCCCATATCATTCGGAATACACCAGTGTGTGAAATAAGTTTGACTAAAATAGTTCAATGCTAGTGCCAAAATAGTGGCGCCTCTAGACGCCAGGCGATTCTGGCACCACCCTTGAACTAAAGCCATTGGTCTATATCCTTATCTGTAAGTACTATAATGTAGCTTGGATATGACAGTGTACAAATTGGAAGCTTTTAGCTTCAGTATGATATGGGTTATTATGACCCTTTATAAGTATACTGGTAATGCTTCAGGCTTTCTGTTGATAGAAAATTCTCTGTATTTGACAGATGAATTTGGGGAGGGTATAGGTAAGAATAGAAGGCCATCCATCCCCATGATGGACAGAATTTGGAGAAGAAGGCTTCAAGTCAGACAGAAAACCTCATGCCCTCGATCATTTGTGTGTGAATATTATGTATGTTATTGTGCTCAGTTCTGTATGAGATAGTCAAAAACTGCATGTCCTAAAAAAAAAAAAGAAAACCACTTATGTTGAACCAGAGGATTGCAGTGATATAACTTAGTTAACCCTTTTAGCCCTTAATCCCTACAGGAGGAGATGGCTCGACATGATAATTCAAGGATTCTGGCACTACCCTTGAATTATCATGGTCAAACCAACTCCTACATAGTCGTTAGGCAACACCTCCAAAATTTGAGAAATCGGACCTTGGGGCTAAAAGGGTTAACAAGGATACATCATACACTGTGATCATATCCACACAGACCATTTTAAGCCATGTGAAGAGATTGCAGTTTGTTCCCCTATGTTTAAAAATGGCCACTTTTTCTGTCCCTTGGGTAGCCGTTATAGATAGGTTTGACTCTATTCTCAGGTGCTCTTTTGCCCTGTTACATTTTTATTTTATTTTTTGACCAACCCTACTGTTACAAGAATAGTTATCATGTATCTTTAGTGCTTTCAAATATATCCAATCATCACATTGAGCATGTAAGCATGTGGACCACACAAACAATACATGGCTATATACACACACATACACATATGCACATGTGCCACACACATTTATACAAATGCACATTTGTATACCTTTTGATGACTTAAATTCACAAATAAATGTTCACACTATGGCAGCTTATGCTCAAGTGCATGTTTGACTATGTCTTTGTGGACTTTCTCACAATATTTCAGGTCACTAAAGAGATGTATGAGCGAGAGCAGCTGGGAGGCCACTCCTCTTCTCACAGTGGAGCCATCAGTAGCAGTGTGCATGACCTCAGCCCCACCCTGTGGCACGCGTTGGACGTCTGGCGCTGTACTAACTCACTCAGCGGGGGGTTCAGGGAGGCACTGAAGGCACTTGCTCACTGTGGCCTGGGTCTTGCCAGTGAAACTTGGTATGAGCATGCCTTTTTGTACTTCCATCCACATGTCTGTCTTATTCAACAGTTTTATTAGATCAGTGATTGTCATTTTCATGGGTGACAGTCTTCAGTCCTGGAGACTGATTCAGCTTTTTAAAATCCCAAACAGCTGAATTTCAGCTTTGTTTCCTCAAAGCACATTACTGATGACATGACTGTCAGGAAATAGTCTACTTGCTTACCAATTTTAGCCTAAGACCCAAAGGGTCCCCCCAGGAGGCTCTCGGGGATCCCTAACAGGGGCGAGAGTAGCCTCCCCTGCCCATCCGGTCACGTGCCCGGTGGTGTCTCCTTTAGCCAGTTGTCTACTTCGCTGTTAGCGTTTGGACGCTTTTACCTGAGCCTCTGACCCTTGGAAAGACTGTGTACGGTTCGACCGTCCCTTACCGGCCTGCCTTCGCCTAGCCCTCTCGTCTACTGCTTCTGGCGTGGCCTCCGTCTTCTCTGTTAGCCCTCGTCTGTGCCTCGTGCACTTGGCTGGCCCTGGAACCTTCTAGGCTTCCGTCGCGCGGTGGTTGTGCTTCGTCACCCTGCCCATTCCGCCATGGACAGGTAAAGTCTCGGCCGTTTCCTACGTCTCGCCTGGCTGGGCCGGACGTCGGGCTTCGCTCGAGCTACTGTTTTCTCTTCGCATTTCACGGTGAGTTTCGAGTGTTTCTTGATTTCGAAGCTTTAAATGGCGGGGTTCGTTACCCGCCGCCGGTCGCCTTTCATGTTTGGTTATGGGTTGCAGTTACCAAGTGCGCCTCTCCCCAGTACGGCGACTTCCAGTGACCTACTGTCCGGTACTTTGTGCTTCGTCACTCGGCCGTTCCGCCATGGAAAGGTAAAGTCTCGGCCGCTTCCTACGTCTCGCCTGGCTGGGCCGGACGTCGGGCTTCGCTCGAGCTACTGTTGTTTTCTCATTGCATTTCACTGTCAGTTTCGAGTGTTTCTTAAATTTCGAAGCTTTAAATGGCGGCGTTGTTACCCGCCGCCGGTCGCCTTTCATGTTTGGGTTTGGGTTGCAGTTACCAAGTGCGCCTCTCCCCAGTACGGCGACTTCCAGTGACCTAGTGTCCGGTGCCTGTGCTTCGTCACTCTGCCGTTCCGCCATGAAAAGGTAAAGTCTCGGCCACTTCCTACATCTCGCCCTGCGGGGCCGGACGTCGTGCTTGGCTCAGACTTCTGTTTGTTTTCTCTCCGCGTTTCACGGTGAGTTTCGCTCATTACTTACTTCGGAGCTTTAACTGGCGACGTTAGTTGCCCGCCGCCCGTCACCTTTCATGTATGGGTATGTGTTGCAGTACCAAGTGTGCATCTGCCCAGGACGGTGACTTCGTGGCCTGGTGTCTGCCACACAGTCTGTCGACCGGGTGCCGCCTGCTCCTCTGTCATCGGCTGCGCTGGCTGCCCCTCTTGACTGGAGGTTCTCGGTCTCTACTCTGGTTCCACCGCCGAGCGACCCGCGACTTTCCACCTTCCTGGGGACCTCCCGCGGCACGGTGGGATTGTTCAAGCTCCCCTCGGACTTGGGATACCCACACCTCACGTCCCTGGTAAGTTTGTAGCTTATTCGTAGACGCGTTAAGCCCGCTGACTCCTCCGGCGAGTTGCCAAGCCGGCTACGTGCCCCCCTCCTTGAGCCCCGGGCACCGCGACCCTTGTCGCTAATTAGTTAAGCGTCGGCCTTCGGCCCTTCTTCTAAGCCCGCTGACTCCTCCGGCGAGTCGCCTAGCCGGCTACGTGCCCCCCTCCTTGAGCCCCGGGCACCGCGACCTTGTCGCCCGTTACATACAAAAAAAACAAAAAAAAAAAAAAAAAAGAAGAAGTTGACGCTTGGCCTCGCGGCCCCTCCTGAGCCCGCCGACTCCTCCGGCGAGTCACCAAGCCGGCTACGTGCCCCCCTCCTTGAGCCCCGGGCACCGCGACCTTTGTCGCTAATTCGCTTATGCATCGGCCTTTGGCCCTTCCTCTAAGCCCACTGACTCCTCCGGCGAGTCGCCTAGCCGGCTACGTGCCCCCCTCCTTGAGCCCCGGGCACCGCGACTTTGTCGCTAACTAGTCTACGCGTCGGCCTTCGGACCTGCTCAGCCCGCTGACTCCTCCGGCGAGTCGCCAAGCCGGCTACGTGCCCCCCTCCTTGAGCACCGGGCACTGCGACCTTGTCGCCTATTGTAGACGCGTTGGCCTCGCGGCCCCTCCTAAGCATGCGGACTCCTCCGGAGAGTCGCCGAGCCGCTATGTGCCCCCGCCTTGAGCCGTGGGCACCGCGACCTTGTCGCCAATTAGTTCACGCGTCGGCCTTCGGCCCCAGCCTTAAGTCCGCTGACTCCTACGGCGAGTCGTCTAGCCTTGAGCCGGGCACCGCGACCTTGTCGCCTTCGTTCTCACTTCGGCGCTTCGGCCTCAGTCTCTGGGCCCGCTGACTCCTACGGCGAGTCACCAAGCCGCTTGTGCCCCCTCCTTGAGCCCCGGGCACTGCGACCCTTATTGCCTGTTGGTACCCTAGTCGGCCTTTGGCCCTCCTTCCAACCCGCTGACTCCTCCGTCGAGTCCCCCAGCCAGCTACGTGCCCCCTCCTTGAGCCTCGCGCTCTGCGTCTGGTTCGTCCTTCACGTACCTCGGGACTTCGGGCCGTTTCCCCTGGCGCCTACGGCCTTTCCACGTTTTCACCGGTTCTCGTCTGTTCACCGAAGTGAAGCTACGTCACGCTCTGTTAGCACTTGGATGGGTGCCCCTTGGGGTACGCCCAGTGCAGTGGGGATCGACGTCTTCGCCCTCGTCGCCTGGATAGTTGCGGCGCCCGACGTTCGTTGCCCGCCCGCTCGACTCCCTCCGGTGTCCCTGCCTTGTGCTCGGCGCTGTCGTTCTCCTCGGGACATCCTCTTCCCCGCTCCCTGCTCCCTTCGCCTCCAGCGTCTCCCCGACCCTCTCCGGTGGTTGACTCGGCCTCCTGCGTTCGCCGCTGGCCTGCTGGCATCCTAGCCTTCGGCTCCCCGGTTCGCTGGCCACTCGCTCCCCTTCGTGCTCGCTGCCTCTGGTGGTTCCGCCGGCACTCGTGCTTGCGGCAACCCTTCCCAGCTGTAGCGGATCTTCCGCGTGGCTTCGAACCCTCCGCCCCTTGCCTTCCTTCGTTCGCGGCAGCCTGGCTCCTTCCTGACCATCTCCCCTGATGCGACGTCGCAGCTCTACCGTGCTCCTGTGGGTACCCGCGTCTTCGGCCCTGCCTGGCAGTCTCTGAAGGAACCCTTCTAGGCCTGTGGGCCCAGCGCCACCCTTGTGGTTTGAGTTCCCGCCCCTTCGGACCAAGGCCCTCGCCCTTCGCGCGCAGGTCTCCGCTCTTCCTTGGGAAGTTGCGATGCTGCTCGTCGCTCGGCACGGCTCCCCCGCTTCGGACCCTTCACGTCGCCTTCAGCCCTTGGTCGTCGCCGCCAGCCTGGACCTACCCGTTGCTTCTATGCGTCCCCTGCCTCCCGCCCCCGCCGTTGTCTTCGCTTGCCGTTGTCTTCGCTTGCCGTCAACGGGACCGTTTCCAGCTCGGCCTCTCCGGTGTGGTCTCCCCCTCAGCCCTGGGTCCTTGCGTGGATTGTGGATGCCTTGGTTGCCCGAGACCTTCGATCTTCCGCCAGCCGTTCTCCTCCTTGGTCGACCTGCTTCTGCGGTATCAGTCAGTGGTCCCGCTTCGTAGGGCAGGGATGCTCTCCTCCTCCGGTTTGCGCGCCTGGTCGCCCTGGTCAGCGCCAACAGTCCGACCTCTCGCCTCTCGCCACTTGTTCACCTGGAGATGAATTTGGTGACTGACCGCAACTTGGTGCGTCTTCCCGAGCCTCGGATCCAGTTCGTGCCTTCTAGCCCGCGGGTAGCTGCAGACGCGGCGGTCCCCTCCTGACTGCGGCTCCAGCTCCTCCTCCTGATGAGTGCAGCGGCTGATCTCCTTCCCTCGGTCTTCTGTACTCCGCCTCTGGAGCCGTCCTCCGACGTTCTCTCTACCCTGGTGCCGATCTCTCCTTTGCTGCAGCCCATTGGCTTCGCTGGACGGACATTCTTGGCTCGGCTCCCGGATTCCCCCTGACCCCGCCACTGCCTGTCTCTCGCTGCGTCGTTGCCGGTCTCGACGGTTGGGGCGCTCACCTTCTTCCGAATTTTCGCTCGTCGGCTGGCCGCTGGCCCGCGAACCTGACTTCGCGGCACGTCAACCCGCTGGGACTGGTTGCAGTCGGCAGGCCCTCGGCGCTTGGCGATACGATCTTCGGACTCAGGACCTCCTCGTCCTTCCGACAACCCCTCATTCGTGGCTTGCCTTAGACGCAGGAGGAACCCGCTCTCCCGACCTCTGCTTCCTCCTCTATCGCCCCCTTCGCTGGTGCGAGGACAGCGACTTCTCCCTCCCAGCCCATCACACTCCAGGTTACCTGTTCGTCCTGGCAGCCTACCTCTTGCGACAGAGGCAGCTTCTTCACACGGATTGCACCCTACGCTGGGACATCCTTCGCTGGTTCTGCGCTCGTTGGGAGACCCCCCCCCCCCCCCCCCTTGTTCTCTTCACTACGACGTGGAACCTCTGGCTTCCCCTCTCCCCGTTTCCCGACCCCTGGCCTGGGCAGTCGATGCGCTTCGATCCCTTGGGACAGACTGGTCGCTTACACCTACCCTCCGGCGGTCCTGGTCCTCATGTCCTGCTCAGCCTCCGGGGATGCAACGCAGTCCTTCTCCTGGTGGCCGTTCTCCTGGACCGGATCGTGGACTTCCGACCTTCTCAGTCTCGCCACGGGCTCACCCTCCCTCTTCCCATCCCCCGCACGATGCTCGAGCAGCACCGACAGCCGCTCTTCCACCCCTGCCCCGAGCGACTTCTCCTACACGCCTGGCGATTGTGCGGCAAGCTCTCTCTGCTGAGGCTTCTCGAGTGCGACTACGGACGCTATCGCTTCAGCCCGCAGACCTTCTACCAGACGTGTCTACGAGGGAAAGTGGCGTGCTTCGTGCCTGGTGCTCTGACCGCCGCCTCTCCACCGTCGGCCTGACGACTCCTCAGCTCGCAGACTTCTTCGCTGGCTCGTCCAAGACCAAGGTTGGCTCCCCTCTGGTGCAGCAGCTATCCCTCTTGATCGCCGACGCCTACCGTCACCTCGGCCGTCCCGACCCAGCGCCTGCAAGGACCTGCCCGACCTTATGGCGCGTTTTCGGCGTGCAGCGTCCGGTCTCCCGCTCCCTTGTCCCGCGCTGGGGCCTCCCTGGTCCTCCCCTGGCTGACTTCAGACCATTGAACCGCTCCATCTGGCCCGCTTCGCTGACGTGACTCGGAGACCTGCTTCCTGATGGCCCTCGCCACGGCGCCCGCGTCGGCGAGCTCCACACGCTCTCGTCTCGCCCCGCCGACCTGCAGTTCCGAGTGGATGGCTCCGTTCGGCTACTCCCGGATCCTTCCTTCTCGCTGAGCCTAGGTCTCCCTTGACAGCGCCTCCGGTCATCACCACTCGGCCGCTTACACGACCCGGCTTCCTCGGGGGACTCCGCAGCAAGATCCAGTGCAGGCTCTTCGTATCTACCTGCGTCGCTCCAAATCCGTGCGGAGGGGACGGACTCGTCTCTTGCCGCCGACCGCCGGCAGAACCGGCTTCTCAGCCCAAACGTTCTCCTCCTCGCTCCGCTGGATATTACGGTCCGCCTATTGCGACCTCTCCCCACAGGGAGCTGAGGCACTGAGGAACCGCGCTAATGGAGTGCGCGCTAGGGCCGCACGTCTCGCCTTCGCCGCGCCTGTGTGGTCAAGGACATTGTGGCTGCGGTGGGGTGGCAGGACGAATCTACCATCGCCAGCTTCTACTTCCGCGCCCTGACAGTCCAGCGCGACAACCTTACGCTGGTGGGCAACTTCTGCGGCGCAACACTCCCTCCAGGCGCCCTCGGCGCTTTAAGTGGCACTTCGCTAAAATTGTCGGGAATGTGTGATCAGGAGTGACGGGCCGTCTGCGTCCCTGAAGAGGTTTCTTAAAGGGATTGTGCGGCACCCTCCTCCTTTTTGGCATTCTTCCTGACAGTCATGTCATCGGTAATGTGTTTTGAGGAAACAAATTAATTTTTCTGTAAAATGTATTTTTTCGAAAAATACTTACCGATGACATGACTCGGAGGTCCCTCCCTCCTCCCCGCTTGCCGCTGGTAACTCCGTAGACAACTGGCTAAAGGAGACACCACCGGGCACGTGACCGGATGGGCAGGGGAGGCTACTCTCGCCCCTGTTAGGGATCCCCGAGAGCCTCCTGGGGGGACCCTTTGGGTCTTAGGCTAAAATTGGTAAGCAAGTAGACTATTTCCTGACAGTCATGTCATCGGTAAGTATTTTTCTAAAAAATACATTTTAGAGAAAAATTAATTTTTCACTAAGACGGAACAGCCCTTTAGCCAACCTGTTCCATCCACAAGAGGCCTAAATTCTCTTGAGCCCCTGCGGATGCAGGGGGACATGAGAATTGACGTCTCTTACTGGCCATGGATTAAGGGCATAGTTCATTGTTTTCAGCCATTTCAATTTTTTTTAACTGTCACCCATGCATCTGAAACAACAACAGATGAATATTATTTAAAAAAAAACTGTTGTCATGACACAGCATGATGTGCAAAATTTCATGAGGCTGAGGTCGGCTGCTGTTGGCCCATGCACAGCTGTTGCACAGGCCAACTGCAGTCAGTGTCTGCCCAGTGATCTTTGCCTACCGGGTGGGTTCTAGGATTACTGACCTCTAAGCATTCATCAGATAACATACGCTATCAGCAGCAAAGAACTGCATAATACACATCAAATAAAGTATGAACTCTGCTGGAAGTTGGCATGATAATGACTGCCATAAATTTTGTCTGTACAAATAAACGATTTCCAGAAACCAGGAGTAGATCAGTCCAAACTGCATGTGTTTCAATGAAAACATTGAATTAAAAGCCCGGACAAACATGAGATATTGCTTGTTTGTCCGGGCTTTTAAACCACTGTTTTCGTTGAAACGTGTAGTTTGACCTACTTTTGATTTCCAAACATCTGTTGTGTGCACTTTGTGGGAGACAGCTGAGCAGTGTCCAATTAGCACGGTGCCTCCCAGGCACCACTGTGACCTGGAACTGCCTGTGAATTGTCATGGCTGATCTATCGTCAGCTGTGGTGTCGTAAGTGAGTGAACGCATTGAATCATTAAATCTTTGTCTTATGTTCCTAACAGGGTTGATGGCATTATTGCTCTCAACATTCTTGCCGAGACAGCCAAGTCCAACATGGCGGCCATGAAGGTGCTACACCGCCTTGCACAAGGGGTGAAGGCCACAGAGGACCTTACTACTCCACCACTCAGCAGCCACTCGGGACACTCAGGTTTGTTCGTAAATAAAATTATTTGCATGGTGTAATTTTGCGGCTATATTTGAAGATAAAAATGCAATACTCCTAAATCATAAGGAGCTGACAAAGACAGTAGGTACCGTGCCCTATTGACAAAAAGAACAGTTCAAGTCGTGAGCATTGTACATACATCTTGGTTCATTCAACGACCAAAAACCAACACTGTCCAAGAAACATGGTTACAAACTGGTTTCAGTTGCAGGGGTTCATGAGGATCTATGCCTCCTCCAGTTGGATCTTGTGGTGGTGAAAGTGTTAACAGTTGTACAGTACCTCAGATGAGTGCCTCAGAATGGCGATGTAAATGAGGCCACTCCTTGCTAACAAGAGGCATCCATTCTCATGAGCCCCTGCAAAAGCTGCAGGGGCTCATGAGAATATATGCCTCTTGTAGATGGAGTGGGGTGACTGGCCACTGAGTGCTGAATGTGTAAACTCTGTGCATTTCAGACATGCTTCTGTGTTAGGGACCAGCACACATTTGATTTCTTTTTCTCCGCACGTGTTTTCAGATATGTTCAGTATCAGCAGTAATGATGACGAGATGATACTGAAACAATCGGACTCGCATGGCAGTTACCTCAGTTCCAAACCATCCCTCAGCGACATCTATGAACAAAGTGATGAGGGTGACCCGGAGAAAAAGATGGGGTCGTCTGGGGCTGCTACTGGTATCTCGTCTGGCTCCAACAGGTATTAGAAAGTGGTTAACCCTTATCATTCGGAATACACCAGTGTGTGAAATAAGTTTGACTAAAATAGTTCAAAGGTAGTGCCAGAATAGCTTGGTGCCTCTAGGCACCAAGCTATTCTGGCACCACCCTTGAACTAAAGCCATTGGTCTATATCCTTATCTGTAAGTACTATAATGTAGCTTGCATATGGCAGTATACAAATTTCTAGCTTTTAACCTCAGTATGATATGGGTTAGAAAGTGATTAACCTCTTCACTGCCAGAGTGCACTGCACAAGATGTATATGTGTATGTATGTGTGTGTGTATGTATGTAAACAAGAGAGTCTCTGATATTTCTGTACACACAAGCTTGAAACATGGCGAAATACTTTCTTAAGTAGGTGGCTAAGTCAGCCTCCGAGCATATTGTCACTGAATGTCTCATTGGAGACATAAACAACTGTTTATAGGAAGTCGGTTGACCCATATTAGAGTCCGTAATTTTGTCATATTTACTTGAACATTTGCATATAGCTAGTTTGGAGAAAGACATTGGATGAGTTCATTAGCCAGCTTTGTATCCTTTCAACTTCTTTAGTAAAAATTAATTCTTTTCAGAAAAGAATTAAAACAATAAAAAACCTTTACTTCTAGAGAAAGTCAGACAGTGGCGGTGAAATGAAAGAGGCAACTCCGTCACCACGTAGACACTGACATAATACTCTAAATATGACGTCATTCTCTCTCGCGTGCGCGGCTCTCTCTCTCTCTCTCTCTCTCTCTCTCTCTCTCTCTCACACACACACAAACATGCACGCATCTCCAAGTGGAATAGATCCTCATGCGCTCTCCAGGTGCATGAGGATCTATGCCTCTTGGAGACGTTTGGAGCGTGCGCGCATGTACGCACTAACACGCACACACACATCGACACGCTTTCAGAAGAGCTTGCAGGTGACCCGTGTACTTGGTATATCATGTATCTAGGTAAAGTCAACCTGCTTTCACACAAATTATAGCAAGAGTGAAATTGTACCATGAAGTTCTAGTTTTGTCACCATTTTCTCAAGCCTATGAAGCAAAAGTGAAACTCATATCACATAAAATATAAAATTACGTAAAAACTAAAACTTACGTCATGACAAATGACGTTTGACAAATCAATGACACGTATGTCCTAAGGCCCTTATAGAACTCACTGACGCATTGGCAGATCTGCGAGACCTTTTCAATAGGAGATAATTCAACATCAGAATCGGGCCAAAGACAAAAGGTTGAGACCATTGACAACGGGGACAGCTCTCATATAGAAGGGAGTTTGTGGGTTATGGTTCATCCCATCTTGTTTTGTTTTTTAACAAAAATTTGTTTTCTTTCGTGCTCCTCAGGGTAATTTCTATGGTGTTTTTGTGTTGAAGTAACAAGATAAAAATTACGTCATGTCTAGTTACGCAAACCTCGCTTAAAACGTGCAAGAAATGGACTGCTTTTTGTTTTGAGACATATTTTAAACAGGTGAGACATAAATCACAAGGTCTTACTTGCTTTGTTTCATTATTATTTCTTGCCCTACAAGCACCCTGACCATTTTCCTTTTTTTCCCCTCTCACCTCTGGGGAAGGTCTGGTTTAAGTATACAAAATAAAAACATGTACACACATACCAGGGTCTCTAGGGATGCATCCTATTAACCCCTTTTCTGCCACCGTATGTACACTGTACGCACATTTTTTTTCTGAAATCATGGTTCATTCAATGACCAAAAACCAACTCTGTCCATGAATCATGGCTACAAACTGGTCTCAGCAAGAGACATAGATCCTCATAAGCCCCAGCGACTGTGGGGGCTCAGGAGGATCTATGCCTCTTGCTGAGACCAGTTTGTGTGTGTGTGGGCATGTATGTATGTGTGTGTGTTACACACTGTGTGAGCATGCTCGTGCATATGTGTATATTGCGTTATTTGTTCTAGCTAGATGAAACTTGAAATGATAATACCCGGTATAGCACACAATAAAAAATTGTAAATATTTTTTTAAATTTTTTTTATGTGTACAAAAACAATACCCAAGCTGTTTTTCATCCTTCCTAATTTGAACAGTAACAACATTGATGGGTCGCAGACCAGCACCCAGGACACTTTGGATTCCAAGGAAGATGGGGACGATGCATGCATAAATCAAGAGGGAGACACTGATCCAACCAAACCCAAACCTGTACTGAAGGAGTCCGCCCTGGGGCAGAAGAATTTAAAGTCGCGAGAGGTAAATGTGCAAGTGTACAGTGACAGATATACTCTAGAATCTTTTTAGTTACATTATAATTATGTTATCACAAAAGTGGGATATGCTAGAACCAGTTTTGAGGTGCCACCCTTATGAGAGATCACAGCTGTCATTAACCCTCATCATTCGGAATACACCAGTGTGTGGAATGTTCAACTAAAATAGTTCAAGGGTGGTGCCAGAATAGATTGGCGCCTCTAGGCACCAAGCTATTCTGGCACCACCCTTGATCTAAAGCCATTGGTCTGTGTCCTTATCTGTGAGTACTATTATGTAGCTTGCATATGGCAGTGTACAGATTTGACGCTTTTAGACCATATCATTTATGTGGCTGTAGCCACGTAAATGATGGACACACTGCTCCTCTGGACTTCTCTTGAGAGGGCACCTGTCTTTAAGACCACTTTTAGAAAGGTGTCTGCTCAAAATAGGTTATAGTTTATAACAAAACTTGGATCTAGCAACACAGTTACGTTTTCTGTGTAAATTTGCTGTGCATGTAATGAACTTCATTTATAACAACAAATAAATTGGGTCCATAATTCACTGTATTTTCAGAATTTGATCTCAGTTGTTTGGAATTAGCCCAGTGTAATCATTTCTTAGAAGTATATAACATTAAATAACAAAATAACAAATGGAGGGAAACATGTATACGCTTCCCTCTATGTTTATTAGTTAGTTATTTTCCACGCTTAGCTGTCACCCTGCAGATCTGTATTCCTGAAATGTTTTCTTGACAGGTGTCCTTTGATGAAACCAGCATTGCTGTGAAGGATCGCAGCAACAACCACACGGACAAGAGCCCTTCTAGGCGGCCAAACCATGGTGGGAAAGGTACACAGAGCGCTGATCGTTCGCGACAGATGCCAGACTCACACCCGGGCTCAAAGAGCTCCGGATTGCCCGGTACAGGTTTTCAGCCAGAGGTGGGGTCGGACTTCTTTACCAGTAGAGGGTCAGATGCCAGCTCAGCACCTACATTTACAAATCTGCCTGTAAGTTTGATCAGTGTGCATGTGTGTGTGTGTGTGTGCAGGTCTGTGATTTTGGGCCTTGGGGCCGTAAGGTCCAAAATCACAGATCAGCACACATGCATGTGTGTGTACTGTATACATATATACATGCGTGCCTATGTCTGATAGCAAGAAAGTGCCATCAATCTCAAAATGATTGCATAGACTTCCTTGCTGCACCTGTAAATGACTGTCTACATTTATTAAGCGTCTGCACACAGCAGTCAAGATATATAGACATGCTGCATTTATTCCATTTGACCTGTCTTCTGCATTTTCAATCGATCAGATTTCATATTGCGCTCAGAATGTTTATTATATCGCTTAACAACTGGAATTAATGTGATGCATCATGATAAATACTTGTTTGATGAATTATGATAACGGTATCTTCCAGTTGCCAGAGACTCTAGGAATCAATGGCTGGCACTGGGAAGTGGCTTTCACCTACACCGATATGCTGGCGGATATCTGCATCAATGGCAGCAGTGCCAGCATCCAGAAGATGGCGCTAGTTGGTATGAACATGGATTTGTTAGATCCCCACCGTCGCCTGATATCATCCACACAAATGCCCAGTGCAGGGCTTTTGGATTTGGTGGCTTTTCGTGCGCTGAATGAAGCCAGAGATGGAGGTTAGGGGTGTTTTTCTTTTTTACGAATTCATTAGACAGCAGTTTTCCTTCAATCTCTTTTTACCCGGTACCCATCCTCACCCATTTCAGTAATGTAGATTAGAATGTGTTTAGCTTTTTTAAAGACATTTGCTCCAATTAGAATTTATTCTCCTTTCACACATCTTTTCTGATTTCCTGCACTAATTTCACAACTTTCTACTGCCAGAGCCATATTTCACACAATTTGAAGTTGTCTCTAGGTTTGCAAAGGTTAGTTGGTGTAGACAGTCGCTCAGCATAAATGAACTCGTTTGAGACAAGCCGCCTTCAAAAGCCATGTATGTGTATGTGGCACATCTTGAATGAGTCAGTTATCATGTTTGAAAGTTCTCCATTCTGGTCCCTTGGCTTCTTGCTGTATTTTAACTCATTCACACATTAAGAGGACTTTATTTCCTCAAAAACATTACCGATGACATGACTGATAGGGAAGTGTCTACTTACTCTCAATTTTAGCCTAGGAACCCGTTGTGCCCCTGCACCAACCGGGAGGCACTCGGGGAACCCACAGAGGGGCCGAGAGTGATCTCCCGTGACTGCCCATCCGGTTCCGAGTCATGTGATGATTACCCAGTTTAGTCTACTTAGCTCGTCTAGTGCAGACGTATTTTGCTAGCCTCCGGCCTCGCTTACTTTCGACCGGTTTGGAACCCGTCTTTGTCCTGTGTTGGGACTTGCTTCGCTTGCGGACTCTTGCCGTGTGCTGCTACCTTCAGCTGCTTCTTCTTCTACCTCTGCTGCCTTCTCGCCTCTTCGGTTGGCCTCCTTTCCCGCCTTCGGCGCTGTTGTGGTATGGAGGTGTCGTCCCCCGCCCCTGTGGCTGCGGAGAGGTAAGGTAGTTGATTGGCCTTCGGCCGGCCTCCGAGCGGGTCGCCGGTCGTGAGCTCTTCTCAGCCTTTGTTTGTTTAACCTGGCGCCGTGCTTTGTTTCTCGGCTTGGCCCTTGGGGCCTACGCCGTGTCGCTTAATACCGAGCGCGGGCGCATAAACTGTCTTTGTTTTTCATGCAGAGATTGACCAATGAAACATGTGTTGTGCACGACGACTTTCCGTCTTTTGTTGCGGTTACGTTGGGTAGCCGGGTGCTGGCGGAGCGTTGCTGCGCTCCGGACTCTTAGCTTGCCGGCCTCGTGCCTCGGCGCTCGCACCTTGGGGGGGGGGGGGGGGGGGGGGTGAATTGTGTGTTCACTTTGGGTATGTTGACTTTGTCACCTTAGTTTCCCCTTTCTCCTTGTTGGGCGCGGCCACGTGCTCTCGCTTGTACGCTTGTTTGTTTGTGTGTTGCAGTTGCCAAGTGCGAACCTGCACCCTCTGCGGCGACTTCCAGTGGCCAACGGACAACCACGCTGTATGCCTCCCTTGCTCTGGCTGTGCCTCGGGCCGCTCTTGTGACCTCTGCTCCACGTGGCCAGAACTGAAGTGGTCGCAGCTTTGGAGATTTTACAGGCGGGACCGGCCGTTACCTGTGAGTAACCCTCCCGTCCGAGCGTCCCCCAGTGTGCCGTCAGGAGCAGGGACCAAGCTTGTCCGTTCGGACCCCATGGATAGGACGCCGCTTAGAACGCGTACACCCAGCACTGTTCGGACAACTGACCCTACCTTGCAGACCCCAAGTGCCGTCCTCCCTGAGCTCGGCCCAAGGGGACGCGACCCTCGCCGCCCCTTGTCTGCGGTCAGTTCTCGCTCGTCTCTCACGCCCGCGCGCTCCTACGAGGAGTCAAGTTACCGGCAGGGAGCCCGCCTTTTAGCGCCCGGCTCTCAGAGACGAAGTGCTACGCGACCAAGGACTCACGACTCTAGGGCTTCTCCCTATTCGCCGCGATCTCGCTCGCCGTGGGACTCTCGTCGTCGGCATCATCATTCTCGTCGGACACCCACCAGCCCCCCTCGCCTGGTTGCGGCTTTGCCGCGGTCTTCTTCGCGCTACCGGCGGTCTTCGCCCCATCGCTCTTCGCGGCGGCCGTCTTTGTTTCTTCAAAAACATTACCGATGACATGACCTTATGGGAGGTGTCTACTACTTACGCAATTCTAGCCTAAGAGCTCGTTGTGTTACCACACAACCCGGGAGGCACTCGGGGAACCCCGAGGGGGCCGAGAGTTATCTCCCGATACTCCCCATCCGGGACAGAGTACCCATAGTCCGTCAGTCAGTCTACTTAGGCTTACGCTGTTCAGACGTGTTTGCTCTAGCCTACGGACTTGGGATTTCGACCGGTTCGCCGGTCGTCGACGGCCTTGGTTCTTCGCTTGACTTCTTCTTCGTCCGTCCTCCCTGTGCCTTGCGGGGCTCTGGTGTCCCCTCTTCGTTGGCAGCTGCCCGCTTGGCTGCTTGTATGCCTGGGCTGTGCTGTGCGCTTCGCTGTGACTTCGCCGCGCGTGCCTTGGTTGAGGTTTTTCTCCCCCCTTCCCCGGTCCCGCTCCGGGAAAAGGTAAGGTAGTTGGGTTGGCCCTCGGCCGGTCTCCGCGCTGGGCACTGGTTGAGCGGGCACGAAGGCGGTCTTCTTCGGCGCTGTTGCTTTGCGCCAAGATTCTTGGCTTTTACTTGGCGGGCCCCGCGCCCGTTCCCCCTCTCCTTCCGTGTTGGTGTGGCATTATTATTTCACAGGGTCGAAATCTCCCTTTCTCAAAAGAGAGGGCATTTACGCGTGAGGAAAGGAATGAGACGTTTTAATCTGGAACGGTCATTCTTAAACGGCTCAGATCCACAGGTGGTCAGCTTCGTTTTCCAAGATGGCGTCTAGCGATGCAGAGCACCTTTTCCTCGCGGTTAAAACCTTTAATGGAATGGGAGTGGTGTGAAATGTCGGTGAAAGTTAAGTCTAACCATATTTCTGGCGCTTACCTACTCACTTGTTTCTTACCTACTCATTTGTACCTTGTGGGGTTCAGGGAATGTGTTATGCTCCAGCCATTCCTTGACGCATTACGTTGGTGAGTGGGGCGAGAGCCGACGCTTACTTCGGTACTGTGTCGGTCACGTAAGGCCTGTTGTTTTGCGTAATGCAGTCCTGTTTACCATACACGGGGGCTTATTAGGTACACAATTTGGCTGGTGGGTGAACATACTTGTGCACTTTTATACTTGGCATCACATGTTTCAGTTCTTGGATGTCATGTGTTATGCCCTCTTGAGCGCAGGGCCACTGGTCGCCACGCCTTGCTGCCGTTTGTTAAGGTTCAAGATGACCTTTTTGTGGCTGTAATAGACGAAAATCAAAAAAAAAAAAAAAACCTAAGTCTTGCCACCACAGGTGCTGCTCACATTCATGCATGCGCTCGTTCCGCAAGTTACAGGAACAGAGCTACAAAATGGACATTGATTTCAGATGGGTGTAGCCCGTCGCCAAGGCAGCTAAGGGCCGGCGCCAGTGACCTCATCCCAACCCGAACCTACCTGACGGAAACAGAGTGCTAAGACAGCCCTATGTCTCCTGAACACTTTAGTGTATGCTCTTTGGTTAAATTCCTCCTTGCCTAAGGCTTGTGCATGTGAATACAAATTACGGTCGAAAGGAGATTAATGGCCTATATAGGCAACATAAAACTACGATCAAAGCTGCACCTGGAGGCCCGTCGCTATAGTACAGCGCCGGTGTTCAGCGGACGGCACCACTCCGACAAAGGTTACTGTGCCTGCCGCTTGCTTCAGGCCTATACTTGTCATGACATGCTTGAGTTGTTGTGCATGATGTGTTGCGAAGGTTAACCTTACCAGGGCAGGGTCCCTCAGGCCCACGCCCGCGTGCCTTCGGTTTTTATATGTTGCAGTGGCCTCTGGACCTGCACACTACATGGAGGATTCCAGTGACCGTCGGACTCACACAAGGTCTGTCTACCATGTGCCGGATGTACCTCCGAACGTTGGTGTGACGTCTGCTCCACATGACCTGAACGGCGCTGGGCGCTACTTGGGGCTTCCTTTGGCGAGTTCGCCCGGCACCTGTGACTGGTTCCAGACCTGCTGAAATACCGACTGCTGTTCCCGGTACTACGATCGCTCGAGTTCCGACGAGATGATGGAGAGATCACCATGCCGGACGCGTCAGTATAGTGTGCAGAGTGGGTTGATCGATGCGGTGGTTCCCAGGAGGGAACGCACCAGGACCAAACATTGTGGCAGACAGAAAGCCCGCATCGACACGGAGCTCGGTGCGGAGGGACGTGCGCTAATCCGTCCTGATCCTATGCCGATCCCCGCTCGTCTCCTAGAAAGCCCGCTGGCTCCTACGCGGAGTCTCCTCACTGGCAGCGAGCCCACCTCGCCATAGAGCTCGGTTCGCGGAGACATTCTCGCACGCATGCATCGTCTCGGCACAAATGGAATCCGCTGGGCGCACAGTACGGAACCCACACACCGCTGAAGGTCAGCGGGGAAGCCGTCCAGGCAGCCGATGACGAGGCGCAGGTTATCGCGCTCGGAGCGGGTATGCTGGCACCGCCCTCGCTCCCTGGAGGGGGCTCCACCAGGACAGCGCTGCTCGTCGGGGGACACACTGAGCCGGCTGCTAGTGGTTACAGAGTCCTGTTGGTGACAGCCGGCTAGACAGAGGTTCCAGTCTCCGTTTCTTACCGCTCGATTCCTTGACGATCTTGTGGAGAGATCACCATGCCGGTTGCAACGTTCCAGTACGCGGAGTGGGTTGATCGATGCGGTCGTTCCTAGGAGGGAACGCACCAAGAACAAACCTTATGACAGACAGGAAACCAGCACCGGCACGGAGCTCGGTGCCGAGGGACGTGCGCCAATCCGTCCTTGATCCAATGCCGATCCCCGCTCGTCTCCTAGAAAGCCCGCTGGCTCCTACGCGGAGTCTCCTCGCCGGCAGCGAGCCCACCTCGCCATAGAGCTCGGTTCGCGGAGACATTCACGCACGCGTACACTTTCACGGCTCGATTTGGAATCCTCTCGGCAACTTGGATCTCCTCTCTCGAACTCCTACACGCGAGGAGGGACCGCTCCGCTCCATGGGATGCTCGTCCGCTACGGTTCGCCATCGTTGGAGTCACTCTTCTAACACTCTACGTCTACACTCCGCTCTCTCTCCACTGCGGGCGTGCTTAGGAGTTGCCGTTCTTCACGTCGCTCCAGGGATCCTGTCCCGTCTCGCTTGTCGGTCCCCTTCGCGTCCGGCTGCCGTTCGTCCCTTTCCTCTCCCCTCACTCAGCCATTTCCCCTTCTTCGTGCTCCGTCCCAGGGCGCCTGGCTGCAGTCGCTCCATTTCTGGACGCTCGACCCCCTCCGGTGGATCCTCGGGGAGGACGCTGTCGTTACTTCGCCTAGCACAGACCTGTTTACCTACACTTGGGGGTTTAAGTACACATATTGCTTGGGTTACACTTACATGTACACTTTTCTACACAATTATACACTATGTACACCTTTGGAGATCTGACTACTCACTAGCTTGTGACCTTTTACACGTGAGATCCAAATTACCCTTAGTCAGTTGGAAGGGTTTTGACTTCACACGGGGGGTAAACAGGTCTGCGAGCGCTTCGGCTTCTGTCTCCACTGGTGCCCTCTCGGATACAGCTCGGAGTTGGCCGCGGCTGCCGCACTTCGTGACAGGCGCTTCGGCTACCCTGCGCTTCTTCTCTCGGTTCCCGGAGCTTCTTGCTTCGCCCTCCTTGGAGTGGTCAGCTGTTGGCTTCCCTCGGCAGGACCGGGTCTCGGGAGGTCTCAGGAGTTTGCCTGCCCCTACCGGCTGCGGATCCGCTCTTGACTCTTCTTGGACTAGATGACCTCTCTCGTCCGTAACAACCTACACTGCGTGGGATCGGGGAGCTCCTTACCCTGCTCTTCGTTCTCCAGTGGACGGCTCCTGGCCCCTGGCAGGTCGTCTGGCCGCGGAAGGACCCCCTGTGCTGATGACTCGGCTGACCCAGGTTCTTCGGAGTTCCTGGACTTCACTTCGAGGAGCAGACCGTAGGAGGCTGCTAGGACCTTGGTTTCGCTTACGCTGGTGCCAGATGGCGATGGGATGCGGTCCGCGCAGGTGGTCCTCGGCTCCGCCTCCAGATCTTGGGCTGCGCCTTCTTCCGGAGCTGCCGACCCTTGACTCCAGTTTCCCGTGCACTCGGCCTCCACAACGTTCCTCGGTTCCCCTGCGAAGGAGGAGTCACCGCGGATGGAGGCTCCGCTCCTGTTTCGGTTTTCCGTTGGATTCACCGGGGGTCCTTAACCTACCCATGGACACTGTGGAACCAAAGCGCAGCGCCGTCTCCCGGGTGCCTAACCTACTCGACATCCCCATTGGGCGCACAGGGGTACGCCGGAGTTTGGACAGGTGGTACTGCTGCGGTGGTGCTCGCGGTGGAAGGGCCTAGCCACTGCTCAGACGTCGGCTCTACCCTCCGTCGGTCGTCTCGCAGCCCGGCGGCTATAGCTACGCCCCCTACTTCCGTGGTTCTTCTCGAGGTCCAGCCTAGCCTCCGGACCTCGCGGACAAGAGCGTGAACGGCTTGGATCTGACACGGACTAGGTCTGCTCGTGGGAGGTCTGAGCCAGCCTTTTCCCCGATGGAACCAGTTGCTTCACTCGGAATGCACGAGGATACCTTCGGAGGATCGGCACGCTGGCGAGATGGCTTAGTGGACCTGTTCGCCGCTAGGTGGGATCTCTGGCTTTCCCCGCGCCTTCGTGGGGTATAGCCCTCCTGGACGAGATGCCAACGCTCTGACCTAGCCTGGGAAGGATCCTCCTCTCGTCCTGTTGGTCACCCCTTTCCCTGGTACCGGTCCTGAACCTCTTTCCCCTCTGCTCGCCACGGACCCCCCGCTACTGCTTCCCGCATTCTACTAGGTCCGCATGCAGCCGCGATGGTCACTGTTCCGCCTTGCTGGAGCGCCTACCCCTGCACCTTGGCGGTTTGCGACAGACCCTCAACGCTGGAGTCTTCGCATGGGCAGCAGTCGAAGCCTCGCTATGGCCGCCTCCCCAACTTGACGCCTCTACGATGAAGTTGGCGAGGCATTGTACTCTTGGACGGCGTCCGTCACCTCTCCCCTACCGACCCTGCTGACCCCAGCTGGTAGACTTATCCCCAGGAGACTAGGCAGGATAGCCTGAGCTTGCCTCACGTATACCTACGACGACATAGCCGTCCGGGCGGACGCGCACGCTTCTTGGCCGTGCCCGGCAGCTCTGAAGCTACAGGGCAGTCGATCTTCCTGTCTACGCTCAGTCATACGATCCAAAGTCCAGGATCCCTCCCTCAGGGAGCTTAGAGGCTAATTACGTCCAATCAGCTACGTGCAGGGCCTTGAACGCCACAGCCGTCAGGAACTGGGCTGCCCTCATCGTGGCTCCTGGAGGGCGGACGCGCAGGTGCTCTTGTTCGCAGAGTTCTGTCAGCCTAGCGAGGTTACGCACTCTGGTGGGGGACCGCCCGGGGGGGCACTCCTCCCTCCTGGCGCTTCAGCGCCGTCGCTTACACCTACCTAGAGTCGTCGGGAGTTTGCGGTTGGGAGGACGGCCCTTGGGGCCTTAGGTGTGCTAGAGCGCGGCACCCTCCTCCTTTTCGCCATTCTCCCATAAGGTCATGTCATCGGTAATGTTTTTGAAGAAACAAATGCATTTTTCTTTAAAAGGTATTTTTTCGAAAAATACTTACCGATGACATGACTCGGACGACCCTCCCACCTGCCCCGCTTGCCGCCGGTAAGCTAAGTATCCTGACTGACGGACTATGGGTACTCTGTCCCGGATGGGGAGTATCGGGAGATAACTCTCGGCCCCCTCGGGGTTCCCCGAGTGCCTCCCGGGTTGTGTGGTAACACAACGAGCTCTTAGGCTAGAATTGCGTAAGTAGTAGACACCTCCCATAAGGTCATGTCATCGGTAAGTATTTTTCGAAAAAATACCTTTTAAAGAAAAATGCATTTTTCCCCTAGGCGTCGCTCCGCGCGGAGCCCTAGCCGGGAGGGTCACCCTCATTCCCGTCCTCGTAGTCGCTCTCCCTACTCCTCCCGGCTGGACGCCTCTCGGGGACCTCTCCGTTCTCGCCGCGGCAGTCCGCTTGCCGCTCCCCCTCCTCCCCGGGACGTGGACGCCTTGAGTTTGCTGGCTGAGGATTCTGCTTCTGCCCTGCTAGGCCCAGGTAGCCGTTCCCCCGCCTCCCGCTCGTCCCTTTCGGACATCTCGGACTCTTCTCCGCTGCCTTCTTCTTCTCGCGCGGCTACGTTGCTCGCCTTGGATGAGGCCGCCCGCATCGTTTCCGCCTCCCTCCCAGTCGACGCTTGCCCTCCGTCTCCCCCCCTCAAGCGCAAGGTATCGGCCTTCGTCGATGCTGGTCGGCAGACGAAGAAGTTTAAGTCTCTTCCTCAGCCTCCTGGTTTCAGCGACATGCGGGACGCCTTCTCCGCGCACCTCCTCGCTGCCCCTAGGGAACATCAGTTTTTCGGCGACCGCAGATGGCCCCCCGGCCTCGACATCGCCTTCCGGCAGGAGTGGTACTCTGGACATTCCCAGTCCTTTGTCTGCGCTCTTCCTCCAGTGGATCCGGCGGCTGTTCTTCAGGCTGGCGGCTCTTCGCTTCTGAAACGCGCCATTCCTCGAGGTTTGGATGCTACAGCGGCCCTGGTTCGTAACACCCTTGCTTGTTCGGGCTTCCTCGAGCTTGTCACCCAAGCGGCGGTACAGCGGATAGAGGAAGCTTGGCATCCTTCCATTACTCCCCTGTTAGGAGATCTTCTCGCCCTCGCGGAGGTAGCTAATCGTGCGGCGTATCACTCATCTGTCAACGCCATGGCGGCTTCCTCCAATTGTGACCTCATGCGTCGAGATGCTGTCCTGCGGGCTTGCCGGGGTTTGCCTTCGGACCTGCAGAACCAGTTGCGTCGTGCCCCCCTAGGTGGATCACTTCTGTTTGGCGATACCTGGTCTTCGGTTAAGATCGCGAACTCAGATCGGTGGCCTTCCAAATCTGCGCCTTCTCGCTTTCGCTCCGCCCGCAAGGCCGCGGGTCGCGCCCTGCGGGGCTCCGGACTTCCTGCGTCCTCACACCCCCTCCCTTCTCGTAACCCCCGCCGCCGCCCTGCCTTTGGTCGACCCGGTCAGGTTAGCTCCTTTGCCCCCGCCCGGTCCCGACCTGCCCGTCGCCCTGGGCGCGGGCGGGCTCACTGACTCCCTAGCTCCGCCCCCGCCGACCGTCTTGGGTCCTCCAGTCGGCGGGAGGCTTGCCCGGTTCAGCGAAGAGTGGTTTTCGCTGTTCCCAGACGACCCCTGGATCAGGACCACCGTCTCCGACGGCCTTCGGATTTCGTTTCGCTCTCCTCCTCCGCTGCGACGGGCCCCTCTGTGGACCGCCATGCCCTCCGACCCGTTAAAGTCCAGCGCTCTGCGTTCCGAGGTCTCCGCTCTTCTGCAGAAGTGTGCCACGGAGGTGGTTGTGCGTCACGGCTCCCCGGCCTTCTACAGTCGCCTCTTCCTGGTGCCCAAGCCGGGCGGCAGGTGGCGCCCGATCATCGTTCTTTCCAAGCTGAACTCCTTCATTTCGGCTCCTCACTTCCGCTTGGAAACCGCTCGGTCCCTCAGGGCCTCGGTGCAGCCAAGGGACTTCGCCGTGAGCTTGGATCTGTCAGATGCGTATTTACATGTTCCCATTCACCCTGCCTCCAGGAAGTACCTGCGCTTCGCCTTCGACGAAGCAGTCTACCAGTTCCGGGCCCTTCCGTTTGGTCTCAACCTCAGCCCTTGGGTATTCTCTCGCCTGATGGACGCGGTAGTGGCCAAGGCTCGTCAGTCATCGTCCAGCCCTACTTCCAATTACCTCGACGACCTCCTCCTACGCAACCAATCGGCGACCGTTCTTTCAGCGGACAGAGACGCCTTGATCCGGCTGTTAGCGCGACTCGGTTTTCTCCTCAACAGAGGGAAATCGGATCTCTCGCCCAGTCGCCGATTCGTCCACCTAGGCATGGACTTCGCTACCGATCTGAACTTGGTTCGTCTTTCGGAACAGCGGATTCAGAGGTTAGCCTCCTTGACCGCCGATCTTTGCCGGCTAGACGCAGCACCTGCCAGGACTTGGCTACAGCTTCTCGGAACGATGAACGCCGCTGCAGATCTCCTGCCCCTGGGGCGTCTCTACTATCGGCCCATACAGCTGCACCTCCTCCTTCACTGGCGCCCGTCCTCCGCCGACTTGGCAGCCTTGGTACCGGTCACTGCGCTTCTTCGTCCCCATCTGCTGCGCTGGATGGATCCGGCGTGGCTGGCTTCGGGAGTTCCCCTCGCGGCTCCCCCTCCTCGCCTATCTCTGTGTGTCGACGCGAGCCTCTCAGGGTGGGGTGCCCACCTGTTTCTGGACTTCCGAACGACGTCGGGAGCCTGGCCGCCAGAGATGTCTGCCCGTCACATCAACTGGTTGGAGCTTCAGGCTGTTTGGCAAGCCCTCATCACTTGGGAATCGAGTCTGCTGCACCAGGAGCTCTTGGTCCTTTCCGACAACGCGACGGTGGTGGCGTACCTTCAGAAGCAAGGCGGCACACACTCTCCCGACTTGTGCATGCTCACCTACCGGCTGATGCCTTGGTGCCAGACCCGCGGCATCTTCCTTCGAGCGAGACACATTCCGGGCCACCTGAACGTCCTCGCCGACTCGCTCTCGCGTCGTGGTCAGATGTTACACACGGAATGGACGCTTCGCCAGGACATTTTCCAGATGATCTGCGCCCACTGGGAGACTCCTCAGATCGATTTGTTTGCCACGAGGTGGAACCATCAGCTTCCCCTCTTTGTCTCCCCGGTCCCGGATCCCCTGGCCTGGGCTGTCGACGCTCTCTCCATCCCCTGGGACGGTTTGATCGCCTACGCCTTTCCCCCGACGGTCCTTGTCCCCAAAGTCCTCCTCAAACTCCGGGGATCCAACGCCGTTGTTCTCCTGGTCGCCCCGTTTTCCTGGAACCGCTCTTGGACCACAGACCTCCTCAGCCTCGCCACGGGCCCTCCTTTGCGCTTACCGACGCCCCGGACGATGCTCAAACAGCCTCGACAGGCCCTTTTCCACCCGTGCCCGGAGCGTCTCCTCCTTCACGCCTGGAGGTTGTGCGGCGTGCCCTCACCGCTAGAGGCTTCTCGATTGCAGCAGTGGAGGCGATCTCTTCGGCCTGACGACCCTCAACGCGACGCGTCTACGAGGGAAAGTGGCGAGTGCTGTGCGCCTGGTGTGAGGACCTCCGTCTCGACCCCACTGGTTTGACTCACCCCCAGCTCGCGGACTTCTTCCTCTGGCTCTTTGGAGACCAGGGTCTCGCCCCTATCACCATCAGAGGATACCTTTCCATGATTGCCGACACTTATCGACACCTTGGACGTCCGGACCCCGGCGCCTGTAAGGACATCGCCGACCTTATGTCGCACTTCGGCTTGCGACGTCCGGTACTCCGCTCTCTCGTCCCGCGCTGGGACCTTCCCTGGGTCCTGACGTGGCTGAACTCATCCAAATTCGAACCACTGCCCTTGGCCCGCCTTCAGGACGTGACTCGTAAGACCTGCTTCCTTTTGGCCCTTGCCACAGCGGCCCGAGTCAGCGAGCTGCACGCGCTCTCGGCGCGCCCTACCTGCCTGCAATTTCGTGCGGATGGCTCCGTGCACCTTCTCCCAGATCCCTCCTTCCTTGCCAAGACCAGGTCTCCACTGACGGCGCCACAAATGATCACACTGCGACCGCTGCGGGGAATGGACTTCCCTCGAGAGACCAGGCAACAAGACCCTGTGCGCGCCTTACGCGTCTATCTACGCAGAACCAAAGCCGTCCGTCGAGGACGCTCACGCCTCTTCCTGCCTCTTAGGCCCGGCAGACATGACATTTCGGCCCAGACGATCTCTTCCTGGCTACGCTGGGTCATTCGGTCCGCCTACCAGGACCTCTCCACACAGGGAGCAAAGAGGCTTAAGATACGCGCGCACGAGGTACGTGCCATGGCCACGAGTCTTGCCTTTGACCGGAACTGTGCTGTTAAAGACATTGTGGCGGCAGTAGGCTAGCGAGCGGAATCTACCTTCGCCTTCTTCTACCTCCGGGATCTGGCAGGCCAGCGAGACAACCTCGCTCTGGTGGGGGACATCACGGCAGCGCAACACTCCCTCCCGGCGCCACAGGCGCCGTAGGTACGCTACTTAGCTAAAATTGTCGGGAGTTTGCGACTGGGAGGATGGCTCTGCAGGCCCCCTGGGTTATTTTGCGGACAGCGTCACCCTCCTCCTGCTCGTAATTCTCCCTATCAGTCATGTCATCGGTAATGTTTTTGAGGAAATAAATGCATTTTTCTCTAAAAGGTATTTTTTCGAAAAATACTTACCGATGACATGACTCGGAGGACCCTCCCTCCTGCCCCGCTTGCCGCTGGGAAGCTAAGTAGCCTAAACTGAGTAATCATCACATGACTCGGAACCGGATGGGCAGTCACGGGAGATCACTCTCGGCCCCTCTGTGTGTTCCCCGAGTGCCTCCCGGTTGGTGCAGGGGCACAACGGGTTCCTAGGCTAAAATTGAGAGTAAGTAGACACTTCCCTATCAGTCATGTCATCGGTAAGTATTTTTCGAAAAAAATACCTTTTAGAGAAAAATGCATTTTGCAACTTAAAGTTATGCAAACAGTCTTTTCTGCTGTCCCAATGAGACGTGACACATACAGACACATGGCTGAAAGGAGGAGAGCCAACAAGAGGCAAGATTCTCGTAAGTCCCTGTAACTGCTGGGGGCTCATGAGAATCTGTGCCTCTTGCTCACAGCCATACTGGGTGTCATTTATTTACTACGGTTTTTGCAACGTATACTGACCAGCAAAAGAAATGCGACATTTTTTAATTCCAAAAATGTTGCATTTCTTTTGCTCGTCAGTATATTTGTATATGGTACATCTTGAATGAATTAAACAAAGTACAAACAATCTCTGATTGTAGTGAATGTATTGCATGATTCTGTGTACTATGTACATCTGACCTGGCTCACTGTGATCTAATGTCAGGCCCCAACGACTGGAGTTGGCGTATCCGCTATGGGGCGATCCAGGCGCTGGTGAAAGTGGTGCGAAGTCTGGATGGGGATAAGGCACGAGAAGGCTTGCGTACGGCAGCATGGAACGCTCTCCTCAAGGCTCACTCCTGTGAAAAGGATGGTCGTGTGCTGGAGGCACTGAAAGTGGGGCAGGTAAGAATTGACTGATGCTTTTTTTCTGGTGTGCATCTGGTGCTAGCTGTTGGAGACAGATCGACAAAACTTGTGCATGTCAGATTTTACTGAATTTCAATATTAAAAGATATGTCTTGAGGACTCATCCAAGCCAACACTTTCAACACCATTTACATGTATACAGTTGAACGTTTTGAGTAACCACCTTTTTTTGTTGTTGCAAGAACACACAAAAAAAAGTTCAGATGACAGGGGCTTTTTCAAGAGAAGTCTTGAAGGTCAAAATGTGTCACCTGTCATTAGAGACCATCATTTAGATGGCTACAGCTACCTAAATGATGGTCTGTAATGACAAATGATCTCTCTTCCGGGAGGTCGCTCAAAACAAGTACTGATGTTGCAGGCAATATTGATATTATGTGTGTCAGTCTTTTCTATGCTATCAAGGAGCTTTACAGAGAAAACTTTTCAGAAGAACATTTGAAAAGATTTATTTTTTTCTAAAATGTATTTTTTGGAAAAATACTTACCGATGGTATTACTATATGGAAGATACACTTAGCTTAACAATTTCAGCCTAAGAATCTGTTGTGTATACATACACAACCAGGGAGGCAACTCCTGGGAGCCATTACCAAGAAACCCTGAGTAGCCTCCCTTCCCTCCCTATCCGGTCACGTGTATAGTGCCATGCCAGTCGAACGCTATAGCGCTCCGGCCTCAAGTGGGGAGGCGGGAGGGCCATTCGAGTAACTCTTTCCCTAGGTATCACTTCCGGTTAGCACTTATGTTATAGTGTTGTGCTCGATGCCGTCTATAGACGAATCACTAGTATTCTAGCGTTGTGTTTGTACAAAAATCGCCTGAAGCACAGCTATCGGTCTAATGGAAGCAACCACTATAATATGTTTCACCAACCATTTCTAAGTTATCTGAAAGTGAATGCCCTTGTCGGTTGGTGTCGGAACAAAGCCAAAGTAACCGACAATGTGCCTTGGATCGTCTCCTATGATGAGCTTATTCGATCCTCATGAGCGCGGCTTCAACAGTGATTTTTAGCTCGTAATATTGTGATTCAAGAAGTAGCTCGTAATATTGTGATTCAAGAAGAGACAGTTCTCTTGTGTGATTTCTTTGCTTGTGGAATACATTTTCCTGCAATGTTGGTGAGTAAATCTGGGTTTTTCGTTGCATGTGCTTACACTGTTGCTACCAAAACCACGTTTCTCATTTTTTGCTCCGCCATGTTTGTTCTGTTGCATAATAATCAAATTGGTTCGATTTCCCACTAAACTAATGCACAAACACATGCAGTTTTGAAAAAAAGACTTGTAATGCTCTTTCCAATGATAGCTAATTTATCTATGGTTGTTACCTTGGGAGGCTGTGAAAATTAATTCAATCTACCCCAAAAATGTACGTCACCAGGGAACAGACGTCCTTTTCCCTGCTACGTCGGCAGGGAACGGACTCGCTGAAAATGTTACATAAGGAAAGAGGTAATGCCGTCGGTAAGTATTTTTTTTTTTTTTAAATTTTAGAGAAAAATACATTTGTTTCCTCAAAGTACATTACCGATGGCATTACTATAATTATGGAAGAATAGCGAAAAGGAGGTGGGCGCCGCCCCCAAAACCCGCCAGCGCAACCTAGCGCAGCCCACGAGGGGCAACCTCCTGACAATTTCAGCTAAACGTGACCTACGGCGCCCGCCGCAGCGAAGTCCCCCACTAGGACCAGGTAGTCTCTCTGGCCCGCGAGGTCCCAGAGTTAGAAGCGGGCAAAGGTGGAATTAGCCCGCCCCCCAACAGCCGCCCTCCAATGTCTCGCACGTTGCCGTTCCGATCAAACGCGACGCCGGTGTAGCCTGTACGGACCTCGTGTGCTCGAATAAGCAGCCTCTTAGCCCCCGCTCGGGAGAGCTTCTCGACCGCAGAGCGGATAACCCACGCAGCCACGAGGCGACCGTGTGCGCAGAGATAGTCCCTGCCGGGGAATAGCGGCAGGAAGAGGCGGATCTGGCCACGCCGGGTAGGCTTTGCCCTGTGCAGTAAGACTTGCAGCGCCTGGACCAGGTCCTGACGGTGGGAGTCCTGGGTCTGGTCAGGTCCCCTGAGCGGGCGAAGGGGAAGGACTGGGGCCCTGGCCGAGGGAAGCCGATTTTTTGCCAAGAAGGCGGGGTTCGTGAGGAGGTGCACTGAACCATCTGACGTGTGCTGTAGACAGGCCGGGTCCACAGAGAGCGCATGCAGCTCACTGACACTGGACGCTATAGCAAGCGCCAGCAGGAGGCAGGTCTTCCCGGTTACGTCCGCCAGACTGGCCCAGGGCAGAGGCGCGTACCTTTTCGAATTCAGCCAGGTAAGGACCCAGGGCAGGTTCCAGCGAGGGACAAGTGAGTGCAGGACAGGTCGCCGGAGATCGAAGTGGCGCATCAGGTCCGAGAGGTCCGGGCACGCCCGAGGGTCCGCGCGGCCCAAAAGCGCGGTACGTGTCTGCCATCATGGAGAAGTATCCGCGGATGGTGAGAGGGCCAGGTTCTGATCTTGGAGTAGCCACATGAAGAACTCGGCTAGCTGGGGGAAACGTTAGAGCCCTGGGGGAGAGGCGCCTAGACTCGCGCCATCCCCGGAAGACTCGCCACTTTGCCTCATACATCCGGCGGGCGGAAGATCTGCGGGCCGCAGCGATAGCTTCCATCGCCGCACGCGAGAAACCTCTTAATAATAATAATAAAGGTAATTTGTATAGCACCTAATCACCAAGGTGCTCTAGGCGCTTCACAATCACAGTAATGAAACACAAAGCAAAATACAAAAACAAACACATACAACAACAACAAAAATACAAGGAGCAGAAACTCACACACACACGCACGCACGCACGCACGCACGCACGCACGCGCGCGCGCGCGCGCGCGCGCGATGAGCCGGCAGACAAAATGGTCTTTAAGTATATGCAACAGAGAAAAGGTGTGTTTTAATCTTGGATTTGAAAATGTAGAGAGATGATGAGCGCCGCACATCAGCTGGGAGAGTGTTCCATGTAATGAGACCAAAATACGAAAATGCACGATGACCTTGAGTGATCTTGAGGCGAGGGCTTGCCGCACAACCTCCAGGCGAGTAAGAGTAGCCGCTCTGGGCACGGGTGAAAGACCTGCTGCCGGGGCCGCTATAGCAAGTGCGGGGGGGAGGGGGGGGGGAATTCGCGGCGGGGCAAAGGAGATCGGCCGTCCAACTCCTGTTCCAGCTGAACGGAGCGACGAGGAGAAGGGTCGCATTGCAGCCCCTGAGCTTCAGCAAGACCTGGGGCACCAGCACCGCCGGTGGGTACGCGTAGGCCACAAGGCCCTCCCAAGAGGGAGCATTCACCGCCCACGCTAGGGGATCCGGGAAGGGAGAGACGAAGCGGGTTCCACCGAGTCGAGAACAGGTCAATCATAGGGGTCTCCCAGTGTGCTCAAATCATGCAGAAGATCTCTGGACCCAGCGACCACCTGGTGTGCAGGCGCTGACCTTTCCGTGAAAGGGAGTCCGTGAGGACGTCCAGGCGGCCTGGAACGTGCCGAGCCCGGAGTGAGACGCCGCGGTCCCTGCATCACAGGAACAGATGGCAAGGAGCAGGCAGATGGTTGGGGAGTGGGTGCTCCCCTGCATCTGGATGTACGCGACGATAGTCGCGTTGTCGGACATGACCAGGACCTCTGATGGAGAAGACGAGACTGCCAATGGTCGAGGGCCAACCACACCGCCTCTAAGTCCAGCCAATCAATGTGCCGCGATATCCGGGGCCACGGGCCCGAGGCGGAAGAGACGTCCGGCAGGAGGTGCGCGCCCCAACCCGGCCGGCTGGCGTCGGTGCAGAGGGAGAGCCGCGGCGGGGGAGCGCAGAGGGGGCCCGGACGAGCGGGAGGACAGGGACGTGAGCCGCGAGGTCGCGGAAGGACGGGCGCCAAGGGCAAGGAGGTGGAGCTGGCGCGGGCGCGATTAGAGCCGGCCCAGGGCAAGAGAACCGCCGCTGCGTTCGTAAGGCCGAGTAGTAGAAACCAGACCCGGGTCGGGACCCCGTCCGCGCGGGACACCCGGCGGAAGAACTCCACCAACTACGTGACGCGTGCCTCCGGCAGTCTCACTAGGTTGCGGTCGGTCAGCAACCTGGCGGGACGGAGAGCGGTCGGACTTTCATCTGTTGACCAGGAAGCCGAGGCAACGGCGGAGGGCTAGGAACGCGCCCGGTCCGCGGCGAGGGCGGCGGAGTCCCGGCTCCAGAGCAGAAAATCGTCCAAATATTTGGAGGTGGAGCCGGCGGACGTCTGACGGGCCTTGGCGACCACCGCCTCCACGATTCGGGTGAACACCCAAGGGCTGAGTTGAACTCGAAGGGGAGAGCCCGGAACTAATAGACCGTCCAGCATTAGGCGAAGCGCCGGCAACCGCCGAGCGGCCGGGTGAACGGGGACGCGTAGGTAGGCGTCTACCAGAACGAGGCTAGCAGCAAAGTTCATGGGGCACACGGCGGCCTTCAGGGCCTGCGCTGTCTCCATTCGAAGGGGGGAGCGGAGATGAGCTGTTGAACGCGGACAGGGCGATGATAGGGCGCCACCGGCCGCCCGGCTCCGGCACCGGGAAGAGGCATCTATAAAAGGGCCGGGGAATCGTGCTGCGCGACCAACTCCGTCGCGGACTTGAGGAGCAAGGCCGAGATCTCGTTCCGCAGAGCATCCGACTTGCGCCGGTCGGCAGGGACCCACGTCCCGACAGGAGCGCGGTGAAGCGGAGGGAAAAGTCGGAAGGAATCCGCAGGTCCTCTGAAGGGTAGTGAGCACCAAAGGGTCGTCCGGTAGCAGCGACCACCACTCTTCGCTGTGCCGGCCAGCCACCCGCCGACTGGGGGCTGTGCAGTAGTCGGCGGGAGCAGGGGCGAGGGAGAGACCGAAGAGCAGGGGACCCCCGAGCGGCGCTCGGCGGAGCTGAGTGAACGGACGCAGGGAGGAGCGGGCACCAATCCAACAGGGCCTCCCGGCGCAGGTCACCGTTCGCAGCCGCGGCGAGGGCGTTGGTGGAAGCCTAGTAAGCCGCTCGGCAGGCCGCGACCGCTAAGGCGTGGAAGACACGCCAGGGATCGACGTGAGGGCGCTCCAGGGACTTCTCCACGTAGTGGAGATCGGCGTATGTCGCCAGCTCCTAAACCCGTGCCGGCCCGGGAGATACGGACCAAGGTCGCCGTGCAGATGAGCCCGAAGGGGGATGCAATGCCGTAGGACTCGCCAGCCGCTAGGAGAGCAGCGGTTCAGCGGGCTGGGCCCCCGGAGGAAGAGGGCAGACGAGCGATGAGAGTGACCCGAGCACCAGCTCTGCCGGGGCCTGATATCGACGCCCGCCGGCCAACGCACGACGGAGAAGAAGCCCACTCCGACCACCAACCTTGCTGGAGCTGGGCGCTGAATGCCTCTGGCAGGTCCCGAAACCCGGGGGTGGGGGGGGGGGGGGGTGGTGGCTCAACACCTTGGTCAGGCGCGGCACGTCCACAAGAGCGGAGGCCTTCCTCTTCCTCGGCGGGGATGAAAGGCAGACGTCCGGAGGCAGGAAACGGGCAATAAGGTGAGACGCGTGGTCAAGGGCCGAGAGGTTTCCGAGCCCGCGAAGGGGGCCGACGCCTGGGAAGGGCCACGCGAGGAAGCGCGAACGGTGAGAGTGGGGCTTGGGCGAGAAGAGCACAGACGTCGAGTCCTCCGGGTGGAGACAAGCGCGTCGTCGGCATCCTAGGGGCCGGCCTCCAGAGTGGGAATCGCAGGGGGGCATCCGATCGCGACTACGGAGGCGCACAAGGCGGGGAAGGACGACACTCGAGGAATCACGCCCCTGCTGGCGGCGCCCTAAAGGGTGCTGATCCCGGGACACCGACCTGTGCTGAAGACAGTCTGGGTCCCGCTGGTCGCTGGCAGCCGCACTGCGCTGTAGCCAGGTGGGGTGCCGTCGCTCGCTTGCATCTGCTCTGTGTAGTAGACAGGCAGGGGGGCCGTCGGTCTCGGGAAGCCGACCTGTACTGTAGACAGTCAGAGGACCCGTCGCTCGCAGTCATCTGCACTGTGCTGTAGACAGGCATGCCGCCGGCGGTCTCGGGGAGCGCACCTGGGCCGTAGACCGTGTGGGTCCCGCTAATCGCTGGCATCCGCACTGCGCTGTAGCCAGGCGGAATGTCGTCTCGGGAAGCTGACCTGTGCTGTAGCCAGGCTGAGTCCCGTTGCTCGCTGGCATCTGCCCTGTCCTGTAGGACGGCAGGCCGCCGTCGGTCTGGGGGAGCCGACCTGTGCTGTAGCCAGTGTGGGTCCCGCTGATCGCTGGCATCCGCTCTGTTCTGTAGACAGGCCAGGCGTGATTGGTCCCGGGAAGCAGAGCGGCCCGGGGAACACAGAGACCGATGGGGAGCCACTATCCGGGGGAATACGACGGCCAGCAAGGAACCTGGCCGGCCGAGGCATGCCCCGAGACCTTACCTGGCCATATCCAGAACGACGGAAGGCAAGCAAGGAGAAACACCAACCAAGGGCCCATAGGTAGTCCAGTGCGCGAACCACCGGTAGTCCGAGGTAAGGCACAACACACCACGTAATCCAAACGAAAGCACACTAGGCGACACAAGTATCCAAGGGCATAATAAATAATAATAATAATTACGGTATTTATAATGCGCTTATCTTATAATAATTATAACTCTAAGCGCGCACTCACAACTCGCACACGCATGCGCACGCTTTAGACAATGACTCACGTAACACAAAAAGTGAAAATACATTACGACAGTCAGCTTGGGGATAGCAGAGTGTGGTGATATAGTGCTAGAACTGTTGAAAGAGGTGAGTTTTGAGGGCGGACTGGAAAGAGGAGAGCGAGTGTTTCTGACGGAGAGAGAGCGGGAGAGTGTTCCAGGTAGATGGACCGTATACTGAGAAGGAGCGGGGCCCGAAAGTGCTGAGTTTGGTGCGGGGGATGAGGAGGCGGAGAGGGTCGGAGGCGGAGCGGAGGGAGCGGGGAGGAGTGTAGGGGTGAAGTAAGTTGGAGAGATAGGCAGGAGCGTAGTTGTTCAGGGATTTGTAGCAGAGAGACAGAATCTTGTATTGGATGCGTTGGGGGATGGAGAGCCAGTGAAGGAGCTTGAGCAGGGGAGTGATGTGGTCGGATTTTTTCTTTCTGAGGACGAGGCGGGCAGCATTGTTCTGGACGCGCTGGAGAGTGAGAATGGTGAAGTGAGGAAGGCCAGAAAGGAGAGAGTTGCAGTAGTCGATGCGAGATAAGATGAGAGAGACAGCGAGTTTGGTGGCAGCTTCGGTAGTGAGGTATTTTCTGATCTGACTGATGCGGCGGAGGTGGAAATAACATGCCTGGGCCGTGGCGGAGACGAAGCTGGTCATTGAAAGAGGAATCGAGGATAACGCCAAGGTTCTTGACCGAGTCAGAGAGGGAGATGGGGGTGCTGTCGAGTTGAAGGTGGAGAGAGGGAGGGAGCTGGGAAAGTTTGTGGCGAGTGCCTACCAGCATGGCTTCCGTTTTGTCGTCGTTCAGTTTGAGCTTGTTTGCTGTCATCCAGTTTTTCACGTCTTCATAGCAGTCAGCCGTGCGAGTCAGTAGTGTCTGAGTGTTGTCGAGTTTGTCTTTGTCTAGTAGTTGTGAGTCGTCAGCGTAGAGGTGGTGGTTTATGTGGTGAGACTGGATGATGTTGGACAGGGGGGAGGTGTAGAGTGTAAAAAGGACCGGGCCCAGGACGGACCCCTGTGGAACGCCGCAGGAGAGCGTGACTGGGTTGGAGGAGACGCCGTGGATGGTGACGGACTGCTGTCTGTCGGAGAGGTAGGAGAGAAACCAGGAGTGAGCAGAGTCAGTGATGCCAAAGGAGTGGTGAAGGCGGTGGAGGAGGATAGAGTGGTCTATGGTGTCGAAGGCGGCAGAGAGATCGAGTAGCGTAAGAAGGGAGATGTTGCCCGAGTCCGTGGAGAGAAGCAGGTCGTTAAGGATATGTAGAAGGGCTGTTTCAGTGCTGTGATGTTTGCGATAGGCAGACTGGAAGGGACTGAGGAGGTTGTTGTCGGCGAGGTGGAGGTTGAGTTGGTTGAGGACAACCTTCTCAAGAAGCTTGGACAGGAAAGAGAGATTGGAGACTGGGCGGTAGTTCTTGAGTTCGTTTGGGTCGAGGTTGTGTTTTTTTGAGGCGAGGACGGACGATGGCGGACTTGAAGATGTCGGGGACGGAGCCATTCTCTAGAGATGTGTTGATGATGTCGGTAATGAAGGGCAAAAGTTTTGGGAGGCCATCCCGGTAGAGGAAAGCTGGGAGGGGGTCTAGTTCGCAGGTTTTGAAAGGCATGGACTTTATGGTCTTGAGGACTTCATCCTGAGAGACGGGGCGGAAGGACGAGAGGGGAGTGCCGGAAAAGGGGGGGGGGGGGGGGGGTCAGGAAGGCAAGGCTGAGAAGGCAGAGTGTCGAGTGTGTTGCGCAGAGTTTGGATTTTGTCAGAGAAATAGGAGGAAAAAGCGGACGGAAGTTCTTCTTTGCTGTGTGTGTTGGGAAGAGGAGACTCTTTAGAAGTGCCTAGGAGTGTGTTCATGGTAGCGTAGAGGGTTTTGGAAGAAGTGGATTCCAGGATTTTGTTTTGAAGGTGTTTGCGTTTGGAGTCGGAGATCATTCTGCAGACTTTGGATCTGGTGGTTTGGAAGATCTCTCTGTGAACGGTGAGGTCAGATGAGCGCCAGCGGCGTTCCGCTTGTCGACGCTCGCGCTTGGCCTCAGCTATGTCGTCAGTGAGCCAGGGGGAGGGGAGTCGGTTGGGTATGGAACAGGTGGTGACAGGGGCATGGGTGTCTAGAACTTTTAGAAGTTTTCGAAGGGAGGAATCGAAATGGGATGCAAGATCGGGAGAGGAGGCGGGGTCCAAGAGAAGGTCGACAGCTTCGTCGAAGAAGTTCTCTCGGTTGACAGATTTTAGTTTGCGACGAGAGACAAAGAGCTTGTTTTTTTCGGGGGAGGTAGGTTGAGGGCGACGAGAATAGCGAGGTGGTCGGAGGGAAGCACAGAAGAGGTGTCAGAGTCGAGGAAGAGTTGATCGGAGGTGCGGGTGATGATCCAGTCGAGGGTGTGGCCGAGTTGGTGGGTGGGTTTAGTGATGTGTTGTGTAAGATTGTGGTTTGAAAGTGACGTGCAAAGGCGTTTTGTGTCGGGGTGGTCGGGTTTGTCGAAGTGGAAGTTAAAGTCGCCAAGAAGGATGTGTTTTCCGGGTCGTGTGCTGTAGTGGTCGAGGAAGAGATCGAACTCGGTGAGGAACATGGAGTTTGTGAGTTTGTTTTGAGAGCTTGGAGGGGGGGGGGGGGGGGCGATAGATACATGAGAAGATGAGGGACTGGCCAGGGAGTGTTGCTACGGCCTCGACAGGAGGGATGAGCAAAAGGGAGAGACTGAGAGAAGGAGAGATGAGCAGAAAGACAGTCCCTGTAGATGATGGCTATGCCACCCCCTCTGGAAGCACGCGGGAAGAAGGCCAGGCGGTAGCCACTCGGAGTGACGCTGGCGATGATGGCCGGTTCATCGCCAGCTGAGCGGAGCCACGTTTCGGTGATCACGACAACATCTAGGTCGTTGTCTAGGATGAAATCTGAAACCACGTCGGCTTTGCCATCTTTGCAGACAGACTGTGCATTGAACAAGCACAGTTTTAGGTTTAATGAGCCAGAAGAGGAAGAGGGAGAAGAAACGGACGAAGAAGAGGACAAAGGAAGAGGAGGGTGGGGAGGGGGGAAAGAGGATGGAGGGGGGAAGGAGGGGAGAGGGGGGAGGAGGAAAAGACGGGGAAGGAGAACCGGGCAAGAAAGAGGACGCGAGAGGAGGGTGAGGGGGAGAGGGGGGAGGAGGAAGAAGGGGAGTAGGAAAAGCTGAGGTAGGGGGAGGGTGAAGGGGAGGAGAAAGGGGGGAGAGGGGACGAGGAGGAAAAAGCAGGCGAAGGAGGAGGGGGTGAGGGGAGGAAGGGGGAGGAGGGCGGGGGAGGGGGCAGCCGAGGAAAGCAGGGAGCAGTAGATGAGCAAGAGAGGAAAGGAAATGGTAGAAAAAGGAAGGGAGGTGGAGAAATCGGGGAGGCGGAAGGGGTGGAAGGGCATAGGAAAAGGGGAAGAAGTGTGTGGTTGTGTTTGTGGTGGTGAGTCCCGCCTTTTGCTAATTCCGCCCCTGTGGCCTCTCTTTCGCGATCGGGTGCCGCGTAAGGCATCTGCAACACTGTCAGCGGCACCGGCCGCGCAGTAGGTGGCGTGGCGACGTAGAGATAGCAGTTGTTGGCGTGTGTATTTGATGAGCATGATTGTTTGTGAGGACAAGAAAGAGGAAGACGAGAAGAGGGTTCAGTAGGGTGTGTGTGTGTGAGTAAGTGTGTGTGTGTGTGTGTGTGTGTGTGTGTGTGTGTGTGTGTGTGTGTGCCGGTGTGTGTGTGAGCGGTGTGGTAGTGGAGCGACCTAATTTCCGGTCGGTCAGCGGCGAGATCGGGCAATGGCGCCGAAAGTGGGGAGGGCGAGATGTCGACGAGAGAGCACACGAAAACCTATAGAACGGTAGGAACACGAACGAGTCTACAACAACCAAGCAGCAGATGCAACCACGGGTGGCAAACAGACTCACACAGTAAACATATCACACACTAGCACGCAGCACAAGAAAACAGGGCGTGGAAAGGCCCGGCGAACCCACGCTGTGGAAGAAGCAAAATGGCGACGTAAACAAAAATTCAAATGACAGACACAATTCGATACGATACCACTCAAACAGCAATCAGATCCGACGAAACACAAGCATGATCCTCATCAGCGCACTCTTATACGATACTCAGCAGACTTTCAGCACACGAAACACTGTACATCCAATGAAAAACCACTAAACACTGGGAGCGAAAACACGTGGTAGGTCAAACAAACAAGATGGCACCCAAGGGTATCCAAGGCTGAGCACGAGTAGGAACACCCTACCACGAAGAAGCTAAGCGTTCGACTGGCGTGGCACCATTATACACTTGACCGGCTGTGAGGGAAGGGAGGCTACTCAGGGTTTCTTGGTAACGGCTCCCTAGAGTCGCCTCCCTGGTTGTATATGTATAGAAATTGTTAAGCTAAGTGTATCTTCCATATAGTAATGCCATCGGTAATGTATTTTGAGGAAACAATGAAAGTGTGCACACTTGAAGTAATTTCAGGTTTCGGTTATGATGGCCCACCCAAAAATCCTCCTACAATTTTTTTCTTTTCTTCTGTCGAACAGAAATGAAACAAAAACTTTAGTTTTTTTTAGACAAAAGCCTGCTGTTTCTTGAAGTGGAGGGAAAATTTCATTACTGGCAAAAGCTTTTGACAATCTGGGCACCTAAAAATCTGCGGTATGACATATTTAAATTTCTGTTCTGTTAAATTTTTTGTTTCGTCCTGACAGGTTCACACTGACATCCACGGCATTCTTGGAAACACAGGCCACACATCAGCCATTGGTTCTCGTATCGCAGCCGGCCTGTCTGTCATTTATCTGCCCCCCTTGCCCCCTCCTGTGGACATGACGGCACCCAGACGCCCCCACCCTCCCAGGCATTTTACCCCCACTCAAGCAACTCGGCGGTCTACACAGCAGCGGCAGCCTCTACGAACTTCACTCAAGTGAGTGTTCATTAATCCCTAGTTTAATGGCGCCCAGTGAATATCACACATGCGCAAGAGGCATAGATCCTCATGAGCTATGCACATGTGTTATTCACTGGGCCCCAGGTGCAGGGGCTCATGAGGGTCTATGCCTCTTGTTGGGATCATTCATACCAAATTATCCCTAGTCTAATGGAGCCCAGTGAATAACACATGTGCAAGAGTCATAGATCCTCATGAGCCACCGCAGGTGATGATCCATGGCACTTGTTGGGATCATTCATACCAATTAATCCCTAGTCTAACAGAACCCAGTGAATAACATGTGCAAGAGTCATAGATCTCATGAGCACTCACAGGAGTGGGGGGCTCATGATGATCTATGCATCTTGTTGGGATCATTTTTACCCATGTTCCTAATTTAGATAGGGTTTATAGTATAGTTGAGAGTCTGTGATGACTCCATGGACATCATTTTTTATGGTTGGCATGGAATTAGGCACCATTGAAATCCCCTTTTTATCCATTCTAGGAAGAATGTGTATTTATTTAATGTATTTCAAATTTGACTTACTACCAGTATTTTCAAGTGTTCTTTTCAGTTTGTATATTTTGTCATGCAAAATGATAATATTTAGGAAAATTGGGCTGATGCGTACATTCTCTTCATACACACTTACATTGACACAACACTGGTCAAAAAACAAAAAAATGTATGTACATGTGTATGATGACAGGGATGAGTTGGACCTGGCCATGTCACTGTATGAGCCCCCTGTGGACTTCAACACGCGCACCAGTTTTGACCTGCGCAGAATTGTGGAGGACCAGGTGAGTCTATAAATCTGATCATCTGCTACTAAGTTATCCAAACCACTTGTGCATCCATCCATCTTTCCATCCACCTAACTGTCCATCCATTCATCCACCCATCCATCCATCCATCATCCATCCATCCATCCATCCATCCCGTTATCCATTCATTCCGTTGTCCATTCATTCCCTATAAAGAAAATCAACTTAGGGTCTGTTGTGCACAGATTTCAATTCTGATTCATAGTTCTGAATGTGTGCATCATGCTGGTTGCACAGGTATTTTTAACGCTGTCGGTATCACGTTCTGTCGAAGTAACTCCTGCAGGAATCACCTCAACAAAAAGTGCTTCCGACAGCCAAATGCTTGAAGTCAGTCACGGTGACCCTCACAATGTCTTTTGGGACCACTGATTCGCCCATTAATTATTTGATTGATCCATTATCCGTATATCTCTAGGATGTGCTACTCTGGCACCACGCTTGAACTTCCACGTACGATCCATGTGGTGTTGTGTGTCAGAGCTAAATGCATTGAAGGATGACATGTTTCCATTCCAGTGGCGAAAGGATCTTCAGAAACAGCTTGCAGATGAGGAAGAGAAACGCCGCAAGGACTTAGAACTGAAACAGAAGGACGAAGAGACGAGACAGAGGCTGGTGTCAGAAAACAAAGCCCGAAAACTACAGGGCAAAGCACCCCTCCAGTCCCTGCCTGTCAAGTCAGCCTCCAGTGTCAACTCCAAAAAAGCTTCACGGTCGGCCTCTAGCATCGATTCCAAGAAACCAGCTCGGTCCATGCCTAGCACACCTCAAGTTGATGTGAAGGAGATTTTGGGGTCGGTACCAAGCTCACCAAATACCGAGTCTAAAGAAACCGTTGAGTCAGCACACTAAGTGTGGGACCTAAGCAGCTAGCACATTCTACCCCAGGCCCGACATCCTCAAATTTGAAGTTGCCCTCTGAAGGACTGTATTACAGTTCTAGAGACAGATCGAGCATGAGGGTTCAAGGGTGGTGCCAGAATAGCTTGGCGCCTATGGGCGCCAAGCTATTCTGGCACCACCTTGAACTATCATGCTCGATCCATGTCTTGCTGTGATGTGTCGGGGCTGAATGAGCTAGAGGAATTGAAGTCAGTTTATACCTAAAGATCCTCAGATCCTCTGCTGACAGCCGCATTTTGCGTGTACCTTTTGTCCGTACCAAGTATTTTGGCCAGCGGTCTTTTTCATATCTTGGGCCGCTGTACTGGAACTAACTCCCCTCCCATGTCCGCCACAGTGCTTCAAAAGACGTTTTTAAATCAGCGCTAAAAACACACCTTTTCCAACTCCATTACCCCACTGAATAATCATTCACTGCTGAGGATTCTGTTGTAGTTTTGCTGTGGTGCCTGGAATGTGTGTGTGTGTGTGTGTGTGTGTGTGTGTGTATGTGTTAGTGTGTATGTGCGTGTAATACTGTGTACAGTTTTTTGTTATTGTATTTTTAAAATTTGTAAGGTGCCTAGAGTTGTACCTGAGGTTAGGCGCCATAGAAATTATTATTATTATTATTATTATTATTATTATTAAATGATTGAAGTGACAAGGGGCTGGTGGTGGGGTTGAGTCCTTCTCGGCCGAGAAACAATGGACAGGATCCAACTGCAAGAGACACAGATGCTCATGAGCTCCCGCAGTTGCGGGGCCTCAGGATCTGTGCCTCTTGCTAACACCGCTTTGTATCCATGCTTTATTGATGGCATGGCTCTTTGGCGTTAAATTAAAGATTTCAGAAACACAATCTGCTTCCACTGGCTGTGATGGGGTAAAGGGTATTTGGTTCTTGCATATGCGACACTGACATCCTTCATGTCTGTATTTCTAAGACAGACAGGCATTGGATTAACTCATTCAGCCCGGCGCACGTATTTCCCAAATTTTGGAGGCGTCATCTAACGACTATGCACCTGTTGCAGGAGATGGATCGAACATGATAATTCAATGGCAGTGCCAGATTAGCTTGGCGCCGACAAGCGCCAAACTAATCTGGCACTACCCTTGAATTATCATGGTCGACCCATCTCCTGCTGTAGTGCGTAGGGCGGAATGGGTTAACACATTCATTGGTGGTAGATGGATGGGCATGAAAGTCCAAGGGTGGTGCCAGGTAAGTTTGACACCTTTTCTAGGCACCAGTTGACAAAATCTGGCACCATCTTTGCCCTGCCACAGCTGATCTATCTCCCACAGCAGGCACACAGTATTTGTAGACTCCAAAAGATTTTGCAGATGTTCGCCGTTTTTGCTGAATGACCTAAAACCGCACTTAGCACTATCATTGCTAGTGGACACAGACTGAATGACCTAAAACCACACTTAACACTTTCATTGCTAGTGGACACAGACTGAATGACCTAAAACCGCACTTAAAACTTTCATTGCTAGTGGACACAGACTGAATGGCCTAAAATCGCACTTAACACTTTCATTGCTAGTGGACTCAGATTGCTTTTTTGAAGTGATTGTAAATTCATCGTCAAAGATCCCCAGCCGTTAAAGGAACTTGGGTACAAAGTTGTTTCAGCAAGAGGCATAGATCCTCATGAACCCCACAGCTGTGGGTTCTCATGAAGATCTGTACTTCTTGCTGCTGGGTGGTGTTCATTTTTTTCTCATCAGTGAAGGGATTAATGACCTAGTCTCCATATAGTGTTTATGTTGTATTACAAGGTTGTCATGTTGGCAGCTTGTCTAAATATTGCTTGGTATTTTTGTGCGTTCCTACCCAGTAGGCAAAGGTCTTCAGGTCCATGACGGCTGTATTAGGCCCACGCACGGCTGTGTGCAAGCCCACTGCAGTCGTCATGGGCCTGAAGACATTTTGCTACTGGGGTATTGACTGTGATACAAACCATCTTTCTCTAGATGACTGTCCTTTGAATTGTTTTTATAAGTTGCATATATTTATGTCATGCTGCTTTGCTAGGCCGTCCAAGTGATGTACAGCACTTGTGCAGGTACAGTTTAATGCAAAGGCTGTACAAATCTTTTTGTGTGCTGGTCTGGGAGTTTGGACATAACGGCTCTAGAGCTTTAAGGTTAAAAATTAGCAACAGCACACGTATGCTAGTTGATGATCACAAAGTCTGTGATATACAGTCAAACTTGCCGTAACGGCCACCTTTATATAGTGGCCACCTGTCTGTGGCAGCCACCTTACACATATCCTTTTGTTTTTACTACATAAGGACCCTGTATAAAACGGACACCTGTCTGTAGTGGCTACACGTCCTGTCCCTTAGATGGCCATAATATGCTGCTTTGACAGTAGTGCATTCTGCTGGCTTATTGCTCAGATCCTGTGTGATGTGAAACGTTGCAAGTTTGAATAAGTATGAATAATGTGATTTTTTTTATCCAACTTGTTGATTTTGTAAGAAAAACAAACAAACAAATAAACAGGAAATCTTTGACACGTCGGTTTTCCCATGTTTATTGTTGATAGGTGTGCATGTTTGGAATAAACCAACGAAGAAAGAATCACGCTTAGAAAAGACAGTTACAACAAAATCTATTGATATTTTTTTCAATAAACTGTGTTTCTGTGTTTCATTATTGAGTTATTCTCACATTTTACACACTTGGTAGTCACCTGTTTGGTTTGGATTATGGACATGTTTGGAAATGCGTGTTAACATGCATTGTTAACCCTTTGCAAGTCGTTGGCGGTTTTTGTCGCGATGATTCCTGTAGGAATCATCGTGACAATAATGGCTACCGACAAGCAAAGAGTTAAGATGGTGGTAGCATGGTGGTCTGGTGGTCTCATATGAGTCATATATTGGACTGCCTACTCTCTCTCTCTCTCTCTCTCTCTCTCTCTCTCTCTCTCTCTCTCTCTCTCTCTCTCTCTCTCTCTCTCTCTCTCTCTAGTAAATAACAGTGAGAATTAATGTGGCACATATCCCCAATTGGACCCTTATACCCTTTACCCTGTATAACTGATGTACTCAAATACTTGTAGTACCTTCAGGTGTATTATATCTTCAGATCACACGCTCATGCCCTCTGGCGAAAATGACATCGGTCACTGATCACAAGTAGGCCAACTCGCTTCCGTCTGCAAGAGGCATAGATTCTCATGAGTCCCTGCAGCCGCAGGGACTCCCCTATACATCTTGCTAATGGGTGATACCTCTTGATAACTGTTATATCTGACAGTGTTTTCCACTGTGCAATGTGACGAAGAAGAGGAAACGTTTTAGCACTGAGACCGGTAACGAGAATGCCGTTGCCTGAATGAGCTGGCCGGAAGCCTATCGAGTTGCGGCTGATACAGCACAGTAAATTTCCCAGTTTTGCTCTGTCAGGTAAGTGTGGGCTGATCGGCCAACTCCCTCTCTCTCTTGAAGGTCCACTACTGCCGTAACTGTTCAAAGATACGCTTCTGTAACAGATGCTTACGAAACGACTAATGTACACAGGCCTAGTTATGGTTCATTTAGACTCGGGACAATCCAGTTCACTGAGCACACGTCGTCATAATATCACGTAAACTGACGATGACTCCATTCTGTCCTATAAATACAACGCTATCAGTACGAGAAACAGACAAAAACAGATTAACACGCTAACGACTGCGCAGAATAAATACGTGCGATTGCGCGTGTGCTTTTGTTGCTTGTCCCAACTGCTGTTAAAGTTCATTAGGCGTGTTGACAAGTTAATAAACACAAATGGTGCTGAAATGTGCCTTCAAATTTACGCGTAATGGTACTTTAACCCTTATCATTTGAAATACACCAGTGTGTGAAATAAGTGTGACTAAAGTAGTTCAAGGGTGGTTCCAGAATAGCCATTGGTCTATATCCTTATCTGTAAGTACTATAATGTAGCATTGCATATGGCAGTGTACAAATTTGAAGCTTTTAGCCTCGGTATGATATGGGGGTACGCAAAGAGAGAAAGAAGGCTTGCCTTTTCCGTAGATGATTTTACGTTTGTCCAGACAGAATCAACAAGAACATTTGTAATAGAAACAACAACTGGTAGTAGCACACACACACACACACACACACCAAAAATTACCCCCTCCCCCTCCCCCCCCCCCCTCAAAAAAAAAAAAAAAAAAAATCAGCCTGTTCGGGTCAAGGTTGATAACGGTCTAAGTCACGGGTGAGTGATGCTGTATTTTGCCGATTTCTTTGTCTGCCACAATCAAATAACGTTTCAGGGAACCTCTCTACGCCGAACATCATTCTGCACGAGGTATATATTTTAATGGTGCGAGGGCTCATGAAAATCTATGCTTATCTCTACGTTGCTTTGCATTGTATACTCCGTTACCCACCGTGGTCGACGTCACTTGCATGTGACAATGTGTACTCCGGCTAGTAGCTTGCATGTCAATGTGTAGAAGACTTCTTTGCGACAATTTCGTGTGACATCGTCTTTTTTTGGTACACATATAACTGTTTCTTATATCTAGCACATTAATCCATTTAACCCTATTGCCGCATTTCACACGATAATTCAAGAGTAGTGACAGATTAGCTTGGCGCCATCAGGCGCCAATTTAATCTGACACTACCCTTGAATTATTATGGCTGATCCATTTCCTGATGTAGTGTGTCGGGGTTTGTGCCACCGGTAATGTTTACGTGATGGCTGCGTGCACAAAGGGGTTAGTATTCATGTGCTAGACAGTTTATATCTTGCAAACACAAGGTGACAAGAGGCCGCGTAAAAAATTAAAGTACTTGTAGGATACTTCTGCACACTATCACACAACTTGGTGGTGACTACACAGATGCGGGTATGCATGCACTCTGTACAATCTGTTCTTTAATTTTGTTCACAAAGGTTTTGATTGCGTGTTTAACCCATAACTCTCTAAAAGACCGCGACAGGATGAGGATCGACCATGATATTTCAAGGTTGGTGTCAGAATAGCTTGGCGCCTCTGGGCGCCAAGCTATTCTGACACCAACCTTGAAATATCATGAGCGATCTGTCTCCAGAACTGTGATATAGACCTCAGAGGATATCTACAAAAATTTGATTATTTTGTCCTCAGGGTGTAAGGAGTTGACTGATGTAGGTTTTGAGAAAATGCCTATCATTGTCACCACAACCAGAACAGCAACAGCTGGTCTTTCAGAGTGAGGGCCAAAGGTCACCATGACACGTTTACCAAGGTCACCATGCAGCAAGTGTCACCTCTGCCAGGTCAAGGTCTCCCGCAGGGGTCAGTAATGCAGCCTTGATCTCTTGGGTTGTACTTGTAAAGGACTGGTACCCTGATCTTCACAGTCGTACCTACTTTGTTCCGCCGCTGCACTTCAACCAAGTGTCCTACGACGTGCGGACTGTGGCTGGTAATAATAATAATAATAATACTGTTATTATATAGGCGCTTTTTCTCAATTTTTGGGGAAATCGACTCAAAGCGCCGCGCCTGAAACCCTCACACACTCACGAAACAGACACGGATTTTACGCCATTTAAGACAAACACAGTACAAGACAAACGAAGGGCCAGTCAGCTACTGAAGTTACAGAGATTTTTGATCGCTTGTATTTGAAATTTGTAAAGTGGCCTGAGACCGGTACCAAAGTGGGGGGGGGGGGGGGTGGGGGGGGGGGGGGTGGGGGGGGGGGGTGGAAGAACCGGAGTACCCGGAGAAAGAACCCCCGACGGTCCGCCCGAATTAACGGTGACACTTACCAGAGGAGAAAAGTCCAACGCCGGAACCCGGTATCGAACCGCGCACCTTTGGCATTGGTGGCAGGCGCCTTAACCACTGCGCCACGGACAGCCGGTACTTGTTCCTCAGATAGCGCCAAATGAGCCTTACCAGGCGTCTGCGGATCCTAATGCTGTTTCTCCGTCGGCAATTCCACGACCGGTGAGAGCGGTAGGGGTAGAGGCGACGATGGTCTCATGTCATGGTCAAAGATCACGATCGTCAACATCCACGATCATCATAAACAACCCATTCACCCCCATTTATATCTTGATGATTAGCTTTTCATACTGAGTTTTGAATAGGTAGACAATGCAAAACCTTGGAGAAGGTTAGCCAAACTGTATTTTTTAAGGGTTAAGGGGGTGGGGGGGGGGGGGAAGGGGGAAGTATGACGCACATGGAGAAAAAGGGTCTGGCCAAAAGATAATCTGGCTAAATCATTTTCAAATGAGCTAGGTACGACCAGACCAAACCCGCAACACCCCGCACCGCCTCCTTTAGTTCCTTCCTTTGGCACACATATGTTTTTCTTATCAGTTTGTTTCTCCCCTGCTTGATTTTTCTTTATGAAAACCACATGTTCACATTTATTTATTTATTTATTTATGAAACCCTATACAGCAGACTCTTTCAAGGTTTGGTTTCGGGACGTCCCCCCAGACAAAATCTTCAGCTTTCTAAAGGAAGCCAATTTTTTTTACAAAATGTAAACCTCTGTAGTCTATATAAATCTGACTGTTCTTATAAACTTCCAAAGTCTATAGACATGTACGATTGACCTGCGTGACCTTTTAGCTAAGAATACTTTAAAATTGTATTTACATCATGTTTTAAAACCTTTCTCTTAGTCTGGCCTTCGAGATTTTTACCCTGCCCGCCGTGAGATGGCATTAGTCGCCTGCTCGAAGTTAAACCCCAATAACTAACTATACATTTATTTGTTTATATATTTATTTATTTCCAACAGCCTTTACCAGGTACCGTGTGGCCAAGTGACCTGGCACTATCCGGGTCTTTACCTCAAGTGTTCGACTGTTACGTCAGAGATGACCGCGCACAGCAGCTCGTGTTGATCTACATCCGGGGAACTGTCAGAAAGACGACAGGAAGACATGCTAGTTCTTTTTCAGCCGACTTCCGGTAAATTCACCCTGCACTGACACACTACAACAGAATTTGGATCTACCCTAATAGTTCAAGATTGAGTAGTGCCAGATAATTTGGTACCTCTCGGTGCTAAGCTATTCTGGCACCACCCATGAACTGTCTTGTCCTCCCCAGAGGACAAATTCCACTTTGGTATGTTAGGGCTCAATGAGCAAATGACACGTTGACAGATCCAAGGTAAGTAAAGGAACAATTAGAACACAGTTTTGAATCGTCAGTTCAGCACGGTATGCAAAGCGATACAAATAGATCTCCAGTTTCACCATTTTGCTGTCAGTAGCATGTTTTGTCTTCATTCCTACAAGGATCACCACGACAAAAAACCGCCATCGACAGCCAAGGGTTAATATATAGGCCATCGATATAGAAAATACAAGCCAGATTGATGAGGAATAAATGTATATTTTTCTGGTGGCTCAAGGTTTGGTAACTAAGGCTATGAATACGCAAAGGTGAGAAACTTACACACTGGTTGGCTGATTGGTTGGTTGCTTAATTAGTTGACTGGTTGGTTGGTTGACTGGTTTCCTCGTTTGTTAGTTGGTTGGTTTGTTGTTGTTTCTGTTGCTGTTTTTCAATCATGATCACTTCCTAAAGTGTTTCTTTGATGTTGAAGGTAATGTCACGATATATGTTTATTTCCCCCTTGACTTCACAGGAAATACCTGGACAACAAGTTGACCCCATCTCCACAACAGCGGCATTGTTCCCGCGATCAGCCACACTGAACCACACACACCGTCGTCGAGATTTGACATGCTTATCACCCATCGTCATTATGGGACCATTGTGGCCGAGGTACATATATGTATTATAGTTGGAAAATACCAGTCGATGGGAAAATAAGCATTTTAGTCCATTCCATCCTTCCACCCACCCGTTCGTCAGACCATTCATTGACCCATCCATCCGTCCGTCAGACCATATGAATCCATCCGTCCATCCATCCGTCCGTCCGTACACCCGACTGTCCATTCCCCACCCATCCGCATGTATCGTCCATCCATTTGACCTCTCTACAAGAGGGCCTGGGTAGCTCCGAAAGGTCGCGGGTCTGAACCCACGTGGGGTCAAAATTGTTTCGGACCCTTGACGTGCCCCGTCTTTGAAATCATCTTCGCGATGACAAAAGATGTGAACCCTCTTGTGCATAGTAGCGTTAAACTCATTCAAAAACCCGCATCAATAGCTGCGGAAGTGTATTGCGTTGCCGCCGTCAACGCTATACGACACTTTCGCAGCTATTGAAGCAATAGTAACACTTAATTCTCTTGTACATGCAGTCACCGGTACCATATAGTACCGGCGGCAGCGTTCACAAGATGTTTAAGCCTAATTAAAAAAAAAAAATAACGCTTTTGACGTTCTGCGCAAGGTGAAGGCCGTGGGCGGCAACGCGGACACGACTGAAGATCTGGGCAAGGTCTTGGTGAAGCGAGTGCAGAGAGCCGTCAACCAGCTGAACAAGTTCCACGACGTCCTCCGGCATTTAGTGTCGGACTTGGCGCCCGTTAGAATCACCAGAACACTCATGTTGCCACACATTTCGTCAGAACAGCTGGGCAGGCTCTCGGCGCTAACCCTCAGGTGCAGCAGGTAAGCTAATGCGAGTTGTTCCTCATTCAGAATCGAGTCAAAGACAGTGGGTAGTGTCCCGTCCCAGTAAACATAGGTCCTCGGGCCCACGACGGTGGCAGCGGGCCCGCGCACGGCCGTGCCTAGCCCACTGCGGCCATGGTAGGCCTGAAGACGTCTTGCTACTGTGGTTGACAAGTGAAGACGTCCAATATCAGCACAGGGACTGTTTTGTTTCGACATAGGCTACGTTCTCGCAGCAGCCGTACAGGTAAACCTGGATTTGAAATTCTAAATGATTTGTAAATGAGGCCACTCTTTCCTAGCAAGAGGCACAGAATCTCAAGAGCCCCTGCGGCTCATGTGAATCTGTGCCTATTGCAGTCGTGAAGGACTTGCCAGGGGTATATGACACCAAAGTTTCTTTTCCCTCTTATTTCTTTGTCAGGACTTCAGCCATTGTCTCGGGGCACCAATCATTTCGGAAGCTGTAAGCCGATGTCTGTGCTCGGACCAGCTGTCCTCCGAAGGCTGGTGGCAGCGGACAGTTGTGAAAACGGCCCTGAAATGACGCCACAGTTGTATGATACTCTCGTGGCCAGGTAGGCTAGGCCGAAAGCCCGTAGACTACTGTAAGCATGCTACACTAAATCGTTGGATGGCGATGGTCATCACGGGCATATGATGATTGTTGCGTCATCGGCCACCTCCTAACACGGGTAGTAGTAATTTTCTATGTACTATTATCCGTGTTGGGAGGTGACCGATGATGCAACGATTATCCCGTGCCTGTGGTGGTCATTCCTCGGATCCTGTAACCATGCTGTCGGTCACTGAATCGTGATTAGCTATGAACAGTCGATGCAGTGCGCACGTTACCTCGTCAATGCCATTTTCGCGCGAAATCCTGTTTTGTTGTGGTTGTCTCCTTTGATTTCTTCCCTAGTATTATCTGAAGAAATCTGAAACCTATAGTTGAAGAGGAAATGCTCCTAATCGCCTTGTGAAGAAAACCTCTGATGACATTATCAGACCAAAATGTAAACGACGAACCTTTTCTTCTCAAAACACACAATTATTAACTCATTCGAGACGTGCCGCATCCGGATACGCGGTATAATGCCGCGTATCCGGATGCGGCACGGCTCGAATGAGTTAATTACGAGGTTGGAGGCAAACACCATCGTAATACAAATATATATGGCTCTTGGCACCCTAAAACGACCACACTTCTTTTTTATATATTATGCGTTTATTTTTTTAAAAATTCTTTGTGTGCTTGTACATGTGCAATATCGAAGACATTAAAACAAACGAACCAGTTTGTTGATTGACTGATCGATTGATTTTATTTATTGATCAAATGGCTATGGATAGTTTGAGCCATTGATTATATCGTTTATGTTCCATTCTTAGGTTTTAGCGGCCCAGCCACCACGATAGAAGTTCCCACCGTGACATCCCCGGGCTTGGAGTTGAGAATGGCGAGCGAAGCGATTGCCTACACAGGGCTGAGGATGGCGATGCTGACAGTTTGTATCCAACACAGGTGGACCTCGTCAACAGGGCTGGACTGATGCGGGTCTTTCTCACTGGACCCCCAGGTAACATCAGTCATCATTTACCACATCTTCTGACGTTCAGTTTAATGTTTCTATAGTTTAAAATTTGTTTAACAAATGTTCCTTTTGTAATTTTTCTATTTGACGTGACGAGTTTCTTGAAAATAATAAGGTTTGTAATAATCCATTTCAACCCTTTGACCGTCGGTAACGCTTTTTGTCGCGATAATTCCTGCAGGAAAAAAGCTCTATCGACACCCAAAGATTTAGTTATATTGTACACCATCTGTTGGTTGGTTTGTTATACATTACTTAACGTCCCGACAGCAACAAGACGTTCTCAGGACGTGCCTGCGCTGCTTTTGGAGGAAAAAAAAACCAAAAACACCCACTAATGTACAACGTCCGTGAGAAGTTCAAGAAGTCAGACTACAACCAGGCGCTGTCTGGTCATTTGAACTAGGATTATTAACTCATTTAGCCCCAACGCTCTAAAGCAGCAGGTGGGTTGACCATGATAATTCAAGGGTAGTGCCAGGTGAGCTTACGATCGATCCATCTCCTACAACTGATACATAGTCGTTAGTTAACATCTCCGAAATTAGGGAAATGCGGCCGTGGGGCTATAATGGGTTAATCTACTACTGCTGCTGTCTTACGCGTTAACCCTTTTAGCCCCGAGTCCCTACAGCAGGAGACTGATTGACCATGATAATTCAAGGGTAGTGCCAGATTTGCTTGGCGCCTGAAGGCGCCAAGCTAATCTGGCACTACCCTTGCATTATCATGTTCAAACCATATCCTGCAACTGGTACGTAGTCATTAGACAACACCTCCAAAATATGCGAAATGGGACCTTGTGGCTAAAAGGGTTAACGTCGACAGGGACAGAGAAAACCGTAGTTCTGGTCATCAAGGCGCTGCAGTGGCTCCAGCAGAGCAAAGACGTCCACCTCATCAGCACTCACAGCAACAATCGGGCTGCCATCTATCTCGTGCATTCCAAGCTCAAGTCCACGCTTGACACATCCCCCACCTCCGCGTCAGAGGGAGGTCAGCAGGTCCATCTGCATGTTTTTGACTAATTGTCCAGCGAAGGAGACGTGGAAGCAGCGGTGAACGCAATGGCAGCGGCTCCTTGTTACAGACAGCTCTACGTCATAGCTGACGAGGCGTGGCCGGATTACTTGGGGTGAGTCACACACTGTAGACTGCTTGTGTGAAACTGGTTTACAGACCCCAGAGCATGTACCTAGACGCTAGGATACAGCATTGGCCACACGGAGCGACGCTGGCAGAGAAACTCTGGGGCTCCATTCAAGACCTACTGCAGACCACGAACTTCATCTCAACAGCCAATCTTGACATCTGAGGCAGAAACTCTGTAACGCTGAAGAAGAAGAAGAATACTTGGGGTGAGTTAGGAAACCATAGCCATAGAGAAATTCACAAAATGGAAACTTCGTCATCTAAAGACTACATTATGGTTCAGAAGATCGACCAACCAGGGTAATTCAAGAATGACGCCAGGATAGCTATGCGCCAAATGGCGCCGAGCTATCCTAGCACCACCACTGAACTATCATGGTCGATCCACATCTCCATCCTCTGGACAGCTGTTTCGGTCCTGGTCTCGTACTGTTGTTTGTCTTGTGTTGGACGTGAACGTGCGTGTTGGGTTCAGTTTGCGGCCGGGTTCACAGTATTGAATCGCCTATATAATGACGGGTATTATTATTATTATACAAATTGATTTTTGTGGGCAGCAATATACCGGCCCCTACAGAAGGACCACCGGTGAGGTGGTTGGACCACAAGGGACAGCCCGGGCACGAAGACACAGACGACCCTCAACACTGTGAGCGAGATGTGGGCACACTATTGCTGACCTGCTCAAAGACCTTCGTGTGGGTACTCCAGATAGGCTGTGTTTTTGTACATGTATAGCTCCAGCTGCCACAAAACTTTACATAACAAACACGTACATTTCCCGTTACAGAAAAGCGCTTTAGCGAAGTGTACGTGTTGTGTATTTCATCACTTGAAATATAGATCACAGCACTAATAATCCCGGCGATAGAATAAGTGTCAAGAGGATTCCAAATACTGGCCACTGATCGTAACGGGACAATTTATCAGTCTGAAATTTCTGATCTGAAGCTGAAACGGCGTAACATTAATTAATTAATTAATTAATTTTTGATAGGTCAGCCCGGTGGGAGTATCGTGACGTCATCATCCGGTGCCGTGACCCACGTGGCGACGTAGGACTGGTGCGTGGTCTGCGCTCGCGTGGGGTTCCCGTGCAGGTCGTGACCCCGCAGGATTGTGACAACATGGTTCGTGACGTGGCTCAGGCCATCAGCGACTGCGTGACAGTGACGGATGATAAAGTGGTGTCGGGCATGGAGCGGAGGGTAGTCATAGGGGTGGGTCAGATCGGGCTGGGTGGTGTGTTGGGGAGTGTTACGATTGTTGTTGTGTTGACCTGTGAGAGCATACATGTGTTAATCGTAGGAAACGATCCGATATTAATTTGAGCTATCATGGTTATGATTCACGTATCTTTTTAAGTAACATTTTTTTGTCGGTCGTGCAGAGCGGATTTCACTTCGTTATGATACGCTAAGTTTAGTCCAGAACGTTCTAGAAAGGTCGCACTGTCTAGTGACCTCGTATGTGTGACGTCGGGTAGTTGGCGACAGTTCGCAACATTTTGTTTTTCTGTGCCCGTGAATTGAGCAGCCTTTTTTGTTTTGTGGAAGGTCGAGAATCTTCTAGAGCGGATATGCAAGGTCGTGATAGGGCTACCATACTTTTATGTGACTTCATTATACATTGGGATTTAGAGCTGAAATGAGCAGCCGAGTTTTTGTAGCCTATTTTAGTGATTCCAGAAAATTCTTATTTATGAGTTTCCGTTCCGTGTTTCGTTCTGATTGGTTGCGGTGTATGATTTTCGTAGATGATTCTGGAAATTGGTAGTATATATAAAGAGGGCGCTAGGAAAGCACGTTCATATATTGTCTTGCATTGTCAGAGGCACGCAGTTTATCGTAGGTACGTGGCCCCGTATAGGGTGTACATTGTGTGAGACGCTGCGTGTGAGAAACTTTGTGTCGGAGTGTGGACATTGCAGAAGAGACTTTGTATCAGTGTTAGTGCATTTGGAAATGCATTGTGTGCAGATCGCATCGCTGAATTAAAATATTGTTGGAACTGTTACTCCAGTATTGTCTACATCCTTAAGCCACGTGTGACGGATTGCAGCTGAATGAGGTTTATTTAAAAGAACCTTGCGTGCGTGCGTCTGGTGTGTTTATCATACTACGACTACAACTCCACCACGTAACAGGGAGGTTGTACTCTATGTCTAGGTGTACGGGTCGGCTTCTTTGGGTAGACAGTCCGTGAATATATTGAATGCACAGCTCTCTACGATTCCAATTTTGCCTCGGTAGCCATGGAGTAGTAAAGATTTTCACTTACTCGCCCAAGTATACACTGTACTGAAAATTTTTGCATGAGACAGTATAAACACAAACTATCAAGACCACAATACAAATAAATAACTGAAGAGCGAAGCAAGATACTGATACACACACAGCTAGATACACACGAATAAGGAAATTAACTGTGTTCATACTTGCCCATCATTTTATGAGTCTGTAATGTAATGTGGCGAGTGAATATCGCAACATTTACTAAATGTATTTAGTCCCTGGAGTAAAATGTAGTCTCCGAGGAGCGCGATTCACTCGCATTGTAGAGGGCTCCACTATAACGGTTTTTAAACGTTACAGACACGTTTGTAATTAAAGAGTAAATAACCTAACAAACATTTTTCAATACCAGTTGTCATTACCATCACCAACACCAACTCTCTCTCTCTCTCTCTCTCTCTCTCTCTCTCTCTCTCTCTCTCTCTCTCTCTCTCTCTCTCTCTCTCTCTCTCTCTCTCTTTCCGTCTCTCTGGCATCTTAACCCTCTGGGTGTGGGTAGCGGTTTTAGTCGCAATGATTCCTGCAGAAATCATCGCGACTAAAAGCGCTACCCACACCCAAAATGTTAATAGAAACACATGCAATATAACCAACCAAAACGTTTGAAACACACATAGCACCGATACATTGCTTTATTTTTCACCTTTTGGAAGTACACCTGTATATATACTCGTATCACAGAAGCAAAAGTGTTCATAATTTAAAAATACGCATATATAAAAAACAAAAACAACAACAACAAACGACAACAACTGCCCTACCTCACTTCGTGTTCGACATTTTATGGAGTACGTTAACAGTACACAAATACAGGTGGTGTGGATGGCAAACAACAATCACCAATAACTTAAACCAAGCTACTTATTTACGAAAGAAAAATTCTTGCTAGGAGGTTCTCTCTTAGGGTGCATGGAAATTTAGCTCTAGGTGGAGGCATGGAATGTATGCCCCTGCAGACACCACAGTAAAATGTGGCTGTCTTTGCAGGTAGGCAAAGGTTCCTGCCTTCCACCAGTATGCCGAATGGTGTGCTGACGAGGTCGCCAAGACCGAAACAGCTGTCCACAACGGCTAAATCAGTCTGGACCCCCCCCCCCCCTCCCCCACCTCTTGGGGGACCTAGATCTAAATTTCCATGCATCAAGGGGCTGAAAATCTAGTCAATATGTGATACGCCCCCCTTCGGGGCGGGGGGTGGGGGGGGGGCTGCAATATTCACTACTTCCAGTCACTTACTTAGCGCACCCTTCTTTCCTATCTTTTTTTTTTTGTGCTTCGATCAAACTTGATCGATCATCATTGGTCGATCCTGCGCAATTCTCTCCCCTGACAGTGCTTTTACCTACTTTACTTTGTAATCTTCCTAAAATATTAGCACTGGCAGTCTCCGCTTTTCTTTTCAGTGATTCACAATGAAAAAAAAAATACAGGTGACATAGGCAAGGAAAGACAGAAATACACATCCCGATAAAAACAATTATAAAAAAAAACCCACGTGGGATAGGCCAGGTAACCCGACTCAAGGACTTAGTAGGTAAATACACAGGTGACAGAAATTGAAATAACCAAAAACGCTCCACGGACGCACTATGACCCATGAACCGTGGCCAGCAAGAGACATACATTCTCATGAGTCCATGCGGATGCACGGGCTCATGAGAATGTATGTCTGTTGCAGATGGTAACAGACTGCGGAAGACTGTGTTCTGCCTGAACCAAAAAGCTGAAATTCGGCTTGATGGGGTTGTGAAAAGGCTGAATCAGTCTACAGGACTGAAGACTGTCACTAACGCAAATAAGTACATGTTTATACTTGTTAATACACATGTAAATATACAAAGTGGTTTATGTCATTGTAAAATGTTATACAGTTTCACAATGGGTAAAATTGTAATATTAGTATTTGGAAGCCCGTTTATACACCGTCTTTACAATTATGCGGACAATAGTGAGGCTTCGTTTGCAACGAACGACTCGTAACAACGAACGCGGCGGACAGGCAACACTCCAAGCATTTCCAAGACTGAGGCAAAGATCTATGCCTCTTGGAGATGTTTGGAATGTTGTCTGTGCTTATGGAACAAGCTGTTTATCCGCCGTGATTTCGCTCTTGTTCGTTGCTGGTAGTCGGTCGTTGCAAACAAAACCTCACTAATTTCAGCTGAAAGTCAACCATTTTACATTTGGTCGGATGATAAACTTGTACTGGTCAGCGACATTTCTGAGAAGTCGCATACCATGAAAGAAAGAAACGCGCTTACAAAGGACAGTGCAGCACAATTTATGACATTTTCGAACAGGACAAGCCCATTTAATAAAACGAAAATGTAACAATTTGCGTTGCACTTGTCCTTTGTAAGCTTGTTTCTTTCTGTGTTTGGATTTTATTTGCATTTTAAATTTACAGGCTTGGCAGTCACCTGTTTGGTCTGGATTCTGTGTACCATAGAATGAGGCATGCTGTTGCAAGTAGCCGTCTTGCCCAATTTCGGATCTAAGTTGGAACACGAAGACGAATAATCTCAAAATATGACGACCTTCGACATGTAACCGCATTACATATTAGAATCATATCAACAGAGTGTCGTTGCGGAAGCAGTGTTTGGCTGTCTGTTTGGTACCCGTTGGTAGCTATCTTCGTTGAGGTCATTCCTGCAGGTGTCATCTTGACATAAACGCGCTACCGAGACTTCGGTAGCACTTTTTGTCGAGGCGATTCCTGCAGGATCACCTCTACAAAAAGCGCTACCGCCAGCCGAAGGGTTAACGCATGAAAATTGCATTACAGATCGAACAAGGTAATGCAAAGGTGCTGCGCGGATACATGCCAAGTTATTCTGGCAACACCCTCAAACTATCGTGGTCGACCTATATCTTGACGCGTATCTGACTGTAGCACATCTCTAATGAGTTAACTGACACTGTGTCGGACGCAGGCAACTGCGTGTGACATCCAATTACGACGTATTACATCTGTCTACGTCCGAGATAGTTTCACCAAAGAGTAGAATCTTATCGTAATTGGGCGTCACAAGGAGCGTTTATTTTTATTTTTCGATAATACTGACGCATCGCGGCTGCCGGCGTCCGAGACAGTGCTCATTAAAACAGATTGCAGTCTTAACCCCTTCCCTGCCACTGGGCGTGTCTTGTCTTCTGAAATCTTTGTTCATTTAACGTCGAAAATCCACAACCGTCACAGGAACATGGACACAAATTGGTCTCAGCAAGAGGTATAGATCCTCATGAGCCCCCGCAGTCGCGGGGGCTCATGAGGATCTATGTCTCTTGCAGACGGATCACGCTGAACGTTTTCTCGGCAATGAATTGGTTAATTAGCGCTGTCTCATAACGTCATATTTTCTCACTGCATGCGATGTCATAGTATGACGTATCTTCCCGCGTCCGATTCAGTACCAGTGACTATTCCGACTATCATTCTACACCTTGGCCAGGTACTGGCTGGTGTGAGTTTCCTGCACGACATCCCCATCATCCCCGTCTGACACTGACAGTGGAGACGTCTTGATGTCCACCTTCTGATCAGACCACGCCTCGCACACGCACGTGCCGCGCGTGAGCAGCTGCAACTTGCTCGCTGACTGGCTGTTTCCTTTGTCGTCAATCATCGTCTCCATCAGCATATGCAAAAGAGGCACTTCTTCCTCTCTCAGCACTCCCCCGTCTTCCTCCGCGCGGAAGGCTTCTTCGAAGTTGTCTATCTTGACCTGATGACACGTAAGAAATAAGTCTGTGCACTTGTAAGCCACGCTTTTGTGTTGTTGTCAAATGAAACTTACATTCATGTGGCCTATCCAACACATATATCATAAACCAGTGGCGTGGGAACTAGTTACTGTATTGATGTGTTAAGTCCCAGGTGCAGTGTACATATTATACTGACGAGCAAAAGAAATGCGACGTTTCGAAACCATCGGAAACACTTAATGTCGCATTTCTTTTGCTCGTTACTATACATCTGTTGGAAGATGATCATGGTGCCAAACGGCTCAAAGCTGGAGCTTTGAAGTCTGCTGCCGCTAACCGTTTATGTATGTGCAAGCCGCGTATCCGGATGCTGCACGTCTCGAATGTGTTAATTTTCCTGTGCGTTCCATATATATCTGTTTGCCATACCACCGACGATCGGGGGTCTACTCTTTTCGAATAGTCTGCATGTATTTTTGAAAGTGCGCACTACATATTTACGCGCGTCTTGCAAACGAAGGCGAGAGATCGAGGCTTCATGATCTGAATCTGGTTATCAGTTTGACTCGACAGGGATGTGGAAAAGCCCAGTTCCATTTTCTAACCATGATCATGAGACTCCAACCCGAGACCTAGCTCACATCAGTCCCCATGTTATTGAATACTAAGTGTAGACAGAAACCTGGATGAAACATTGATGACTGTATTATTTAATTGTTGTTACCTCAAAAGCTATGGTATTGTCCGAACGCCTCTTAAAGTAAACCGGAAGTACACCACTGGGCACAGACAGCGTCGTGCGCACCTCAAAATCAATCACGTGGCATTCCTTCCTCGCCAGGAGTTGGGCATGTGCTCTCCACGACGGCATGACCTCAACCTTCAAGAACGTGAAACGATTTGTGACAGTTATAGCTTATGACAAAGCCAGTAATTAAACTTTTACACCACGTACAATACGCCTACGTCTAATTTTCAGTCATTTTCCACTAGACGGCAAGGCAGCCTTTCACGTCAGGAATTGCAGTACTCTTGGCCTATAGGGTCCAACCATCTCTCACAATGCGTACGTACATGTTAAAAGAAGGTTCGAAAAATATCATAAGCTACCCAGTAAGCTAAGTACCCTCGGGCCGTCGTCGCCCTAATCTGGCCAACGCAAATCTGTGCATTGCTGATCGTTGGTAGCTGCAAAGATAAAAATTAAACTAATTCATACGCGCCTAGTTCTGAAGCTGGCAACTTTGTGAAGTGCATACTAAGACTGTGGGACATTGATAGTGCATGAACGTTCAAGGGCGGTGCCCGAATAGCTAGGCGCCTTGAAAGGCGCCATGCTAATCGGGCACTACTCTTGAACTATCATAGCCGATCCAACTCAAGTTGTGGTTTTAAGATCACAGGTAAAGTCAAAATGATACACTATTAGTTGAACCTATACCTGAGAGTTGACCTCCCACTCCAGGATCTCTTGGATGACGTTGCCCTTGACCTTTGTGACCTTGATGCCGGTGTCACGGCCTGCCCGTAAGTGGCGGAAGTTGGTTGGTATGGTGACGTCAACGTCCACAGAGCTATTTACCGTGTAGTACTGTGACAACTCAACGGCCACCCAGGTTGTGGTCTGACGGGTTCCTCGAAACGTGTGGCACTGCTTCGTCTCTGATCTAAAAACAAGAAAGGCAAAGCACTTATGGCTCATGCGTATGACTGATCCACACATGTGACAATAAGTAAATCCATGTTTTCTCAAAATTTAATTAGTTTCACACATCTGTGAAACCCCCATGACCCTTGACCTTTCCGATGAGTCTACTAAATTAGTATACATAGGAAGGTCTTATCATTTGTGCCAAATTCGATTGAATTGCAGGAATGTTGATAATAACTACAAATGTATCAAAAATTGACATTTTATACACATTTGTCGACCTCTTGTGACCCTTGACCTTTTTTGAGGGGTCATCCAAATTAGTATGCATAGATAGGTCTTACCATCAGATATCTCTGTACCAAGTTTGATTTTGAAGTTATGAATAGTAATTGAGGGAAAAAATCTTGTCAAATATGGCTATGTTTTTACCCATTTCCTGAGCACTTGTGACCCTTGACCTTTTCGAGGGATCAACCAAATTAGTATGCATAGAAAGCTCTTACGATCAGGTATCTTTGTACCAAGTTTGGGTTTGAAGATATGAATAGTAATTGAGAATAAACATTTTTTGTCAAAATATGGCCATTTTTTTACCTATTTCCTGAGCGCTTGTGACCCTTGACCTTTAGGAAGGATCAACCAAATTAGTGTGCATAGAAAGGCCTTACCGTCAGGTATCTTTGCACCAAGTTTGGGTTTGAAGTTTTGAATAGTATTTGAGAAAAAAATAAATTATGTCAAAATATAGCTATTTTCGATATATTTGCTGATGCCCTGTGACCTTGACATTTGTGAAAGGTCACTGAAATTGGTATATGTAGAAAGGTCTTGCCACAAGTATCCTTGGGCCAAGTTTGAAGACTGTGCTTTGAATAGTCTCCGAGAAAATGCCAACATTAAAGTTTTTACCACGGACGACGGCGGACGGACGACCACTGGCCAACAATATAGACTCGCCTTTGCTTCGCGCGTGAGCCCCAAAAATCATCCTGGCTTGGAATTGTGAGATAAATTAACCAACGAACCGACCAAACAACCAGCCAGCCAGCCAACCAACCAAACTGACAAACAAATAACCTTCCCACACCAACCAACCTAGATGAGTGTTGTTTGGCACCTTGTAGACTGTGGTTGGCACACGATAACTCTTTTTTCGTGAGTTGCAACCTTCATTTCTGACTAACCTGTTTTCAAAGTCTGACGCGTGGAGAGAGACCCATCTCATGCCAGTCTTGATGCTACCCCAGTCTGTCTCAAACGTGCGGTTGTCTGGACGAATGTCGAATCTGAAACAGAAAATTCTATGCAAAACGCAGATGCCAAGAAAGAAAGAAAGAAAAATCCAACTAGACTAGACAACCAACCAACCCACCAACCAACCAATAAATACAGGAAGAGGAAAACAACATACACACACACATACACACACACACACACACACACAAACAAACAAACGCTATATACTACTACTAATAATACATAGTTCTTGTATAGCGTTGTTCTCCAGGAAAACACTGGACTCACTGCGCATACTAAAACATCGTTTACAGGAGCAGAACTCACAGGTGAAGCAGAACTAACTAAATAAAATGAATAAGTCGGCGCACTTTATCCCAATTGTAAATCGGCTAAAAGCGCCGCCGCAAACTGAAGCCAACAAGCACGCTCCACATAAAGACATGTCAATAAGAGCCCGAACAAAACCACAAATGAATACAGAACAAAAAACTCTAGAAGAACGAAACACGTACCCAAAACAGAAAGAAAGCAAAACCCATCCTGTTATGCGAAGGCCCCGTTTTAACCCCTTCATTGCCGAGATAAAGACAACTCGATCCATCTGCAAGCGTCACAGATTCTCATGAGCCCCCGCAGTTGTCTCTTGTTGACGCCACTTTGTGCACAAGTTCCTTGGACGACTAAAGTTGGAAATTACCATGAAGAAAATCCTGGACTGCCGAGGAAAAATGAATACGATCCATCTGCAAGAGACATAGATCCTCATGGGCCCCCGCAGTTCCGGGGGCTCATGAGGGTCTATGACTCTTGCTGACGCCACTTTGAATCCATGTTCCTGGGGCAGCTAGGGCCGTTTGGAGTTGAATTAACACAGATTTTCTGAAACACCTTTTGCGCCCACTAGCAATGAAGGGGGTTAACTCATTCAGCCCGACGAACGTATTTCCCAAATTTTGGAGGCGTCTAACGACTATGCACCTGTTGCAGGAGATGGATCGACCATGATAATTCAAGGGTAGTGCCAGATTAGCTTGGCGCCGACTGGCGCCAAGCTAATCTAGCACTACCCTTGAATTATCATGGTCGATCCATCTCCTGTTGTAGTGCGTCAGGGCTGAATGGGTTAAAACAAATCACAATCTACATCTACTGGCAGCGAAGGGATGAACAGGACGAATAAAAACCTGACAAAACAATCTTCACTTTGACACGTGGTGGTCAAGGATCATTGCCTTCCAGTCGACTTCAAACACGTAGTCGCTCTCCTCCAGAAGCCAGCGACGCATGAAGTTGGACCGCTTCTTCAGGACCCGCCATGCGTGACGTCGGAGAACGCCATCCAGCTCCAGTACCGACGTAGTGGTCATGATGACGTCAAAGTGTCAGGATCTGGGAGAAAAAGTGACGGTTAGTTCAAGTCTTCTACGTTTTTGCTGGCGCTGTTTTGTAATGATTTTGAACCTTGAAGATTTCAACATCCGTTCCATTATCACACAGACAAGAATATTATTGTTTACATTGTTATTATTGTTTACTCAGATGCAACACGAGTGTGCTTTCAAGCTGTTGTTATTATTCAGTGTTGCTCCCTAAGTCAGCGACGATCCTCGGGCCGACATCGGCCGCCACTGGGCCCGTGCATGATTGCGCGGGTCCACTGCAGCCGACGTCGGCTCCAGGGTCTTCTGCATACTGGGTCGATCCTAAATTCGGAGAGCAGCACACACGCATAGAATTATCTAGATTCCAGCTCTGGGGCACTTGCAGAGTCATCTGAAAATGCTGGAACATAACTGTAACGAACGCCTATGGGGCAGGTTTCGGTCGGACGATGGTGTGACGTCATTAGCAGTTGGACCGAATGTACACATGCGAATAATGTAGAGATAAGCATTGTTCACGAGCGGTAATGTACAGATAAGCCATGTTCACGTGCGGTAATGTAGGTGAGCGATGTTCACGTGTCACGTGTGGGAGTGACAGTGTGGTATCGGGAATAATTGCCGGTTAGAGATGCTATACCAGTCGAGCCGAGCGGTCGTTTGTGCTAGGGCTCCGAGGAAGAATTCTGGCTAGAGAATTCGATAGCTGTATATTGAATACAGGTATTTATTCTTTTATTACCGGTATTTATAATGACCTGTAACGCTATTCAGATGAAAAGAAAGTATTGTTTTATGAATTATTATTAGAGTGCAGAAGAGCCATGTTTGAAGGAAATGCGATGGCTCGTGTCAATACTTGTTTAGTCATGTAATTATGTGATGTAGTTGTAACTAGGATGTCATGTTGTATTCATTCATATGTGAAGATGTGAGACTGAAATAGGAATAGAATTCAGTATATTTAGGTATACCTAATGATGAAATGTGCAGTAATATGTTACGAATTGGAGGTGAGCTGTGATTGTAATATTTGGCTCATAATCCATTGGGTGTAGGTACGTAAAATGTGTGTAAAGTATTAAAGTGGCTATAGGAATTGTGTGCACTGTTTTAAAGTGGCTATAGGAATTGTCATAAGAATTATGACAATAGTGACTGTGGTATGGTGGCATAAAGAAGACATTTTTCAGAGGAAATGATCTAGAGCGCTCTGAAGTATAATAATGTGTCGAAGACACATTCAGACTTTTGGGTATAAGAGCGAACATTTATGAGTGTATAAATGTTGTGTACAGCGGGACCGGTACGGAGCGGACACCCCTGGTGTAGGGCCGATGAAGCTGTCCTGAAGGCATCACGTACGTGACCAGGTGCTGACATCAAGCCTTCATCTCTGCTTCGTCCTACCATCACTGGTGCTACGAGCAGCAACGGTAGCGAAGTAAGCCACAGATTCGTGCTACAGGACCACATGCAGTGTTCCGTCAGTGTAGCTATTGTCGCCTAGCGCCGTTAATTTCACGCCTAGGAATGTTCTAAATCTGTGAGTAGTCATTGAATAGTAATATTCAGTTCGGGAATCTCCGTCAAGTCGTCAATGTGATATTGACTGTGTCGACACTAGTATAAAGAGGAGTCGAGTGACGTCTCTCTCGAGAGACAACGACCTCTACGGTAGCGAGTGAATGTGTGAGCGCTGAAGTTGTGAATAACCTATATGCCACTTGTTACTGTTAGTTATTTGTGCATATTGGTTTATATGATGTGAATTGTTATTTGTGTAGATTGGTTTATATGATGTGAATTGTGTGGTTTAATGTATGTTATGAGTGTATGAGAAATAGTTAAAGAGGGCAAAGAGAAATAACTGTGTGGCCTTTGTCCTTGTTTGTAAGCGCGTGTGTGGTGGATGAAAGAGTCTAGTAAACAGAGATAGAACACCCACCTTTATACAGATTGGCAGAAAGCCCACGCACACACTCATTCCATAAACGTTTATATATGTAACAATTTAATTTAGTTTAGTACACTAAAACGCCGTCGTTACAATAACATCCCAGTAAGCAAGGACCCTCGGGCTGATGTGCGCCGCAGTCGGACTGCGCTCCTCGGGCTGACGTCAGCCGCAGTCGTGCGCAGGCCGACTGCGGCTGACGTCAGCCCGAGGAGTCACTGCTTACCGAAATGAGTTATCTGATCAGAAGTATCTGGGGCAGGACTGATTCTTACGTTAGAAATATTCCAAACATGGCACGGGCTTCAAACATTCCGTGGATTCACCAAATCCCGCTCCATCTGCAAGGTTATATTCTCATGAGTGGTTCATGGGAATCTATGGCTCTTGCTCGCATGTAGTCGAGTCATATATTGACATCCACATTCGGAGGTACTCGTCCAGCATTAGCTGTATAGTACGACTGCTATGAGGAAGAATACCGCAGCAAAGGGGCGATGCAGCGAAACAGTTGCTTTAATCCTCTCTCAAGGGCAAATTTATTAGGGATTAGAACATAGATTAAACATGTTAACACACAAAAAAATTGCTTTTCTGAAATACTGGTAACGGAGTAACGGGTGGGGGTAGGGTGGAGAGAGGGCTCACGAGCTTCAGAGAGATGCTATTCGTTACGAGGGCGGGGGGTGGGAGGAAGGGGGGAGGGGAGCGGGGAGTAGAGACAGAGGCTCACGTCCCTCAAATAGGTGCTGTCTGTTGGGATGCGGGAAAAGGGGGGGGGGGGGGTTATAAAGATTCTGGATTCGGTGTAGGTCTTTTTTTCAACCGCGTAACCATGTTACGTCAGCAAAAGCTAGAAAGGGCAAACATTTTGCACCCATCGTTTCAGGTCAGTGCACACTGAAGGGCACATCTTCTTTACACCTTATGGATGCTAGCTTCAGTCGTACAGACATAAATCAGCTATGATTATAAAAGAAGAAAAAGATGCAGTCTTTGTCTGTCGGCTGAGAAGATAAGGAAGAGTGGACTGGAAAGTATAAGTGGTTTTCATTTGTGTACTTGCGCAATGTTTTCTGCAAAGTCACAAGTTAAGTTTGAGTCATCGTTGACAAAAGAAGCTTCTATCGCGGGCGCAATTGTGAAGTCGTGTTTGCGCGTTGGGGTGTCAGTTTCAAAGCCACTGCGCAAATCCAAAATTCGATCGTCCGTGTCAGATGATATATCGATCGAATGGGTTTTGAATGAGCTTTTTATCGGTAGCTGGCGCATCGTGCGCGCAATCATTCCCACATAACAGTTTTTTTTAAATGTAACATCAAAATCTGATGCAGTTTTCTCTTGAATTCAAACATGCGCCAGACACCGTGAAAAAGGGCATGAAAAGCTCGTTTCAACGATACCAAATATATCGCTGTGCGTTCTATCTTGGATTTGCTCTGTGCGGGGCGCTAACGAACAGCTGACCAAGTTTGTTTTTGACGCATACTCCTGCTCCACATTCGGCGGTGCTACAAATACATCTTTCTTTCCAGAAGAAAGCAAACACCACAGAACTGTAGTCGGGGTGATGTTTTATTCACCCCTGTTTTTATTTTTGTTATACGTACTATATATTGAGAGCAGCTCTTGATGCAAAATAGCTAAATATCGCTGTCCAGCACAGTTGTTACCCACTGTTTGCATAGGGACGGACCTACCTACCAAACGTGTAAATTGCAGAGAAGAACCCAATGGAGGAAGAAACACGCTTAGAAATAGCAGTTACAAAACAATTTATTAATATTTTGGATAAAAACCTTCCTCATAAAAGGGTTTCACTCGAAATATTAATAAATTGTGTTGTAACCGTCATTTCTAAGCGTGTTTCATTCTCCGTTGGGTTCTTCTCAAGAAACATGAAGCTATTTCGAAATCCTTTGCGCAACATTATAGAACATTATGTGTGTTGGTGTGTGGTTTGACCTTACAATTTAATTGCCTGCCAAAGAAGAGAAACAAAGCCGTTTTGAACACGCGTTTCGCGATACATGAGAACGTGGGGACTGGTCTGTGATTGTGGACACTACGGATGAAGCCGAAAGGTCCAAAATCACAGACGAGTGCAGCACGTATATTTCAAGCTGTCGGAAACGCCTACGTACAAGATTAACCCCTTCACTGCCAGTGGGCGCAGACTGTGTTTTTCAAGTCATTGTAAATATTATTCAGCGTCCAAGGAACATAGATACAAAAGCGGATTCAGCAAGAGTCATAGATCCTCATGAGGATCTATGACTATTGCAGTTGAATGGTGTTTCGATTTGTCTTGGCAGTGTAGGGGTTAAGAAGAAGAGTTTGGCAGTTGCATTAATCAACTATAGAAAGATAGACAGAGGCCGCCTTGTCAATGACTGCAGCAGATGGTTTTGTATAGAATTTAACTCACACGGCGACTTGAAACCGGTCGATTATTAAAAATGTTTTTCATGATGACATCAAAACCGCAGTGCAAAGACCGTATGTTGTTTCACTCCATCAACAATGTAGTGACACAGGTGCACATATTATAATGTGTGTGTGTGTGTGTGTGTGTGTGTGTGTGTGTGTGTGTACGAGAGAGAGAGAGAGAGAGAGAGAGAGAGAGAGAGAGAGAGAGAGAGAGAGAGAGAGAGAGAGAGAGAGAGAGAGAGAGAGAGAGAGAGAGAGAGAGAGAGAGAGAGAGAGAGAGAGAGAGAGAGAGAGAGAGAGAGAGAGAGAGAGAGAGAGAGAGAGAAGATGAATCTTTTTTTTTATTCAGGATAAAGCCATTAGGCAACTCAATGCCTGTCTTACAAGCTATCCTGTAAACAAAACAGAACACAACAGGAAAAGAAACATAGCATGCAAATAATAATAATAATAATAATAATAATAATAATAATAATAAGATGAGGAAGCAAAACTACGGAGGAAAAAAAAAAACACAATAAGGGAATCATCGAAAGGAGGGGAAAAAATGACAATGGAGAATTTGTAACTGCCTCCGATGCAAAAAAAAAACAACAACAAGAAGAGAACGAAACGCGTGCATAGCATTAATATTATACTCATCTAAGACAGTGTCATAGAATCAGCAGCATCAATAGCGTATAGTGACACCGACAAGACAATAAATGATCGGGTAGCAAATGTAAGGAGAAAGAGAAAATATTTGACGTTTACGTGTTACCAGCAGTATTCTTCCTATATGGCAAACTATGAAGTCACGCTGATTGGAAGTGAGTGTGCAATGCACGTTTAAAATGGGTTTTATCGGAAAATGATTTAATGTTTAATGGCAACGAGTTCCAGACAGAAAATACCTGAAAATAGAAGGCTTGACTTGTAGAGATCTATCCGTGGGCGGGGTAAGTGAAGCAAGTCATTCCTCGTATGTAGTTGATGCTGAGGGCTGAAGTTAAATAGAGAAGTTGAAGAGAGAGAGAGAGAGAGAGAGAGAGAGAGAGAGAGAGAGAGAGAGAGAGAGAGAGAGAGAGAGAGAGAGAGAGAGAGAGAGAGAGAGAGAGAGAGAGAGAGAGAGAGAGAGAGAGAGAGAGAGAGAGAGAGAGAGAGAGAGAGAGAGAGAGAGAGAGAGAGAGAGAGAGAGAGAGAGAGAGAGAGAGAGAGAGAGATGATGATGATGATGATGATGAAACTTTATTTATCAACAGTAAAAAGTTTTGACAGAAACAAATCGTCATTTTACAGACTTGCCGTTGCTAACATCTACAACATAAAATAGATTAAATAATAATAATAATAATAATAATAATAATAATAATAATGAATTATATTTACACACATTATTTCATGCAACAATAAAATTTATTTAAAAAACAAATATTTACACAAAATAATAGTAACACTCAACATTCATCTTATACCATACATACACACACACACACACACACACACACACACACATACACACACACAGACACACACACACACACACACACACACAATATAGATAAATGCATATATTACATGATAAGCATTAACCATCAGGGTTTGTTTAAATGCCCAGTGTTGTTATGTTTGGCTCATCAGGTAATCGAAAAGTTTCGTTTTAAAGATTCCAAGCGAGGCTATAGTCTTCAAATGTGCAGGAATAGTGTTCCATACAAACGGTCCAGAAAAGGATAAACTAGTTTTAAGGAGGTCAGTTATAGGCAGAGGTAAGGGTCAAGTATTGTTCCTTGAGGTCCGTTCGCGTTCTTGCTGTGGCATAAATTTGGTGGTTAGATACTGCGGTGTCATGTTATTTAATATCTTGTGCATGAGGATGCATTTGTTGAAATTAAGTTGTTGACGCAGGCCGAGAATGTTTAGATGTCTAAATTTGTGAACATCACTACAACCGTCCCACACAGTGGAGACATAATCAACGTGAGACTTGATATGGGCATGAAAAAACAGTTTACGAGTATGTGTATCCGTTACTTGTCTAGGCTGGGACAACAGGAAAGTGCTTTTAGCAATGGTTTTACAGACTGTATTTATATGCGTCTCCCAACATAATTGTTCGTCAACGTGTATTCCCAAGAATTTACTCTCTGTGACTTGTTCTATCGGTTTAGCGTTCAGTTGTAAATGTAACGGCTGTGGTCGGCGTTGGTGTTTTTGTCGTGTAGTGATTAAAATACTCTTTGTTTTTCCTGGATGAAGAACCATATGATTCTCTCTACACCAGTCGGAAACCTCGCCGAGACTACTTTGTAAGCTAAGGTTAATGTCAGCTGTTTTTTTTAACCCGAAACATGGAGGCTCGTATCGTCCGCAAACAGGTTGCAATTGGCATCAGTGTTAGTAATATGCAAAGGCAAATCATTAATAAATATTATAAAGAGAAGAGGTCCCAAGATCGACCCCTGGGGGACACTGTGGTTAACTTGTCCTTGTTTAGAGTATTTTCCTTTTGTTTTCTGTCTTTTAGGTATGATCTAAAGAATGCTATGGCAGTTTCACTTATATGGTATGCTGCTAGCTTCTTTAAGAGAATGTCATGGTCGACAAGATCAAATGCTTTTTGTAGGTCTAAGAAAACAGCTGCAGACATCAGGTTTTTATTGATTGATTCCAGCCAGCTGTCTACAATGTGTGTCAGTGCTGACTGACATGAGTTTTTCGGTCTAAAGCCGGACTGATGAATATTTATGAAATTGCACTTTTCTAGAAAACCGAGGAGGTGTTTTTGTATGTGTTTTTTAAGGGGCTTTGACAGGGCCGACAAAAGTGAGATAGGACGGTAGTTATTGACATCTTCAAGATCTTTTGATTTAAGGATTGGAATTACCTTGGCCTCTTTGAAAATAGTTGGAAACGTGCTGTTTTATACAGAGGTTAAAGATATAAGTGAGTGCCTCTACCGTATATTGTAGTGACATTTTCAGAATTTTGTTGTCTATACCATCCATCCCGGTGGACTTTTTGTTCGGCATGCTAGAGATGAATTTGCCGACTTCAGCGACGGTAATATCAGGAATGATGAATGTCTGCAGTATATTTTTGGCCTCAAAGTATTTTTCCAGTACACTAGGAACTTGGTACTCTGTGTTACTACTTGCAGCTGACTGAGCAAGTGTTTCAGCTGTTGATAGGAAGTGGTTATTTAATATATCAGCTGACAAATGGGATGGTATTTCAGGGGCTGATTTACCCTTTACTTATAACGTTCAGGGCTTTCCACACCGATGCTGTATCTTTTTTTTACCCTAATCAATTCCTGGAAGAACAGTTTTTTTGACGCTCTCACTAAGTATTCAACACGATTTCGTTGTTTCTTATATTCATCAAACTGTTTTTCTTTCTTAAGTTTGTCTCTAAATGACATTGCCAAACTATCAAGACCACAATACAAATAAATAACTGAAGAGCGAAGCAAGATACTGATACACACACAGCTAGATACACACGAATAAGGAAATTAACTGTGTTCATACTTGCCCATCATTTTATGAGTCTGTAATGTACATGTGGCGAGTGAATATCGCAACATTTACTAAATGTATTTAGTCCCTGGAGTAAAATGTAGTCTCCGAGGAGGGCGATTCACTCGCATTGTAGAGGGCTCCACTATAACGGTTTTTAAACGTTACAGACACGTTTGTAATTAAAGAGTAAATAACCTAACAAACATTTTTCAATACCAGTTGTCATTACTATCACCAACACCAACTCTCTCTCTCTCTCTCTCTCTCTCTCTCTCTCTCTCTCTCTCTCTCTCTCTCTCTCTCTCTTTCTCCGTCTCTCTGGCATCTTAACCCTCTGGGTGTGGGTAGCGGTTTTAGTCGCGATGATTCCTGCAGGAATCATCGCGACTAAAACCGCTACCCACACCCAAAATGTTAATAGAAACACATGCAATATAACCAACCAAAAAGTTTGAAACACAAATAGCACCGATACATTGCTTTATTTTTCACCTTTTGGAAGTACACCTGTATATATACTCGTATCACAGAAGCAAAAGTGTTCATAATTTAAAAATATGCATATATATAAAAAAACAAAAACAACAACAACAAACGACAACAACTGCCGTACCTCACTTCGTGTTCGACATTTTATGGAGTACGTTAACAGTACACAAATACAGGCGATGTGGATGGCAAAGAACAATCACCAATAACTTAAACCAAGCTACTTATTTACGAAATAAAAATTCTTGCTAGGAGGTTCTCTCTTATGGTGCATGGAAATTTAGCTCTAGGTGGAGGCATGGAATGTATGCCCCTGCAGACACCACAGTAAAATGTGGCTGTCTTTGCAGGTAGGCAAAGGTTCCTGCCTTCCACCAGTATGCCGAATGGTGTGCTGACGAGGTCGCCAAGACCGAAACAGCTGTCCACAACGGCTAAATCAATCTGGACCCCCCCCCCACCCCACCTCTTGGGGGACCTAGATCTAAATTTCCATGCATCAAGGGGCTGTAAATCTAGTCAATATGTGATACGCCCCCCTTCGGGGCGGGGGGGGGGGGGGGGGGGCTGCAATATTCACTACTTCCAGTCACTTACTTAGCGCACCCTTCTTTCCTATCTTTTTTTTTGTGCTTCGATCAAACTTGATCGATCATCATTGGTCGATCCTGCGCAATTCTCTCCCCTGACAGTGCTTTTACCTACTTTACTTTGTAATCTTCCTAAAATATTAGCACTGGCAGTCTCCGCTTTTCTTTTCAGTGATTCACAATGAAAAAAAAAATACAGGTGACATAGGCAAGGAAAGACAGAAATACACATCCAGGTAAAAACAATTTTAAAAAAACCCACGTGGGATAGGCCAGGTAACCCGACTCAAGGACTTAGTAGGTAAATACACAGGTGACAGAAATTGAAATAACCAAAAACGCTCCACGGACGCACTATGACCCATGAACCGTGGCCAGCAAGAGACATACATTCTCATGAGTCCATGCGGATGCACGGGCTCATGAGAATGTATGTCTGTTGCAGATGGTAACAGACTGCGGAAGACTGTGTTCTGCCTGAACCAAAAAGCTGAAATTCGGCTTGATGGGGTTGTGAAAAGGCTGAATCGGTCTCCAGGACTGAAGACTGTCACTCACGCAAATAAGTACATGTTTATACTTGTTAATACACATGTAAATATACAAAGTGGTTTATGTCATTGTAACATGTTATACAGTTTCACAATGGGTAAAAATGTAATATTAGTATTTGGAAGCCCGTTTATACACCGTCTTTACAATTATGCGGACAATAGTGAGGCTTCGTTTGCAACGAACGACTCGTAACAACGAACGCGGCGGACAGGCAACACTCCAAGCATTTCCAAGACTGAGGCAAAGATCTATGCCTCTTGGAGATGTTTGGAATGTTGTCTGTGCTTATGGAACAAGCTGTTTATCCGCCGTGATTTCGCTCTTGTTCGTTGCTGGTAGTCGGTCGTTGCAAACAAAACCTCACTAATTTCAGCTGAAAGTCAACCATTTTACATTTGGTCGGATGATAAACTTGTACTGGTCAGCGACATTTCTGAGAAGTCGCATACCATGAAAGAAAGAAACGCGCTTACAAAGGACAGTACAGCACAATTTATGACATTTTCGAACAGGACAAGCCCATTTAATAAAACGAAAATTTAACAATTTGCGTTGCACTTGTCATTTGTAAGTTTGTTCTTTCTGTGTTTGGATTTTATTTGCATTTTAAATTTACAGGCTTGGCAGTCACCTGTTTCGTATGGATTCTGAGTACCATAGAATGAGGCATGCTGTTGTAAGTAGCCGTCTTGCCCAATTTCGGATCTAAGTTGGAACACGAAGACGAATAATCTCAAATATGACGACCTTCGACATGTAACCGCATTACATATTAGAATCATATCAACAGAGTGTCGTTGCGGAAGCAGTGTTTGGCTGTCTGTTTGGTACCCGTTGGTAGCTATCTTCGTTGAGGTCATTCCTGCAGGTGTCATATTGACATAAACGCGCTACCGAGACTTCGGTAGCACTTTTTGTCGAGGCGATTCCTGCAGGATCACCTCTACAAAAAGCGCTACCGCCAGCCGAAGGGTTAACGCATGGAAATTGCATTACAGATCGAACAAGGTAATGCAAAGGTGCTGCGCGGAGACATGCCAAATTATTCTGACAATACCCTCAAACTATCGTGGTCGACCTATATCTTGACGCGTATCTGGCTGTAGCACATCTCTAATGAGTTAACTGACACTGTGTCGGACGCAGGCAACTGCGTGTGACATCCAATTACGACGTATTACATCTGTCTACGTCCGAGATAGTTTCACCAAAGAGTAGAATCTTATCGTAATTGGGCGTCACAAGGAGCGTTTATTTTTATTTTTCGATAATACTGACGCATCGCGGCTGCCGGCGTCCGAGACAGTGCTAATTAAAACAGATTGCAGTCTTAACCCCTTCCCTGCCTCTGGGCGTGTCTTGTCTTCTGAAATCTTTGTTTATTTAACGTCCAAAATCCACAACCGTCACAGGAACATGGACACAAATTGGTCTCAGCAAGCGGTATAGATCCTCATGAGCCCCCGCAGTCGCGGGGGCTCATGAGGATCCTTGTCTTGCAGACGGATCACGCTGAACGTTTTCTCGGCAATGAATTGGTTAATTAGCGCTGTCTCATAACGTCATATTTTCTCACTGCATTTGATGTCATCGTATGACGTATATTCCCGCGTCCTATTCAGTACCAGTGACTACTCCGACTATCGTTCTACACCTTGGCCAGGTACTGGCTGGTGTGAGTTTCCTGCACGACATCCCCATCATCCCCGTCTGACACTGACAGTGGAGACGTCTTGATGTCCACCTTCTGATCAGACCACGCCTCGCACACGCACGTGCCGCGCGTAAGCAGCTGCAACTTGCTCGCTGACTGGCTGTTTCCTTTGTCGTCAATCGTCGTCTCCATCAGCATATGCAAAAGAGGCACTTCTTCCTCTCTCAGCACTCCCCCGTCTTCCTCCGCGCGGAAGGCGTCTTCGAAGTTGTCTATCTTGACCTGATGACACGTAAGAAATAAGTCTGTGCACTTGTAAGCCACGCTTTTGTGTTGTTGTCAAATGAAACTTACATTCATGTGGCCTATCCAACACATATATCATAAACCAGTGGCGTGGGAACTAGTTACTGTATTGATGTGTTAAGTCCCAGGTGCAGTGTACATATACTGACGAGCAAAAGAAATGCGACGTTTTCGAAACCATCGGAAACACTTAATGTCGCATTTCTTTTGCTCGTTACTATACATCTGTTGGAAGATGATCATGGTGCCAAACGGCTCAAAGCTGGAGCTTTGAAGTCTGCTGCCGCTAACCGTTTATGTATGTGCAAGCCGCGTATCCGAATGCTGCACGTCTCGAATGTGTTAATTTTCCTGTGCGTTCCATATATTTCTGTTGGCCATCCCACCGACGATCGGGGTCTACTCTTTTCGAATAGTCTGCATGTATTTTGAAAGTGCGCACTACATATTTACGTGCGTCTTGCAAACGAAGGCGAGAGATCGAGGCTTCATGATCTGAATCTGGTTATCAGTTTGACTCGACAGGGATATGGAAAAGCCCAGTTCCATTTTCTAACCATGATCATGAGACTCCAACCCGAGACCTAGCTCACATCAGTCCCCATGTTATTGAATACTAAGTGTAGACAGAAACCTGGATGAAACATTGATGACTGTATTATTTAATTGTTGTTACCTCAAAAGCTATGGTATTGTCCGAACGCCTCTTAAAGTAAACCGGAAGTACACCACTGGGCACAGACAGCGTCGTGCGCACCTCAAAATCAATCACGTGGCATTCCTTCCGCGCCAGGAGTTGGGCATGTGCTCTCCACGACGGCATGACCTCAACCTTCAAGAACGTGAAACGATTTGTGACAGTTATAGCTTATGACAAAGCCAGTAATTAAACTTTTACACCACGTACAATACGCCTACGTCTAATTTTCAGTCATTTTCCACTAGACGGCAAGGCAGCCTTTCACGTCAGGAATTGCAGTACTCTTGGCCTATAGGGTCCAACCATCTCGCACAATGCGTACGTACAAGTTAAAAGAAGGTTCGAAATATATCATAAGCTACCCAGTAAGCTAAGTACCATCGGGCCGTCGTCGCCCTAATCTGGCCAACGCAAATCTGTGCATTGCTGATCGTTGGTAGCTGCAAAGATAGAAATTAAACTAACTCATACTCGCCTAGTTCTGAAGCTGGCAACTTTGTGAAGTGCATACTAAGACTGTGGGAGATTGATAGTGCATGAACGTTCAAGGGCGGTGCCCGAATAGCTAGGCACCTTGAAAGGCGCCATGCTAATCGGGCACTACTCTTGAACTATCATAGCCGATCCAACTCAAGCTGTGGTTTTAAGATCACAGGTAAAGTCAAAATGATACACTATTAGTTGAACCTATACCTGAGAGTTGACCTCCCACTCCAGGATCTCTTGGATGACGTTGCCCTTGACCTTTGTGACCTTGATGCCGGTGTCACGGCCTGCCCGTAAGTGGCGGAAGTTGGTTGGTATGGTGACGTCAACGTCCACAGAGCTATTTACCGTGTAGTACTGTGACAACTCAACGGCCACCCAGGTTGTGGTCTGACGGGTCCCTCGAAACGTGTGGCACTGCTTCGTCTCTGATCTAAAAACAAGAAAGGCAAAGCCCTTATGGCTCATGCGTATGACTGATCCACACATGTGACAATAAGTAAATCCACGTTTTCTCAAAATTTAATTAGTTTCACACATCTGTGAAACCCCCATGACCCTTGACCTTTCCGATGAGTCTACTAAATTAGTATACATAGGAAGGTCTTATCATTTGTGCCAAATTCGATTGAAAAGTTTGCAAGAATGTTGATAATAACTACAAATGTATCAAAAATTGACATTTTATACACATTTGTCGACCTCTTGTGACCCTTGACCTTTTCTGAGGGGTCATCCAAATTAGTATGCATAGATAGGTCTTACCATCAGATATCTCTGTACCAAATTTGATTTTGAAGTTATGAATAGTAATTGAGAAAAAAAAATCTTGTCAAATATGGCTATGTTTTTACCTATTTCCTGAGCACTTGTGACCCTTGACCTTTTCGAGAGATCAACCAAATTAGTATGCATAGAAAGCTCTTACCATCAGGTATCTTTGTACCAAGTTTGGGTTTGAAGATATGAATAGTAATTGAAAATAAACATCTTTTGTCAAAATATGGCCATTTTTTAAAACTATTTCCTGAGCGCTTGTGACCCTTGACCTTTACGAAGGATCAACCAAATTAGTATGCATAGAAAAGCCTTACCGTCAGGTATCTGTGCACCAAGTTTGGGTTTGAAGTTGTGAATAGTATTTGAGAAAAAAATAAATTATGTCAAACTATAGCTATTTTCAATATATTTGCTGATGCCCTGTGACCTTGACCTTTGTGAAAGATCACTGAAATTGGTATATGTAGATAGGTCTTGCCACAAAATATCCTTGGGCCAAGTTTGAAGACTGTGCTTTGAATAGTCTCCGAGAAAATGCCAACATTAAAGTTTTTACCACGGACGACGGCGGACGGACGACCACTGGCCAACAATATAGACTCGCCTTTGCTTCGCGCGTGAGCCCCAAAAATCATCCTGGCTTGGAATTGTGAGATAAATTAACCAACGAACCGACCAAACAACCAGCCAGCCAGCCAACCAACCAAACTGACAAACAAATAACCTTCCCACACCAACCAACCTAGATGAGTGTTGTTTGGCACCTTGTGGACTGTGGTTGGCACACGATAACTCTTTTTTCGTGAGTTGCAACCTTCATTTCTGACTAACCTGTTTTCAAAGTCTGACGCGTGGAGAGAGACCCATCTCATGCCAGTCTTGATGCTACCCCAGTCTGTCTCAAACGTGCGGTTGTCTGGGCGAATGTCGAATCTGAAACAGAAAATTCTATGCAAAACGCAGATGCCAAGAAAGAAAGAAAGAAAAATCCAACTAGACTAGACAACCAACCAACCCACCAACCAACCAATAAATACAGGAAAAGGAAAACAACATACACACACACACACACACACACACACACACACACACACACACACACACACACACACACACACACACACACACACACACACACACACACACACTCTCTCTCTCTCTTGGCTTGACTTCGCGAACGAAGATTTTATAGGAGTTGCCCACGACGTCTGCAGGCTTGTTCGTGGCTGCGGAGGCCAATCCGAGACAGGCAGGTTCGACCGCAGTGGCTGCAGGGGAAGGTATGGCCAGGGTTCTGAGCTGCGGCATCTCTGTTTTTTCTCCTGAGCCGCTTGTCCTTAAGGCTAGCTCTGTGAGAGTCCTCAAAGGAGACAGCTGCCTTGTAAATGGTGGAGCGCCAGGTGTCACGGTCCGCAGCAAGCGAAGACCACTGGTGGTGGTCGATTTGGCAGGCACTAAGTGACTTCTTGAGACAGTCTTTGTATCTCTTCTTTGGTGCCCCTCTGTCACGGTGTCCAGTAGCAAGCTCGCCGAACAGGGTGATCTTTGGTAGGCGATGATCCTCCATCCTGGAGACATGCCCCGCCCAGCGGAGCTGTGTCCGCAGCAGCAAAGCCTCGATGCTCACAGTTTCAGCCCGTTCAAGGACCTCGACGTTGGTGACATAGTCACTCCAGTGAATGCCCAGGATGGTACGCAGGCAGCGCTGGTGGAAGCGTTCGAGGAGTCGTAGTTGGCTGCGGTAGAGGGCCCAGGACTCGGAACCATACAGCAGGGTGGTGAGGACCACAGCTCTGTACACGCTGATCTTGGTGCCTGTTTTCAGCTGCTGATTGTGCCACACCCGCTTGAAAAGTCGCCCGAAAGCGCTGTTCGCTTTTGCCAGCCTGCTGTCAAGCTCCTTGTCCAGCTTGGCGTCCGACGTGATAATGCAGCCAAGGTAAGTAAACTGGTGCACTGACTTTAGTTCAGACTCGCCGATGGTGATGTGAGGAGGGCGGTACACTGTCTTGGGTGCCGGCTGATGGAGGACCTCTGTCTTTTTAAGACTGACCTCGAGTCCAAAGAGCTGGGCAGCATCTGCGAAGCAAGACGTGATGCGCTGCAGGGCTCTCTCTGTGTGTGCAACGAGGGCAGCATCATCAGCAAAAAGCAGCTCGCGAATCAGTTGGTCTAGGGTTTTCGTGTGGGCCTGCAGTCGTCTGAGGTTAAACAGGCTGCCATCGAGACGATACCTGATGTACACTGCATCGTCATCATCGAGGTCCACTGTGGCCTGCTTCAACATCATGCTAAAAAAGATGGGGAAGAGGGTCGGTGCCAGCACGCAGCCCTGCTTTACACCGTTGAGAATAGGGAATGGTTCTGAGAGGTCATTGTTGAGTCTGACCTGGCCTTGCTGGTCCTCGTGTAGCTGGACAATCATGTTGAGGAACTTTGGGGGACAGCCAAGTCGCTCCAGGATCTGCCACATGCCTTGCCTGCTCACAGTGTCGAACGCTTTTGTTAGGTCGACAAACGTTACGTACAGCCCTTTGTTCTGCTCGCGGCACTTCTCCTGTAGCTGTCTCAGCACGAAGACCATATCGGTGGTGCTCCTGTTTGCTCTGAAGCCACACTGGCCCTCTGGGAGTTGGTCTTCAGCGATGGCAGGTACCAGCCGATTCAGGAGCAGCCTTGCAAGGATTTTCCCAGCAATGGACAGCAGGGTAATTCCCCGGTAGTTGGAACAGTCAGACTTCTCGCCTTTGTTCTTGTACAGGGTGATAACGACTGCATCACGGAGATCTTTTGGTAGTGTTTCTTCCTCCCAGCAGCAGAGAAAGAGGTCATGGAGCTTGTTGTGCAGTGCTGTGCCTCCATGTTTCCAGATCTCTGGCGGTATTCCATCAATGCCTGCTGCTTTGCCACTCTTGAGCTGATGGATGGCTTTGAGGGTCTCTTCAGCGGTGGGCGGTTCGTCCAATTCAACCTTTACTGGGAGGTGTGGGATTTGTAGGACGACTGCTTCTTGAACAGTGCGCTCAGCGCTGAAGAGGCTCTGAAAGTATTCCGACCAGCGGTTCAAGATGGAGGTATTATCTGTGAGGAGTGCCTGGCCGTTCGCGCTTCGCAGGGGACTTTGTACCAGGTGCTTGGGGCCATACACTGCTTTCAGTGCTTCGTAGAAACCCCTGTAGTCACCATTGTCAGCGCAAAGCTGGGTCCTCTGTGCAAGTCTGGTCCACCACTCATTCTGGAGATCTCTGAGCTTGCGCTGGAGACTGCTGCAGACGAGGCGGAAGGCAGACTTCTTCACAGGGCAGGAAGGCTGGGCTAGGTGAGCCTGATGGGCGGCTCTTTTTTTTGCTAGGTGTTCCTGGATCTCTACATCGTTTTCGTCAAACCAGTCTTTGTTCTTCTTTCTGGCGAAACCCAAGACTTCTGCAGAGGATTTTGCAATAGCAGTTTTTAGTTGTTCCCAAAGTGTTTCAGGGGAGGAGTCTACTGGGTCCGCTGTGTCTTTGAGCCTGCGCTGTAAATCTGTCTGAAAGGCAGCTTTCACATCATCACGCTGAAGGCTGGCAACATCAAGCTTTTTCTTGGGGGGCCCCCATTTCTTGGGTTTTGGCTTGAAGTGGAGCCTGAGTTTGCAGCGGACAAGGCGGTGGTCAGTGTGGCACTCTGCGCTGGGCATCACTCTGGTGAGGAGGACGTCACTGCGGTCCCTCTGACGCACTAGGACATAGTCGATAAGGTGCCAGTGTTTGGAGCGAGGATGCATCCAGGTGGTCTTTCGACTGTCCTTTTGCTGAAAAGTAGTGTTGGTGATGACCAGTTGCTGCTCCGCACAGAACTCCAACAGTAGGCGGCCATTGTCATTGCAGTTCCCCACGCCATGCTTGCCGAAGACTCCTTTCCAGGCTTCAGAGTCCTGGCCCACTCTGGCGTTGAAGTCGCCAAGGATGATGACTTTGTCGTCTGCTGGGGTACTCTGTAGGAGGCTGCGCAGGTCAGTGTAAAACTTGTCCTTTTCAGCAGGCTCTGCCAGGAGGGTTGGGGAGTACACACTGAGAAGGGTGACGTGTTGCTGGTGTCTCAGTGGGAGGCGCATGGACATGATGCGATCTGAGTGGCCCGTTGGTAGGTTTTCCAGCTTAGTCGCAATGGATGTCTTGACCATGAAACCCACGCCTGAGAGCCGTCTTTCTGATGCAGGCCTGCCTGACCAGTAGAGGGTGTACCCAGCACCAAGTTCTTGGAGGCTGCCTTCGTCCGGAAGGCGTACTTCGCTGAGCGCGGCGATGTCGATGTTTAACCTCCGCAATTCATGGGCAATGAGGGCGGAGCGACGTTCAGGGCGTCCGCTGTCTGCTTTGTCGAGCATGGTTCGGACGTTCCAGCATGCTACATTGAGTCCGGTCGTGGTCGTCATGAGAGTGGATCCGTTATTCTTTCTTGTTTTTTGACCGCAGGAGAAGATGCCCGTTGACCGCGGCTAGCCAACTGGGGTTGCGAGGGGACGAGCTTTGGTTAGGCCACCTTTTCTAGGCCCCTCTCCGTGTGGAGCAAGCAGTGCTGTCCCTAGAGAAGGCTGCTTGGTCGTTCAGGGTGTGCCGAGTGATGTTGTCATCCCCAGGTCAACATCAGGCGACCAATATCCTGAACCGCCTGCATGCAGGTTTGAGACTGCGGCTTCCAGTGACATCTTTCACCTGCCGTTTCGCCCCTCGCCCATCGCTACAGGACTTGGAATGGTCAGTGTCATGGTCCGTGGACGTTTCCTAAAGCCTGCGCAGTGGAGCTTTTTGGTGGAGTGCAGTGTGCGCAGTACTGGCCCCACCCTTTAAACCCTTGGTTCATCTGCCATGGCCTAGCAAGCTGGGACGATGGCATCGAGGTCCTCGGGTCGTAGGTTTTATATCAGACTGTCCTTGTCCTAGTCTCTGGCTCAAAAGCCTTCCCCGGAGACACGGGGGCTTTGATGTCAGGGGTTTCCTCCCTTAGCCTTTCCGCAGCCAAGCGGCCAGGCCTGCAAGGCAGCAGGCGACTCGTGGAGGGCGGGGTCGTCTATGTCCCGTGCAGATGTGAACATCTGCCCACTGCCCACACACACACACACACACACACACAAACAAACAAACAAACAAACAAACGCTATATACTACTACTAATAATACATAGTTCTTGTATAGCGCTGTTCTCCAGGAAAACACTGGACTCACTGCGCATACTAAAACATCGTTTACATGAGCAGAACTCACAGGTGAAGCAGAACTAACTAAATAAAATGAATAAGTCGGCGCACTTTATCCCAATTGTAAATCGGCTAAAAGCGCCGCCGCGAACTGAAGACAACAAGCACGCTCAAATAAAGACATGGAAATAAGAACCCTAACAAAACCACAAATGAATACAGAACAAAAAACTCTAGAAGAACGAAACACGTACCCAAAACAGAAAGAAAGCAAAACCCATCCTGTTATGCGAAGGCCCCTTTTTAACCCCTTCATTGCCGAGATAAAGACAACTCGATCCATCTGCAAGCGTCACAGATTCTCATGAGCCCCCGCAGTTGTCTCTTGTTGACGCCACTTTGTGCACAAGTTCCTTGGACGACTAAAGTTGGAAATTACCATGAAGAAACTCCTGGACTGCCGAGGAAAAATGAATACGATCCATCTGCAAGAGACATAGATCCTCATGGGCCCCCGCAGTTCCGGGGGCTCATGAGGGTCTATGACTCTTGCTGACGCCACTTTGAATCCATGTTCCTGGGGCAGCTAGGGCCGTTTGGAGTTGAATTAACACAGATTTTCTGAAACACCTTTTGCGCCCACTAGCAATGAAGGGGGTTAACTCATTCAGCCCGACGAACGTATTTCCCAAATTTTGGAGGCGTCTAGCGACTATGCACCTGTTGCAGGAGATGGATCGACCATGATAATTCAAGGGTAGTGCCAGATTAGCTTGGCGCCGACTGGCGCCAAGCTAATCTAGCACTACCCTTGAATTATCATGGTCGATCCATCTCCTGCTGTAGTGCGTCAGGGCTGAATGGCTTAAAACAAATCACAATCTACATCTACTGGCAGCGAAGGGATGAACAGGACGAATAAAAACCTGACAAAACAATCTTCACTTTGACACGTGGTGGTCAAGGATCATTGCCTTCCAGTCGACTTCAAACACGTAGTCGCTCTCCTCCAGAAGCCAGCGACGCATGAAGTTGGACCGCTTCTTCAGGACCCGCCATGCGTGACGTCGGAGAACGCCATCCAGCTCCAGTACCGACGTAGTGGTCATGATGACGTCAAAGTGTCAGGATCTGGGAGCAAAAGTGACGGTTAGTTCAAGTCTTCTACGTTTTTTTCTGGCGCTGTTTTGTAATGATTTTGAACCTTGAAGATTTCAACATCCGTTCCATTATCACACAGACAAGAATATTATTGTTTACATTGTTATTATTGTTTACTCAGATGCAACACGAGTGTGCTTTCAAGCTGTTGTTATTATTCAGTGTTGCTCCCTAAGTCAGCGACGATCCTCGGGCCGACATCGGCCGCCACTGGGCCCGTGCATGATTGCGCGGGTCCACTGCAGCCGACGTCGGCTCCAGGGTCTTCTGCATACTGGGTCGATCCTAAATTCGGAGAGCAGCACACACGCATAGAATTATCTAGATTCCAGCTCTGGGGCACTTGCAGAGTCATCTGAAAATGCTGGAACATAACATCCCAGTAAGCAAGGACCCTCGGGCTGATGTGCGCCGCAGTCGGACTGCGCTCCTCGGGCGGACGTCAGCCGCAGTCGTGCGCAGGCCGACTGCGGCTGACGTCAGCCCGAGGAGCCACTGCTTACCGAAAAATGAGTTATCTGATCAGAAGTATCTGGGGCAGGACTGATTCTTACGTTAGAAATGTTCCAAACATGGCACGGGCTTCAAACATTCCTTGGATTCACCAAATCCCGCTCCATCTGCAAGGTTATATTCTCATGAGCCCCAAAAAGCCGCAGTGGTTCATGGGAATCTATGGCTCTTGCTCGCATGTAGTCGAGTCATATATTGACATCCACATTCGGAGGTACTCGTCCAGCATTAGCTGTATAGTACGACTGCTATGAGGAAGAATACCGCAGCAAAGGGGCGATGCAGCGAAACAGTAGCTTTAATCCTCTCTCAAGGGCAAATTTATAAGGGATTAGAACATAATTAAACATTTTAACACACCAAAAAAATTGCTTTTCTGAAATACTGGCAACGGAGTAACGGGTGGGGGTAGGGTGGAGAGAGGGCTCACGAGCTTCAGAGAGATGCTATTCGTTACGAGGGCGGGGGTTGGGGGAAACGGGGGAGGGGAGCGGGGAGTAGAGACAGAGGCTCACGTCCCTTAAATATGTGCTGTCTGTTGGGGGATGCGGGAAAAAGGGGGGGGGGGTTATAAAGATTCTGGATTCGGTGTAGGTCTTTTTTCAACCGCGTAACCATGTTCTGGGGTTTGCTTACGTCAGCAAAAGCAAGAAAGGGCAAACATTTTGCACCCATCGTTTCAGGTCAGTGCACGCTGAAGGGCACATCTTCTTTACACCTTATGGATGCTAGCTTCAGTCGTACAGACATAAATCAGCTATGATTATAAAAGAAGAAAAAGATGCAGTCTTTGTTTGTCGGCTGAGAAGATAGGGAAGAGTGGACTGGAAAGTATAAGTGGTCTGGGACGGTAGCACTCATTTCATTTGTGTACTTGCGCAATGTTTTCTGCAAAGTCACAAGCAAAGTTTGAGTCATCGTTGACGAAAGAAGCGTCTATCGCGGGCGCCATTGTAACTGAGTCGTGTTTGCGCGTTGGGGTGTCAGTTTCAAAGCCACTGCGCAAATCCAAAATTCGATCGTCCGTTTCAGATGATATATCGATCGAATGGGTTTTGAATGAGCTTTTCATCGGTAGCTGGCGCATCGTGCGCGCAATCATTCCCAGATAACAGTTTTTTTTAAATGTAACATCAAAATCTGATGCTCTTGAATTCAAACATGCGCCAGGCACCGTGAAAAAGGGCATGAAAAGCTCGTTTCAACGATACCAAATATATCGTTGTGCGTTCATTGTTCTATCTTGGATTTGCTCTGTGCGGGGCGCTAACGGACAGCTGACCAAGTTTGTTTTTGACGCATACTCCTGTTACACATTCGGCGGTGCTACAAATACATCTTTCTTTCCAAGAAAGCAAACACCACAGAACTGTAGTCGGGGTGATGTTTTATTCGCCCCTGTTTTTATTTTTGTTATACGTACTATATATTGAGAGCAGCTCTTGATGCAAAATAGCTAAATATCGCTGTCCAGCACAGTTGTTACCCACTGTTTGCATAGGGACGGACCTACCTACCAAACGTGTAAATTGCAGAGAAGAACCAAATGGAGGAAGAAACACGCTTAGAAATGGCAGTTACAAAACAATTTATTAATATTTCGGATAAAAACCTTCCTCGTAAAAGGGTTTCACTCGAAATATTAATAAATTGTGTTGTAACCGTCATTTCTAAGCGTGTTTCATTCTCCGTTGGGTTCTTCTCAGGAAACATGAAGCTATTTCGAAATCCTTTGCGCAACATTATAGAACATTATGTGTGTTGGTGTGTGGTTTGACCTTACAATTTAATTGCTTGCCAAAGAAGAGAAACAAAGCCGTTTTGAACACGCGTTTCGCGATACATGAGAACGTGGGGACTGGTCTGTGATTGTGGACACTACGGACGAAGCCGAAAGGTCCAAAATCACAGACGAGTGCAGCACGTATATTTCAAGCTGTCGGAAACGCCAACGTACAAGATTAACCCCTTCACTGCCAGTGGGCGCAGACTGTGTTTTTCAAGTCATTGCAAATATTAATCAGCGTCCAAGGAACATAGATACAAAAGCGGATTCAGCAAGAGTAATAGATTCTCATGAGCCCCCGCGACTGCGGGGGCTCATGAGGATCTATGACTATTGCAGTTGAATGGTGTTTCGATTTGTCTTGGCAGTGTAGGGGTTAAGAAGAAGATTTTGGCAGTTGAATTAATCAACTATAGAAAGATAGACAGAGGCCGCCTTGTCAATGACTGCAGCAGATGGTTTTGTATAGAATTTAACTCACACGGCGACTTGAAACAGGTCGATTATTAAAAATGTTTTTCATGATGACATCAAAACCGCAGTGCAAAGACCGTATGTTGTTTCACTCCATCAACAATGTAGTGACACAGGTGCACATATTATAATGTGTGTGTGTGTGTGTGAGAGAGATGATGAATCTTTTTTTTATTCAGGATAAAGCCATTAGGCAACTCAATGCCTGTCTTACAAGCTGTCCTGTAAACAAAAGAGAACACAACAGGAAAAGAAACATAGCATGCAAATAATAATAATAATAATAATAATAATAAGATGAGGAAGCAAAACTACGGGGGAAAAAAACACAATAAGGGAATCATCGAAAGGAGGGGAAAAAATGACAATGGAGAATTTGTAACTGCCTCCGATGCAAAAAAAAAAAAAAAAAAAAAAAAAAAAAAAAAAAAAAAAAAACAACAACAACAAGAGAACGAAAGGCGTGCATAGCATTAACTCTTACCAGTTCGCTCTATTTGAGGCCAGTGAACAAAATGACTTTTACCCTCACACATGACCAAGCAAAAATGCTGCTGAAAGCTCTTCTAGTGGTCAAAAGTTGGCTTATTATACATCATATTAAAGTGCATTGAGTCAGCTTTCAGTCAGGATAAGTAAAAAGTCTGTACTTAACGTAGTTTAGAAGTTGTTGTTTATTTAGCGACGAAGAAAAAATGGTGTCCGGTTTCCAAAAACAGTTTTCACGAAAGTCACTAAGAAGAAATTTTTTTTGTTTCTTGCCCCTTTGTTTAAAATGTGAATCCAGTGTGTGGACAAATCATTTCTACACATTTTTGTGAAGTTTCAAGAAAATGTGTTTGAATTTCTAAGAGTTACGCAACATAATCTACACCGGTCAAGGGCAGGAAAAAGTGGGCGTGTCAACACCTGGCATGACTGAGACAACAAACATGTGCTTCTCTGAAAATCTCTGACTTGCTGAAAATTTCACTGAGGCAATACACAGCAAGTAATAAAACTTGTTTATGTACTTCATAAAGTTTCACGATTCTGAACCAGACAATAGGTAAACAAAGACTCACATGGATAGCACATGGTCAAACCAAAATAGAAAGTGTCACAATGACCTGCGATGGTTTTCTTTCATTTTTTCCACATCGCTGGTGCTGGAATCATGTTCAGTGGCCTGGTTGCTGGAAGATTCCCCTTCAGTGAGATACTCTTCACTTTCGGACTCAGATGAACTCATTTTGACGGAATATTCTCAGAGAGAAATCGCAAGCAGTGAAAATAACGCAGTAGGGAAAGCAAGATGGTGGACGTAGTGACTCGATCGATAACAAAGGTCCCGAACAAACTCAAAATTAATATTTTTTTCATTCTATCATATGAAAGTGACTTTCTAATGTCAATAAGTTATTACAATAATACTGAGAGTAAAAATTAATTGGTTTTAATTCAGTAAACACGATGGAATTTTCCATGGCCATGGCTTCGTATGTATACATACGATGGCCAAGGGAGCGAACTGGTAAGAGTTAATATTATACTCATCTAAGACAGTGTCATAGAATCAGCAGCATCAATAGCGTATAGTGACACCGACAAGACAATAGATGATCAGGTAGCAAATGTAAGGAGAAAGAGAAAATATTTGACGTTTACGTGTTATCAGCAGTATTATTCTTATATGGCAAACTATGAAGTCACGCTGATTGGAAGTGAGTGTGCAATGCACGTTTAAAATGGGTTTTATCGGAAAATGATTTAATGTTTAATGGCAATGAGTTCCAGACAGAACTACCTGAAAATAGAAGGCTTGACTTGTAGAGATCTATCCGTGGGCGGGGTAAGTGAAGCAAGTCATTCCTCGTATGTAGTTGATGCCGAGGGCTGAAGTTAAATAGAGAAGTTGAAGAGAGAGAGAGAGAGAGAGAGAGAGAGAGAGAGAGAGAGAGAGAGAGAGAGAGAGAGAGAGAGAGAGAGAGAGAGAGATGATGATGATGATGATGATGAAACTTTATTTATCAACAGTAAAACGTTTTGACAGAAACAAATCGTCATTTTACAGACTTGTCGTTGCTAACATCTACAACATTAAATAGATTAAATAATAATAATAATAATAATAAAGAATTATATTTACAAATATTATTTCATGCAACAATAAAATTTATTTTAAAAAAATATTTACACAAAATAATAGTAACACTCAACATTCATCTTATACCACACACACACACACACACACACACACACACACACACACACACACACACACACCACACACACACGCACGCACGCACACACACACACACACACACACACATACACGCACACATACACACACACAAACACACACACACAATATAGATAAATACATATATTACATGATAAGCATTAACCATCAGGGTTTGTTTAAATGCCCAGTGTTGTTATGTTTGGCTCATCAGGTAATCGAAAAGTTTCGTTTTAAAGATTCCAAGCGAGGCTATAGTCTTCAAATGTGCAGGAATAGTGTTCCATACAAACGGTCCAGAAAAGGATAAACTAGTTTTAAGGAGGTCAGTTATAGGCAGAGGTAAGGGTCAAGTATTGTTCCTTGAGGTCCGTTCGCGTTCTTGCTGTGGCATAAATTTGGTGGTTAGATACTGCGGTGTCATGTTATTTAATATCTTGTGCATGAGGATGCATTTGTTGAAATTAAGTTGTTGACGCAGGCCGAGAAAGTTTAGATGTCTAAATTTGTGAACATCACTACAACCGTCCCACACTGTGGAGACATAATCAACGTGAGACTTGATATGGGCATGTAAAAACAGTTTACAGTTTGTGTATCCGTTACTTGTCTAAGCTGGGACAACAGGAAAGTGCTTTTAGCAATGGTTTGACAGACTGTATTTATATGCGTCTCCCAAAATGATTGTTCGTCAACGTGTATTCCCAAAAATTTACGCTCTGTGACTTGTTCTATAGGTTTAGCGTTCAGTTGTAAATGTAACGGCTGTGGTCGGCGTTGGTGTTTTTGTCGCGTAGTGATTAAAATACTCTTTGTTTTTCCTGGATGAAGAACCATATGATTCTCTCTACACCAGTCGGAAACCTCGCCGAGACTACTTTGTAAGCTAAGGTTAATGTCAGCTGTTGTTTTTAACCCGAAACATGGAGGCTCGTGTTGTCCGCAAACAGGTTGCAATTGACATCAGTGTTAGTAATATGCAAAGGCAAATCATTAATAAATATTATAAAGAGAAGAGGTCCCAAGATCGACCCCTGGGGGACACTGTGGTTAACTTGTCCTTGTTTAGAGTATTTTCTTTTTGTTTTCTGTCTTTTAGGTATGATCTAAAGAATGCTATGGCAGTTTCACTTATATGGTATGCTGCTAGCTTCTTTAAGAGAATGTCATGGTCGACAAGATCAAATGCTTTTTGTAGGTCTAAGAAAACAATTCCAGACATCAGGATTTTATTTATTGATTTCAGCCAGCTGTCTACAATGTGTGTCAGTGCTGACTGACATGAGTTTTTCGGTCTAAAGCCGGACTGATGAATATTTATGAAATTGCCCTTTTCTAGAAAATCAAGGAGGTGTTTTTGTATGTGTTTCTCAAGGGGCTTTGACAGGGCCGACAAAAGTGAGATAGGACGGTAGTTATTGACATCTTCAAGATCTTTTGATTTAAGGATTGGAATTACCTTGGCCTCTTTGAAAATAGTTGGAAACGTGCTGTGTTTTATACAGAGGTTAAAGATATAAGTGAGTGCCTCTACCGTATATTGTAGTGACATTTTCAGAATTTTGTTGTCTATACCATCCATCCCGGTGGACGTTTTGTTCGGCATGCTAGAGATGAATTTGCCGACTTCAGCGACGGTAATATCAGGAATGATGAATGTCTGCAGTATATTTTTGGCCTCAAAGTATTTTCCCAGTACACTAGGAACTTGGTACTCTGCGTTACTACTTGCAGCTGACTGAGCAAGTGTTTCAGCTGTCGATAGGAAGTGGTTATTTAATATATCAGCTGACAAATGGGATGGTATTTCAGGGGCTGATTTACCCTTTGTTATAACGTTCAGGGCTTTCCACACCGATGCTGTATCTTTTTTGGCCCTAATCATTTCCTGAAAGAACAGTTTTTTTTACGCTCTCATTAAGTATTTAACATGATTTCGTTGTTTCTTATATTCATCAAACTGTTTTTCTTTCTTAAGTTTGTCTCTAAATGGCATTGCCTGTTTGACATTTACTGTTAACCAGGGTGGCAGGGAAGAATGCTTAACTCGTTCTTCTCGTATGGGCGCATGCTTATTTAGGACCCCAAGGAATGGATCCATCCAGTACGACAGGGCACTGTCAGGAGAAGTGTGGTTATACACATCACTGAAAGGAGTATTGCGCAGATCCCACAGAAAGTCGCCGTTATTAAATGTTTTGAAAGAACGATATTTAATTGTTTTATGTCTCTTTTTGTTCTCTTTGTCTAGTTTCATGGAGACTGTGCAACATACTGGGTTATGGCCACTGACAGCTAAGGAGGGAACATGTACATTTGATATTTTATCATCATTTGTCACATAAATATGATCAATCAGGGTTGAAGATGTACATGTGGTTCTAGTGGGAGTTTTAATTAACTGTTCTAAACCGAATAGTGCTGTTGTTGACCCCCATGCAGCATTGGGCCCTTTAGATTTAGAAAGATCAATATTAAAATCGCCCAAAAGAAAAACGTCAGCTTCATTTGATTTACGCTATCCATCATTGCTACGAAGTCATCATACCAGTCCCAGCTGGCTGTGGGATTTCTATAAATAAAGCCAATGAGGACGGGCGGTGATTTAGATGTCTTCACTTCTACCCACAAGCTTTCCACTTGAGCTAACTCTAAGTCTTGTCGCCGTTTGACGTTACCAAGTATTGAATTATGTTTATACAGCTAGTCCAGTGTGTTGTGGGCTTGAGGCATCTCTGCGGAGTACTGAGAAATTTAGGACAGAAATGGAGTTATCCCTTATTGAACTTTTAAGCCTTGACTCGGACACACCAAAAATATGAAAATGTAAGGGCGTGTTTAGGAACACAGATAAATCGGACACCTTCTTAACCAGATGGTATATGTTAAGATGGCCAATTCTCAGTTTGTCTGTTCGTTTCGGAACAGTATTTAGATTACAATTTTGAATGTCGGTAAAAACGCAAATGTAGCGAGAGATATAATACAAATATGGTCACCAAAAATTAATCCCAAAAAATAAAAAATAAAATCAACTAATATCAATATCTATAGCCTTTTTAAAAATCTCAATAAAACAATACACGGCGAAGAATCACAATGTTTATCATGCGCTTAGTCTAAGTTCAGCAGAATGTTTACGGTTTTCTTGCTTGGTTATATAAAAAAAAAATAACAAAGTCAGCAACTATAAAAGAAAACAAATGAAAAATTACTTGTCAAGGAACTATGCACGTTCACCTGTGACAAAGTTTATAATACACAAAGCTATTTTGACGACGTAAATATAAGAAGAAATAAAAACAAACAAATTTAATGTCTAAGAAAATGGTACAACTATAATAATTTTAAAAATCGTTAAGTGAGAAAAAGTATATTTAAATCGGGACATGATAATAGCAGATTGGGAATTACTGTCAATAATTGGTCCATAAAAAGCGCACAGTGGAACTTTATCAAAGAATGTCGAAATGGCTATCACCTAGGGACGCGTGTCCTAATTTCCGGCGCGTGGCCTGAACTTTTGAAGAAGCGAAAACACTCTCACTAAGCTGCGGCACTCCAGGGGGTGGGGGCGGCGGGGGGTAGGGGAAAGTTGGTGGGTTGGGGTAGGGGTACACAGGTCGACCGCCTGCGATGTAGGAAGAGCCCATGAGTGTTGATGTGCGATCATAGCCGACCAGCTCGCTCCTGTCTTCACCGATATCTTCAATATCTCTCTACAGCAGATGTCGGTGCCGCGGTGCTTCAAGTCGTCCGTGATCGTCCCTGTTCCCAAGAAGTCAAAGGTCACCCAGCTGAACGACTATCGCCCCGTGGCACTGACGTCTGTTGCCATGAAAGTCCTGGAGCGGCTTGTTCTTCGCTACCTGAGGGTATCCACGGGGCAATTGCTTGACCCACTCCAGTTTGCCTACCAAGCGAACAGGTCAGTAGATGATGCAGTCGCACTGGGCCTGCATTTCATCTTGCAGCACTTGGAGACCCCACGTACCTATGCCAGAGTCTTGTTTATCGACTATTCCAGTGCTTTCAACACCATCATCCCTCACAAGCTTTTCGACAAACTCTTTCACCTCAATGTTCACCCCTCCATATGTCACTGGATCCTTGACTTTCTTCTGGACCGTCCTCAGGTCGTAAGACTCTACAATTCACACTCTGCCGCGGTAACACTGAACACTGGCGCTCCACAAGGATGCGTTCTCTCTCCTCTTCTCTTTACCCTGTTCACAAATGACTGTGTCTCCGCAACCCCGTCTGTGAAAATTTTGAAATTTTCCGATGATACCACCCTTGAAGGCCTGTTGTCTGATACCGACGAAACTGTGTATCGAGACGAGGTTCGGAGAATGGTCGACTGGTGCTCGGAAAATGACCTGGAACTGAATGTCTCAAAGACAAAAGAGGTAGTGATTGACTTTCGTCAAATCAAAGTCCCGATACTGCCCCTTGTCATCAATGGGGAAACCGTAGAACAAGTCGACTCGTTTAAATTTCTCGGCTCCATCATCTCGAGCGATCTGGGTTGGGACAATAACACTACGGCCATTGTGAAAAAGTGCCAACAGCGTCTCCACTTTCTGAGACAGCTGCGGAAACTCGGTATGTCAAGAGGTATCATGGCACAGTTCTACCGCGCGATGATAGAGAGCACCTTGTGCTTCTCTATCACTGTCTGGTATGGCAGCACAACCGCAACAGAAAAGAACCAGCTCGAGCACATTGTTAAGACTGCCTCCAAAATAGCTGGCTGCGACTTTCCATCTGTCGCCTCCATCTTCAAAACACGTATGGAACGGGAAGGCAGGAAAAATCGTTCGCGATCTGTCACACCCAGCCAATCATCTCTTCAAGCCTCTGCCCTCTGGCCGGCGGTTTCGTGCTTTGAAAGCCAGAACCTCTCGATTCAGATGCAGTTTCTTTCCAGACGCTGTACTCAGTTCATCACCATCCATGGAACAACGTGATTCCATGATTGTGACATAGGACTGATGTGTGTAATATTGTGTTTATCTATCTTAGTGCTGTATACAGGACGACTGAGTGTATGGCATGATGAATGCATGTGTAGTAAGTGAGGATGTATTTTACTGTCGCCATGTCACACAAAAATCCTTGTAACGTTTTACTTTGTGAATAAATGTCTTATGTCTTATGTCTTATGTCTTGTGTTCTGGAGCAGCCCCGGCGAGAGAGAGAGAGAGAGAGAGAGAGAGAGAGAGAGAGAGAGAGAGAGAGAGAGAGAGAGAGAGAGAGAGAGATGATGATGATGATGATGATGATGATGATGATGATGAAACGTTTTTATTCAGGATAAAGTTTTAAGCATGCGAATGCCTCTCTTACAAACTGTCCTGCTACTCTACACACATAAATATACATCGAGCAACACAATAAAATATGTATTAAAAATTTTAAAAAAACATAGTGTCAAGAACATTCAAAAGTACGAAAAAGCATAAAAAGCGAAAACACAACAACAACATCAACAACAAAAACAACAACGCATATACATAAACAGCGACATAAGCTGAGGTCGTCTTGTAAATAGAACATGTCTCTGAGAGTACAGCATCAAATAGAGGAGAATTGAATCGTGGTATTAGTTTAGAAGTAAAAAGCGATGAAGGCGATCCTTAAAAATACTAAATTTAGAAATAAACTTAAGATGCTGGGGTAAATTATTCCATGCTTTTGCACCTGAAAAGGCCAGGCTAGTTTTACATATATCTAGTCTTGTTCTTGGTAGGTGGAGCGACCTGTTTCTCGTATTCTGTCAATGATTATCTGAAAACAGTTCGCAAACGGAGTGGGGCTCTCTCGTGTACAATTTGTACATTAATACACACCGATTAAATTCGAATTGTTTGTTGAGAGAGAGAGAGAGAGAGAGAGAGAGAGAGAGAGAGAGAGAGAGAGAGAGAGAGAGAGAGAGAGAGAGAGAGAGAGAGAGAGAGAGAGAGAGAAGCGACACACACATCACAAATTCACGTTACCACGATGTAAATACTCAGACGAGTATAACCGTGCACAAGTAAATGCTGTCTCCGCTGTTTTCAAGTCACTGATGTGTGACTGCAACAGGTGTGGAGGTCCTCGCTGTTGGAAAGCGATGTGACTGATAGAGCTATATAAGAGACTAGTACCCAATGCGCAAAAGGCCATCGGGTCGACGTAGGCCGTGCGCGGGACAACGGATGGCCGACGTCGGTCCGATGGCCTTTTGCGCATTGGGTACTAATATTTCGAATCATTTCAGTCGCCTACGGCTGTAATTGGAAATGTGTTATCCTTCCTCCTCCCCTCCCCCCCCCCACTCCCCCCCGCCCCCGCAACTCCCCAGTGGAAGCGGAAATGTGTTATCTTTTTCCTCAGACCTCTCCATTACCCTCCTTCCCCCTCACACACACACACACACACACACACACACACACACACACACACACACACACACACACACACACACACACACACACACACGCACCTTCTCAGTATAAGTTATTTCCCTCCTCCCTTCCACAACAAATCTGTTCGTTTTTGCACATTACACTAGGTAGGCACTATGTTCCTCACTGTTCGTCACACAGCTTTTCATGAATAAATCTCACTCACTTTAACCCATTTGCACTCGAGACCCTACAGCAGGAGATGAATTGATCATGATAATTTAAAGGCAGTGCCAGATGAGCTTGGCGCCTGAAGGCCCCAAGCTCATCTGGCACTACCCTTGAATTATCATGATCAATCCATCTCCTACAACTGGTACTATAGTCTTTAGACAGCGCCTCCAAAAGTTTGGAAATGCGGCTGTGGGGTTAAGATGGCTAAAATGAAAGCGTAGGCTGCTGTACGCTATGCTCAGTTCAGAAACTATATGTCGGTGTGTAAACTAATTATACCATCTAATGCGCAGACCATATGTTTGCATATGGAATTTAGATTAGTACATGAATCATCGGAGCGTGTGGTTTAGTGGTCTATTACCACAGTGGATAGCCTCGCTATTAGTCAAACGATGTATTTTGCATAGAATGACAGAATACACACGACCCATACTTTGTGCAGCTCACAAAAGTGAACAACGACTTTTCTCTCACTTTCTTCACTTCACAACAAAGTCTTCTATGATTAAAATGTACCGTTTGTACCAACACCTACTGTCAACTAAGCCATATCAGCTGGTGCATACGAAACACCAGACTAGAAAAGAAAAAAAAAAAAAAAGAAAGCCGGGGGTTCCTGCGCCGCTGAATAGGGTGTTGGTATAAAGACATTTATATTCTGAATCATATGCACTGCCAAAGGAACTGCAGTGAGAGGACCCCCCTCCCCCCCCTCCTCCCCTCACCCCCCCTCTTCCCCCCACCCACCCCCCCACCCCCCCCCACCCCCCCCCACCCCTCTTTCCCCCCCTCAGCCCTCCACCCCACAAAAAAGCCAGCAACAATAACAACCAACAAAAGCAGATGACGAATGAAACTCTGCACATAATTTCTCGGGATTTCTTTTCTCTCAATAAGTTAGGTACCTCCATAACAAACTTTCCAAAGACATGTGCGGTATGATATGAGGCATAGTATTGGAGAGATCGCCATTTACCAACCACTTATACTGGTTTCAATAATCAAAGCCAGCTGCTCACATCTTATTCTCGTCTGCTCAGAATACTCTACACGACTCTGGAGAAGGATCGACTTTGACAGATCAAGGATAGTGCTGGATTACTTTGATGCCTTCGGCGCCGAGCCAATCCAGCACTACCATTGAGCTGTCAATGTCGACCCTTCTCCCCCTCTTGGCACTGGAAAGGAAATTTGCGCGATTTGCCTGCGACACATTCGCACACATGTATGAACAGAATATTATACTGAGATGTGAGGACCAAAAATTGCTCTCGCCGCACAAATGGCCGCAATTGCTAATTTCACCATGTAATTGTGAAGTGGTGGCCTCGTCGCATTATATGCATATAATGGGGACGAAAACAAAATGAAAACAAAACGACGCAAAGCAAAGCAAAGCAAAGCAAAGCAACACACAGCAAAGCAAAGCAAAGAAAGGCAACGCATAGCAAAACGTAGCAAAGCAGAGCAAAGCAAAGCTAAACATCGTAACACTACTCAAAACAACGCAACACAACGAAAAGAAAAGCAACACGAAGCAAAACACAACAAAACACAGCCAGTACAAAATCAAAACTATGATCAAGTAATATATATATATATAATACTGTAAGTGTAATTCAGCTGAACGTTATCCGTGGGTAAGATAATTCCTGGAAACTTTCGGAAATACAAAGACATGTATCCTTGATTCGTTAGGGAACGGGATTTGCCAAGAACAGAAAAAGCCCAATTAATGACGACGGGGGAAGGGGGGGGGGGGGGTTACATTTTTGTAATATTCTGGCACAGCTCGGTGTCATGCCAGCACAGTTATTATATAGTCGTGGACTGATTGCCAGCTGGCATTTCACCGCAAAATGTCAAACTCATTGGTAGGGGAGAAAGGTGTTTAGACGTAAAATGTCTGCTGATCTGTGAGTTTCCAGTGACCACAAGGTCATCGGGCAGACGTTGACCGCAGTTAGCCCGCGCACAGCGCGGGCAAACTGCGGCTGACGTCGACCCGATGACCTTGTGCGCAGAGCAAATCTGGTCTTTACCTTTCAAAATAGCAGGCCAGCACACACATATGTATGAAGACCTAAACATAACATCGCAAAAAGATCGCTTTCGGAGGAAAAGCGAAAATGCTGTACGTAAGAATAATATTTATTTAAAAACTTGAGCTTGCACAAAATAAAAAGAATGACGTATTTATTGTTGTCCTTTTTTTCTGTTAACAGGATATTCGAAACCCACAACATGCTAGTATGAACGTTGTTTACTTTGAAAGTTAGGACGAAGTTCGACACGACTAGTTGTAACAGAATGCACGCCGTTTGTGGAACAAATATTCGGATCACTCCGGTTAATACGGATCAGTTAGTTATTTATGTCTAACGCCGAGTAGGCGACCACTGCATGGCCATGTGACACGGTGGGTTAACACACCTAGTAGACCAGTAAATCTGAGGTGATCGAGAACACAACGATCATCCCACGCATGTGACCGCCATAGACCACAACCCCAATATTTTTGTTGTTGTTGTTGTTTTGGGTGTTCTGTCGCGTGTCCGTGCGTTTGTGTGCAAATTCCATAAGTATTTTGCATTATTTCGACGGGATCAAATAAATAAATGCTGCAATATTCACTAGCGAGCATTTTTTTCTTCACATCAACTTGGTCAAATCAATAAAAGAACCAGTTATTATCCTGATGCAATAAATCGAACACGATGTCACAAGCAGGTGTACCTAAACGATTCATGATTTTTCAAATAAACGTGACACCAAACGATTAAAAAACCTGTTCATCATGTCTATTGTGCTAATGCAATGAACCAAGCAAGGGCGTCTCGCAAGCAGGCCTGAGTTGTATGAGTGAACTTAATCCTACGCAAGCCACTAAGCTAGGGGCTCCGCTAGCGGAGCCCCTAGCTTAGTGGCTTGCGCAGGATTTAAACTGACTCCTGCAACTGGGCCCATGTACGCCTACAGTCCCTCACGAATCCATCTGCAAGGGGCACACATCAAAAGCTCTGATCAGAATGTATGCCTCTTACTGGCATGGGTCGGCAACATGCACATCCAGTTTGAGGTACTGTTCCGCGTCAGTAGCACATTCAAGACATGTGGCGTTCGGGACGTGCCGCATCGGGATACGCGGCCTATGCCGCGTATCCGGATGCGGCATGTTCCGTATCCGGATGCGGCACGTCCCGAACGAGTTAACTCTAAATCTGCAACTGTGCAAGAAGATTGAAGTCCGGACAAAGACTGAAATGAAGCCATTTACAAGTGAAATTATTCACGACAAGTAATATCATTTACGATGCACCGTGTGCTGAACATGAGTTTGTGTTGATACATCCTGACCACTTTATGTTTTAAAGAATAATAAAAGCGTAATAATTATGTTAACCACTTTTGCTAGTTTCAGCACTATTCGTCGGTCGGGCATTGCTTTAAAGGGAAAAAAGCACAGTCCAACTTTCACTCAGTAAGCCTGGCAATCCCGTTATCCGGCCGGTGTTGCCCAAGCGTAATAAAAATAAATAATGACGACATGTAACCGACGTTTTGAAGAGTCTGTTGCAGAAACTCCGGCCCACAATTTTCCAGCGCAAACCTCATCAGTGGGGAGATGTGAGTTGACAAACTCCTTTCTTAACTTATTAGAGACGTGCCACGTACGGATACGCGGCGAACCGCCGCGTATCCGTAGTCTGCATATCTTGAATGAGTTAATGTCTTTGAGATGAAATTGTTGAAATTCACGACAGCTCATGATGTTAAGACCAGCACATGCTTGTGTGTGTCAGTGTGTGTGTGTGTGTGTGTGTGTGTGTGTGTGTGTGTGTGTGTGTGTGTGTGTGTGTGTGTGTGTGTGTGTGTGTGTGTGTGTGTGTGTGTGTGTGTACACTCACCTTTAGACAATTCGTAGCGGAGCCGACTCCTTCCCGCCACCCGCAAGATTCACCAAGCCACGACGTCGAACGAAATGCACGTTTGTACTAAACGACCGAAAACGGTCGAAGACTGAAACTAAACGCCAACAGCTGCTGTGGCGAAAAATGAGCCTTGCTCCACGCCAGACCTGATCGAACGCCCGACAAAAGCCTGCTTTGTCAAAAACAGCATGACGTACACTGCGTCAGCAAAAGGCACCGATTCTCAATAAGCCCCGCAGGATGAGAATCTGCGCCTTTTGCAGATGAAACGAACTGATGTTGACCACAGAACCCTCCACCAGCAGAGAAACCTGACACGGGTCTGACGACATTTGGGTGATAAAAACTACAAATGGTACCTACAAGAGACATAGATCCTCATGAGCCCTCGCAACGCGAGAACTCATGAGGATCTATGTCTCTTGCAGACTGGTGTAAGAAAAATTAAGCCAGTAGGGGAGAAACCTAGTTGTCACGGTGCTTGTCGCAAATAGCGGGACTGCAAAATCAGCAGCCATCTGTGGGCGTATATTATCGGCGCCCACTCTACCAGCTTCCCCCGTCTGCTAGAAGCACAGATTCTCATGAGCTAATGCGGACGAAAGGGCTTATGATAGTCTACGTCCCTTGTGCGTATGGTTCAATGAAGATCCGTGCCTCTTGCTGAGAACAGCCACGAATCACTGGCTCATGAGAATCCACGCCCCTTTCTCGCATGGTTAAATGGCAACCTTTAACTTTGGCTGGTAGAATAGGATCGACTTAAACCTATTTACATCTACGATGTCCTCAGAAGGAATAAGGGGTTTTACAATGCGCTCGGTGGGACACAAACGCAGGTAATTAAACCATATCAACTCTAACAAAGTAACAGCGAATGAGTCAACATCTGCTCGAGGCGCAGAGTTTTATGAACCATCGGCAGGCCGCAAAATAGAGAGGCTCACGAATGGTCTGTGCTTTTGGACCTTACGGTTCGATCCTTAACCCTTTGGCTGTCAGTAGCGCTTTTGGTCGAGGTGATTCCTGCACCGCGAAAAAAAAAAGCGCTGCCGACAGTAGTGTATTGGCCTCCAGTGTGGACAAGAGAGACCCCAGACCCATGATGCGTGCATGCAGAGAGTTCCCAGGGCCAGACCAGTGTGCTGAGACACCAAGAGTGCAACTGGCGGTAATGGCGCCCGTCGCAGAGAACAAGGAAAGGTTTTTCTTACATCGCCTTTATAAGCGTTTTCGAACAAAAATGTTTTTGTCCCCCGTGTGACTGCAGGCCCACACGAAAACCCTAAACCAACTGATTCGTGAGCTGCTTTTTGCTGATGACGCTGCCCTCGTTGCACACACAGAGAGAGCCCTGCAGCGCATCACGTCCTGCTTTGCAGACGCTGCCCAGCTCTTTGGACTCGAGGTCAGTCTGAAAAAGACAGAGGTCCTCCATCAGCCGGCACCCAAGACAGTGTATCGCCCTCCTCACATCACCATTGGCGAGTCTGAACTAAAGTCAGTGCACCAGTTTACTTACCTTGGCTGCATTATCACGTCGGACGCCAAGCTGGACATGGAGCTTGACAGCAGGCTGGCAAAAGCGAACAGCGCTTTCGGGCGACCTTTCAAGCGGGTGTGGCACAATCAACAGCTGAAAACAGGCACCAAGATCAGCGTGTACAGAGCTGTGGTCCTCACCACCCTGCTGTATGGTTCCGAGTCCTGGGCCCTCTACCGCAGCCAACTACGACTCCTCGAACGCTTCCACCAGCGCTGCCTGCGCACCATCCTGGGCATTCACTGGAGTGACTATGTCACCAACGTCGAGGTCCTTGAACAGGCTGAAACTGTGAGCATCGAGGCTTTGCTGCTGCGGACACAGCACCGCTGGGGGGGGGGGGGGGCATGTCTCCAGGATGGAGGATCATCGCCTACCAAAGATCACCCTGTTCGGCGAGCTTGCTACTGGGCACCGTGACAGAGGGGCACCAAAGAAGAGATACAAAGACTGTCTCAAGAAGTCACTTACTGCCTGCCAAATCGACCACCACCAGTGGTCTTCGCTTGCTGTGGACCGTGACACCTGGCGCTCCACCATTTACAAGGCAGCTGTCTCCTTTGAGGACTCTCGCAGAGCTAGCCTTAAGGACAAGCGGCTCAGGAGAAAAAACAGAGATGCCGCAACTCAGAACCCTGGCCATACCTCCCCCTGCAGCCACTGCGGTCGAACCTGCCTGTCCCGGATTGGCCTCCGCAGCCACGAACAAGCCTGCAGACGTCGTGGGCAACTCCTATAAAATCTTTGTTCGCGAAGTCAAGCCAAGAGAGTACAAGAGAAAGACACTTGATTGGTGAATGCGGTGAGTTCTCAGGGTGAGACCGGTGTACTGAGACATCATGAGTGGAACTTGCGGTAAAGGCGCCCTCCGCAGAGCACAATGATAGGCTTTTCTTATGTAGCCTCTTTAGCCTTTGAGACATTATACTGGGCATCCAGAGGCCCCCGCCGCAGAGCACAGTGATAGGTTTTCTGAATGTATCCTCTTTAGCCTATCTAGACATAGTATATGTCACCCAGAGAAACCCGATACCCTTACCTGGTGGGTGCGAGGAGTTCCCAGGGCCAGACCAGTATGCCGAGACACCAAGAGTGCAACTGAGTTGCGGTAAAGGCGCATCACAATGATAAGTTTTCCTTATAAAGCCTCTATAACCTTTGCAGACATCGTCCTGGGCATCCAGCGTGGACTCGATTCACCCGGGACCCTTTATGCGTGGATATAGGGAGATACCAGCGCCAGGCCAACGTAGTCACAGCCAAGAAAGTCAACTTTTGCCAAAGGCGCCGGCCGCAGAGCACAACGAGAAGTTTTCCTTATGTAGCCTCTATAATCGTTTCCAGACAAAGTACTTAGGCACCCAGTGTAGACAAGACGCGCCCGAGACCCTTGACCGTGGATGCAGCAAGTTCCCAGGGCCCGACCTATGTACTGAGACCCAAACAGCGAACTTGCGCCAAAGGGGCCCGTCGCAGAGCACAGTGATAGGTTTTCTTTATGTAGCCACTATTAGCCTTTGCTGGCATCTGGCATCCGGCGTGGACACGATTCACCCGGGACCCTAAATTGCGTGGATATAGCGAGATACCAGGGCCAGACCAACGTACTCACATCCAAGAAAGTCAACGTCCGTCAAAGGCCCCTGTCGCAGAGCACAACTAGAGGTTTTCTTATTTAGCCTATCAAAGCGTTTCCGAACAAAGTACTTTGGCACCCAGTGTGGACAAAACGCGTCCGAGACCCTTGATCGTGGATGCAGCGAGTTCCCATGGCGCGACCTATAGCCCGACCTATGTACTACGATCCAAACAGCGAACTTGCGCCAAAGGCGCCCGTCGCAGAGCACAGTGATAGGTTTTTTTTTTCTTTTTTTTTTTTAAATTTTTATTTTTATTTTTATGTAGCCTCTATAGCCTTTACAGACATCATACTGGGCATCCAGCGTGAACACGATTCACCCTTTGCTAAACTGTCATATTCCTTTTGTGAAATTTTCTTTCGCTATGTGGATTCCGAGGAACATGATTAGCCAAACCCGACACGAAATCTCCTCGCATTAAGAGACGGTCGAGTGGTTTGGGTTTTCCCAGAATTTTTTTCTTTCTTTATGTCGTAGATCACGAAAAAGTCAGTCGACAAAGAAAAAACACTACTTGCCGCACTTATAATTATATACTGATGAGGAAAGGAAATGTCACATTTTTGGTATCATCGGAAACACTAAATTTCACATTTCTTTTGCTCGTCAGTATAGATTAATATGTAAATACATTCATGTAAATCTTCATACACTGACGAATAGTTTAGATACACAATGAAAAATATAGTAGCTCTCTTACTATAGGGCGTACAAAACGACAGTGTAATGTACCGATCACAAAGTTTAAAAAATAATGCACAGGCCGTTTAGTATTTTTTCCTTTCTGTACCAACAGTACATTTTTTAAGTTGATGACTCAACATTCTACATACGTGCGCGGGCCAACGGCGGTCGACATCGGCCCGATGGCCTTTGCGCACTGGATATCGACTGGAACTGAAATATTCTGTGTATTGGTATCATCTAGATATTGGTATCATCTAGATTGCCCTTGACTGCCATCACTGTCATGTTCTCGACGTTTAACTTGTTAGTGATAAAAAAAGAAATGGTACAACTCGAGGGTCCCAAACACGCCTCGTTCTCGCTCGCCTGACCTTTGACAGCCCAGCTATTAATGCGCGCAGGATACTCAACGAAACTGCTTTAAAGATTTTAACACAAACCCCGAAGCACTACAACTAGAGACCATGATAATTAAAAGACAGTAGCAAATTTGCTTGGCGCCTGATGAAGCCTCCTGCAACTGGGACATAACTGGGTTGACATAATAACAGATCTATTGCAGGACAACACAGAAACAAATCCCTTTCAAACCAGGTCAACAAAACAACAGAGAAATGAATAAATGCCAGTGAACGCAGGTTCTGTCTTTAACCTTTGTTAATTCAAATCGAAAAGAGCCTGAACCGTCCATGAAAAATGGTCAAACAGAGGTGTCAGCAGAGGGCACAGATCCTCACGAGCCCCCGCAACTGCGGGGGCCCATGAGGGTCTATGTTCTTTGTACCTGGGTCGCATATACTTTGTCTTCGGCAGTGAGGGGGTTAAATAACAAAGAACAAACAAATACATGTAAGAAAAATGAATAAATAAATAAATAAATTATTAATCGGTCAGTTTAGGCAACCAATCAATTCAATCGATCGATCAGTCGATCACTCAATCAATCAATCAATCAATCAATCAATCAATCAATCAATCAATCAATCAATCAATCAATCAATCAATCAGTCTAATGTCTACACTGACACCGAACGTACACAAGCGCACTAGTTTTCGAAATGTTTTGCGTAACTTTGGACGCTAGGGGGAAAAACCAGTTGGATTTTAGAAACAAAATTATATATGATTCTATATATTAAAAAAAATATTAAAAAAAAATAAAATAAAAATAAAAACCACTTGTCCTGCGGTTGCTGATATGTTCCTTGATGTGGGTTCACGTAAACTTAACATGCTTAGTTATCAATGATATGTTGCAGCACATAGGGCAATAATAACATGAGCGCAGTTTCGTCCATCGTTTCTTTATAATACAAGTATGATGTTGACATTTTTTAACATCCCGTCCCTAAAAGGATAAGAGGCTGAAAGCTAGACGACCTGGTTGTTTGTTTCTTAGTTTTTATAGAGGAAGAAACGTTTGATGCCAGCAAGAGGTCATCTAGATCTATACGCGGGCAATATATCGGGTTTTGCATGGGACAAACACCACGCGGTCACTGAGTCGAGTGTCACACGGGACAAACACCGCGCTGTCGCTTTGTCGGGTGCTGCATGAAATCAAGACGAAATAGGTGACTGCCAAGCGTGTAAAATACAACAATTAATCCAGCGAAGAAAAAGGCACGCTTAGAAAAGACAGTTATAGCACAATTTATTAACTCATTCCGCACCAAGAACGAAACACGCAAATGTTGAAGTTGCCCTCTATATTACACTTCTGGAAACAGATCGAGCGTGATAATTCAAGGGTTGTGCCAGAACAGCTTGGCGCCTTTGGGCGCCAAGCTATTCTGGCACAACCCTTGAACTATCACTCTCGATCCATGTCTTGCCCTGGCGTGTCGGAGTTGAATGAGTTAATATTTCGGTTAAAACCACTTTTTTTATACTAAACAAACAAGTATACAATTCGCCACTTATCTTGTGAGCGCGCTTAGAAAATAAGTCGCTTACTCTCTCCATGCACTAACAAGATAATATTAATAAATTGTGTTGTAGCTGTCTTTTCTAGGCGTGCCTCTTTCTTCGTTAGGCTATTATCTGCATGAGACAAACACCACGCGGGCACCAAATCGGGTGTTGCAACTACTAGACAAACACCACGCGGGCACCAAATCGGGTGTACGTTGCAACTACTAGACAAACACCACGCGGGCATTATCTCCTTCCATGCCGAGGAAAAATAAATGGACAATACTGCAAGAGATATAAATACTGCAAGAGGTATAGATCCTCATGAGCCCCCGCAATTGCGGGGGCTCATGAGGATCTATGCCTCTTGCTGAAAACACTTTGTATCCATTGTTCATGGGACGGCGCAAAGCTCTTGAATTTTTTTACAGATTTCAGACGTAAGTGACGAGGATATAATTATGCGATGCTGAACACGACCAAGAAAATGTTGCACGAGTGTAAAGCCATTTATATTTCTGTGTCGTCCTCACCGTTTCGCAATCTTCGTACACGATCGACTAGCCGAAAAAAAACTTCCAACAGTCCTCCCACAAACTGCCAATAGAACGCTCTGGTGTAGGCATTGTTTCCGTCTTGGGATATGACTCCGCATCAATGACTGGGACTTGGAGTGTCTGTACGGCGAATTTTTGGGGTTCCTTTAAAGTGAGGTTCAACGGCCGAGAAGTCGCCATAGATTCCTGCTGCGACTTCATGCCATCTAACCCTCGCTGTTTGTGCTGATCGCTGCGGGTCCGCTTATCTTTCATAGAACGGAGGGTCATAGTACTGGCATCTCTTTTCTCTACGACAGTAGCGACCCCTGCCTTTTTAGCAGCCAAATTTCGCTTATCGTGCTTACCATTCAGGGTCGGTTTATCTTTCATGAAAACTAAGGTGAGTGAGCTGAAAGCCCGTCCAATTCCTGATGTTCGGGCGCCCTCTTTCACCTCTACAGCAAGGGTGTCTTTCGCCACTGGAACAGTTTCGGGCGCTGTGTCCGTGAGAAGGTGTTCTTTCTCATCTTTTGAATTCCGCTCAGTGATTGTTCCGTCCACCATCGTACGCTGCACACTGAGCAGGTCCTCATTGCCACTTGTGCCAGACTCTGCCGGCACATCTTCCATCAAACCTGTAGTCGATACAACTGTTTTTTTCGAAGCACGGACGCCGTCCTTTTCTTTCAAGGCATCCTCCGTCTCAAAGGTGACGTTGGCTGTCTTTATTTCTGATTCATCAAAGAAACCGTCAACCACGTCACTTTTTATACTGAACTCATCCACGTTGCTGCCCACACGTGAAGGTCTTGTCATATCGCTCACAACAACGATTGGAACAGCGATTGGCGGCCTTTCTTTTTGTTCTCTGGCGACATAATCCCTCGTCTTTTCACGACTGCAGCATATGAAGTACGCACAACATTTAAAGGGCCGGTTAAAGCTCTGCTCAGGGGAAAGAGCAGCAGCAGTATCGGAGGATACATACAAGAAGGTGTTATATTCCTTTGACATGCCACGCGCAAATTCATCAGCTGGCTCTTCATCATGAACAGTTAGTGGTGGAGCGTGTACGTCGCTGAAAACTTTAGCGAAAGGACTGGATTGTCTCTCTCTTGCCTCTTCCAAGAAAGAGTGCTTGTATGCAGCCGAGCTGGTCCTTTTTTGTCGTGATAATTGTCCAAATACAGAACTGGCCCGGTCACCAACAAAGATACGTCTAAACTGAGGCGGCGGCGCGGTCTCATCATATTTGTACATGTTGCGAAAATAACAAAAGTCTCCCACACAATTGATAAAGTACCGATGAAAAGGTCTGATCAGCTGGAAGCTCATGGTTTAAAGAACGGGTAAAAATAAGGCGCAAGCAGTCCGTTTATTTACTGTCCTGAAGAGGTCAGCGTCTACTTGCTACGTGGATTTAAAATCCTGATCTGCAGTCACGAAAACAGCGACCAAATGTCCAATGGACCAGATCGACATCTGCAGTAGATAAACATCACATCATGATCTATGTTCCTGTGTACGAGATTTCCAAAGCCAGTCGTTAGTAGTGTTGAACAACACAAATCGACGGCGTCCCTGTAAGACACACAGTCCCATCGGTGGAACAGCCAGGAGCCCAACAGAAGGTAAGACATAGCCAGAAGCATGCAGAGCCATACAGGCACTCCAGGGGTTTCTTCAAGAATGTGAGGTATCATACCATTAGCAAAACGATTCGGGGCCACGACGGCCGCAGTGGGCCCGCGCACAGCCGTGCGCGGGCCCACTGCGGCCGTCGTGGGCCCGAGGACCTTTGTCTTTTCTGACTAAACACCTGCAGAAGACAGTATTGAAGTCCGTTTTGTGAATAGCACGATTGTTTCAGTGTGATACGATTGATGCAAGATTGTTTATTGTGTTACAATACAAATTTAACGGTAATGAAAATCTTGTTTTTTCACAAAACGGACTTACTGTCTCTTGCCTTCACCATCGCAGTTCTGTTTTCGTCCGCCACAGTAGGAGGAACGTCTGAGGTCTCCTGAATTAGGTCAGCTGAGCGTCAGTCCGCAGATGAACTTGATGTGTGATTCTCTATGTTCTTTTCGTCAAAGCACTGTCATTCTGTGAGTGTCCTGTTGACCAAAATAATGTACAAGAAAATAATGAATAAAACGTTCATTACTTGCAAATACATAACATATCTTAGGTGCAACAGACCATTTGGTAATTTACTACCAATATCAGGACTACATACTACACAAACAGACTCATCGACCGTGATAGTTCAAGGCGTATGCCCGAACAGTTTGGAGACCAACGGCGCAAGCTAATCGGGCACCAGTCTAGAACTATCATGGGCAACCTGCAGAACTTGTACGTAGTCTTCAAAGCAAAAATTCCAATTTTGGAAAATAATAATAATAATACCGTTATTATATAGGCGCTTTTTCTCAATTTTGGGGCAAATCGACTCAAAGCGCCGCGAACTGAAACCCAACACGCACACTCACGTAACAGACACGGATTTACGCCATTTAAGACAAACACAACACAGTACAAGACAGACGAAGGGCCAGTTCAGCTACTAAATAAGTATAAATTTTTGATCGCTTGTATTTGAAATTTGTAAAGTGGCCTGAAACCGGTACCAAAGTGTAAGGGGCGGGGGT
>BTPG01000005.1:88689899-88719899 GCA_036245525.1 Semisulcospira habei | reverse complement strand
TGGAGCAAGCTATCTGACCCAGACTTTCTACAATATGTAAGTAATTATGACATTGTGTGTTTGTTTGAAACATTTTTAGACAATGCTTTCGTCCCGCCTGACTGCTGGTCTGATTTCACGTGTTTTTCCTTACCTGCAGTCAAACTGTCACGTCAAGGAAGAAGCTCGGGAGGTGTTGTTGTGTTAGTAAAAAATGTGTATGCCAAGTTTGTTTTCCAAGTGAACATGACATGCGCTCAAAGTGTTTTTCTCAAACTTGACAGATCATTGTTTGGTACTGAATGCGATGTGCTTTTGGTCGCGTGCTATGTTCCGCCCAAGGATTCACCATTTTATAGACAATTACCGTACGACTGCCTGTTGGAAGAATTAGAACAGTGTCTTGCTAGTGCCCTCGAGCAATTTGGAGACATTCATTTCCTAATGTGTGGTGATTTTAATGGTAGAACTGGGGATTTGCAGCCTAATCCATATTTGTTTCAGCTTGATCCTGATGAAACACTACTAACTAATACCGCTCTATTTGAACCTTCACGATTTACTGAAGATATGACTGTAAATACATTTGGAAGAAAACTATTAGATTTGTGTGCATGTTTTGAACTGATGATTTTGAATGGGTTCTGTAGCCCTGATCTGTCAAAGCACCTGACATTTATTTCTCCCACTGGTTGTAGTATTAATGATTATTTTGTTGCATCTCCTGACTTTATTTGTTTGTGTGACAAACTTGAAGTTGGCGAGAGGATAGAGTCTGTACACATGCCACTGGTCCTTACTGTGTCTTGTGTACGTGTATCACCCCACAACGATGTTTCTGATGACGATACGCAGTGTTTTTCATTTGATTGGGAACCTGCTAATGCCCAAACGCTCAGCGACAGTTTAACTACTCCTGCATTCCAGGATGCTCTAGTAGCTGCTACTGCTGAGATCGATGATGATATTAATAGTGCATTAGACATTTTCACATGTGCTATCAAAGACGCTGCTAGTTGCATGACAAAACAATTTCATTCCTCCACAGGCAATACACACAAAACAAACACCGCTAGTCACCCCTGGTTTGACCAGGAATGCAGAAATGCAAAAATGCGAACGCGTAAAGCCCTACGTACATACACAAAAAATAAAACCATGGAAAATAAAGCAACGTTTGTTAATGAGAGAAAACAATACAAGAGATTACTTAGAGCTAAAGAAGTTAATTTTAAGAGGGAAGCTGTTGACAAAATTCTTGAGTATAGACATAACTCTCAGGCATTTTGGAAGGAAATAAAGAAGTGGAAAAGAAAACGTCGTTTAAGAAACAATATAACAAAGAAGCAGTGGTTTGATCACTTCTCTAGCATTCTAAATGAAAACATAGCACAGCAAGAGAATAATGATGATGTATATTTTTCAGAAGACTCTGAGTCTGATGAAGCCTTATTTCATGACCTAGATATCAACATAGAAGAAGCAGAAGTTATTGCTGCTATAAAACATGCCAAAGCAGGAAAAGCCCCCGGGCCTGATGGAATTATAAATGAAGTTCTTAAAGTCTCCAACCCAGCTATCATCTCCTTTCTCACTAAGTATTTTAATGCTCTATTCAACAAAGGGTTGTTCCCCAGCGAATGGTCTAAAGCTATTATTTTCCCACTCCACAAGAAAGGAGATGTAAATAATCCAGATAATTATCGTGGTATTGCTCTGATTAGCTGTGTTAGTAAACTGTATACCTACATTTTGAACAGAAGGTTAACAGACTGGGCTGAGGAACATAATATTCTGTCTGAAACACAAGCCGGGTTTAGGAAATCCTACTCTACTGTGGACCATATATTTACACTTTATGCTATTGTTCAAAAACAACTTCTACAAAATAAGAAAGTTTATGTGGCTTTTGTTGACTTCCGCAAAGCTTTCGATACTGTTAAAAGAGGTGTGCTTTGGAATATTTTATTGAAGGCTGGAGTGCGCGGCAAAATGCTTTCAGCTATGAAGGCAATGTATGACTCGGTGAAATTTTGTGTTAGAGACAGCCTGAATTGTACAGCGTTTTTTGAGTGTTTCCAAGGTTTAAAACAAGGATGTTTAGCATCGCCGACATTGTTCTCCTTTTTGATTAACGAGCTTGCTGTGTACATTATTGAAAATGGTAAACATGGTTTCCAACTAAAAGCCGATGCAGCAGAACTGTTTTTGTTGATGTTTGCAGATGACATTGCTTTGTTTTCATCAACCCCCAATGGCCTTCAGACTCAGCTGAACAATTTATACAAAGAAGCATCTAAGCTTGGTTTGTCTGTTAACCTAGACAAGACAAAAATAATTGTGTTTCGAAATGGTGGGTATTTGTCAAAATATGAAAAATGGATTTACGGGGGAACGAGGGTAGAAGTTGTCAATATGTATAAGTACCTTGGGTTAAACTTTACCACACGTTTGAGTTTAAACACATCCGTTGATGACTTAGTGACTAAGGCAAAAAAATGTGTAATCGATATTTTCTGTATGTTGAAGAAAATTAACTGCGCTAGTCCTGATGTTTTTTTCAAGCTGTTTGATGCGCAGGTTGTCCCAATTTTGTTGTATGCCTCAGAAATTTGGGGTATAAACGAGTGTGCCGAAATTGAAAGAGTCCATACATTTGCATGTAAACGTTTTCTTAATGTCAACTTCCGCACACCGAACCTGATGGTTTATGGTGAACTTGGTCGATATCCACTGTCAGTATTAACGTCAGTAAGATGTGTTTCCTACTGGCTTCGACTCTGCGCTTTACCTGTTACTAGATTTGCAAATATGGCTTATCATATGCTTAAGGATTTAGACGATAAAGGGAAAGAAACATGGGTGTCAAAGATAAAGAATTTGCTTTTTCGAAATGGGTTTGGTCATGTATGGATTTCACAAGGTGTTGGAAACAGGAATGCTTTTATAAACAAGTTTAAACAAAGGATGGTTGATTGTGCCAAACAAAACTGGTCATCGAAGCTTTTTGAGAGTGAACGTTTTACTGTGTATCGTAGTTTTAAACATACACTTGTCCAAGAAAATTATTTTGAACTGGTTAAGCCAACCTATGTCAAAAATCTATACATTAAATTTAGACTTGGCATAACCGAATTGCAAAGTAACAAACAAAGATATAGTACTCTCAATGCTGTAACGAAAGTGTGTCCATTGTGTGCCAAGGCTGTGGAAGATGAAATTCACTTTATGTTTTACTGTCCATTCTATGATGAACTGCGTGTCAAATACCTATGTAAGTTTGACCTTATGGAACTCAAAAAGAAAGAATTGTGTATCCTAGACACTACCAACCCGCAGTCTATTGCCGATTTAGCAAGATTTGTATTTCATGCATTTACACTCCGTAGCAGCATGCTTGTATGATTCCACGTGCAAACTGTGGTTCTTACTCCGACCTGGTCTGTGTGGTACACGGCTGTGGCCTGGATTTGGATACCGCATTTTACATGTAGGTCAAAAGTGGCTATTATGTGCTGGCGTAGATCGAATGGAAATGTGTGTGTGTGTGTGTGTGTGTGTGTGTGTGTGTGTGTGTGTGTGTGTGTGTGTGTGTGTTTTGTTATAAACATCGCATTATGGCTTTTATATACACCTGAACTATAAATTATGTAATGTCTCACTCCATTGTATGGACATTTTGTCTGAACAATAAACTGTCTGAGTCTGAGTCTGAGTCTCTCTCTCTCTCTCTCAGTCTCCGCCGTTTAGCGATTTTCGAAATTAATTATAGTTGCACCATTTCCTTAGGCTTTAAATTCGTTCTTGTTTTGTTTTTTCTTCTTATTATTTTCAAGTTTAAGTCGTCAAAATAGCTCTGTGTATTACGAACTTTGTCGCAGGTGAACGTGCATAGTTCCTTTGACAAGGTACTTCTCATTTGTTTTTGTTTTTACAGTTGCCGACTGTTATTTTTTGTTGACATAACCAAGCAAGAAAACCGTAAACATTCTGGTGAACTCAGACTAAGCGCGTGATAAACATTGTGATTCTCCGCCGTGTATTGTCTTACTGAGCTTTTTCTTTCAGCATTCTATAGATATTGATATTAGTTGATTTTTGGGGGGATTATTTTTGTGACCATATTTGTATTATATCTCTCGCTACATTTGCGTTGTTACCGACATGCAAAATGGTAATCTAAAAACTGTTCCGAAACGAACAGACATACTTAGAATTGGCCATCTCAACATATACTATCTAGTTAACAAGGTGCCAGATTTATCTGTGTTCCTAAACACGCCCTTACATTTCCATAGTGTTGGTGTGTCCGAGTCAAGGTTTAAAAGTTCAATAAGGGATAACTCCATTTCTGTCCCAAGCTTCTCAGTACTCCGCAGAGATGCCTCAAGCCCTCAACACACTGGACTAGCAATATATATACATAATTCAATACTTGGTAACGTCAAACGGCGACAAGACGTAGAGTCAGCTCAAGTGGAAAGCTTGTGGGTAGAAGTGAAAATATCTAAATCACACCCCCCCCCCCCTCCCCGTCCTCATTGGCTTTATTTATAGAAATCCCGCAGCCAGCTGGGACTGGTATGATGACTTCGTAACAATGATGGATAGCGTAAATCAAAATAAAGCTGACGTTGTTCTTTTGGGCGATTTTAATATCGATCTTTCTCAATCTAAATGGTCCCATGCTGCATGGGCGTCAACATCAGCACTATTCGGTTTAGAACAGTTAGTTAAAGGCCCCACTAGAACCACATCTACATCTTCACCCTGATTGATCATATTTACGTGACAAATTATGCGGATAAAATATCAAATGTACATGTTCCCTCCTTAGCTGTCAGCGACCACAATCGAGTATGTTGCACAGTCTCCATGAAACCAGAGAAAGAGAACAAAAAGAACAATAAAACAATTAAATATCGTTCTTTCAAAACAAATTATAACGGCGACTTTCTACGGGATCTGAGCAATACTCCTTTCAATGACGTGTATAGCCACACTTCTCCTGACAGCGCCCTTCGTACTGGATGGATCTGTTCCTTGGGATCCTAAATACATGCGCCCATACAAGAAAAACGAGTTAAGCACTTTATCCTGCCACCCTGGTTAACAGTAGATATCAAACAGTACAGGCCATGTCATTTAGAGACACACTTAAGAAAGAAAAACAGTTTGATTAATATAAGAAACCGTAAGAAAACACAAACGCTTCAGTTTAGACCACTTGGTTATTTTATAATGTGTGTTATTTTGGAAATGCACGCCAAGTACAACTTGTCCGTACAGTTCACACGCCTAGCATTCCATTATCCTTATCTCTGCCAGGTGTTAAAAGGCAGCAGGATATACAGGCTATAGCATACACACAGTGCAGATGTAGCGGTTAGTGGAACCCGCAGTATGGCGGGCGGTCCCCACGCCGTGATAAGTGCCAGATAGCCTCTCCCTATATATACGCTCTATGGTTATACCTCTTCATTTTTGCAAGTTTTGGATCCAGTATATACTCCCATCAAACAGTCAGCCCTGGAATAGGCTGTGTGGAAGCCAAAAACAGTCAGCCCTGGAAGAGGCTGCGTGCCTTTAGGATGAGTGACGTCAAACATCAAATTCGTAACTGCGTACACGGTGTCGTGAGACAAGCGATGCCATGACGTGAAATTGATTGTGACGTCTTTTTGCTGCTCGTGCTATTCTTCTTCAGAATTCCTGTCGCTACACGTGCCCGGGGCCACAGAGCGTACTAATGGCGGGAAGCGTCGTTTGTCCGTCTTTATTTGTGTACGCCGGCGTGTGTGTTAATCAGAGGTTGGCTTAGAGAGGAGGGAAATGGATCAGAAGGATAAGCTAAAAAATACGAACAACTCTGAATGTTCATAGAAAAAAAAACCGCATGTGAGCTCTAAAAATACGGTAGACTTTGGGATGAAATCCTCATCTTGTTTTGTATCCTCTAGATTGCCTATCGCCTTTTATGTCCTCGATGTAACTTTTCATTTTTTCGCGCTAAAAATAAAAAAAAAAAAAAAAAAATATATAATAAAATAAATGGTACAACTCTAAAATATATCTTTTCGCGACTACAAAACACGCCTCGTTCTCGCTCGCGTGATGTTTGACAGCTAAACTATTAACTCACTCGAGACGAACGGCTTCCGGATACGCGGCTTGAGCCGCGTATCCGGATGTCATTTGTCTCGAATGAGTTAAAGCGGGCAAAATGTGAAACGAAACGCGGAAATTTCAATTAATTCAACCCTTCCCTTCTCGACGAATATTAACAAGAGCCGCCATGATAACAAAATAATTTGGGCATTCCCGTTGATGAGTATTGTCACCTCGGAAAAAGGGCGGGTAGAGAGAGGTCAGTTTGCCCGGGTAAACCTTACTGTGTGTTCAAAAAACTAGACCGAAAGGGTTGACTGCCAGTGCTTGTAATTTAGAAAAAACTACCAAGTGGGTACAAAAAAGCACTGTCAAGGGAGAGAAGTGTGCATGATAGACCAATGATCATAGATCTACTTTGGTCCAAGCACACACAAAAAAAAAAAGATAGGAAAGAGGGGGCGCTAAGTAAGAGACTGAAAGCAATGCATATGGAAGCCCCCCTCCCCCCCCGAAGGGGGGCGTATCACATATCCACTGTTCCAGCCCCTAGGTGCATGGAAATTTAAATCTAGGTCCCCCAAGTGGGGGTCCAGATATTGAGCCGGTGTGGACAGCTGTTTCGGTCTTGGCGACCTCTTCAGCACACCATTGGCAATACTGGAGGAAGAGAAGGAATTTCTGCTTACCTGCAAAGAAGATCACATTTTACTGTGGTTTCTGCAGGGGCATACATTCCATGGGCTGGATCAGTGGATATGTGATACGGGGGGAGGGGGGGGGGCGGGGGGGGGGGGGGCTTCCATATGCATTGCTTTCAGTCTCTTACTTAGCGCCCCCTCTTTCCTATCTTTTTTTGTTTTTTGTGTGCTTGGACCAAAGTAGATCTATGATCATTGGTCTATCATGCACACTTCTCTCCCTTGACAGTGCTTTTTCGTACCCACTTGGTAGTTTTTTTTTCTAAATTACAAGCACTGGCAGTCAACCCTTTCGGTCTAGTTTTTTACTACAATTTCGACTGCAACCCCTTCCCCCTTTTTAGTAAGTTCTCTCTTAGGGTGCATGGAAATTTAGCTCTAGGTGGAGGCATGGAATGTATGCCCCTGCAGAAACCACAGTAAAATGTGGTCTTCTTTGCAGGTAAGCAGAAATTCCTTCTCTTCCTCCAGTATTGCCGATGGTGTGCTGAAGAGGTCGCCAAGACCGAAACAGCTGTCCACACCGGCTCAATATCTGGACCCCCACTTGGGGGACCTAAATTTAAATTTCCATGCACCTAGGGGCTGGAACAGTGGATATGTGATACGCCCCCCCCCCCCCCTTTCGGGGGGCCTTCCATATGCATTGCTTTCAGTCTCTTACTTAGCGCCCCCTCTTTCCTATCTTTTTTTTTGTGTGTGCTTGGACCAAAGTAGATCTATGATCATTGGTCTATCATGCACACTTCTCTCCCTTGACAGTGCTTTTTCGTACCCACTTGGTAGTTTTTACTGTGTGTTCGGCGCGCTATGTAGATTTACTCTCTCTACTGACACTTTTAGATTTACTTGTTGCTCAAGAGTGAAGCTGTATAGAAGTGAATGTGTGAAGCATGCGTGAGCTAACGCGGATTAAAAAACTAATATATATTATATACTTAAAATGTGAAGAAAGGATCCACATACACCACGTAGTTTAGGAGGAGTTACACTTTTTTATTCTATGCACACATTTTCGTCCTCTCAGCGAGGGCTTCTTCAGAGGAATGCCCAGGTAACAGGTAACTAGGTAACAAAACATAATTTACGTGTGAGAATGTAGTGCGTCAAAATAGATACAGAATGTACACACATGCACTTTCAAATTCTAAATTATCGTAATTCTTTTACATATATAGACTAAGGTACAAAAGCACGTGCACAAGTTCGTGATATTAGTGCGTCATTACTGATGACATTAAACTTTATGAAACTCGAGTATTGACACGCAGTGTGCGGAGGAAGAAATGTCGCAATGCAATATTTATAATAAAAACGTCATCATCAACATTAACACCATCATCGTTAGTAGAATTTTCAAACGTGCAGTCAAGAAAAATCTAAAAATTACACACACACACACACAATTACAATGTTCGTATTATGCTTACGGTATAGTCCGAATAAAAATACACGTGCATAAATTCTAGTACGTCATTCCTGTCAGTCCGGAAGACAGCAATAGTTAATGACTCATGAGCATGACGTACTAAGTAGAAAATGCATCTAAAATATTACTATATAATATAACACATTACTATTTTTACTGTTACGTACATCATCATCGTCATCAATATCGGTAACATACTCAGAACTCACACACAAACAAAACTGACAAAAACATCAAATGTCGTAAAAATTCTCATGCAAATCATGCGGGAAAATATTTCCCCTTTTTCTGCCTCACTGACCTTGGCGAAACTTTGTTTTCTTATTCCCATCGCATGTTTGTATATGATTTTCTAAGCCTTCAGTTTTCTTGGAAATGCATGTGTGCAAGTTCTAAGTATGACGTTATTGTTGTTGATGACTTAACAGTATATTTATATAATATAGATACCTTGCTAACATTGCATGACCAGGCTAATAATACATGATTTTCTTATGTCATCAGCAATGGCGTATTACAAACTTGCGCACGTGCTGTTTACTGCAACCTAGAAGTTGGTGTTTTATAAATGTGTGTGTGGGTGTGAGAAAGAGAGAGAATTAGTTAGTTAGTTATTTGGGTTTAACGCCGAGCAGGCAACTAAGGCCATCTCACGGCGGGAAGGTTAAAAATCTGGTCAGCCAGACTAAAAGAAAGGTCTTAAGACATGATGTAAATATACCTTAAAAATATATCAGGCTAAAATGTCGCACAGGTCTTTAAAGAAAACGTCGAAAGACTCTCAAAAAGGTCAAAATAATAGAAATATCATAGTCTATAAACGCTCAAATCTTATTAAAAATATGGCACTCTCTCAGAAAACTGAAGATCTTGTCCGGGGGCACATCCCGGAACAAAACCTTCAAGGAGTCTACTGTGAAATGTTTATGCCTTGTGTCGATTAGATCAGCACAGGACAACAAAAAGTGTTGAACAGAGTACTGCTCGTCGCAGGCATAACACCATGGACGCTCCTCCTGTTTTAGTAAATAAGAGTGCGTAACATACGTGTGCCCGATGTGGAGCCGAGCCAGGATAGTCTCCTCACGGCGGCTGCCGCAGCGATAAGGTAGACCGTCGGACAACTTAGGAAGGGCTTCATGCAGCTTGTTAGCTTCCTCTTTGTCCCACTCGGACTGCCACTCACGGGCTACGTACGCACTAGTCACATGTCTAAAATCACTATAAACAGTCTGTGTGTCAAGGACAGGGTCATTGCGTGCATCGTTGGCAGCAGAATCTACGATCCTGTTGCCTTCGATGCCCACATGCCCTGGGACCCCAATAAAAATGTCATAATATTCCTTCATCAAGTCCGCGTGGAGCTCTCTGATCTGCACCAGCAGTGGGTGGTCATTTCCCGTGCCCTGCAGGGCAGAAAGAGAGTCAGACAGAATCAGGAAGTTCCTTTCTCAAGATCGATAAGCATGCCTGAGTGCCAGCAGAACCGCCTGCAGTTCCGCACTAAATACAGATGAGTGGTCTGGGAGGCGGTGCTTAAATGGGCGTCTAGGATGGCGAGAGGACACTGCGGCCGCAGCCACTCTCCCATCCTCAGACTTTGACCCATCCGTATAGATACGACAATAGCCAGGAAAAATTGAAAGCAGTTCATTGAGGCTCTGTTGGTATATGGCTGGTGGAGTAGAGTCTTTCTTGTGGGCAGTCAAGTCCAGCAGGATGTCTGGAACTGGTAAGAGCCAGGGTGGAGTGATGTGTTGCAGGGATTCCGAAACTCTGTCCAGGTCCAATCCGGCCGCCTGCAGATGAGGTCGGACACGGAAAGAAAGTGGACGGACAGCTCCCGGATGGGTATCGTAAATCTCTGCAAACGATGGTTTAAAAACACAATCATAGGCAGGATTGTCTGGATGGGCCTTCAGTTTCAGAACGTAGCTGAGCATGAGGCGGATGCGGCGGAGTTTGAGAGAAGGCTCCCCTGCCTCGGCATACAGACTAGGAAATGGAGACGTCCTGAAGGCCCCAAGACATATCCGCAGACCCTGATGGTGAATTGTGTTCAGACGCTGTAGCACAGACTTGGAAGCTGAGCCATACACCACAGAGCCGTAATCCAGTTTGGACCGAACAAGGGCCCGGTACAGTCGAAGTAAGAAAGTACGGTCCGCACCCCAGTCAGTACTACCGACGACACGAAGAACGCCGAGAGCCTTCTGACAAGAGGTTCTAAGATAATTAATATGGTTGCGGAAGGTAAGTCTTTTGTCAAAGATGACCCCCAGAAACTTTGCCTCCTCGGCCACCTTAATCGGCACTCCAGCAATGCTCAGGCTAGGTTTTTGAAAAAATTTCGTCTGGTTAGTAAAATGCACACAGACAGTCTTGGAGGGCGAGAACTTGAATCCATTGAGAGACATCCAACGCTGGATGCGATCAACGCACAGCTGCAAGCGCCTCTCAAGGGACGCAAGTCCTCGACCACGTGCGCACAAAGCAAAGTCATCAACAAACAAAGAGCATTCAGAATCATCCTTGACGGCCTTTACAATGTTATTAATTTTAATACTAAATAAAACAGGAGATAGAATGCTGCCCTGTGGGACACCCTTCTCCTGTTCAAATGGAGTCGGAGAGGGTGGAGTCCACACGGACATGGAACGACCGGTTAGTCAAAAAATTGTGAATAAAAACGGGCAGGTGCCCTTTAAAACCCATGTCCAACAAATCAGACATTATGCCATACTTCCAGGTAGTGTCATATGCCTTCTCAAGATCGAAGAAAATTGCATAGACATGCTGCTTGTTGACAAAAGCATCTCGAATAAATGATTCAAAGCGGACTAAATGGTCAGTTGTACTACGGAAGCGCCGGAAACCGCACTGGAGGTCTGTTAGGAGACCCTGTGTCTCAAGATGCCACACCAGGCGGGCGTTGACCAGGTGCTCCATAGTTTTACATAAACATGATGTCAAAGCGATAGGCCGGTAGTTGCCCGGGTCGGAAGGATCCTTACCCGGCTTCGGGATCGGTACAACCACAGCCTGGTGCCAAGACGGCGGAAAATGACCAGTTTTTCAGATATGGTTAAAGGCCTTGAGAAGTACAAGGAGTGACCTCTCAGGCAGATGCGTTAGGAATTGATAGTGGATGGTATCTAGGCCAGCAGCAGAGTCATTACATTTCTGCAAGGCTTGCTGCAATTCGGATAATGTAAAAGGGGCATTATAGTCTTCTGAGCTATCGGACTTAAAATCACAAGTACGAGACTCTCGCTTCTCCTTCTCTCTCTGGAAGAAGGTTGAATAATGCTCTGTTGAAGAATTATGGGCAATGGTGGAGGCAAGCAAATTGGCCACAGCTTTTTTATCTGTGACAAAGCTGGCACCATCTCTACGATGGCCGACAGAAGCCGGTCCATCCCTGCCCCTAATTCTTCGAACAGCCCTCCAGACTTTCTGGGACGGAGTCCGAGAAGTTAAAGATGAGACGAAGCGTCTCCAGGAAGTACGGCGTTCACTTAAAAAATGTAACGGGCTTTCGCCCTCTGTCTTTTAAAGGTTAAAATATTCACTTGCGACGGATTACGGAAAGCACGTCGCTGAGCAGATTTGCGCGCTTTTTGGGCCTTGCGGCACTCTTCATTGAACCATGGTACTCTCGGCTTCCGAGGGACTGATACGGAAGTTTTAGGGATGGTTTCACCCGCTACGTCCAACAAAATAGTAGTAAAAGAAGAAACAGGTTCTTCAGCTGACATGACCACCTCCTCTGTAATACGAGACTGACAGAGGGAGGCGAACAGAGGCCAGTTAGCTTTCTTGAGATTCCAACGCCCCACCGGCGGATCCTCCCCACAGCTGACCGATGACAGGACTACTGGGAAGTGGTCACTACCACACAGGTCATCGTGAACCTTCCAGTCAAAATCCAGCATGAGAGAAGGATCACACACAGTGAGGTCTAGAACAGAACTAGATCCTGAACCTGGGTTAGAGTATGTAGGTTAACCATCGTTAAAGACACATAGGTTAAGTTGAGAAAAAAAAACATCTTCTAACATCTGACCTCTACCATCATAGTGGTCACTACCCCAAAGGTGAGCGTGACCGTTAAAATCCCCCATGAGAATAAAGGGAGGGGGCAGTTGATCTACTAAATTAAAAAATCATTACAACAGACCCGCAGGGATGGTTGCAGATAAATACTGCATATGGTTATAGTCTTCTTTAAGGTAACCCGAGCTGCGACAGCCTGAAGACAGGTGTCAACACTAACGGGGCTGCATAAAAACTGGTTGCTAATGAGAAGAGCCACTCCACCCGAGCGTCTCTCCGAATCAGAACCTTTATGGATAGCATTAAAACCATTAAAGGAGACAGGGTCAGAAGTCTTCAGGTAAGTCTCCTGAAGAGATATAACCGAGGGGTTATAGGACTTGACTAGAAGGCGTAATTCTTCAAAGTTGGTGTGAAAACCACGACAATTCCACTGAAGCAGAGAGTACATGGTTAGGTTTTATGTGTAGGAGAAGAGTTCCTTCCCAGCTTTTCCTGTGCCTTGGAAGGAGTCGAAGAAACAGAGGGGGGTCGACTCCCGGGCCTCCTCTGGTTCCTCGGAGATGAGGGGGGAGAAGCTGCCGCAGCACCAGCTACGACAATCTCCACCCCCTCCATCTGCTCCTCCAATGCAGCATATTTGTTTTGAAGGGGGACATCAGTGTCCCCCTTCTGGGCCCGTACGCACAGCGGTCCCGTAACTTTCTTAGACTTCTGGGCCGGGGCAGCGTTCCTGCCGCCAGAGTTGGCGGCCTTAGAAGGCCGACCAGAGCCAGAAGCCTTTGTAGTAAGATTGACAGGTTTGGGTGGGGGCTGAGGTTTAGGGGCAGTAGAAGGCGGTGCCACCAGACCGGCAGCGTCCGCCTTCTGCGTTCCCTGGCTCCTCATCACCACCGGAGGAGGGTTACTCTCCAGGGGCGAGAGGATCCGAGGCTCCGTCCCTAACCAAGAAGTTGGGGTTTGACAAGAGAAGTCTTTGGTGGGGCGCTTGCCTGCCACCGCAGCACTGAAAGTATACACAAAGTTGTTATTTGAGTTTGGCGCAGCCTCAGCTGCACCAGGGCCATCAACCAGTTTTTTGGCGTCCGCGAACTACAGCCCCTTCTCCACACGCACCTGCTGAATCCTGCACTCGGAGATCCAACGAGGGCACTTCTTGTCCGAAGCCATATGCGACCCCTGGCAATTCACACACAGGGGGATGGCTGTGCAGGACTCAACAGAGTGTCCGGGCTTAGTGCAGCGGGCGCATAGAGCCTCTGCCTGGCGGCATGTCTTCTGCCCATGGCCATACTTTTGGCACTTAAAGCACCGGAGGGGGAGAGGGACGTACTTTTTCACTTTTAGGGAGTAGTAACCTCCCCAGATGGTAGTAGGGGCGGTGGGGGTACCAAACGTCAGGATGATGGTAGGGAGACGGATCTCCCTACCACCTCGTTTGGAAACGAAGCGCCTGACGTAGGTCACCCCCTGTGACTTAAGGTTCCGTACAAGTTCATCTTCAGACAGTTCGGCCAATGCTTGATCTTTAATCACTCCTCTCGAAGAATTCATCGTTTTGTGAGGAGTGACCTCCACTGGAGTGTCTCCGATAGAGGAGAGCCTCAGTAGCCCATTGGAGTGTGCCCTGGTACGGCACTCTACCAGCAAGTCACCAGACCTGAGGCGCTGGGCCTCCGGCCTGCCAACACGGCTCCTGAGGGTATCCCCTACCTGGAAAGGGTGCAGCTTGGAAACAGGCTTCTCTTTAACTTTGCTGTGGATAATGAGAAAGCGAGGCCAGGCGGCCGACGCCTGAGGCGTCGCTTCCTCACAGTCAGAGTCACTATCGTTCTCAATAACAATGTCGGCGGCTATGTGCCGCTTTGGTGCCAGTTTTGTTTTTTGGGGTTTTCCATATTATAGTATGTTAGATATCCATCCCCCGGGGGTCCCCGCCCGCCACCGAGCCCAACAAGGGAAAGTGCATTTGTCGGCGGGTCTCCAGCCGACGCACAATGGAGACTGCCCGAAAGATATACTCAAGGGGGTAAGCCCGATTGAACCGTTTGAGCCACCGCCTTCTATCGCACCGTTGAATGCAGGGGGATACAGGCTTAAAGCACCTAAGCAGCAGCGGGGGCTGTAACATGGTGCTCCGTATATCAGCCCGCATGTCAACAATGGGATAGGGCTCAACGTGACAAGAGCCGATTGACTAGGCCGGTACGACTAGCCTCCCGTTTAGGCAGAAGTCAAGGCCAAAGTGGAGTGTTTCAGCCACCAGGATCCTCTTCTCCCCCGACACGGGTCTCCAAGCACAGCAAACACTTGGGATCCAAAGGACCAAAAAATAATGAGTATTTTTAAGGACCAATCCAACATAGTAATACCTGGGTTAGCACAGCTCCTTAAAAACCGGACCAGAGAAAAAGACTGAACAACATATCTGCTGACGTCAAGTCCTATCCTGGACAATGATGGCACCACTCTGATAGCCCCCTCAGTCAGTGACTGGAGAGACTACCCACCCACGCCACGTGGAGACCGGTGCCCAGAGAGAGAGAGAGAGAGAGAGAGAGAGAGAGAGAGAGAGAGAGAGAGAGAGAGAGAGAGAGAGAGAGAGAGAGAGAGAGAGAGAGAGAGAGAGAGAGAGAGAGAGAGAGAGAGAGAGAGAGAGAGAGAGAGAGAGAGAGAGAGAGAGAGAGAGAGAGAGAGAGAGAGAGAGAGAGAGAGAGAGAGGAGAGAGAGAGAGAGAGAGAGAGAGAGAGAGAGAGAGAGAGAGAGAGAGAGAGAGAGAGAGAGAGAGAGAGAGAGAGAGAGAGAGAGAGAGAGAGAGAGAGAGAGAGAGAGAGAGAGAGAGAGAGAGAGAGAGAGAGAGAGAGAGAGAGAGAGAGAGAGAGAGAGAGAGAGAGAGAGAGAGAGATGTTGATGATGAAACTTTATTCATCAACGGTAAAAAGTTTTGACAGAAACAAATCGTCATTTTATAAACTTGCGGTTGCTAACATCTACAACATGTTCGGCATCCTGTCTCGGAAGACAATGGAGTATGCGCTTGCTGGGTCAGTCACTGGAGTGACCTCTCCAGTGCGCAAGCCTGGGCGAAGTGTGTGGAGATCCTGGGATGCCCAGTCGTCAAGATCCCCCTCTCGGCCTCGCTGATGTATCCAAAGGAATGCAAAGCAGTACGTTTGGCATCAGTTTGGCTGCAGGAGCTGCCAGAACAGTGCGTGAATACAGGCAGCTGTCTGCCTTCGGGGCTCCACTCCCGATTTGAAGGGTTTACTCCCCCACATTTGGCCGTTGATCCAACCTGATCTCCTCCGTCCTCTAGCCGTTGGCTGTCAGAAACAGCTCATCCGCCTAGTGGTGCAATGTGAACACCACCCCCTCACGTGGTTTAGCCCACCAGTTGAGGTGGTTTGCCAGGGTGTGGCGCTTGGAGCCAGCACGTGAGAGATTAAGGAGATGGATGAGGACCAGTGATGCCCGTCCGTCCTATGTAGGACGCAGCTGCCGAACAGCAAAGGTACTACCTCTATCCAGAGCCCCCTACACCCCATAAAATAGAAAAAAACACCACAACATAAAATAGATTTAAAAATATAATAATAATAATAAAGAATTATATTACACATATTATTTCACGCAACAATAAAATTAAAAACAAATTACACAAAATAATAATAACACTCAACATTTATCTTATACCATACACACACACACACACACACACACACACACACACACACACACACACACACACACACACACACACACACACACATACAATATAGATAAATGCATATTATTACATGAAAATATCAGGGCTTGTTTAAATGCCCAGTGTTGTTATATTTGGATCATCAGGTAATCGAAAAGTTTCGTTTTAAAGATTCCAAACGAGGCTATAGTCTTCAAATGTGCAGGAATAGTGTTCCATACAAATGGTCCAGAAAAGGAAAAACTAGTTTTAAAGAGGTCAATTCTAGGTAGAGGTAAGGGTAAAGTATTGTTCCTTGAGGTCCGTTCGCGTTCTTGCTGTGGCATAAATTTGGTGGTTAGATACTTCGGTGTCATGTTATTTAATATCTTGTGCATGAGGATGCATTTGTTGAAATTAAGTTGTTGATGCAGGCCGAGAATGTTTAGATGTCTAAATTTGTCTGTGGTAGGAATGGGCCGCGTATCTATCATTTTGACAGCTCTTTTATATATAGAGTTTAACCTGTTCATGTGAACATCACTACAACCGTCCCACACTGTGGAAACATAATCAACGTGAGACTTGATATGGGCATGAAAAAAACAGTTTACGAGTATGTGTATCCGTTACTTGTCTAAGCTGGGACAACAGGAAAGTGTTTTAGCAATGGTTTTACAGACTGTATTTATATGCGTCTCCCAACATAATTGTTTGTCAACGTATATTCACAAGAATTTACGCTCTGTGACTTGTTCTATCGGTTTAGCGTTCAGTTGTAAATGTAACCGCTCTGGTCGGCGTTGGTGTTTTTGTCGTGTAGTGATTAAAATACTCTTTGTTTTTCCTGGATGAAGAACCTCGATGATGACGATGCAGTGTACATCAGGTATCGTCTCGATGGCAGCCTGTTCAACCTCAGACGACTGCAGGCTCACACGAAAACCCTAGACCAACTGATTCGTGAGCTGCTTTTTGCTGATGATGCTGCCCTCGTTGCACACACAGAAAGAGCCCTGCAGCGCATCACATCTTGCTTCGCAGATGCTGCCCAGCTCTTTGGACTCGAGGTCAGTCTGAAAAAGACAGAGGTCCTCCATCAGCCGGCACCCAAGACAGTGTATCGCCCTCCTCACATCACCATTGGCGAGTCTGAACTAAAGTCAGTGCACCAGTTTACTTACCTTGGCTGCATTATCACGTCGGACGCCAAGCTGGACAAGGAGCTTGACAGCAGGCTGGCAAAAGCGAACAGCGCTTTCGGGCGACTTTTCAAGCGGGTGTGGCACAATCAACAGCTGAAAACAGGCACCAAGATCAGCGTGTACAGAGCTGTGGTCCTCACCACCCTGCTGTATGGTTCCGAGTCCTGGGCCCTCTACCGCAGCCAACTACGACTCCTCGAACGCTTCCACCAGCGCTGCCTGCGTACCATCCTGGGCATTCACTGGAGTGACTATGTCACCAACGTCGAGGTCCTTGAACAGGCTGAAACTGTGAGCATCGAGGCTTTGCTGCTGCGGACACAGCTCCGCTGGGCGGGGCATGTCTCCAGGATGGAGGATCATCGCCTACCAAAGATCACCCTGTTCGGCGAGCTTGCTACTGGACACCGTGACAGAGGGGCACCAAAGAAGAGATACAAAGACTGTCTCAAGAAGTCACTTAGTGCCTGCCAAATCGACCACCACCAGTGGTCTTCGCTTGCTGCGGACCGTGACACCTGGCGCTCCACCATTTACAAGGCAGCTGTCTCCTTTGAGGACTCTCACAGAGCTAGCCTTAAGGACAAGCGGCTCAGGAGAAAAAACAGAGATGCCGCAGCTCAGAACCCTGGCCATACCTTCCCCTGCAGCCACTGCGGTCGAACCTGCCTGTCTCGGATTGGCCTCCACAGCCACGAACAAGCCTGCAGACGTCGTGGGCAACTCCTATAAAATCTTCGTTCGCGAAGTCAAGCCAAGAGAGAGAGAGAGAGAGATTAAAATACTCTTTGTTTTTCCTGGATGAAGAACCATATGATTCTCTCTACACCAGTCGGAAACCTCGCTGAGACTACTTTGTAAGCTAAGGTTAATGACAGCTGTTTTTTTTTACCCGAAACATGGAGGCTCGTATCGTCCGCAAACAGGTTGCAATTGACATCAGTGTTAGTAATATGCAAAGGCAAATCATTAATGAATATTATAAATAGAAGAGGTCCCAAGATCGACCCCTGGGGGACACCGTAGTTAACTTGTCCTTGTTTATAGTATTTTCCATGGGTATATACCTTTTGTTTTCTGTCTTTTAGGTATGATCTAAAGAATGCTATGGCAGTTTCACTTATATGGTATGCTGCTAGCTTCTTTAAGAGAATGTCATGGTCGACAAGATCAAATGCTTTTTGTAGGTCTAAGAAAACGGCTCCAGACATCAGGTTTTTATTTATTGATTACAGCCAGCTGTCTACACTGTGTGCCAGTGCTGACTGACATGAGTTTTCGGTCTAAAGCCGGACTGATGAATATTTATGAAATTGCCCTTTTCTAGAAAATTGAGGAGGTGTTTTTGTATGTGTTTTTCAAGGGGCTTTGACAGGGCCGACAAAAGTGAGATAGGACGGTAATTATTGCCATCTTCAAGATCTTTTGATTTAGGGATTGGAATTACCTTGGCCTCTTTGAAGATAGTTGGAAACGTGCTGTGTTTTATACAGAGGTTAAAGCTATAAGTGAGTGCCTCTACCGTATATGGTAGTGACATTTTCAGAATTTTGTTGTCAATACCATCCATCCCGGTGGACGTTTTGTTCGGCATGCTAGAGATAAATTTGCCGACTTCAGCGACGGTAATATCAGGAATGATGAATGTGTGCAGTATATTTTTGGCCTCACAGTATTTTTCCAGTACACTAGGAACTTGGTACTCTGCGTTACTACTTGCAGCTGACTGAGCAAGTGTTTCAGCTGTCGATAGGAAGTGGTTATTTAATATATCAGCTGACAAATGGGATGGTATTTCAGGGGCTGATTTACCCTTTGTTATAACGTTCAGGGCTTTCCACACCGATGGTGTATCTTTTTTTGTCCCTAATCATTTCCTGGAAGAACAGTTTCTTATATTCATCAAACTGTTTTTCTTTCTTAAGTTTGACTCTAAATGACATGGCCTGTTTGATATCTACTGTTAACCAGGGTGGCAGGGTAGAGTGCTTAACTCGTTTTTCTCGTATATGCGCATGCTTATTTAGGACCCCAAGGAATAGATCCATCCAGTACGACAGGGCACTGTCAGGAGAAGTGTGGTTATACACGTCACTGAAAGGAGTATTGCGCAGATCCCGCAGAAAGTCGCCGTTATTAAATGTTTTGAAAGAATGATATTTAATTGGTTTTTGTCTCTTTTTGTTCTCTTTGTCTAGTTTCATGGAGACTGTGCAACATACTGGGTTATGGTCACTGACAGCTAAGGAGGGAACATGTACATTTGATATTTTATCATCATTTGTCACATATATATGATCAGTCAGGGTTGAAGATGTACATGTGGTTCTAGTGGGGGTTTTAATTAACTGTTCTAAACCGAATAGTGCTGTTGTTGACACCCATGCAGCATTGGACCCTTTAGATTTAGAAAGATCAATATTAAAATCGCCCAAAAGAACAACGTCAGCTTTATTTTGATTTACGCTATCCATCATTGCTACGAAGTCATCATACCAGTCTCAGCTGGCTGCGGGATTTATATAAATAAAGCCAATAAGGACGGGGGGGGGGGGGGGGGGGGGGGGTGATTTAGATGTCTTCACTTCTACCCACAAGCTTTCCACTTGAGCTGACTCTAAGTCTTGTCACCGTTTGACGTTACTAAGTATTGAACTATGTATATATACAGCTATTCCAGTGTGTTGAGGACTTGAGGCATCTCTGCGGAGTACTGAGAAATTTGGGACAGAAATGGAGTTATCCCTTATTGAACTTTTAAGCCTTGACTCGGACACACCCAAAATATGAAAATGTACCTTGGGCGTGGTTAGGAACACAGATAAATCCGGCACCTTGTTAACTAGATGGTATATGTTAAGATGGCCAATTCTCAGTTCGTCTGTTCGTTTCGGAACAGTATTTAGATTACGATTTTGCATGTCGGTAAAAACCCAAATGTAGCGAGAGATATAATACGAATATGGTCACCAAAAATTAATCCCGAAAAATAAAAATCAACTAATATCAATATCTATAGAATGCTTTAAAAAAGGCTCAATAAAACAATACACGGCGAAGAATCACAATGTTTATCACGCGCTTAGTCTAAGTTCAGCAGTATGTTTACGGTTTTCTTGCTTGGTTATGTCAACAACAACACAAAAAAAGTCAGCAACTATAAAAAAAAGAAAAAAAGAAAAGAAAAATAACTTGTCAAGGAACTATGCACGTTCACCTGCGACAAATTTTATAATACACAATGCTATTTTAACGACTTAAAAATAAGAAGAAAGAAAAACAAACAAATTTAAAGTCTAAGAAAATGGTACAACTATAATAATTTTAAAAATCGCTAAGTAAAAAAAGTATATTTAAATCGGGAAATGATAATAGCAGATTGGGAATCACTGTCAATAATTGGTCCACAAAACGCGCACAGTGGAACTTTATCAAAGAATGTCGAAATGGCTATCACCTAGGGACGCGTGTCCTAATTTCCGGCGCCGCGTGGCCTGAACTTTTGAAGAAGCGAAAACAAGGCGGCACAGTCACTCTCACTAAGCTGCGGCACTCCAGGGGGTGGGGGCGGCGGGGGGTAGGCGAAAGTTGGGGGGTTGGGGTAGGGGTACACAGGCCGACCGCCTGCCATGTAGGAAGGGGCGCCCATGAGTGTTGATGTGCGATGATAGGCCGGGCTGCTGTGGCTTGTGTTCTGGAGCAGCCCCGGCCTTTGATCCACCGCCATACGCAAACGGCGCTGGTGTATGGTCAGCATGGTTCAGATCGTGCTGACTAAAGTCTTTTGCAAAAGCCTGCTCTTGGTGGAATCGGGGCGCCATTCTGAAGACTTTCGTCACAGCCTGCTCCTGGCGGAATCGGGGCGCCAAGCTTGAACTGGCTGCGTGCTGAGGGCGCTGACTGTGTTGAGGCCCTTGGTCTCTAGGGCCAAGAGAGAGAGAGAGAGAGAGAGAGAGAGAGAGAGAGAGAGAGAGAGAGAGAGAGAGAGAGAGAGAGAGAGAGAGAGAGAGAGAGAGAGAGAGAGAGAGAGAGAGAGAGAGAGAGAGAGAGAGAGAGAGAGAGAGAGAGAGAGAGAGAGAGAGAGAGAGAGAGAGAGAGAGAGAGAGAGAGAGAGGAGAGAGAGAGAGAGAGAGAGAGAGAGAGAGGAGAGAGAGAGAGAGAGAGAGAGAGAGAGAGAGAGAGGAGAGAGAGAGAGAGAGAGGAGAGAGAGAGAGAGAGAGAGAGAGAGAGAGAGAGAGAGAGAGAGAGAGAGAGAGATTCGTGACTAGTTGAACTTAGAAAATCTGTGCCACCACCACCCCCCCTCTTTATTATCTCCCCCCCCCCCCCCCCCCCCCCCCGCATGATTTGCATGAGATTTTTTACATTTGATGTTTTTGTCAGTTTTGTTTGTGTGTGAGTTCTGAGTATGTTACCGATATTGATGACGTAACAGTAAAAATAGTAATGTGTTATATTATATAGTAATATTTTAGACGCATATTCTACTTAGTACGTCATGCTCATGAGTCATTAACTATTGCTGTCTTCCGGACTGACAGGAATGACGTACTAGAATTTATGCACGTGTATTTTTATTCGGACTATACCGTAAGCATAATACGATCATTGTAATTGTGTATGTGTGTGATTTTTAGATTTTTCTTGACTGCACGTTTGAAAATTCTACTAATGATGATGGTGTTAATGTTGATGATGACGTTTTTATTATAAATATTGCATTGCGACATTTCTTCCTCCGCACACTGCGTGTCAATATTCGTGTTTCATAAAATTTTCATGTCATCAGTAATGACGCACTAATATCACGAACTTGTGCACGTGCTTTTGTACCTTAGTCTATATATGTAAAAGAATTACGATAATTTAGAATTTGAAAGTGCTTGTGTGTACATTCTGTATCTATTTTGACGCACTACATTCTCACACGTAAATTATGTTTTGTTACCTAGTTACCTGTTACCTGGGCATTCCCCTGAAAAATCCCTCGCTGAGAGGGCGGAAAATTTGTGCATAGAATAAAAAAAGTGTAACTCCTCCTAAACTACGTGGTGTATGTGGAACCTTTCTTCAGCTTTTTAAGTATTTTACTGCTGCTTGGATCCATATTTTAAGTGTGTGGTGCCAGCTTTCTTGGACTGGTTTTATTTATTCAGTATATATATATATATATATATATATATATATATATATATATATATATATATATATATATATATATATATATATATATATATATATATATATATATATATATATATTCTTTACTTTTAACAAAGGCGTCGCCCAAAGCCAAAAAATGCACTCAATCAGATTAGCTCCAAGGGACTAATTTTTCATTCAATTCTGAGAATGCTGTGCTAATGCTATGGAATTCCAGGCTGATAAGCTTGCATTGTGCCATTAAGACATCAGCTGTCCTTTTTGTGACTGCATCGCTCACTGGTTCTTTTGAGCCTTCCTCTGAACACCTACGACATAAAGCAGTAGTGACTACCCCCAGGTGCTCCGCCATCCGCTGGAGAATATCCAGTCCTCCCCCCCCCCCCCACCCCGAGGGGGGATGCTAGAAAATATTCCCAAACAGATATTGGACCTGCTGAGTAGATTTAAAGTTTTTTTGCCGCCCACGACCGGTTTCGCCATATATATATTGTCCTTCTTAATTTGATGGAGGATGGGGAAGACAGAGAGTGTATTATATTATACTGAGCAACATGTCGCTTGTTATTCTTGGCTTGACTTCGCGAACGAAGATTCTATAGGGCTTGCCCACGTCGTCTGCAGGCATTTTCGTGGCTGCGGAGGCCAATCCGGGACAGGCAGGTTCGACCGCAGTGGCTGCAGGGGAAGGTCTGGTCAGGGTTCTGAGTTACGACAACTCTGTTTTTTCTTCTGAGCCGCTTGTCCTTAAGGTTAGCTCTGCGAGAGTCCTCAAAGGAGACGGCTGCCTTGTGAATGGTGGAACGCCAGGTGTCACGGTCCGCAGCAAGCGAAGACCACTGGCGGTGGTCGATTTGGCAGGCACTAAGTGACTTCTTGTGACCGTCTTTGTATCTCTTTTTTGGTGCCCCTCTGTCTCGGTGTCCAGTGGCGAGCTCGCCGAACAGAGTGATCTTGGGTAGGCGATGATCCTCCATCCTGGAGACGTGCCCCGCCCAGCGAAGCTGTGTCCGCAGCAGCAAAGCCTCGATGCTCACAGTTTCCGCCTGTTCAAGGACCTCGACGTTGGTGACATAGTCACTCCAGTGAATGCTGAGAATGGTACGCAGGCAGCGCTGGTGAAAGCGTTCGAGGAGTCGTAGTTGGCTGCGGTAGAGGGCCCAGGACTCGGAACCGTACAGCAGGGTGGTGAGGACGACAGCTCTGTACACGCTGATCTTGGTGCCTTTTTTCAGCTGTTGATTGTGCCACACCCGCTTGAATAGTTGCCCGAAAGCACTGTTCGCTTTTGCCAGCCTGTTGTCCAGCTCCTTGTCCAGCTTGGCATCTGACGTGATGATGCAGCAAAGGTAGGTAAACTGGTGTACAGACTTCAGTTCGGACTCGCCGATGGTGATGTGGGGAGGGCAATGCTCTTCCTTGGGTGCCGGCTGATGAAGGACCTCTGTCGTTTTCAGACTGACCTCAAGTCCAAAGAGCTGGGCGGCATCTGCGAAGCAGGACGTAATGCGCTGCAAGGCTCTCTCTGTGTGTGCAACGAGGGCAGCGTCATCAGCAAAGAGCGGCTCACGAATCAGTTGGTCTAGGGTTTTCGTGTGGGCCTGCAGTCGTCTGAGGTTGAACAGGCTGCCATCGAGACGATACCTGATGTACACTGCGTCGTCATCGTCGAGGTCCACTGTGGCCTGCTTCAACATCATGCTGAAGAAGATGGTGAAGAGGGTCGGTGCCAGCACACAGCCTTGCTTCACGCCTTTGCGAATGGGGAATGGTTCTGAGAGGTCATTGTTTAGTCTGACCTGGCCTTGCTGGTCCTCGTGGAGCTGGACGATCATGTTGAGAAACTTTGGGGGACAGCCTAGTCGCTCCAGGATCTGGCACATACCTTGCCTGCTCACAGTGTCAAACGCTTTTGTTAGGTCGACAAACGTTACGTACAGCCCTTTGTTCTGCTCGCGGCACTTCTCCTGAAGCTGTCTCAGCACAAAGACCATGTCGGTGGTACTCCTGTCGGCTCTGAAGCCACACTGGCCCTCTGGGAGGTGGTCTTCAGCGATGGCAGGTACCAGCCGATTCAGGAGCAATCTTACGAGAATTTTCCCGGCAATGGACAGCAGGGTAATTCCACGATAATTAGAGCAGGCAGACTTCTCTCTTGTCTCTCGTGTTCAGGTTCTTTCCGAGTCTCTCTCTTACGATTTTTCGTTGACGTCATTTTTACTTTTTCCGCACTTTTGTTCTTCCTTTTCTTTCTTTTACGTCACCTCCTTCAGTTGCCACATTCTTTCTGCCAATGAAGATAAGTAGCGGCTAATCTCTCTGTTTGTTTGTTTGTCTATTTTGACAAAGGGTATTTACCCGAAATATTAATAAATTGTGTTGTACCCGTCTTTTCTAAGCGTGTTTCTTTCTCCGTTGGGTACTTCTTCTCTCCTTTGTTCTTGTACTTGGTGATGATGACTGCATCACGGAGATCCTTTGGTAGTCTTCCTTTTTCCCAGCAGCAGAGAAAGAGGTCGTGGAACTTGTTGTGCAGTGCTGGGCCTCCATGTTTCCAGATCTCTGGCGGGATTCCGTCAATGCCTGCTGCTTTGCCACTCTTGAGCTGGTGGATGGCTGTGAGGGTCTCTTCGGCGGTGGGCGGTTCGTCCAATTCAACCTTTAGTGGAAGGTGTGGGATTTGGAGGATGACTGTTTCTTGAACAGTGCGCTCAGCGCCGAAGAGGTCCTGAAAGTATTCCGACCAGCGGTTCAAGATGGAGGTATTATCTGTGAGGAGTGCCTGTCCATCCGTGCTTCGCAGGGGACTTTGTACCAGGTGCCTAGGACCATACACTGCTTTCAGTGCTTCGTAGAAGCCCCTGTAGTCACCGTTGTCAGCGCAGAGCTGGGTCCTCTGTGCGAGTCTGGACCACCACTCGTTCTGGAGCTCTCTAAGCTTGAGCTGGAGACTGCTGCAGATGAGGCGGAAGGCAGACTTCTTCACAGGGCAGGAAGGCTGGGAGCGAGACATCACCATCGTCATGGGCGATTCTAATGCCAAAATAGGGGAGGACAACACCGGATACGAAGAGGTGATGGGGAGACAGGGACTAGGCGCGGAGATGAGTGGGAACGGGGAGAGATTTGTAGACTTTTGTGCTCTAAACCGACTTGTCATTGGAGGCAGCATCTTCCCACACAGAAGAATACACAAAGCAACTTGGGTCTCACCTGACCATACAACAGAGAACCAAATAGACCATATCTGCATTAGCACGAAATTTAGAAGATCCCTTCAAGATGTTCGAGTGAGGAGGGGAGCAGATGTCGCCTCAGACCACCATCTGCTTACCTTAAGAATGAAGCTCAAGATAAAGAAAAGCCGCACAGAGACAACAAGAAGACAGCGCTATAATGTAGGCCTCCTGAGAGAAACTGGAGTTAGAGAAGAGTTCAAACTGGTGCTGTCCAACCGGTTTCAAGCACTACAGGAGCTAGTAAATGAAGAGGAGGCGGTCACCACAGAGCAGCAGTGGAAGGCAGTCAGAGAGGCGCTGAACTCAACCTGCAAAGACACTGTAGGGTTCAGGAAACACCATCACAAGGACTGGCTGTCGGCACAGACCTTGAAGAAGATAGAAGTGAGGAAGCAGAAGAAAGCAGCGGTCAACAACAGTCGCACGAGAGCAGCCAAAGTAAGGGCACAGGAGGAATACTCGGAAGCCAACCGCGAGGTGAAGAGGAGTATCAGGGCAGACAAGAGGGCCTACACAGACAGCCTGGCAGCAGAGGCAGAAAAGGCAGCAGGCAGCGGCAACATGAAACAGCTCTACGACATTACCAGAAGATTGTCGGGTAAGTATGGCCATACAGAGAGACCAGTAAAAGACCAAGAAGGCAAGCCTATTGCAGACAGAGCAGACCAACTCGACAGATGGGCCGAGTATTTTGAAGAGTTACTGAACAGACCTAGCCCACCCGACCCACCTGACATCCAGCCGGCAGAGACCGACCTACCCATCAGCTGTGACAGACCCAGCCGGGAAGAGATCAGAAGAGTAGTGGCATTTTTGAAGAATGGCAAAGCAGCAGGGCCAGATGGCATCCCAGCGGAGTCTCTGAAAGCAGACCTAGAGACAACAGTGGAGATGCTGTACCCACTGTTTGGAAAGATCTGGGAAGAGGAGGTGATGCCAGCTGACTGGAAGGAAAAAAAAAAAGAAAAAAAAATGTTTAGGGCTTAACGTCTTTTGTCCACCACGAGGGTGATTTCAAAGACGGGGCAACGAAAAAGGGTCTGAGCAAATTTTGACCCAAGCTGGATTCGAACCCGGGACCTTTTGGTCTGAAGGCAAACGCTTTTACCACCGAGCCACCCAGCTCCCCACTGACTGGAAGGAGGGGTACCTAATCAAGCTTCCCAAGAAAGGCGACCTAAGCAAGTGTTCCAACTACAGAGGAATCACTTTGCTGTCAGTACCAGGAAAGGTCTTCAACAGGATCATCCTAGAGAGAATGAAGAGCTCCGTTGACCCCCAGCTGAGAGACCAGCAAGCAGGATTCAGGAAGAACCGATCATGTACAGACCAGATCGCCACTCTCCGCATCATCGTGGAACAGTCTCTGGAGTGGAGCTCCCCGCTGTACGTCAACTTTGTGGATTATGAGAAAGCATTTGACAGCGTGGACCGAGAGACTCTGTGGAAACTCCTACGACACTACGGTGTACCCACAAAGCTCGTCCGCCTGATCAAGAGCAGCTACGATGGCATGACATGTCGCGTGATCCACGAAGGGCAGTTCACCAGGGAGCTCCAGGTCAGAACTGGTGTCAGGCAGGGGTGTCTGCTGTCTCCGTTCCTCTTCCTACTGGCCATAGACTGGGTCATGAAGATGACCACGGAGCACAGACGAAGTGGAATACAGTGGACACTGTGGACACAGCTTGACGACCTCGATTTTGCAGACGACTTGGCATTACTGTCCCACACTCATCAACAAATGCAGGACAAGACCACGAGGCTTGCTGACATCTCGTCCCAAGTGGGCATCACCATTCACAAACAAAAAACAAAGACAATGAGGCTGAACACAACCAGGGAAGAACCAGTCTTGCTTGCTGGCACCCCGTTGGAGGAGGTGGAGTCCTTCACCTATCTCGGGAGCATTATAGACATTAAAGGCGGCACTGATGCAGATGTCAGAGCACGAATCGGTAAAGCCAGAGCAGCCTTTCTCCAGTTAAAAAAAGTGTGGAGTTCCAGAGAGCTGTCACAACACACCAAAGTCCGGATTTTCAACTCCAATGTAAAAGCAGTTCTCCTATATGGAGCAGAGACTTGGAGATTGACAAAAACCACAGTCAACAGAGTACAGACCTTCATGAACAGTTGCCTTAGAAGAATTTTGAAAATCCACTGGCCAGAGAAGATCAGCAAAGTCACACTCTGGGAGAGAACAGAGCAGATAACAGCAGACAATGAAATTGGGCGAAGAAGATGGGGATGGATCGGTCACAGCCTGAGAAAGCCAGCTTCCAGTATCACTAGGCAGGCATTGTCATGGAACCCCCAGGGAAAGAGGAAAAGAGGTAGGCCGAGAAACTCCTGGCGTCGAGACCTCCAAGCAGACATCAAGAGACTGGGAACCACCTGGAGTAGAATCGAAGGAGAAGCACAGGACAGGAGTTGCTGGAGGTCTCTCGTCGACGGCCTATACCCGGGTAGGGGTGACAGGCGTAAGTAAGTAAGTAAGGAAGGCTGGGCTAGGTGGGCCTGGTGGGCGGCTCTTTGTTTTTGCTAGAAGTTCCTGGATCTCTACGTCGTTTTCGTCAAAACAGTCTTTGTTCCTCTTTCTAGTAAAGCCCAAGACTTCCACAGAGGATTTTACAATAGCAGTTTTCAGTTGTTCCCAGAGTGTTTCAGGGGAGGAGTCTGCTGGATCAACTGTGTCTTTGAGCATGCGCTGTAAATCGGACTGAAGGGCAGCTTTCTTGTCGTCACGCTGAAGGCTGGCAACATCAAGCTTTTTCTTGGGGGGGGGGGGGGGGGCCTTTCTTGGTTTCAGCTTGAGGCGGAGCCTGAGTTTGCAGCGAACAAGGCGGTGGTCAGTGTGGCACTCTGCGCTGGGCATCACTCTGGTGAGGAGGACGTCACTGCGGTCCCGCTGACGCACTAGGACATAGTCGATAAGGTACCAGTGCTTGGAGCGAGGATGCATCCAGGTGGTCTTTCGACTGTCCTTTTGCTGGAAAGTAGTATTGGTGATGACAAGTTGCTGCTCTGCATAGAGCTCCAACAGTAGGCGACCATTGTCATTGCAGTTCCCAACGCCATGCTTGCCGAGGACTCCTTTCCAGGCTTCAGAGTCCTGGCCCACTCTGGCGTTGAAGTCGCCAAGGATGATGACTTTGTCGTCTGCAGGGGTGCTCTGCAGGAGGCTGCGCAGGTCAGAGTAGAATTTGTCTTTTTTTGCAGGCTCTGCCAGGAGGGTTGGGGAGTACACACTGAGAAGGGTGACGTATTGCTGGTGTCTCAGTGGGAGGCATGATGCGGTCGGAGTGATCCGTTGGTAGGTTTTCCAACTTAGTCGCAACGGGGGTCTTCACCATGAAGCCCACGCCTGAGAGCCGTCTTTCTGATGCAGGCCTGCCTGACCAGTAGAGGGTGTAGCCAGCGCCAAGTTCTTGGAGGCTGCCTTCCTCCGGGAGGCGTACTTCGCTGAGCGCGGCGATGTCGATGTTTAACCTCCGCAATTCATGGGCAATGAGGGCGGAGCGACGTTCAGGGCGTCCGCTGTCTGCTGTGTCGAGCATGGTTCGGATGTTCCAGCATGCTACGTTGAGTCCGGTCGTGGTCGTCATGAGAGTGGATCCATTGTTTTTTCTTGTTTTCTGACCGCATGAGAAGATGCCCGTTGACCGCGGCTAGCCAACTGGGGTTACGCTTGTTATTATATTATATTAAGCAGCATTTTGCTTGATATAGTGCCGATAACAGGCAGATGTGATTACGAGACCCGAATCAAAATGTCCGAGTCGTAAGACGAGGACATTTTGATCGGGTCAAGTAATCGCATCTGTCTGTTTTCGGCACTATATCAAGCAAATTGCTGCTCAATATAATTTATGTACCCAGTCCAAAACAAAACTTTACCTTCGCTTCGTGCCCTCCACTTTGTGCGACCATGTCAGGTTTGCATACCGAGACTATCATGCACACCGAAACCATACATATGTATATTCACAAAATGATTTTAATTTTAATTCAGTTTAATTCATAAGCAAAGTTTAGCAATGAAACACGCATAGCAGCAATGCGGATAATACTTTGAAAAAGAAATAAATAGTAGCGAACAAACAAGACAAAATGACTCCACTATAGGTGCTATGTGAAGCAGACGACAGCCGTTTTGTTGACGCAAGAGAGCTAACTGTGTTAAGTGATTTTGAGCGTTGGCTGTTCCGTCTGCATCCTACGCTAATACAGTTTCTGTGGGTTGGAGGGGGGGGGGGGGGTGGGTCAGCTTGAAATGTTGCATTTCGCGACTCTAGTTTGCGTTACATATCTACAACAATGAAGGTTTCAAGTTATATGTTAGTGTCTTTAGCGTTTTGTACTCTTTGTATCGCTTTTTACAGGTTTCCACGTTCAATGCGAGTCCCGACGGAAGCACACGATGGCAGCGATGGCA
>BTPG01000005.1:88654899-88684899 GCA_036245525.1 Semisulcospira habei | reverse complement strand
TTTGCCACAAGAGTCGCACGTCAGTCACTTTTTGTTTGGTTCAGATATATATCGATCAAAAAAACAACAACCACTTATACGTCTTATTCTTAGTGTGTTATGACGTCTTTGGTACCAATGCATTGATGAAATGTGTTGTATAACAACATTCACAATCCCCTTTTAGTAAAGCTATGCAAAAACAAGAAAGGCAAAGCCCGTATGGCTCACGTGTATGACCGATCTACATGTGTGACCTTTGTGACGATAAGTAAAGGGATGGCGTCTGCAAAAGCAAAATCCATGTTTTCTCAAAATTTAATCAGTTTTGACTCCCCCCCCCCCCCCCACGTGACCTTTGACCTTTGCAATGAGTCGACTAAATTAATATACATAGGAAGGTCTTATCATCATCAGCTACCTTTGTGCCAAATTTGGGAAAAGTAGGCAAAACTGTTGATAATCACTATAATTCTATCAAAAATTGGTATTTTACACACATTTGCCGATCTCTTCTGACCCTTGACCTTTCCGAGGGCTCATCCAAATTAGTATGCATATGTAGGTCTTGTAATATGTTTGGGTTTGAAGTTCTAAAAAGTATTTGAAAAAAAACCAACATCTTTTGTCAAAATATGGCTATTTTGTTTTACCTATTTCCTGAGCTCTTGTGACCCTTGGCCTTTCCGAGGGGTCATCCAAATTAGTATGTATAGATAGGTCTTACCATCAGGTATCTCTGTAGCACGTTTGGATTTGAAGTTGTGCATAGTGTTTGAGAAGAAAAAATAATCTAATGTCAAAATATGGCTTTTTAAAAAAAAAATATTTCCTGAGCTCCATTGACTCTTGACCTTTCCGAGGGATCAACCAAATTAGTATGCATATAAAGGTCTTCCCATCAGGTATCTTTGTACCAAGTTTGGGTTTGAAGTTGTAAGAAGTATTTGAGAATAAATAATTTATGTCAAAATTAATCTATTTTTGACCTATTCCCTGATCCCCTGTGACCTTGACCTTTGTGACAGGTCACTAAAATTGGTAAGTTTAGAAAGGTCTTCGCACAAAGTATCATTGGGCCAAGTTTGAAGACTGGCTTGAATAGTCTCCTAGAAAATGCCAAGTTTAAAGTTTTTACCACGGACGACGGACGACAGACGACGGACGGACGACCACTGGCCCAGAACATACGCACATTTGCTTCGCACGTGAGCCAAAAATGTTATTACAGTACATACTTTTTTAAGTGTCAACACACGGGGCAAGAAATAGGTTGACAAGATCGATCTTTACGCATTTTTGAGTGTTTTAGTCATTCGTTCTAGCCTTTGTATTTTGTGTATCAGTGGGACATTGGTCAGTTTACCGTGCCAATTTTTAAAAAAAAATCATAACAGGGTCATTCCCAGCGCTATTTCTAGTATCAGGACACGTAGGCAATATTCGGCGAACATAAACTAGGCAACTTCGTAATCAGAGAAGAACCCAGCGGATAAAGAAACACGCTTAGAAAAGACAGTTACAATACAATTTATTAATATTATTAATTGTGTTGTAATTGTTGTAACTGTCTTTTTTAAGCTTGTTTTGTGTTGTAACTTTAATTTTTTATCCCATAAAGTCTATGACAGGATGTGGCTCGACCACATTTCAAGACTGAGTGGTGTCAGGATAGCTTGGCACCGCTAAGCGCCAAGCTTTTCTGACATTACCCTTGAAAGATCTTGGTCGATCTGTCTCAAGAACTTTGATGTAGACCTCAAGGTACATCTCCAAAACTAAATAATTTCGTCCTCAGGGCACAATAACCTACAAATGGTGAAACTGCTACAAAGTACTTTAAGTGAATGAAATGAAGTCAGTATCGTGTATCGTATCTAGTTCGTAACGTGTCAGTTTTGATAAAAATATTGACCGTACGTAAAACCATTTCCCATGTTAGAGTGTGTCATCTAAAACTATTTTTACACATTCGATTTATCTGTTTGTTGCCACATTTCTACCGTCTTGGGACTAAACAAAACTGAACCAGTTGAACTTTCCTTGATCAATTTGACAGAGGAGGAGAGGATGGAGGGGCTAGGGTGGGGGAATTTGATGATGGTGAGGGAAGTGTTTGTGAAAGGGGAAGGTGGATGGGTGTTGAGTTCAATTACTTTAGTTAGAATATAAGCGTAGCACTCGATATTTACAGAGTTGATGTGAGGGATTTCAGAGATACAAGCTACAATACATCGCAGCACCGAGCTCGGCAACATCATACAAACATAGAAAATAAGCTTACCCCCCCCCCCCCCCCCCGCCGCCCCCCCCCCCCACACACACGCACGCACGCACACACACACACACACACTCCCCCACCCCAACCAAAGATAGATACACATCTGCAAGAGACATAGATCCGCATGAGCCCCCCCCCCCCCCCACTCTGCTGCTCCTGTTCTTTGGCAAAAGGGGGCCAGCTCATTTTTGTGAAAAGCAAGATTTTTTAAAAATTGTAAGTCTTTCAGTGCCGACTAAACTTTGAACACCACCGAATTGCAAGAGGTATAGATCCTCATATGAGCCCCCGCAGTTGCTGTTCCTGGGACAGCTAGGGCTGTATAATGTTGAATCAAGAAAGAAGAAAGATTGCAGAAACACAGTCTGCGTCAACTGGCACTGAACGGGTTAATACCATGAAATTCTCTCTTTTCACAAAAATGGTCTGCCTGTCATATGACAAACGAGGGCAGTGTTATCCTAAGATGAAGATGGTTTTCTTGCTGTTTTATCTTGGAAGGCACATGCATAAAAACCTGCCGCACCGACCATAATCGTACAAACGCGTGCACGAGCATTGCTTACTCCCTCAGGCATCGCGAGCAACGTGCCATACACGAGTATTGACCACTAAAGATTCTGCGGGGCTCTCAAATGAAAATAACGCAAGGTAACAGAAAAGTGGTTCCTGTCGAAGACGACGCAGCCTTGTCCTGCTTACACAGACATTCAATTCTACCCTTTCCAGCTTCATTCTGAATGGCACAATCAGCCCCTTCACCACTAAAAATGAACATGGTCCAACTGCAAGAGGTATAGATCCTCATGAGCCCCCGCGACTGCGGGGGCTCATGAGGATCTATACCTCTTGCTGAGACCAATTTGTGTCCATGTTTCTTGGACGGTGTTGACTTTTGGTCGTTGAATGAACAAAGCTTTCCAAAAATGCACGTGCAACATACGTACAGTGGTAGTGAAGGGTTTAACTCAAAAGCCGCAGCAAAATGGCCTTAGTCGCCCGCCTGCTCGGCGTTAATACCTAATGACTAACCGAAACGTGATCGACGGGTACACACGTTTTACTAGTCAAATAACGAAAGAGGTCTGCCATAAAAAAGACAGACTGAAACAAACGTAACCAAAACAAACCAAACAGACCTGACCATAAATGAAGCCAAAAAAAAAACAAAAAAACTCAGCTAACCTAAGCTAACTTGTATCTGCTTTGTGTAGGCAGTGTTTTGAGTGCTTAAATTCGCCAGTGAAACGGGTTCTCAATGTTTGTCCTATCGTAACTAAGACAGTCCTACCCATCATTTCGCAGGTGAGTAAGCAAACATGGCAGAGATGTCGTTTCTCGTCTTTCGCTCATCAGTAAACATGTGCTTCTTAGCAGCAAAGTAGCAGAAGAGCAGAAAAGTCACGACAATCAAGCTTCATAATAATTAACCCATTTAGACCCGACGCACTGCAAAAGGAGATGGATAGAAAATGATAATTCAAGGGTAGTGCCAGATTAGCTTGGCGTCTGAAGGCGCCAAGCTAATCTGGCACTACCCTTGAATTATCATTGTTGATATCTCATGCAGCTGTTACATAGTCGTAAGTGACACCTTTGGGAAATGCGGCCTTGGGTCTAAATTGATTTTTTAGCTCAAGCGGGATAGCAAAAGTGAATCATATGTAATGGACCATCAGCTGTCTGTCCGGCGTCCGTATAAAAATGTAACGTTGGCATTTTCTTGGAAAATGACTAAAGACATATCAAGACATATAAAGTAGATATTGCAAATTTGTAACCCAGGAGAAGGTCGCTTATAGCTAAGTTAAGCTAAGTTAACCCAACCCATTCCAACCCAACACGTCCCAAATCATCCCAACCCAACCTCTGCTGTACAGTTGAATGGTAAAAGCCAATGTGTACTTTGTTTTTTAGGAAAGCGAGATTTTAATTGTTTACAATGAAAATTTCGCTTTTCTCAAAGATGGACATACTGGCTTTTGGCATATTTATGACGGCAGACCTAACCCAATCCAAACCAACTCGACCCAACCTACGTATACGGGCCCGATGGTAGTAGCTTTGGCGAATGCAAATCCGCTGCGCCACCGTGTGCGCGCCACCGCCGACTAAGCTTAACTCTTTCTACCCCAGACACACCACAGCAAGATATGGATCGACCATGTTAGTTCAAGGGTGATGCCAGAATAGCTTGGCGCCTATGGGCGCCAAGCTATTCTGGCATCACCCTTGAACTATCATAGTCGATCTGTGTCCTGCACTGCAATGCAGTCTTCAGAGAACAACGGCAAAATTTGGGGATTTCGGTGATGGGGTAGAATGAGTTAAGACAGAATACAGTATTCTGTCTTGAGCTTTGTAGGCGGTGGCGCGCACGCGGTGGCGCAGCGGATTTGCATTAGTCAAAGCTACTATCATCGCGCCCCTATGAACCTACGCTTACTAGTGAACCTACCTCTACAGACCCTCCGATGGGCATGGCCCAAGCATGTCGCTTAGCCTGTCCGTAGAGGAAGCCAGTGATGGGACCACAAGTGCTGAGCACGGAGCCCGTCTGGCCCGCCACCATGTTCAGCCGGATGGCTGCCGGCTGACCAGACCCAGAACCAGCCATGCCTGACGTGTCCAAGGTCACGCCCATTTGCGTGGTCAAGCAACCGTCCTGCCACGTCTCCACGATCAGGACCAGCTCGATGCCGTCAAAACCTGCACGTCGGTTGGATGTCGAAAATATCCAGCATCGCAGGGCGTTAACCCTTTGGGTGTCGGCAGCAATTTTGGTCGAGGTGATTCCTGTAGGAATCACCTCGACCAAATTCGCTACCGACACCCAAAGGGTTACACGCAGTTGCAGATATAAAAACTTTATTGTCCAGTTCCGGGAATTTTGTTTGGTTCATGTAAAAGTACAATGTTTAACCCGTTCAGTGTCACTGTGTTTGGGCAATCTTCGTTAATTAAAAACAATTAGATTTCCCAGGAACATGGATTTAGAGGCCGTTTACACTAGCAACCCGGATTGAACCCGAGCAGAGTTGAACCCGGGGTGATGCGTTTACACTTGCATTTGGAACCGGGGTTGACACACCCACACGACGAGACAAAGCATCTTAGAAATACATCATGGCGCCTTCACGAGACAACACGTACGTGGCTCAAGGGCTGTTTCAGTTGGATTGTGACCACAGTCTTTATTTTTTTATTTTTTTTATTTTCCATGTATCATTTCTTGCGGCATAGAAAGAGGTGATCTCGAACACGAGATTCAAGCTATTCGTATAGCAAAGTTTGCAACAACAACAACAAAAAACAACAGAAAAACATTTTTTCTTACAGATCATGACCATTATAACAACGTTGTTGATTGACAGCGCTCTTGCAGTGTCAGTTTGGCAACCACTTATTTTATTATCAGAAGTGTTTGTTCTCTGCCACGGTCTCAAGACTGCTGGAGGCAAATCGTGCTGCACTGAAACTTATAATGAGCACATTCAGCCCAGACATGGACGAGAAGCCGTAGAAACATTTCATGTTCACTGTCATGTGCACAATCGACGTCAAAATCTGTGTCAACGGTACTGAAATTCCTGCCTGTGATGTCACGTCCCCGATTTGGGTAACATGACAGTGATGACGCGGAATGGAATGCGGTTTAGAGCCAACCCATGTACAACCCTGCTTCGGACTAGGGTTAAACTCTACCCAGCTCCAGTCCGGGTTGGGTCAAGTGTAAACGTTCCAACCTTGGTTGTACTCGGGTTCAACTCGTGTTGATGTGCAAGTGTAAACGGCCTCAAAGTGAATCAATGATTCAGTGAATCAATGACGCTTTATTTATCAACGGTTGAGGCATTGACATCGTCAAAGACATAGCCATGTTTCGAACCTGCCGTTGCTACTAAACTAGGAGACAATTTACAGAAAACTAAGTAGGCTATATATAAATGTAAATGAATATAAAATTAAAAATAAAACATTGCCAGCTTAGGGAAAGAAAGTTCTATGATGATCTGACATTCTGAAACACACACACACACACACACACACACACACACACACACACACACACACACACACACACACACACACACACACACACGTTGGTGTCATCAAGAGGCATAGATCCTAATGAGCCCGGCGAATGCGGGGGCTTATGTTATGAGGATCTATACCTCTTGCAGTTGGGTATTCCTTACATTTTCTCGGCACTGACCGGGTTAAGAACGCATGTTCACAATGACACAGCAAGAGACATAGATCCCCATGATCGCCAGCAGAAGCCTAGCATCTCTCTTTTGCGGGTCCCAAATTATCGTCTGGTATTCAGTCGAGTCCGCCAAGGTCTTTTTAACATATCTCACCACTACTGCTAGCCAAGGAGGCACTCATTCGAGACGTGCCGCATATGGATACGCGGCTTTTTGCCGTGTATCTGTATGCGGCATGTCTCGAATGGGTTAGGACTTTCGTTACCGCGTTGAAAGACTCAGAAGACTGACCCACCTGTAATAAGCGGTACGGAGAAGAAGTAGTCACTTCGCCAGCGCGCCTTGGGCCGTGGGATGAGCAGCGCCGGGTCTCCAGAGGTTGAGGAAGAAGGGACTAGTCCTGCCGAGGCCTGGATGACCGCCACTGGACCGTCTGCCGTCAGGAACTCCGGTTGCTCGCCCGACATCATGAAGGTTACCATCTGCATGGAAGCAAGGGTGAACATTTAACCCCGTAGCTGCCTAGAGGCGTCAAGCTATTCGTGCACCACCATTGAACTATCACGGTCGATGTGTCAGCATGTACGAAATGCAGAATAAACATGCGTGCTGCACGGCCTTCTGCAGACCAGCGTGTATTACAGTAAAGAGAGGATGGGAGGGAAGAATTTATTTTGCGATACACGATAATAAAATTTACCTTGCACTATGAAGGAGGGAGATGGTGGACAGAGAAGGTATCGCTTTGACAACCTGTTTTTATTGGCTGAAAATTCAAAGAAGAATTGGGAAGGGAAGGGGGGTTGGGGGGGGGGGGGGTGGAGGACCTCTTTCTCGAAATTTCATTGCCCCAAAGTTCAAACGATGTGAAAGGGAAGTGGGTATATTAGAGTGAAATGAACAGTGTGGCTGAAGCGTGTTCATGTTTTAACCCTTTGCCTGTCGGTAGCGGTTTATATCGCGACGATGCCTGCGGCAGGAATCATCGCGACAAAAACCGCTACCGACAGTCAAAGGGACTAACAAGTTTGCACGATTCACGTCACGAATTTGTCTTTCAGGTTTCTTCTTTTCACTGACCAGGAGAAGAAAGTTGCAGTCACGAGAACCGAGAAAGGCCAGTCACGCCCACCTCCTCCTCCTCCCTCCCTTCCCCCTACCCCTCCGTTAAACATACTTGCCGATTGGTTGTGGTGGTGGTAGTTTGGCCCAGAAACTGTATGGTTGTGCCTGCTCGCAAGGCGCCGATTTTGATGAGATCTGAGTACGCCCCACCAGACTCCCTCAGTTTCGCAATCAGGTAATCTGAGCTCGTAGCAGTGTGCGGAAGCAGCATTCCTGTACACACGTGACAAACACATGTATCCCTACTGTACCATCTCCTCTCCTCTTCTCTTCTCAAATACGACGTTGTTAATAAACCAAGAGAAAGAGGACCCTGGGGACTTAGTCTGGCGCCAGCCACTAAGCGAAGTGCTCCACTATAGCGGAGCACCTTGCTTAGTGGCTGGCGCATGACTAAGTTCACTCACGCAGCGTGTTCTAATAGGAGTTATTCCTAAATCAGAATCAGGCCAAAGTGAGTAGCTGAGCCCCTAATTAGGAATGAAATTTAGTAGATTGCGCCCCTTATATTGTGGATTGAACGAAACGTTTCGCTGGGCCGCCCCCATCACTGCGGTATGCGTCCTCGTAGCAGCCGTATTGTTAATAGTGAGGTTTCGTTTGCAAAGAACGACTCCCAGCAAAGAATGAAAGCGATATCACTGTGGATAACCGGCTTGTACCACAAGCATACGATTTATTAGCGGAGAGGTTACGTTTACGCCGAACGACTCCTAACAACGAACGAGAGCGAAGTCACGGCAGATAACCAGCTTCTACCATGAGCATAGACAACACTCCAAACATCTCCAGGAGGCATAGATCCTCGTGAGATTGAGGGGCTCATATACGAGTTAGACTGAGAGTCTAAAACCCAAAGTCAGATAGAGGTTATCCCTATATAATTGGAAGAAAACAAGAATCCATTATTTACACCAAGTTGTTCTGGAATTATGGTTTTATTTTAATTCATTCAGTCCGACGGCCGTATTTTCCCATATTTTGGAGGTGTCATCTAATGACTATGCACCAGTTGCAGGAGATGGATCGACCATGATAATTCAAGGGCAGTGTCGGCGCCAAGCTAATCTGGCACTACCCTTGAATTATCATGGTCGACCCATCTCTTTCTGTAGTGTGTCAGGGCTGAATGGGTTAACATGTCACATTTTCGCACTCTCTGCGATGGCTTCATCAGGGAAATATAATATGTGAATCTTGCAGATGGTGTAGCCTAAATGAAGTCCGTCCGATGTTCGACACACCTTTGATGTAGACAAGATGGCAAGGGGGACAAAATGGCGGCCAGGCACCATCTCCTGGCCGGCCGCTCCGGCATAGTTCGTCAACTGTGCTTTGAAGCGACGCCTATAATTGTTATTTTCCAGGCAGTGTTGTGCCATCAAGTTCCTAGGAAACAGTGATGTACTTTTTCAACAACGTATTTGATAGAATATCGTCTTTATTTTGTAATACTGAGTCGGATCGTCTTCATCTTCAGTGTAACAGTAGGAATTTCAACCTGCTACTTCGCGTAAGCCTATACAGTCAAAGAAAAGCGTGCAGATGAACTGTGGAATTACTAATCATGTTCTATTCCGGTCTTATCCTACAGTGTTTGCAGATTGGTGCCAGATTTTTCTTTATTCTGTCTGACTCCACATAAAAGCGTGAAAGCATACAGAGAAGCATCTACCAGCGAGCTTTACTACTTTCTTAGTTACTGCTTTTCCTCTTCGGCGGCCGTGTTTATGTAGCATCTGCCTGGCTCCCCGACTTTCGCTGTTGACAGACATTTCCCATCAAGCAGTGTGCCAGTGAAATAAACAGGACTGTGCGTGGTGTGTGTGAGTATTTTAATATAACGACTCATGGCGGATACCAGAATGATATTTATATGTTTAAATAGTGTTGACGGACTTTGTCGGAGCGGTGCCCTCTAAATACCGGCGCTGTACTATGGCGACGGGCCCCCAGGTGCAGCTTTGACAGCTGTTTTTATGTAGCCTAGATCTGAGATCATTTCTCTGTCGACGGTATTTTGTTTCTGTTGTTAACTTGTATTTTCATGTACTAGCTTTAGTCAAGTAGGAACTTTACAAAGAACATATAATAGTGTTTTCAGGAGACATAGGGCTGTCTTAGTATTCTGTTTTTTGTCAGCGGGGAGGTTCGGGTCTGGACGAGGCCACTGGCGCTGGCAATTAGATGCCTTGGCGACGGGCTTCACCCCTCCCGAGTCATTGTCCATTTTGTAGCTCTGTTATTGTAATTTGTGGAATGAGCGAGTGAATAAATGTGAGCAGCACCTGAGGTGGCAAAACTAATTGCCCTTTAAGGGATAAATAAAGTTTTTTTTTTTAATTGAATTGAATTGATATTAGGTCCTCTGACGTTGGGTTTTAGACTCTCAGTCTAACTGGAACAGATTCTCTCGTCTTGCGAATAAACCTGCCAGTATGTCTATTTCTTGCAGCAGTCCCTGTGACTATACCAAAGTAGACAGTCAGGTTCCTTTTCATACCTACCCGCAATAAAGTCGTATCGGGTGGTGGACCCCGGTACCCGCGTCTTGTCACCACCAACCACGATAGTCACGGGGTAGTTGCTCTTCAGGGTAGTGCCTGACATGTCGCAGTCAGTGCACCTCAATTGCAGCACCTCCAAAAAAAAAAAAAAGGAACACAAAGTATCAACCCATTGTGCCCTAAGGCCGAAATCCCCCGATTATGCAGCTGTTCTCTGAAGACTGCATTACAATCCAGGTGACAGATCGACCATGATGGTTCAAGGGTGATAGAAAGATACAGTTAGTCAGTTAGTTAGTTATGTGGGTTTAAAATCGACTCTCAGCAGACGACTAAGGGCATATCACGGCGGGATAGAAAGATAAATGTCGACCATGATAGTTCAAGGGTGATGCTAGAATAACTTGGCGCCCATGCTATTCTTGCATCACTCTTGAACTATCATGACCGATCTTTATTTGTCTATGGTGTGTCAATGTAATATGAGTTAAGCGTTGTGCGCTGAACTTCTTTTGCCACTAAAAGAAGGTGATTTCTGACATGGGGCGCGATATCGCACGCTTGTCGGGCTTTTAATCCATTGTTTCCTCAAAAGACGCGCAGTTTTTGTTTTATTTTATTCCCGGACATCGCCTGATAATAGACAACCACACACTTGCATCTCAGGCCTCCACTGATATGTGTATGGCCTACTTCCCTCTTTCTTACACACATTCTTTTTGCCTTTGAGCCAAAAATCCGTATCACACACGTGTGATACACTAGCTTGGCTGTGTGCTCATAATTGTCTTGCAGAGACTGGGCAACAAAAAGGTACGGGCATACGCGATATTGAAAGTTGACCTACGCGCAATGACATCATTTCATAGTGACGACTGGCCTCTGGCACTCTTTAACATCATCATTTAGGAACATTTGTCTGGTATCCAAAATGCTGACGTCACATTACAATGTAAATTACGTCAAGATCATTGAGAAGACACAATGGCGGCTGTGTTGTGACAAGGCGTGTACAGAAAACCAACTCACATCAGATTCATGCAAAGAACAAGGTGAGTAAGAACTATTTTCTTACATTGGTGTTTAGGAGATACTGAGAATCGCGCTCTCGTGGTTTTAAACCGACAGCGAGTAGGATAAGGTTTTAAGACCACGAGAGTGAGATTCTCAGTATCACCTAAACACCCATGTAAGAATCTAGATATACAAACCTGGTACTGTTGAAGTCTTTTCTCCAACACCTGGCCGTTGTAATAATAAACCCCATCGTAGGACAGCCGCGATGTTCCAGTGAACATCAGGTCCAAGCTGACATGTGTGGTCACGCCGGGTTCTGTAGCGGCTATTGTGACAAAGCATGTGTTGTCCGTGCAGTGAGTGACAATGAGATAGTCCGATGATAAAGCAGTGGTGGGCAGGACGAAGAATGCCCCGGCAGAGTTCGTGCTGTAGTCATAATACCGACTGACTGCCTGAAAATATACGAGGAACGTCATGCATTCAACTCAATAGGGGCTGCAACAACAAACACAAGATCGATAGTAAGGACAACTTCGCAAACAATATCGATGGACGGGTCTGATCGGGGTGGGGCGGATTCAAAATACTGAAGAAGAATAGACTGCAGACTCAGCCGAAGCGATGGAATAAACCAGACTGAACAAGATCTAACTGGATCCGGCAAACTGGCACTGACCTGAACCACGACATCCTTATCACTGGCCACCAGTACCCCCTTGTTCTCCACAGAGTAAGCGCTGGCCATGGCGCCGGACGAGACTGTTAAAGTCTTGGTAACGGCTGGGTTGAGCGTCACGGTCTGGGAAGCCTACAAGTCCAAAGAAAATTGAGACAATGAATTGTGTTGTAACTGTCTTTCCGAAGCGTGTTTCTTTCTCCGTTGGATTCTTCTCTTCCAAGAAAATTGTAATTTTACCTTGTGATAGTTTTTATTACAACAAAGTCTTGTGAAGGATAAAAAATCGATGTACCACCAATATAATATATTGCCCCTGTGACGGACTTCTTTGCTCTGTGAAGGCAAAAGACAGTAACACCAGTTTGGCGAAAAGCAAGATTTTCATTGTAATAATGAAAATATCACTTTTCACAACAATGCATTACCTCATTCGAGACGTGCCACGCCTCCGGATATGCGGCTTATGCGTATCCGGAGGCGGCACGTCTCGAATGAGTTAACTCACAGCGCACATTTCTACTGTTCATTCGTGCAAAGACAGTATGTTCACGTCAGGAAAGTGAGATTTTCATTGTTATTCAATGAGTGACAATCTCGCTTTTCTCAAAATGGGCATACTAGCTGGCTTTTGCAATCTGACGGTTTAGTTATCCATCGGTGCAAAGAAGCTCACATCCGGCTCAGTTTTGGTTTTCTCTGAACTTATGCTTATGCCGCGTATCCGGAGGCGGCACGTCTCGAATGAGTTAAAAGGTTATTTCCCTTAGCTGTTTAAATGAAATGGTGGAACCTAAACCTAAACAGTGTAAAATGCACAGAAAATCCCAAAGGAGAACGAAACACGCTTAGAAAAGACAATTACAAAACAGTTGTGTTGTAATTGTCTTTTCTAAGCGTGTTTCTTTCTTCTCCGGGATTATTGCCACTTTCATTATTCGCTGACAAGATAAGTAGCTACTGAATTCTATACGCTGACAAGATAAGTAGCTACTGAATTCTATACTTGTTTGTTTGTCTATTTTGAAAGTATTAATAAATTGTGTTGTAACTGTCGTTTCTAAGCGGGTTTCTGTCTCCGTTGGGTTCTTCTCTGCATTTTACGCGCTTGGCAGTCACCTTTTTAGTCTGGATATAATAAATTGTGTGGTAACTGCTACTTCTAAGCATGTTTCTTTCTGCCTTGGGATTTCTGCGCGAGTGTTGGTTTTCTGGGGACGCCATCGTGAATCGCCAAGCTGCTCAAACTGTCAATGGTCGATCCATTTCCTTTGTAGCATGTCAGGACTGAATTAAATCAGTAAATGAAAAATGCTGTACCTGCACAGATGCCATGAGGGGCAGGGACAGTGTGACGGTGGCGGGCTGGCTGAGGGGGTTTGTGATCATGACGTAGTGGGTCGTCACTCCCGACCCTGGGGAATGGATGGGGAAGGGGAAGATAAAGGTAGAAGCTGCAGCCACGCCCATACCTGAAAATGACATGAAAATTTCCCTAAGAAATGTAAAATACAGTAAGTCCATTTTTGTGAAAAGCGAGATTTTCATAGTGTTACAACGAAACTTTCGCTTTTCTCAAAAGTGGACTTGTTGTCTTTTGCTTTCCTAGGACAGACAAGGTCAGAGTGGAAGACAATACAGACCACATAGAAGGTCGGATATAACACAATTCGGATATAACAACACTTTTTGTTTCCAAGGTACCGACAGCAGTCTTTCTATAAAAGTACATCGCTTGTATCAAACTTTGGATGTAACAAAAAGGAAAGTTTAGTCCCCTGGCGATTTGTTATATCCAAAGTTTACTGTACCTGTTGCGGGTAGACACCAGGGATATCAACTCCATTTTGCGTACTCCATCAGAAGGCACGGTGCCTGCGACTGCTGTTGGTTCATTGGAGTTTAACTCATTCAGCCCGACGGCCGTATTTCCCAAATTTTGGAGGCGTCATCTAATGACTATGCACCAGTTGCAGGAGATGGATCGACTGACCATGATAATTCAAGGGCAGTGCCAGATTAGCTTGGCGCCGACAGGCGCCAAGCTAATCTGGCACTACCCTTGAATTATCATGGTCGATCCATCTCCTGCTGTAGTGCGTCAGGGCTGAATGGGTTAACTATTTCACTGCCGAGAAAAATTGCAACTGCAAGTGGTATAGATTCTCAAGAGCCCCTGCAACTGCGGGGGCTCATGAGGATCTATGCCTCTTGCAGAAATAACTTAGCACCCGTGTTCCTTTGACGGCAGGTGCTCTCTGACATTGAATTCTCCACTGGCAGTAAAGGGGCTAAAGTCCAAGCCACAAGTGTGGCTGCAGACCCATTGCGCACAAAAGTGCTAGGGACTATGTCGGCCGCAGTTGTCCCGGGGACGTTTTGTTCACCGGGTTAGTCTTTTTCATTTAACACAGGACAACGCAAAACATGTACATGTACATGTACATGTTTTGCGTTGTCCTGTCATAACTGACAAAGACTAACCCGGTGTACCTATGTGAGAGACAATTCTTACCGTTTGGTAGGAGCAGCAGCACGATGGCCACGATATTCATGTTTCCGGGGGTAGTAGCAACGCACGTTCACTGAGTGGGAAAACAAAAATCGAAAAATTAAAAAAAAAAAATGATTTCCTTTCCCACCATACAGCCAATCTCAAATCTATGTTTTACTATTATTTATCCACCTCGCACGCTTTTCCCGACCATGTGTTACGAGGTTGTGTCAGTTCACGTGTGGTGATACGGGTTGCCCGGTCTCCGCCACACTTCAGTTTTACTGTTACTTTGAAACGCCGCAGGGTAGTACAATCTACCGGTCTGCAGTTCAAATGATGTCAATGTTTCATCGATCTCGACGAAACTCGTGTTTGTTTTTTTTTTTTTTTTTTTTTTTTTTTTTTTTTTTTTTTTTTTTTTAAGGAACGCGGGCAGTATTTCAACAAGATACTCATTAAGCATTAACTCATGACAGAAGCTGAAAAGATGTCAGTTTCAATCAGAAGAAAGTTCAGCTGCACATCTCTTACATATGAAAGCGGCATAGGACTTTGTTACGTGGTAGTCGTAGTCGTAGTATGACGCAATCACACCAGACGCACTCTGTGTAAAGAAACTCCACTCAGCTGCAACTCGTCACACGTGGCACAAGGTTGAAGACCACACTGGAGTAACAGTTCCAACAGTACTTTATTTTCACGATGCAATCTCAGCACAATGCATCCACAAATGCAACCACACTTTGATACACTGTCTCATACAATGCATCCACAGTTTTGATACATTGTGTCTCCCATACAATGCACACACATATTTCCTAACATTTTCTTTTATACTATTACAAATTTCAAGAACAATCCCGCAAATTACAAACTCACCCAATCAGAAAAAAAAAAACGTAACCAAAACGCATTAATACTCATTAAAAAGAACACTCTATATCTATCTACACTCTTCCTCTGACATCTAGATGCATTCCGTAAATGTTGCCAAATGTAGCCAGCAATGTGTACTACAAAACCTTGACGTCATATCTGAGGTCTCTAGAATGATCGCGCTGCTTCTAGAACATTACAGGTTAAACTAGATCAGTCGGACTTTGCCGCAATATGTTAGCGAAATGTATAACAATAATAATAATAATAATAATATCATACAGAAATAAATGAAGGAGAACATCGCACCAGCTCATAGACATGTAAAACACTGACGCGCTGGTGATTTACATCAATTAGGAACATTGTATAAAACCCTGACGCGTTTGGTGCTTTAATGTCACCTTCACTGTTTGATTCTTCTGATGAAATCAAGGAGTCTTACTTCTGACATTTTTTCAGCATTGAACTTTTATTTTCGAAAAAGTTGAAGAGGTTCAAAGCTGGCTGACGAACGCATCCAATATCTTTCTACAAACTAGTCATATCCAAAATGTCAAGTGCATATAATCAAAATTGCGGACTCTAATCTGGGCCAACCGACTTTCGATAAACGGTCTTTTATGTTCTCAATGAGACATCCAATTACAATATGCTCGGAGGCTCTCCTAAAGTTTCAAATTTGTCCGTACAGTAATATCCGAGATTCTCGTGTTTACATTCATACGCACACACACACACACACACACACACACACACACACACACACACACACACACACACACACACACACACACACACCATCACACACACACACACACACATACATACATACATACATACATACATTAACATACATACATTCATACATACGCATAGACGGCGCTTCGCGCCAAAACGACGTTCAACAGCAAAGTCAGAGTGGCTAGACGTGACGTTATTTATATCTTGTTACTTCTTTGCTAGTCCATGATCCCCGCCCGCCTGTTATGTCCGGCCTTTGCATTCTACGGAACGCGCTCCGACCAGCCCCATCCTAAGGTCTACCGTATTTTCAATACGGTAGGCAAAAACTAAAGTGACACATTTCAACAGCTCACACACACCGTTACAAGAACAGTTACTGCCAAAGATGGCTAACGCACTGAAAAATGCATCTAACTGTTCGGCATCCTGTCTCGGAAGACAATGGAGTATGCGCTTGCTGGGTCAGTCACTGGAGTGACCTCTCCAGTGCGCAAGCCTGGGCGAAGTGTATGGAGATCCTGGGATGCCCAGTCGTCAAGATCCCCCTCTCGGCCTCGCTGATGTATCCAAAGGAATGCAAAGCAGTACGTTTGGCATCAGTTTGGCTGCAGGAGCTGCCAGAACAGTGCGTGAATACAGGCAGCTGTCTGCCTTCGGGGCTCCACTCCTGATTTGAAGGGTTTACTCCCCCCACATTTGGCCGTTGGATCCAACCTGATCTCCTCCGTCCTCTAGCCGTTGGCTGTCAGAAACAGCTCACCCGCCTAGTGGTGCAATGTGAACACCACCCCCTCACGTGGTTTAGCCCACCAGCTGAGGTGGTTTGCCAGGGTGTGGCGCTTGGAGCCAGCACGTGAGAGATTAAGGAGATGGATGAGGACCAGTGATGCCCGTCCGTCCTATGTAGGACGCAGCTGCCGAACAGCAAAGGTACTACCTCTATCCAGAGCCCCCTACACCCCATCTAACTATATGCATAAAAAAAGATAGGTCTTGAGCAATGATTTGAAAGCAGACAGAGTTGGAACATGTCTGACATGGGCTGGAAGGTCGTACTAGTATAGCATTCTAGCTACACAACAAAAATCGATCGCAATTCTATCTGCAAAAGGAAACAAATCATACTAAAAAGGTACGTGATTCTTATCCAAAATAACTCAGCTGCACATTGGATCTTTCCTATGATCAACACACACATGCCCTTAAAAGAATAACACAACCACAACCGCAACGGACTTCATACAGCCCCGCAGCCTGCGGGGCCTTATGAAGATCTGTGCCTCTTTCGGGCCACTTTTAGTGTTATGTCGCTCGGTTCAACGTGCCATTACGCGTCACATTTAAGATGCAAAGTCGAAAAACTAACTAAAGGTTGTCTTACCGCAACGGAATTAGACGCCAATGTGTACTAACCGTGATTTTTAACTGTGTGTCGTGTTCTTTTCTGGTCTACGTTTGTTTCCACGTCACCTGAAGAAGGATCTTTGATCCGAAACGTCGTTCCTTGTTTCTATTTTAAAGGGTTTCTACCACTATCTTCTGTTTTTCTTTGTGATTTTTACCCTTTAGTCTTAAAGCTGTAAAACCCAAAATCACAGACTAGGACACATCAGCAAACCGGTGCTAATCAAGACGATAATGAGACTTTCTTTTTTAAAGTCACATACTCACATCTGTGTCATGAGCTGTTAAAGCGATCATCTCCAGGCCATAACAGTTCATAATAGTGAGGTTTTGTTTACACGGAGCGACTCCTAAAAACGAACGAGAGCTAAATCACGGTGTATAATTATCTTGGACAATAAGCATAGACCACACTTCAAACATCGCCAAGAGGCATAGATCCTCTAAAGACCTCCGGGCTCATTAGGATCTATGCCTCTTGGAGATGTTTGGAGTGTTGTCTATGCTTACGGCAGACTTGACGTGGCTCTCGATCGTTGTTCGGAGTCGTTCGGCGTAAACGTAACCTAACTAGTATCTCTTGTATGAATATCCGTGGACTGAACTTTGACATTGCTGCAAAATAAAGATTAACTTAAACTTTTCTTAAATTATGAGGTTTAAGTCTAAGATGAAAGACCTTTCCGCTTTACTCCTTTGCTACGATGTTCCCCGATGCACGGCGAAACGGCAGTAACAATTGAAACCTCTAGTTACCCCCCTGTGCCTGCTGACTAACCAATGGGTAATAAAGTCTCACTTAAACCTCTTGTGCATGCGGTCATCGGTACTGTGCGCAAGAAATTGAAAATATTTGGGATAAATAGAGTCCACGTCATTAGTATATACTGATGGTAACAAGAAAACATTTAGATTAATCGACAGTAAGATGACGTCATATTCTTGTTCATAATTTCTTTGATACCTCATTCTTGCAGTACGTATGATTTTTGGGAAAACACTGTACTCCTTGAGGAGGCTCTTTACGGGAAGAACAAGGAAAATACACCGCCAGCTAATACTTTTACCAAGACAAATCTGCGGCGGAGATAAAAGCATCACGTGTTCAAAGATCCTCGCGCTGGGACCATATGGCGTTGAGGCGCGTCCCCTGGGTGGTGGATAGGGGGTCCCTCGCGAGAGGGGTGCACCGAATGAAATAAGGTGCCGTGAACCAACATGGTCTAAGGGAAGGTGACCCCGACAGAAAACCCCTGGTCCTCCTAGTAAGGGGGTTGGGCGTGGGGGTAGCTTCCCCACCCTGCAAGTAAGGAAATAGCTACAAAACGCCGACGAAAAGACAAACAGCAATTCCTTTCCTGGAGGAGGACGTTCTTCTACCAGAAGATTTATGGCGTCCTGTGGTGAAAGCCGGAAGTCTTCGGAAGCCACAGGACCGAGCCGCCTCTCTCTATCCAGGGACACAACCATGGGCACATGGAATGTCAAGACCATGTACCAGAGCGGCAAGGCCGCCCAGATAGCAGCGGAAATGCAAAGTACAACCTTTCCCTGCTAGGTATCAGTGAAGCCAGATGGACGCAGTCTGGCCAGAGGAGGCTGTTAAGTGGGGAGATGATTCTGTATTCAGGCCATGAAGAGGAGAATGCACCCCATACAGAAGGAGTAGCATTCATGCTGTCACAAGTGGCACAGAGAGCGCTGATGGGCTGGGAACCTCTTGGGCCAAGAATTATCACAGCAGCCTTTAGAACCAAGAAAAAGATCAAGCTGAACGTCATCCAGTGTTATGCGCCCACTAATGACAGTGAGGAGGAAGAGAAACAAGAGTTCTATGGCCGACTCCAGAGTGCTGTGGACAAATGTGCGGAGCGAGACATCACCATCGTCATGGGCGATTTCAATGCCAAAATAGGGGAGGACAACACCGGATACGAAGAGGTGATGGGGAGACAGGGAATAGGGGAGATGAGTGAGAAGGGGGGGAGGTTTGTAGACTTTTGTGCTCTAAACAGACTTGTCATTGGAGGCAGCATCTTCCCACACAGAAGAATACACAAAGCAACTTGGGTCTCACCTGACCATACTACAGAGAACCAAATAGACCATATCTGCATTAGCAAGAAATTTAGAAGATCCCTTCAAGATGTTCGAGTGAGGAGGGGAGCAGATGTCGCCTCAGACCACCATCGGCTTACCTTAAGAATAAAGCTCAAGTTAAAGAAAAGCTGCACAGAGACAACAAGAAGACAGCGCTATAATGTAGGCCTCCTGAGAGAGACTGGAGTGAGAGAAGAGTTCAAACTGGTGCTGTCCAACCGGTTTCAAGAGCTACAGGAGCTAGTAATGAATCAATGAATCAATGAAACTTTATTTTACAACGGTTTAGGCATTGACATCGTCATCGACACAGCCATTATACAAACCTGCCGTTGCTAACAACTACAAGACTAACTACAAATATACATACCTATAAGTAATCAATCCAGACCAAAAAGGTGACTGCCAAGCGTGTAATATGCAAAGAAGTACCCAACGGAGAAAGAAACACGCTTAGAAAAGACGGGTACAACACAATTTATTAATATTTCGGGTAAATACCCTTTGTCAAAATAGACAAACAAACAAACATAGAGATTAGCCGCTACTTATCTTCAATGGCAGAAGTTGCCACATTCCTTCTGCCATTGAAGATAAGTAGCGGCTAATCTCTATGTTTGTTTGTTTGTCTATTTTGACAAAGGGTATTTACCCGAAATATTAATAAATTGTGTTGTACCCGTCTTTTCTAAGCGTGTTTCTTTCTCCGTTGGGTACTTCTATACCTATAAGTAAACATAATACTTGCAAACAGATGACAACACTGTTCACATAGACAGACATACTCATAGACTCACAGACACTCCCACTCCACCCGCCCCCCTTCACACATAGACAGAGCTAAGTAGTCCAAATGATAAATGAAAAGGATAACAGACTTAATTGGGAATAAATTGGACCCAGCATAAAAAGAAACATATAATACAAGTGGTTAAAGCATCCCTACGAGTGATCCACAAAATATTTGCAGAGACCCTTTTTAAAACAGGCTAGCGAGGAGGTGGATTTTACATGGTCGGGAAGGGCATTCCAGATAAGTGCGCCTGAGAAGAATAAGCTAGTTTTATATAGATCGATCCTTGGTTTTGGGACTATGAAATGCTTTCTGATGTTTCCAAGCTTGGACTCAGACTTACGGAACAAAGTGGAGATGTACTCAGGTGTTTTGCGTTTCCACACTTTGAACATAAAGATTGCTTTATTTAAAATGACCTTAAAGAGGCAGAAGACCTGCTTTTGAGAGCTTTTCTTCAGTGCTTAGGTGTGGATCAGGGCAGATTATTTTGGCCGCTCGTCTGTGTAGGGAATTGAGTCTCATTAAACGGACCTCAGTACATCCATCCCATACCGTTGACGCGTAATCGATATAAGAACGTATGTGAGCGTTATAAAATAGTTTACGGGTATCTGAATCAGTATAATATTTCAGTTTTGATAACATAAAGAGATTTTGGCTACTATTTTGCATAAGGCGTCTGTATGAGCTTGCTATTTTAGCTGACTGTCGATTGTAATCCCCAGTACTCGATGTTCATTTACCTGTTCTACCTGACTACCTTTAAGTGAAAGGTTAAGTAATAGAAGCGTTATCTGCTGTTTTTGGCGCGTGGCGACTACCATCGATTTTGTTTTGGCTGGATGAACAACCATAGAATTGTTTATACACCAAGCTGATACTTCATGAAGACTTTGTTGTAGGTTGTCGGAAATTACCTGTATATCTTTACTAGTAGTATGAACTGAGGTGTCGTCAGCAAAAAGTCGCGTTGTACATCTTGGCAAGTAATATGTAGAGGCAAATCATTGATAAATAAGCAAAACAGTAGGGGGCCCAGTACAGACCCTTGGGGCACACCAAAGCTTACATCTTTGAGAGAGGAGTATGAGCCATGAACAAGAACCTTTTGTTTTCTTTTAGTAAGATAAGATGTGAAAAAAGCAACTGCGTATCCGTTATTGAGGTATGTGTGACGCTTAGCAGTCAGAATAGTGTGGTTAATCAGATCAAAAGCATTCTTAAAATCCAGATAGACTACTCCTGTTAACTGTGACTTATTCATACCCTTGAGCCATGTGTCAACAAGGCGTGTAAGTGCTGTGTGGCATAAATGCTGCGGACGAAATCCGGATTGGAAAGGGTGGAGGAGCTTACGGTTTTCTAGGTAAGCAAGCAGGTGTTTATGAACGTGCCTTTCCAGTGGTTTGGACAAAACAGATAATAAAGAAATAGGCCGATAATTATTAGGATAAGAACGATCTTTTGTTTTTGGAAGTGGAATTACTTTGGCATATTTAAGTTCGTTAGGAAATGTGTTATGCTGGATACAGAGATTATAAATATAAGTTAAGGATTCTACAATGTATGGGAGAGACAGTTTAAGTATTTTCGGGCTGATGTCATCAGGTCCGAGGACCTTTTATTTAGAAGGTTACTTATGAATAAACCCACTTCATGAACAGCTAACATAGGGATGTTGAAGGGGGCTGTGCCCATTGTTCTTTGTTGACAAAACTCAGACAGCAGATTTGAACCTTGATAAGTGTCATCCTGGCTTGGCGATATTAGAGATTTGGCAATCAAAAGAAAATGGTCATTGAATGTATCAGCAGTAAGATTGGTGGGAATGGTAGTTGTGGTACTTGGAGACCCCTTAGTAAGTGTGTTTACAAGGCACCATATAGTAGAGGTATCTTTGCTGTCTTTAACCGTGCCACGAACTAACTTTTTTCTTGCCTCTCTGATCATGTATTTAACACAGTTACGCTGTTGTTTATATTCAGTGAATATTTTATTGCTACGTAGATCGTTTCTAAGCGCCATCGCCTGCATGATTTCCGGATTAAGCTAGGGAGGAAGAGTGTTAGATTTTACCCTCCTCTCGCGTAGAGGAGCATGTTTATTAAGTACGTTTAGGAAAAGAGAGTACCAAATACTGAGGGCGGTATTAGGATCATAGGACAGGAGCACGTCATTAAAAGGAGTATTTTCTAGATCAAATAGAAATTCGTCATTCCTGAAGTGTTTGAATGTCCTATACGTTATAGTTGTATGGCCGTTCTTTTTTGGTTTAGGGAGTTTAGAAGACCAGGAGCAAGCCACAGGATAATGATCACTAACACTAAGATTTGAGACATCAACGTCAGAGACGGCTTTAGGTTTATTATTATATATGTGGTCTATAAGCGTGGAAGTAGTTGGAGTAATTCTGGTGGGTGATTTCACTAACTGTACTAAGCCAAACAGAGATGACGTTGAGCCCCAGGTGGGGTGCGGTTTAAGTAAATCTATATTAAAATCGCCCAATAGAAGAATGTCGGCCTTCTTTTTTAAAGCTCTGTCAAGGGTCTGACTAAACTGATCGTACCACTCAAAAGTTGAGGCGGGATTTCTATATAAGAACCCAATTAATACCGGTTTTGATTTAGGACACTTAACTTCGACCCATACGCACTCCACCCCCATCATTTCTAGGTCGACGCGTCGATGAACTAAATGCTGGATAGAATTATGAATATAGACAGCGATGCCAGTTTGACCGGGAGACAAGGGGTCTCGTCTAATAACTGAGAAATTGGGGATACTGATTGCTGCATCGCTCACACAGGAACTCAGACGCCTCTCACTGAGTCCAAACAGGTGGAACGGTGTAGGATCGTTAATATATACAGATATGTCGGCTAGTTTGTTGTACAGGTGAAACACATTGAGGTGCCCTATTCTCATAACTGCACCGTTGATGGAAAATTCGCTTGGACTTATTACAAAATACAGAGTGCACAAAATAAACAATGAAGAAACAATTGAATACAGAAAAACACGGAAATAAAAAAATACTATAAAACTATAAAACGATAAAAGGCCACGTAATTGAATAAAAGTCCTCCAGAGAACAAGTAGCAGTTAAGCTACTGAGCTCTCAAAAACTCGCTGCGGGAGTGACTGAACCACAAGAAAAAAGTGACGCAACTTGAAACGCCGCATGAGACACCTGTATTTTCGGCTGTCACTAAGTTCCCTTCTTTGTCGTTCCAGTACAATTTTGATTAAATCACTCAAGCTAATAGTCTGTCTCACTGTAAAGACACGAAAGAGACTGAAAATTAAAGTCTTTCTTTTGAAATGAGCACAATCTTTACAGTGTAAACTAACACTGGCACAGTCTCTGGTGGTAACACTCAATGTTACTGTCACATCAATTTATGACCAACGCGGCTAGAAGGCAGAACCAAAGTAATCAATAAACAGCACAGTGTAACCTTTTGGATGCAGACAATAACGTTGGTAGTCAGTCTAACTGATTTACGGTAAGAACAAGTTACATCTGTAACAATAGCAGTCAGCTTGCCGTTCTCGAGTTCACAATCACCAAATATAAACGTCTAATTAAAGCGTCAGTAAATCAGTGATGAACACCACCTACTAGTTCAACAATGAAAATTAACCCTTTTGTTCATGCATCCACCGGTGCTGTTTGCAAGCATGCGCATCCTCTGCGTTGCGTCTAATCCGGGTGTAATTGCAGGGCTCTCCCACCCTCTGGTTGGTGTGGGATTAGCGGCGGCGAGGGCGTGAAGGGCGCTGTTAGAGCTCGCGGTGCCTTGGTCGGAGGGTGGAATGCGCGGAAATTCGCGTTCTGACGGAGTGAACTGCCCGGCGTGACCTTGCTGGGGACAGAATGGCGGGGGGTAACCAGGCTGGGCAGAGTTGTAAATGGCATTGTCAGACATGTTGAACTGGGTTTGAGCAGAATGGGCTTGGCAAATTTGAGAATGTTGAAAATGGGCTTGAACATGGTTGGAATTAGCTTGGCTGGGAGGGGTTTGGTTGTTGTGGTGTGGGCGTGGTTAGGGTGGGAATGGTTGGGATGGGTATGGACTTTGAAATTGTTTCCTCCATTTGCTTGTCCCCATCCTGTGCCCCTGCCAACAGCCTGATTCTGGTAGTGCTGTGGCCCTCGATTTTGAGGGATGGTAGGCGCATGACGATCCGCTTTCGGCACATCGTATCCTTGTGAGCGGCGTGCTGCTCCGGCGAACCTGATGGCGAGTGCCAGTCGCTTGGTGCCTTCCTCTGTCAGGTGACTTCTGTCTCTCTGGAACAGAGTCTGACGCGGCGCAAGATTAGCTGTCAAGAAACGGGGGACATTGTCGATGTAGGGGATCTTGGCCTGCTCACACACAGCCCTGAGGTTGTCGTTGGAAGCAAACACAGCCTTTGCCAGGTAATGTTCAGTTCCACCTGGAATGATGCAGGATATGTACACAGCGGCGCTAGGAAATGCTGAGCGTAAGAAACGGAAGAGCTGGTCCCAGGACTGCTTGCTGACGGCGCCCACTTTGCAGCTGTTGATACCAACATGCGTCGTCACACGGCGGATGTGGGGCATTGGTGGCAAAGTGCGGAGCCACTCAGTGACATCAGCTACAGTCAGTCCGGAGACAGATTCTGTACAAGGGCACCGTCGACAGACATCCTGCGCTCGTCAACACCTTTCAGCACAGAATCCCCGATTAACAGCGTGTTGACACCTGGTCGCACTTGCAGGAGTTGAAGCTGTTCTAGGGGTGCATTGTCCTTAGCGCTGATGTTACTGTCGTTGGTAATTCGGGTGGAGGTATCGTGACCTCGTCTGTTCTCGGGTGCATTGTCCTTAGCGCTGATGTTACTGTCGTTGGTAGTTCGGGTGGAGGTATCGTGACCTCGTCTGTTATCGGGTGCATTGTCCTTAGCGCTGATCTTACTGTCGCTGGTAATGCGGGTGGAGGTATCGTGGCCTCGTCTGTTCTCATCCAACTCAGACAATACAGATTACCGGTTTTTTACTGGAACTTGCACGAGGAGTGTGTTGTCGGTCGTGGTAGAGTCTTTATGGGGAGGGGACATGAGGGATTGTGAGACACTATCTTCTTGGAGTGAGCATTTGGGGGCGTTGGGGGTTTCGTTGGCTGGTTCAAAATTCTGGGTGTTGCTGCAGGCACTGGCTTTAGACAGGGATTCCACTTGCTTTTTTCAGTCTACTGGCCTGGTTGTCTCTACTGCTAGCCAGTTGAGTCACTTTCTCATTTAGCCTGACGTGGTCCGTTGAGAGTCCTTCTACAGCTGAGTTAATGCTTTCTGCATATTCCTCAACTGCCTTTCTCCCACTCTTCGCCTTGACCTCGTTATCTCGCACAAGGCAGTCCATCTCTGCAAGGGTCTTAGTGTGTGCAGCACACTGGTTCTTGACATTAGCCAGTTCAGTTCGCACTTCTTGTAGCTGGATTTGGAGGCACTTAATAGTAGCTTGTTCAGGGCTAGTTGCTGCTGCATTCGCGCAACGCACGTCAGTTCTGGGTTTTGTGCTAGAGTTGCGAGTGAAATGGGCTGATCAGCGGTTGTTGTCGAGAGGTCGCAAGGCTGGTAAAATGTAATGGCCGGCTGGCTGACCTGGGTTAAGGACACAAGAGTAATCAGGTCAGATAAAGAGGGACTGCTATTATCTCCCGAGGCGCTGCTGGGGACTGAAGAGTCGGCATCTTTGGACACTGGCCGACACGTCAGGATTAGTTTCGATAGCCTGGGCTGGAGTTCTGTGAGTCTTGTCAGATTCAGATGCAGTGTGTTTCGCTTCCGTGGCTGGTGGCTGCGGGATGTGGGTAGCGCTTGCTCTAATCTCCTTTGTGCATTCAGCCGAAACGTCAATGACGGCATCTTTGGTCAGAGATGAGACTGCACTAATCTCATCAGTGCAGTCAGACGGAACATCGCGGGAGGTGTCAGTGGGTAGAGGGGACGGGATTTCAGGTGCGGACTGGGATTTAGAGGAGGCCATGTTGTCTACAGTGTCTTTTAACATCCGAAATTCTTCATCGACCCATTCTTGGCAGCAGTTTCCTTGAATAGTAACAGTCCCTGTGGTGTAATATACAGTTACTGTGACGAGTTTCTTCGATCCATTCCACAGTTGCACAAGTGTTTCAAACAGTTTGTTGGTGTACGGAGGGTCAATGGGAACAGGTGCACTCAGTACACTTTGCTTCTTGTCTCTGTCTTCCCAGCTCAGATTCACACCTGTGGGCATAAGCTCTTCAACATACAGCGTATGTAGGACACGTCGCCATAGGGGAACTCTTGCTATGGCGGACTCAAACTTTACTTGGATCGGGTCTCTCTTTCGGATAATCTTTTCAAGTGAAAGGCGAGAGTTTGCTGAAGAGAAGCGTGTGGAGGGGCCCATTGTAAGGGGAAGGTGGTGTCGCCATAATCACTTACTCGAGTTGTGACGACATGTTGATCGCTAATCAGCTGGACACCTAACTGAAAGGATAAGTCGCCAGCCAGAGCTGGCCGACAAGTCAGTGCGTCCGTCAGTCTTACAAGGTCACTCAACCATGATGCCACTCAGCTTCACAGATCACTGCTAAGCAAGAGTTGTATCACACACGAAGCGTGACGAGAGTGTGGCGCAGCATCCGCATGATCGTGGCCGATGTTTGTAAACACTGGCGAGTCAACAGCAGAGCCAAATTTAGCAGAGCCGAGTTTTACTGTAGCGTTTGTGTGGCGTTATCAGCTCTGGCTCGGCTACGTTTGACAGGCGGTGTGATGTATGCCAGACCGGCACTGTCCCCAATTCCATGCGCTGAGTGCGCTCAGTGATAAACCACCTACAACAGAGAAATATAGGAAGGGTGGTTTTCGACTGCGCGCCGTGTACAGCCGTTGTAGACCGGGCCCATATCAGTGAAGACTGAACAAAGAAATCTGTGAAAAGTATTTTTTTTAAAATCCACGAGAATCGTAGAAAGTCACGAAAATAACATCACCATTGTGTAGAGGATCATATCACAAGTCCTCTGGTATAAAATTCCAGCATGTACACCTTGTATAGCCTACACAAATCACTGCTCAATCAGAGCGAAATCAACTGCGTGCGATCGCACTGAGAGAGAGAGAGAGAGTAGTAGTAGTAAATTACAGTAGTAAATGAAGTTGAGGCGGTCACCACAGAGCAGCAGTGGAAGGCAGTTAGAGAGGCGCTGAACTCAACCTGCAAAGACACTGTAGGGTTCAGGAAACACCATCACAAGGACTGGCTGTCGGCACAGACCTTGAAGAAGATAGAAGTGAGGAAGCAGAAGAAAGCAGTTGTCAACAACAGTCGCACGAGAGCAGCCAAAGCAAGGGCACAGGAGGAATACTCGGAAGCCAACCACGAGGTGAAGATGTAGTATCAGGGCAGACAAGAAGGCCTACACAGACAGCCTGGCAGCAGAGGCAGAAAAGGCAGCAGGCAGCGGCAACATAAAACAGCTTTACGACATTACCAGAAGATTGTCGGGCAAGTATGCCCTTACAGAAAGACCAGTAAAAGACAAAGAAGGCAAGCCTATTGCAGACAGAGCAGACCAACTAGACAGATGGGCCGAGTATTTTGAAGAGTTACTGAACAGACCCAGCCCACCCGACCCCCCAGACATCCAGCCAGCAGAGACTGACCTGACAGACCGGCCGGGAAGAGATCAGAAGAGCAGTGGCATTTTTGAAGAACGGCAAAGCAGTAGGGCCAGATGGCATCCCAGCGGAGTCTCTGAAAGCAGACCTAGAGGAACAGTAGAGATGCTGTACCCACTGTTTGGAAAGATCTGGGAAGAGGAGGTGATGCCGGCTGACTGGAAGGAGGGGTACGTAATCAAGCTTACCAAGAAAGGCGACCTCAGCAAGTGTTCCAACTACAGAGGAATCACCTTGCTGTCAGTACCAGGAAAGGTCTTCAACAGGATCATCCTTGAGAGAATGAAGAGCTCCGTTGACCCCCAGCTGAGAGACCAGCAAGCAGGATTCAGGAAAAACCGATCATATACAGACCAGATCGCCACTCTCTGCATCATCGTGGAACAGTCTCTGGAGTGGATCTCCCCGCTGTACGTCAACTTTGTGGATTACGAGAAAGCATTTGACAGCGTGGACCGAGAGACTCTGTGGAAACTCGTACGACACTACGGTGTACCCACAAAGCTCGTCCGTCTGATCAAGGGCAGCTACGACGGCATGACATGTCACGTGATCCACGAAGGGCAGTTCACCAGGGAGCTCCAGGTCAGAACCGGTGTCAGGCAGGGGTGTTTGCTGTCTCCGTTCCTCTTCCTACTAGCCATAGACTGGGTCATGAAGAGGACCACTGAGCACAGACGAAGTGGAATACAGTGGACACTGTGGACACAGATTGTCGACCTCGATTTTGCAGACGACTTGGCTTTACTGTCCCACACTCATCAACAAATGCAGGACAAGACCACGAGGCTTGCTGACATCTTGTCCCAAGTGGGCCTCACCATCCACAAACAGAAAACAAAGACAATGAGGCTGAACGCAACCAGGAAGAACCAGTCTTGCTTGCTGGCACCCCGTTGGAGGAGGTGGAGTCCTTCACCTATCTCGGGAGTATCATAGACAAAAAAAGGCGGCACTGATGCAGATGTCAGAGCACGAATCGGTAAAGCCAGAGCAGCCTTTCACCAGTTGAAAAAAGTGTGGAGTTCCAGAGAGCTGTCACAACACACCAAAGTCCGGATTTTCAACTCCAACGTAAAAGCAGTTCTCCTATATGGAGCAGAGACTCGGAGATTGACAAAAACCACAGTCAACAGAGTACAGATCTTCATAAACAGTTGCCTTAGAAGAATTTTGAAAATCCACTGGCCAGAGAAGATCAGCAACGTCAGACTCTGGGAGAGAACAGAGCAGATAACAGCAGAGAATGAAATTGGGCGAAGAAGATGGGGATGGATTAGTCACAGTCTGAGAAAGCCAGCTTCCAGTATCACTAGGCAGGCATTGTCATGGAGCCCCCAGGAAAAGAGGAAAAGAGGCAGGCCGAGAAACACCTGGTGTCGAGGCCTCCAAGCAGACATTAAGAGACTGGGAACCACCTGGAGTAAAATCAAAGGAGAAGCACAGGACAGGAGTCGCTGGAGGTCTCTCGTCGACGGCCTATACCCGGGGAGGGGTGACAGGCGTAAGTAAGTAAGTAAGTAAGTGTTCAAATATGGAGATTTTTTTCCGGTCTAACGACGAAAACAACTTACCCCAAGCAACGGATCCGCTCAACTTACTTTGTGCGCCATGATATCAGAAGGAAACTTAGGTGTTGCAAGAGAGTGAGGATCCAAAATATTTTATGCGTCACAATCAAATCATCTGGTAAGGTAATGTGTCAAGGATTCTTTGCAGTTTGGTTCGGGGCCTCGGTTCTAGAGCTCAAAAAGATAACTGAGGCTCCGGCCTGGCTTATTTCGCTACACATGCCCACAGAGCGTACTAATGGCTTGCTCGTAGGCCAAGCGCATACCAAGGTACAGCGCTTGGTGACCCTGCTATGTTAAAAACGTGTAGGAGTAGTTACGCACAAATATTTGACAAAGGAGGAAGAAAATAAGGCCTAATATTAATGCTATACTGTGTCCAAAGCTGTTATGCTATCTGAAGCAAATAAAGCAAAGCGTCACCGTTTGACGCTTATCTTCGGGACCAGGCGCTAGGCGTAATCTTGGTTTTGTAAATTTGCGGTGGAAAAACACTTCCGATGAAATTATGA
>BTPG01000005.1:88594899-88652399 GCA_036245525.1 Semisulcospira habei | reverse complement strand
TGGCTTCTTATGATTACTGTGTCAGAACCTTCACCAAAAGGACTTTGAAAAATGGTTTTATCGACGGATACCCTTTTACTTCATTACATTACTTCTCAGAAACAAGAGAGATGAGGCCAGCGCTGGTAGAACAGTACACATATCAAGGGGAATTACTCAGCGCTGGACATACAAACAGTTAGCTCCCCTGCCCCCTTTTATCAGGCACCCAATCGCCAGCCCACACAAAAATACACAGATAAAGACTATCATATACATCCCTAGGGATATAATAGAAATAAAAATAAAAATAGATTCTTACATCGGTGTTAGGTGATACTGAGAATCTCATTCGAGTGGTTTTAAAACCTTATCCTACGAGCGAAAGCGAGTAGGATAAGGTTTTAACACCACGAGAGTGAGATTTTCAGTATCACATAAACACCGATGTAAGAATCTATTGCTTAATCCAGGGGTGGGGGGGGGGGGGGGGAACGGATTTGTTCAATAGCATGTCCGTTGAAAGGGCCTGGTAAATCAAAGTGGCACAGTTGGAGTGCGCCTGAGTTGATCAGTGTTCAGGTCGTACTCCATAGGCAATAGATTTCCCTGTCCCCCATAACCCGCCCGTCAGGGCCGTCCATGATCACCTCGGTGCTGTGGACGTTAAACCCGAACTAACCAACCCAACCTATTGCTTACTCATATTTTTCTTGGCATGAATTTGCTGGAAATTTGTGGTTAGCTGAGAGGAGATATGTTTGGTGCTTTGATTCATTCCTGAGCTTATCCAGTGGACAATTGTGGGCCTATGTTGAGTTGCCTTTGAAGTAGTGATTTGAGGGGCACGCTGATTTCAGCTGTGCTTGGGTGTGGGGTTGGTAAGGAACCAGTTTCATAGCCAAGAAATGAGACGGGTGATGTGCTGGGTTTTTTTTTGTATTTTGTGCATGGCAAATGTGCAGCTGGTGGGCAGTAGTGTTTTTTAGGGAATTGAAAAATTAGGGGATGACTGGGACTGACTAAGGCTAAGAGACTGGACAGTACGGAAACAGCACTGTGGTCCGTGGCCGGTCAGGTGCACCACATGCCATATGTGACATAGACCGGAAACTGGTTTAGTGTAACCAGATCATTGAGTTTGGATGTTTGCAGTTGGAAAAGTAAGAAAATCATGAAAAATTTGAAATTTTGCCCCAAAATCGCTGTGCATGCAGTTTTATATGCGTTTTGGCATGTTTTGCGTGGCAACACCCTGTTTACCTGCACTGTGAGCTAGGTTTAGTGTGTTTGCTCACTGATTTGTTGTCTTACAGGTAGTCATGAGTCTTTCCTTCGACCATGAGCTGTGACCTTTGACCTTGACCTTGAAAGGGGTGGGGTTTGGAGTGTTCAGTTTGATAAATGCGTTAAAAAAATTCACTCTTTCAGTTATTGAAGTTGTGTGGGGTGGGTGTAGGGTGGGGTGGGTAGGGGTTTGGATTGGAGGTGGGGGGGGGGAGAGATGGGGGGGGGGGGGGGGTTGGGGGCTTAAGGTCAAAGGTTAAGTTAAAAACTACAATGAAGCAGTGTTAGCATGTGCATTTCATCAGACAGCTGACCTCAGAGTGAAATAAGCGGCCAAAATAATGTGACATGCAGAAGTGTTATTTTGCATGGTCCTGCTACACTGGTTGCACCTGAGGTGTCATTCTGCTGTAATTGTCATGAGGGATGTCTCTGGTGTCTATTCTAAACCAAACACAAGCACTTGTACACTGCGTAAAGCTCATTTGAGTGCATTGTTATGGGACCAGCAGTTGCAGGCACCAGTACATGGTTTTACAGGAGTGTTCACAAGTTTGGCACACACATGCCTACTGCATCTGCAAGATGAGCTGAGGTGTTTTGAGACTCTGACAAGTGTGTTTTATATAAAAATGAACTGTACATAACCATTTTTCTCTGCTGCCTCCTAAATAAGCACTCCAGACACTTGTTAGCGTATGCGGCGTGTCCCGCGTAGCATAGTTTTGGTTGTTTTGTGCAGTCTTTTTCTTGTGGGATAGCTCAGTAGACTTAATGTTTAATTTGCAGAGCTGTTTCATGACCCCTTTTGCCTGAGAAAAGATTGCCAGCAGCATATAGGGCATGGCAGCTGGTTACAGGCCTCTTCCAGCTTGTTGTCACCAGACAACAGGGTCAATGAGGATGCCTGGGCATTGTCTTTTGGGCTGCCCTAAGATACACAAGGAAATGGCCTTGGGTCTGAAAGCTCATTTTTCATCAGTGTCAGTGTCATGGCAACCTTTTTCAGTTGTCCAGCCCACCAGAAGTCAGTTTGACTGTATTGCATGCGTGTGTAAACTTGGAAAACCAGAAAAAGTAAGGGGGTAGGCAATGGAAAAATATGAAAAAATAAACTTTCATGTGCCTGTGTCTCAAATGCAACATTTCTGAAGATCAGATATATTACTTGATGTACATGCCAATTTTGGAGGCATTCTGACCATATCTAGGCCGTTTTTCATGGCATCAGATATGCATGATCCAACACATCAACAGCATTGTGAACGCCACATCAAGGCACTTCACATAATGGGCCATAACATAAAGATGCAGCAACTTTCAAGGGTGTCACTTTAGGTTTGACTTAGCTATTGTCTAAGGGTTGCACTGATGGCAGATTGAATGGTGTTCAGGTGGGACAGTTTCTCTGTCAGGTCACGTTATACATTTAAATTGGGAAGTTGAGGCAGTAAGAGGCCCCGTGTTTTTAAAAATAATTTTTGCCTTGTTTGAAAATTTGCAGTTGGGCTGAATTTTGGAATTTGCTGGAAATTTGTGGTTAGCTGAGAGGAGACATGTTTGGTGCTTTGATTCATACCATCCTGAGCTTATCCAGTGGACAATTGTGGGCCTATGTTGAGTTGCCCTTTGACGTAGTGATTTGAGGGCCATGCTGATTTCAGCTGTGCTTGGATGTGGGGTTGGTAATGAACCAGTTTCATAGCCAAGAAATGAGACGGGTGATGTGCTTTTTTTTTTTTTTTTTTTTTATTTTGTGCATGGCAAATGTGCAGCTGGTGGGCGGTAGTGTTTTTTAGGGAATTGAAAAATTAGGGGATGACTGGGACTGACTATGGCTAAGAGACTGGACAGTACGGAAACAGCACTGTGGTCCGTGGCCTGCACAACACAGCCTCATTGTGACTTGGCAAAGATCTAGACGTAATTTACTTTGTAATGTGACGTCAATATTTTGGATGCCAGACAAATGTTCCTACATTATGATGTAATAGAACAATACATAACGCCAGAATGCTGGTCGTCAATATGAAATGGTGTCATTGCGCGTGAGCTGAAAGTAGGTCAAGTTTCAATAGCGCGTGTGCCCATACCTTTTTGCTGACCAGACTTTCTGCAGGATGAGTTGTGCACACTTGGCCGTTTACGCAGCAAGGCTGCATCACATACGTGCGATACAGCCAAGCTGTAACACACGTGTGTGATACAGCTTTTCCGCAACAAAGAAGGAGGTGTGTAAGAAATAGGATGTATATAGACAGTCTTGTTCTTTACCTGCGTATTTTTCTGTGGGCTGGCGATTGGATGCCTGATAAGAGGGGATAGGGGAACTAACTGTTTGTATGTCCAGCGCTGACATTAGTCATTACTTCTGAGACAGCAAGAAGTAATTTGAATTGTACGAGCCTTCGAAAACTTACATTTGCATAAATTGCAGACACTTTTTCAGGAAACGAAAAGGCTGCACAAAGGTAGCTCGTATACCAAGCGCGTACCAAGGTACAGCACTTGAACTGGTGGTCCCTGCTGTGTTAAAATCTTGTAGGCCGAAGTCGTGGCGCGGAGCTAAACGACAGACAATTTAAAGAAGAAAGGAAGGAACCAAAAACGCAACCTACTTGGCGCTCCTATGCCACCATAAACCGATGCAAAACGTTCTAGTCAATGCACAAGCCGCTGACAGCTACTGCGATGTGAAAGATGTTCCGAGCTGCCGCCAATGTGCCCCAAATTTCTGGATAAATACAAGATTCCATGTCATTAGCATATCATGACGGTAACAAGAAAAGATTTACGTCGCTAGACTGCAGAATGACGCCATATTCTTTTAGTCAGTACATTAGTTCTTTGACGTCGCATTCTTGTAGTTCATTTTATACAGTTTTGTGAAAACACTGTGCTCCTATCCGGAGGTGGCACGTCTCGAATGAGTTAAGCTGTTTCTGTCATAGTCAAGGCAACTGGAGTCCACAAGTATTTAAATGAAACGTATCTGCTTTTGTGTCACTTGTGAAACGTCTCTTTGAAACCCGTTCCAGCCCATACATCCGTTCTAAAATGTTGTGACATTAGTTACGTTTTGTCACCTCTTTGTGAAAACCGTCCCGAGTCTGTCATTTGCGCACAAGGTCGTCCGCACGGCCTTGTGCGGGGGCCAATTGCGGTCGACGCAGGCCCCATGACCTTTCGCTCAAAAGGTGTATTCAGAAATGTTCTGCAAATAAGCACGCCTCCGATCTTATCAAGATGACTAAAAATGACAAACAGCTCATATAAATAATTAATGTACACTGTGTTGATTGCAAATGTTTGCACAGGCTAACAACTCGGAAATCAAATATAATATGTCAAAAGTGCTATTGTTCTCTAAAACTGTTAACCCTTTAATCGCTACCGACATCCAAATGGTTAACAGTTAAGCATTAACCCTTTGGGTGTCGGTAGTGAATTTGGTCGTGCTGAATCCTGCAGGAATCACCTCTACCAAAATCGCTACCGATACCCAAACGTTTTCAGAGTAAACAAACAAGACGGATAATACATTAACCCTTTGGCTGTCGGTAGCGAGTTTTGTCACAATGATTCTTGCAGGAATCATCGCGACAAGACGTCGCTTCCGACAGCCAAAGGTTTAATTATCTTTTCAAAACTATCAGGTAACAGTAACCTTACATTATAGCTTCCAAGCGATAAGTAACACTTGGTCCTTCTTTGGAAAAGGGTTTTAACACGAAATTCAGTAGTCAACTGTTTCTGCTCGTCCTTTCAAACTGTGTTTCATTCCTAGTTGGTTATTTCTTAACTCCTTTCCTGCAACACCGTACGTACATTTTATTTCTGAAATTTTGATTCATTCAACGACCAAAAGCCAACACCGTCCAGGAAAAAACATGAATACAAATTGGTCTCAGTAAGAGGCATACATCCTCATGAGCCCCCGCAGTCGCGGGGGAGGGGGGGGGGGCGCTCATGAGGATCTATGTCTCTTTTATGTGTCTCCTTGCATTTGGATCGTGTTTACATTTTCCACTTCAGTGAAAAGTTAAGAGGTTGTCAAGAAAGACGTAAAGAACGAGTTTCACGACTAGAATTTATGCATTGTAGCTCGATGTCCATGAAGCGTTGGTTTGATTAAAAAAAAATAAAGGACTCTCGCAAAGCGCAAGTTATCTGAAATTTAGCATTGTTATATGCTCGGCCTTTCAAATCGTATTTCTGTTTTATTGCGTTAAGAAATAACCGATTGTAATGGAAGTCATAAAGAAAGGTTTTCACGAAAATAATTTACGCATTTTTTGTCAATGTCCACGAAACGCTGGTTTAATTTTGAAAAAATTATAGCACGATCGCAATTGATAATAATAATATAACTATAATACCAATAATAATAATAATAATAATAATAATAATAATAATAATAATAATAATATTAATAATAATAATAAAACGATAATTTCTATTGCGCCAAATCACAAGGTGCTCGAACTGCTTTACAATCACAAAATAATGAAAATAAAAAACACACATTACAGGAGCAGAAACTAAGCCTACAACTAAGAACAAGCTGACACTTAAAGACATCGTGCACGGAAACACACACACACACACACACACACACACACACACACACACACACACACAGAGACACACACACACACACACACACACACACACACACACACACACACACACACACACACACACACAGGCAGACAATTAGGTCTTTAAGCCGTTCAGAGCCATTGACGGAAACTGTTTCTGCAGTCTTCGTCAATTCAATATCAACAAGCCCTAGCCCTGGGAACATATAAGTGATGTCATCAAGAGGCATAGATCCTCATGAGTGCCCTTAACTGCGGGTGCTAATGAGGATCTGTACCTCTTGCAGCTGTGTATGTTCAGGTTTTCTCAGCACTGAACGGGTTAAGTATATGCAACAGAGAAAAAGGTGCGTTTTTTAAGCATGGATTTAAAAATGGACAGAGATGACACGTGGCGCACATCAGCTGGGAGAACATTCCATGTAATGGAACCAAAATACAATTAAAGGAACCTGCTCCAGGCAAAATGTCACTCCTCCCAACTAAGGTGTTCGAACCCGGGACACTATGTACGACTGTCAGCGCAGCGGCGTCTTGTTCTCTAGTCTACATCCCTATGGCGTGAATGAGTCAACGATTTCTAATTTGTATTTTATCATTCTTTAACAATTAACCTGTTCGGTGTTGAGAAAATGTGAACACCAACCAGCTGCAAGAGGTATAGATCCTCATGAGCCCCCGCAGTTGCGGGGGCTCATGAGGATCTATACCTCTTGCTGATACCACTTTGAATCCCTGTTCCTGGGACATCTAGGGTGTACTGTTCTTGAATTAACGAAGATTGCAGAAACACAGTCTGCGTCCACTGGCACTGAACAGGTTAAGTAATTAATTAACATTAAGAACAGAATCGTACCTAAAGATTAAGATCCTCTCGGCTACTATTGGTAACCCCTTGATTGCTACTCACGATTCCACTCGGCGAAAAAGGTGTGTGGTTACGCGTCTTTTCCGCCGAGTGGTATCGTCCGTAGCAGTCAGAGGGTTAAATTTAATAATAACAATAATAATAATAATAATATACCGGTTATTATATTGGCGCTTTTTCCCAAATCTGCGAATCCGCTCAAAGCGCCGCGAACTGCACCCAAAACGCACGCTCACGTGACAGACGCATTCACTCTGAAGACAAACACAGTACAAGACAAACGCAGGACATTCACGTGGTGCGAAGGGTCATTCAGTTACTGAGGTTTTGGAAATTTTAATCGCTTGTATTTGAAATATATAAAGTGGCCTGAAACCGGTACCATAGGGGAGGGGGGAGGAAGGGCCGGAGTACCCGGAGAAAGAACCCTTGACGGTTCGCTCGAATTAGGCGGTGACACATACTAAAAGAGAAAAGTCCGACGCCGGAACCCGGTCTCGAACCTCGCACCTTTAGCATTGGTGGCAGGCGCCTTAACCACTGCGCCAGGGACCGCCCCAGAGTTAACAATAGCCGGCATTTAAACAAAAAGAGCGCCAGAACAATAAATACACTGTATCTGCTCACCTTTTGGAAAAGGTAGTGAATCTGCGGCTAAATTAAACTGACCAACTCGCATCCAATGTGCAGGTTTATTCTCGAAGCATTTGGCTTTAACTACAGGAAGGCTCCCTGGATGACATTAACCGCCCCACACCGCCGGTACACTGTGAACAGCGCCTTGATTGCAAGAGGCGTAGGTATAAAAAGGAAAGAACGTGCTTGTAATAACTCCGAATATTTCCAAGTGATATAGGTCCTCATCAACCCCCAGCAAATGTGGGGACCTATGAGGATTTATGCCTATTTATGGCTATATTTACCTCTATGTTGCTAATTTATGTAGAATGCATCGTGAGCTTGCTTACCCCGAAATCGGTTTGTACGAAAGCTGCAGAGGCAAAACGCCGCACAGCTGCAAGAGACATAGGCCTGCTTGCTCGTATGCCTGAGATGCCGACGCGGAGCACTTACAAATCTGTATGTATTCTGCCGGCTATTGTTAACTCTAGGTTGTTGTGTGTGTACTACCGGTACCCATCGGATTTTCGCTTTTCCCATGTGCAGATCCTGGTGTGCCCCCGCGGCTGCTAAGGTTCATGAGGATCGATCGTTCTCTTGCGGCATTATTCTTAACCGTCTTGTGGTTTCAAGACGCTGGGAGTCAATTCAAAGGGCTACAGGGGTCAGTTGTACTAGTGAGCTTCAATCCGGTACAAGCCACTTAACTCATTCCAGACGTACGGCATACGGATACGCGGCTATAGCCGCGTATCCGTATGCCTTGCGTCTGGAATGAGTTGAGCAAGAGGCCTTTGCCATGGCCGAACACCTTGCGTAGTTCCTTGTGCAGGATTTAAGCTCACTCATGCAGCTGACCCCAGGTGCAAATAACATCATCATCATCATCATCAGTCCCTTGCCCGAACTGGGCGTTGGGGGGACTGAAAGGCAGCAGCAACAGACAGTGCTCTCCACTGAGTTCTATTTTGGGCGGTGGCAAGCAAGTCTGACATCTCGAGTTCGGTCCATTCTTTTATGTTTGCGACCCAACTCTTTCTCTGACGACCTCGCCGACGACTTCCTTCGAGAGTGCCTTGGAGGATAGTCTTGGACAAGGTGTTGTGTCGGGTCACGTGGCCAAACCAAGCAAGCTTGCGCCGTTTCACGGTTGCCAGAAGGGGTTCATGTGGGCCCACCAGGGAAGTGACGATGCTCCGTACATATTCGTTGGTCTTGTGCTCGCGGTACGAGATGCGGAGCAACTTCCTCAGGCACTTGTTCTCAAAGGCCTGGATTTTCTTTTCTGAGTCTGCAAGCAGTGTCCAAGTCTCACAGCCGTAGAGTAGAATAGACACTATGAGGGACTTGTAAAGCCTGTACTTGATGGTGAAGCTGATGGAGTTACTTCGCCATATCCTGTCCAGCCTGGCCATTGCGGATGTTGCTGTACCTATCCTGATACGGATCTCTGCTATGCAACTACCGTCTTTGGACAGGGTGGCTCCCAAGTACTTGAAGCTATTGACCTCTTCTAGCTTTTGGCCATTCATGTGAATGTTGCTGCTGCTGTCGCTTGTGGTGTTGATCATCACTTTGCTTTTATCCGTACTGATCTCCATGCCATAAGACCCTGCGCTACTTGAAAGTTTGTCTGTCAGGTTTTGGAGCTCACTATTGCTGCCTGCCATGAGGTCAATGTCGTCTGCGAATCGAAGATTGCACAGGGATCTGCCACCAATAGAGATTGAAGTATGGTGGTCGTGGAGGGTTTCCTGCATGATCTTCTCCAGGAATATGTTGAAAAGGACAGGAGAGAGCAGGCATCCTTGACGGACACCGATCGTCGTCCTGAAGAACTCGCCTGACTGATTGTTAAGTAGAACCGCGCTGCAGGCGTTCTTGTAAAGCGCTTCTATCATTTGGATCAGTCCCTCCTCTATGTTGAACGATCTCATGACTTGCCAGAGTCCGTCGTGCCAGACGCGATCAAATGCTTTCCTGAAATCAATGAAGTTGTGGTAGAGTTCGCGCTGATGCTGCAGATGTTTGCAAATAACAGTCAAGTAAAAAAGGCATAGACCTTCATGTGCCCCCGCAGTTGCGGGGGCTAATGAAGATCTATGCCTCTCGCGACCTGATTCGTGTCTAGTCTGTGTGCCTCAAGGTAATCCGACGAAAACCTGCGGTGGTTTAATTTCTAACGCTTGCGATCTCATCATAATGTTACGTGTACATTAGACACATTAGGTGCTGTTCGATTACAATCAGTCATGTGAGAAGAACACTAATGTTCACGCGCATTTTGAACTGAAGGTCAATAAACGATACACTAATTAGGGGGCATATCGATACAAGAACAAACAAAACACCTCCCGTTGACGTAGTACAAAACTGTTTGGACAAGCCGCACTGACATCTGAGTTCCAGTAAAAATATTTCGATGGGAATTGCTGGGCTTCGTTCAGAATCGGGACTGGTCATATTAGCTCAAGACGTGTGCCTGAACAGACTGGCGCCGTGGGAAAGAGAGAGAGAGAGAGAGAGAGAGAGAGAGAGAGAGAGAGAGAGAGAGAGAGAGAGAGAGAGAGAGAGAGAGAGAGAGAGAGAGAGAGAGAGAGATGATGATGATGATGAAGATGAACGTTCTTATTCAGGATAAAAAGTTTTAGGCATAGCAATGCCTATCTTCCAAACTGTCATGCTACTCTACAGATATAAAAATACATCAGACGATACAGCAAAAGATGAAACATGCATAAGTAAAAAGACCCATCCCCCCACCCTCAGAAAAAATAAATAAATAAAATAAAATAAATAAAATAAAATAAATAAAATAAAATAAATAAAATAAAATACAGAGAGAGAGAGAGAGAGAGAGAGAGAGAGAGAGAGAGAGAGAGAGAGAGAGAGAGAGAGAGATGAAATAAAATGAAACTTTATTTTACAAGGATAAAAGATTAGGTCACAGACCTATTTTCAATCTTGTCCTTGCTACACACTACAACAAATATAACACACACACACACACACACACACACACACACACACACACACACACACACACACACACACACACACACACACACACACACACACACACACACACACCTCATTCTCTCACGTACACCCACAAGTCAATGGCCTAACAGTACAGAAAGATACACATATGAACAGGATACAAGACTACAGTTACATATGCATATAAATGTACATAAGTATGAAATCAATAGTACTAGAAACAAAAACAAAAAAACAAAAAAATAATAATATGAGAAAAAAAAATCAGGTTACACATCCACTCATTCAACCCATAATATACGCACACGCACGCACGCACACACTCACGCGCTCGCGGGCGTATGCACAAACTGACACAGCTGTTCTTACTGTAAAGGCAAATCAAGAGTCCAGATTTTGAGAAGAAAACAGGCAATGGTACAATGGGCTTATATTCAGAGCGCAAGTTAACTGAGAGTTTGTGACCGTAAAACATGACGTTAGGTGCTCATACCTTATTTAGGTGCTGTGCTAGACTGGTCCTGAATGTAGACAGGGATGGAGCGGCAGCAGCATTTGCTGGTAATGAGTTCCACAGTATGGCTCCCGAGTAAGATAGGCTCGTTTTAAATATGTCGAGGCGTGGCCTAGGTACGTACAGATTGTTGCTCGTTGTCTTGTACGGGGCGCTAGAGGGACTAAAGAGATCCGTTAAGTAGCGAGGAGTTTTGGAGAGGCTGATTTTAAACATCAACACACCCCTATTGTATATAAGTAGCTTACGTAAAGGCAGCATGCCAAGGGCTTTGAGTCGGTCGTCAGTGCTGTCTTTACTATTAGAGAGGATTAACTTAGCTGCCCGCTGGTGGAGAGCATTAAGCCTTTTTAAGCATGCATCGCTACACTCATCCCAAACTGTAGATGCATAATCTATATCTGATTGGATGTGAAGATTATAGAAGATTTTTCTTGAAGGCGAGTCGGTAAAATGAGTAAGTTTAGAGAGGAGGAATACATTTCTGGACAAGGTCCGACATATACTATTGACATGAGAGAGAGAGAGAGAGAGAGAGAGAGAGAGAGAGAGAGAGAGAGAGAGAGAGGAGAGAGAGAGAGAGAGAGAGGAGAGAGAGAGAGAGAGAGAGAGAGAGAGAGAGAGAGAGAGAGAGAGAGAGAGAGAGAGAGAGATAATCAATGAATCAATGAAACTTTATTTTACAACAGTTAAGGCATTGACATCGTCAAACCTGCCCTTGCTAACAACTACAAGACTATCTACAAATGTACATGCATATAAGTATTACATAATACTTGCAGACAATTGACAACACTGTTCACATAGACAGACATACTCATAGTCTCTCAGACACCCCCCTCCCGCCCCCCACCCCCCCCCCCCATCCACACACACACAGAGCTAAGTAGTTCAAATGATAAATGTAAAGATAACAGGCTTAATTGGGAATAAATTGGACCCAGCATAGAAAGAGACATATAATACATGTAGTTAATGCATCCCTAAGAGTGATCCACGATATACTTGCAGAGACCCTTTTTTAAACAGGCTAACGAGGAGGCAGATTTTACATGGTCGGGAAGTGCATTCCAGATATGTATCCCTTAGAAGGATAAGCTGGTTTTATATAGATCGATGCTTGGTTTTGGGTCTATGAAAAGCTGTCTGATGTTTCCAAGCTTGGACTCAGACTTACGGAACAAAGTGGAGATGTACTCAGGTGTTTTTCACTTCCACACTTTGAACAAAGATTGCTTTGTTATATTTGAAATGATCTTGACCTGCTTTTGTGAGCGTTTCTTCTGTGGTTTTGTGTGTATCAGGGCGGATTATTTTGACAAACCGTCTGAGTAGGGAATTGAGTCTCTCTAAATAGACCTCACTACATCCATCCCACACCGTTGACGCGTAATTGATGTGAGAACGTATGTGAGCGTTATAAATAGTTTACGGGTATCTGAATCAGTATAATATTTCAATTTTGATAACATAAAGAGATTATTTTGCTACTTTTTTGCATAAGGCATCTGTATGAGCTTGCCATTTAAGCTGACTGTTGATTGTAATCCTTAGTATGATGTTCCTTTACCTGTTCTACCTGACTACCTTTAAGTGAAAGGTTACACAATAGAGGCGTTATCTGCTGTTTTTGGCGAGTGGTGACTACCATCAATTTCGTTTTGGCTGGATGAACAACCATAGAATTGTTAATACACCAAGCAGATGCGTCATGAAGACTTTGTTGGAATTACCTGTATATCTTTACTAGCAGTATGAACTGAGGTGTCGTCAGCAAAAAAGGTCGCATTGTACATCTTGGCAAGTAATATGTAGAGGCAAATCATTAATAAATAAGCAAAACAGCAAGGGGCCTAGTACAGACCCTTGGGGCACACCGAAGCTTACATCTTTGAGAGAGGAGTATGAGCCATTGCTGTTTTGCTTATTTATTAATGATTTGCCTCTACATATTACTTGCCAAGATGTACAATGCGACCTTTTTGCTGACGACACCTCAGTTGTTGTTTTCTTTTAGTAAGATAAGATGTGAAAAAGGCAACTGCGTCTCCGTTATTAAGGTATTTGTGAAGCTTAGCAGTCAGAATAGTCAAATCAGATCGAAAGCCTTGTTAAAATCTAGCTAGACTACTCCTGTCAACTGTGACTTATTTATAACCTCGAGCCATGTGTCAACAAGGCATGTAAGTGCTGTGTGGCATGAATGCTTCAGGCGAAATCCGGATTGGAAAGTGTGGAGGAGCTTACGATTTTCTAGGTAAGCAAGCAGGTGTTTACGAACGTGCCTTTCCAGTGGTTTGGACAAAACAGATAATAAAGAAATAGGCCGATAATTATTAGGGTCAGAACGATCTTTTTGTTTTTAGAAGTGGAATTACTTTCGCATATTTAAGTTTGTTAGGGAAAGTGTTATGCTGGATACAGAGATTATAAATGTAAGTTAAGGATTCTACAATGTATGGGAGAGACAGCTTAAGTATTTTCTGGCTATTGACATCAGGCCCCGAGGACTTTTTATTTGGAACGTTACTTATGAGTAAACCCACTTCATGAGCAGCTAGCATGGTGATGTTGAAGGGGGCTGTGCACATTGTTTTTTGTTGACAAAACTCAGACAGCAGATTAGAACGGTAATAAGTGTTATCCTGGTTTGACGAAATTAGAGATTCGGCAACCGAAAGAAAATGGTCATTGAATGTATCAGCAGTAAGATTAGTGGGAATGGTAGTTGCGGTACTTGGAGACCCCCTAGTAAGTGTGTTTAAAAGGCGTCATAAAGCAGAGGTATCCTTGCTGTCTTTAACCGTGTCAAGAACTAACTTTTTCTTGCCTCTCTGATCATGTATTTTACACCGTTACGCTGTTGTTTATATTTAGCAAACATTTTATTGCTGCGTAGATCGTTTCTAAGCGCAATCGCCTGCACGATTTCAAGAGTAAGCCAGGGAGGAAGAGTGTGAGATTTTACCCTCCTCTCGCGTAAGGGTGCATGTTCATTAAGTACATTTCGGAAAAGAGAGTACCAAATACTGAGGGCGGTATTAAGATCATAGGACATCATAATAAAGGAGTATTTCTAAATCAAATAGAAATTCGTCTTTACTGAAGTGTTTGAATGTCCTATACGTTATAGTTGTATGGCCGTTCTTTTTTGGTTTAGGGAGTTTAGAAGACCAGGAGCACGCCATTGGAGAATGATCACTAATACTAAGATTTGAGACATCAACGTCAGAGACGGCTTTGGGTTTATGTGGTCTATAAGCGTGGAAGTAGTTGGAGTAATTCTGGTGGGTGATTTCACTAACTGTACTAAGTCAAACAGAAATGTCGGTGTGTCCCAGGCGGGGTGCGGCTTAAGTAAATCTATATTAAAATCGCCCAATAAAAGAATGTCGGCATTCTTTTTTAAAGCTTTGTCAAGGTTCAGATTAAACTGATCGTACCATTCAAAAGTTGAGGGATTTCTATATAAGAACCCAATTAGTACCTGTTTTGATTTCGGACACTTAACTTCGACCCATACGCACTCCACCCCCATCATTTCTAGGTCGACGCGTCGCTGAACCAAATGCTGGATAGAATTACGAATATAGACAGCAATGCCAGTTTGACCTGGAGACAAGGAGTCTCGTCTAATAACCGAAAAATTGGGGATACTGATTGCTGCATCGTTCACACAGGAACTCGCTGAGTCCGAACAGGAGGAATGGTGTAGGATTGTTAATATATACAGATATGTCGGCTAGTTTGTTATACAGATGGAACACATTGAGGTGCCCTAGTCTAATAACTGCACCTTTGATGGAAAATTCGCTTGGACTTATTATAAAATACAGAGTGCTCAAAATAAACAATGCAAGAGAGAGAGAGAGAGAGAGGGAGAGAGAGAGAGAGAGAGAGAGAGAGAGAGAGAGAGAGAGAGAGAGAGAGAGAGAGAGAGAGAGAGAGAGAGAGAGAGAGAGAGAGAGAGAGAGAGAGAGAGAGAGAAAATCAATGACTGAATCAATGAATCTTTATTTGACAATGGTAAAGATATTGACAGAGCCCGAGGCGATGTCATTTTTCACATCTGCCTTTGTACTTCTACAGACAAACAATTATATAATCAGATACATAGTCTGAGACCAAGGGGGTGCCGGGGGAGGGAGGGAAAACAAATTTAAAAAAATTTAAAAAAATATATAAAAAAAATAAATTTGTAAAAAAATCAAAAGAAAAATCGCACGCACACCATTGCACAGCATATAGTAATACTTGCGTACGCACACTCATTCACACCGGACAGGTATACATATCCATGAATAATGAATGAGTTCCTAATAACAGTGTGTGAACTGAGCATGATTTGCTCTTATAGCAAGTAAGTATTATAGCTACTTATGATTGCGATGCTAGGTATTTAAAAAGTGTTTTTCCTTAAAACATGATATCGTAGGAGTGGTCTTTACATAGGATGGAAGTGAATTCCACAACGTTGCCCCCGAGAGAGAGAGAGAGAGAGAGAGAGAGAGAGAGAGAGAGAGAGAGAGAGAGAGAGAGAGAGAGAGAGAGAGAGAGAGAGAGAGAGAGAGAGAGAGAATGTACTGTACTGTATCGCACAGAGAAAAATAACAAAACATGACATATCGCATGTTTGTTCTGGGATTTTAATCTACTGTTTTCGTCGAAACAAGTGCACTTATGACCTACTTTTGATTTGCGAACAACGTCGGTCTAATCAGCAGACCTCTGTAGATCTGTTGCCCAGGGGCCGGATGCTTGACAGCCTTCTAACTCTTAAAACACTGTTAAAAGTGAAAATTTACAAACGTTTTGTAAAATTCGTGTTTAGCGCACTTAGATGCGATGCACGACAGACGTCTAAATTGTAAAACAGTTTTAAAAGTGAAAATTAAAAATCGTTTTAAAACAAATCGTGCTTAGCGCGCTTAGATGCGATGCACGGAACGTTTAACACTGCTTTAGCGACGATTTTTGTTTGTAACTTTAGAAGTGCTCGGAGCTATTCTAAATGTGCTAAAACGCTTTTAAAATGGAATGGACGCTGAATGGGCGCAACTTTGAATCAGCCGCTTCATTGAATTCGACAACATCAGCGAAGAAAAGAGAGATCGCTGCATCCTTTCGGACGAAATATAACGACGAACATCATCGGTTTCAGCGTTTGAGATTTACTGAGAAGGGCTGAAAAGCATTGGAAAGTGAAATATTGTCGGAGAGATCAGCGAAGGTCAGCCGGCGTAACACGACCTGACTTTGTATATAATTATAATAAGCTCGATTACCATCAACCCATACGGCCGGAGAGCCAAGCAAACACCAGACACCCCACGGACAGCCAACAAGGAGACCGACACTATGCCGCCTCCCGCCACCAGAGACACAGGGTGTGGCAACACAGCACCAGTACCCACTACCCAAGAGATGGGCACGGCAACCGAGGCCCCACCGGCGCCAACACCGACCATCACCACCCTTCAAACCACAGCCACAGACCCGGCCCCCCAACAGTCAGGCAACGGTCAAGCCACCGGCCAGCGACTAAGAAGACGCCACCGACCACCAAAACGCTTCAGGCACCAGCGCCCACCACTGCTCCCCACGCCGCCACCACACCTCCGCCTACCACCTGAACACCGCCACCCACCCCGTCCATTCCAGCGCCCGACCCCCCGATCAAGGATCAACTGGCCGCCACCACCACCACCTAACCTCCCCAGACCACACCTCAGCCAGCAACGGTTCTTCCGGCCACCACCACCCCCGCCACCACTCATCCAACAGCTGCTCGAGTGGTTGGCGTAGCAACACCCCCCAGCCTGGCACTAAGCAACGGACTCCCGGCCACACCACCCGCCTCCTCCACCACCAACCACCCGGCCCCGGCACTACCACCAGCCGGCTGCGCGACGGAGCGGCAGACAGACAGGGAGACAGCCCCCCCCCCCCAACTCCCCTGGCCCACCCCCCCTGGACGAAATCAGCGAGAGCTGGAAGTCCCTATCCCTTTTTAACATCATCATCATCACCATCAATGCCTCAGTAGCGCAGTCGGTAAGACACGCGGTCAACGATGTCACTTTTGAAACCACGACTGGCGTGGTTCGAGCGACAGCTTTTCCTTTTTTTCTTTTCTTGTGTGTTTGTTGTTATTGTGCTGCACTTCTTTAATTATTTCCATATTCCTTCAGCAGGACTGCTTCCTCTGCCGAGAAAAAAATTGTTGGTTCTTTTTTTATTTTGGTGTGTGGAAATGTGAGTCTCCGCCGGACTTAGCCGGAGTGGATCTGACGAGTGACGCAATAAAGTTAATTGACGTCAATCTTATAGGTGTTAGTTCTTTTTCTTACGAACTTTCAGTTCGTCATCTATTGTGTCACGTCATACCTGCAGTTGCATCCTCGTTATCAGAAAAAATAAGTTGCAAATTGTGTAATTGTTTCTGCATATATTCTGAACAGGCCTAAATATTACGCAGTTGTGGTTTAATTGTCTTTGCTAATCGTGTTTCTTTTTTCATTGGGATTTTCTCTCCATACTAGTGATCTTTACTGCGAATGAACTATTCAAGGAACCCCCTATCAGTGTATTTATATATCGGTGACGTAGTGCGGTAGACAGTTTTTAGCTAAAACGATGTTAGCCTTTTTTAGAAACCTGTCGTGCATCAGTTTTCAAAGTGTTTTAAAACTTCTTTTAACTAAAACGATTTTAACTTTAAAATGCTTTTAATTTAGAACGCTGTCAAGCATCCGGCCCCTGGACGTGCCGGAGTCCAGAGCTATGACAGAGCGGACACACTTGTCGGCAAGACAGTCATCACATTGAGTTTCCGCACTTGCAAGTCAAACGCGGAGCACAGCTTTAGAAAGCTTTTCTAGTACAAAGACCATCTCGTCCGGAGCAAGAGGCGTGGAGAAAAGCAGCGGACGCTATCCAGACTTTAGAGAAGGAACCCAATGCGCGCAAGGCCATTGGGCCGACGTTAGCCGCCATTGGCCTGCGCACAGCGGTGCGCGGGCTAACGGCGGCCGACGTCGGCCCGATGGCATTTGCGCACCAGGAAAGAACTAACCGTGAAGCCGATTAATATGACACGCGATATCGAAAAAAAAAAAAAAAACCCCAACAAATGTGAGAAGGCTTCTGCAATCATTTTGGCAAAAAGCCAGTCTGTCCATTTTTTTAAACCCGAGATTTTCATGGTGCAGCTTGGAAATCTCGCTTTTCTAAAAAAAATGAACTTAGTGGCTTGTCAAAAGGGAGGTGACATTGCATATTACAATCATTTTTAATTGTTTATAATGGAAATTTCGCTTTTGTAAAAAGGAAATGGACATACTGGCTTTTTGCCAAATGAGGGCAGACTGGAGCGCATACGGGCTTTCGCGAGCGCAGATCAAAGACCCCCGTCTTGAACAAACTCAACTGAAATTGCCTTTTTGCTCGTCATGATAGAGGACCTTTTGGAATGGGGAAATACAGTTTTCAAAACGCCTCGTATTTCTGTAATCTTCTATATCAGTCGTCATTAACTGGCACATTGTGTTATCTCTTAACCCTTATGCGCAAGGTTAAGCTAAAACTAAATAATACAGTTTAACTCGTTCAGCGCCAGTTGACGGAGTCTGTGCTTCTGCTATCTTCGTCAATGTAACACCAAACAACCAGGGTGTCCCAGGAACATGGATTCAAAGTGTTGTGAGCAAGAGGCATGGACCCTCATGAGCCCCCGCAGTTGCGGCGGCCCATGAGGATCTATACCTCTTGCAGTTGGGTGGTGTTCAAATTTTCTCAGCACTGAACGGGTTAACTCATAAGCCGCGCATCCGGATGCGGCGGCTGGCCGCGAATGAGTTAACATAGGTTAATGTCGTGTATTGACTGCTCGGTTTCACAATTTCACGTCTATGCTGCAGCGGCTCTGAAAATAACTCCCGTTAATTCCCTGAGGCTTCGGTCTTTCACTAGACTCAGTGTGGACCACAACAAAGTTTGCATTACACTCGTCATTGGCGCTAAACAATGTGGCAAAAGGATGGTATTTTTGGTCTTGCAGGAAAAAAAGTGTCTCGAAACACAAAAATCAAACGACCAGCCAATTTCTCACCAAACAGTTTAGTTTAATAATGGCGTGCTTGAATATATTCATCTCGAATTTATCTTTCAGTTGGCATCATTTCTAAGGAAACTGTGCATATATCAACAGGCTTTCATTTCAGTCTTTTAGTGAGCTAACTTGGCCACAATAGTTTTCATAGACAGTATTTATAAACAAATTCTGGTACACGATTCCTCTCACGGGTGAGGATTCCACAAGTTTCCGTTCAGAAGAGTATCGACACAACAGGACACAACTTTAACCCTGTCACGCACTACAGCAGGAGAAGGATCGACCACGATAATTCAAGGGTAGTGCCAGATTAGGCTTGGCGACTCACTGCCAATTGACGCAGATGGTGTTTCTTGAAATCTTTCTTCATTCAATGACCAAAAGCCACCGCCGCCATGGAACGTGATACAAAGTGGCGTCAGCAAGAGACATAGATGCACATGAGCCCCCACAACTGCAAGAGAATTTTCAATGGTATGGCTCACTGATAATCTCTCAGTCACTCAACCGATCGATCGATCGATCGATCGATCGATCGGTCGGTTGATCGGTCGGTCGGTCAATCAATCAATCAATCAATCAATCAATCAGACAACAAGAACAAAGACACCATCAAAACATGGGAATAGAGTGGGATTAGAGGTAAATGTTTCATATGTCTCCATAGATCTCGGAAGCCGACTACACGTCGGGATACTTGTTCGCAGATGCGTCAGGGACAAGTACCTCGACGTGTAGTCGACTTCCCAGACCTGTGCTGGCACCTTCTGTTCAGGTCAAAACAACGTGATTACTTTAGTGACAGACTGTCATCTTGTCAAATATCAACTGCATTTAGAAATCCAGTCCAATCTCCCTAATGGACAGAGCTCACGCTTAAGCGGCGATATTTTTTGCTCGCTAGGAATTAATAAAACATGAAACGTCTATTTCATTTCGTTTTCCGCTCCAAATGTATCGCATATTTGGCTGCCGCACTTTTTATGACCATCATTTAATATGATTTGAGTAGCATTAATGGCAGGAAATTCTTTATCGCTAGTTTTAGCGCTTTTGTAATGCAAGGCATAAACTCATTCGAGACGTGCCACCTACGGATACGCGGCGAACCGCCGCTTATCCGTAGGCGGCACGTCTCGAATGAGTTAACACTCAAACTCATCTGGCACACCTCGGATTTGTCTCACCGTCGAAGAGTGCACACGTTTTATCCCGAGCAACTCCCAAAGAAGAAACGACAGTGACGTCAACGCGGAAAATCGGCTCCCACCCTAAGAACGGACAACACTCAGAACATCTTTAAGAGGCTTAGATCCTCATGAGCCCTCCGGGCTCATGAGGATCTGTGCCTGTTGGAGATGTTCTCGCTTGTTGTCGGGAGTCGTCCGGCTTAAAAGTAACCTCTCTGTTACCACCCCTCTCCCTCAGATATTGTATAGAAATGGGCCGGGTGAGGGGGGGGGGATGGGGGAATGGAGGGGGGAGGGGGGGGGGATAAAGTGGTTGCTCGAAACAGGTTAGTAGTGAGAAATGAACCAGAGGCCGATGCACATCCTCACGAGCCGCCGCATCAGTGCTCGGGCTCACTTGTATCTTTTTCCTCTTGCTGCTTGATTGGTGGTGTTCAGTGCCTGGCGGCGGCAAAGAGGTTTCAGTTAACCCTTATTCGGAATACACCAGTGTGTGAAATAAGTTTGACTAAAATAGCTCAAAGATAGTGCCAGAATAGCTTGGCGCCTCTAGGCTAACTAACACCCTTGAACTAACGCCATTGGTCTATATCGTTATCTGTAAGTACTATAATGTAGCTTGCATATAGCAGTGTGTACAAATTTGAAGCTTTTAGCCTCAGTATGATATGGGTTAAAGCGTTCACTACCAAAGGAAAGCAAACGGCATCCAGACGCAAGAGACAAAGGCTCCGCACGAGCCATGACGTACACGAAGGCTCATGAGGATCTATATCTCTGGCCGCCGTGAGATAAACCCAACTAACTAACTATATCTCTGGTGGGCTTTGTTCATACATTCACATATATACGCATGTGGCAGACAGGACTAAGTGAATTTGGGATGGTCCCAGAGAAATTTGAAATCTGAAATTTGAAACTTAAAAAAAAATTGTATTAAGATAAAATCTTCCATTGAAGCCACTGGAAGCAGATTGTGTTTCTGAAAGCTTTATTATCCGCAACAACAAAAAAATGCCATTAGTCCCAGAAAGATGCAATCAAAGTGGGGGTTAGCAAGAGGCGTAGATCCTCATGAGCCCCCGCAACTGCAGGGGCTCATGAGGATCTATGCCTCTTGCAGTTGGGTATCGCCAGTCGTATTCCGACAGAAAAGGGGTTCAAATGTGTCCCCATTTCTATGCAGCTAATGGGGGAGGTGTTGATTCCGTTCACTGCCCGCAACAACATTGGCACCATCAAAATGCAAGAGCCATAGATTTTTATGAGCCCCCGCGTCTGCGGGGCTCATGCGGATCTATGCTTCTTGTTGGCCTCACTCGTAATCTGCGTTTCTCAAGTAAGAAGGATTATCGGGGTTTCAGCCTTTTGGATGCGGTTTAAAGTCCAGGTAAATACTTTATGTCCATTTGCAGAGAAGCTCACAAACCAGATAGAGAAGCGGTTAAGCATATTAATGGTTATTGCATTTTGCCGTTTGCTGGTTCTGGTTGAGTGGTTATTTATTCCTGTCACCCCATGCCCTGATCAGACATCTTGACCGCAGCTGTGAGCAGCGGATGTGGTTGGTTTTGTGGCCACTGACCGTTGCAGTTGTAAAAGTATTTGATTGTATACACATGTGCTTTGTTCACCGCAGCAAAGATCGTCAAACACCGGCAAAATATGTTTGGAATCGTAATTGGAAATTAAGATGTGCATTAACTCATTCTACCCCAGACACACCACAGCAAGATAATGATCGGCCATGATAGTTCAAGGGTGATGCCAGAATAGCTTGGCGCCTATGGGCGCCAAGCTATTCTGGCATCACCCTTGAACTATCATGGTCGATCTGTGTCCTGCACTGCAATACAGTCTTCAGAGGACAACGACAACATGGGATTTCGGTGTTGGGGTAGAATGAGTTAAGAGTCTGATTCAAAACGTGATAATGACAGGAAAATACTGGTAACTAACTAACACTCGTCAGTAGGCGTATGAGTTTTCTTGGAGCACTCTGTTACAATGTCAGTTTTAACACTTTTTGCGAAATTATAGAAAATGTGGGTTCTAATGGTAACCTTCAGCTTCTCAGCTCTGACGTTGGTCGTCATGACTTGTGTAACAATGACGACTACTTGTGCTGGTGAAAATGACTCTTCTACAACTGCCAGCATGGAGGTTATACGTCTGCAGGCACGCTTACCGACTACGATGGTGGACAAAGACAGGTTCACCCAAAACACACCACCTGTTGACAGCACGTATGCTACCACGGCTGAGAATGGAGAGCTCCCGTACTATCCAATAAACAATGTCACTTTGTATGACGACAGACTGTTCTGGCGCCAAGTCGCTGACGCTTACTTCGAGTACTGCAAATATTCCTGTGAAGTCAGAAACCAGACAAACCGTCGTCACAACATGCAATGTCTTACCTGTTTCTGTGATGATGCGTGTTTTGCATACGGAGATTGTTGTCCTGATCTGTACGCTACAGCGGGCCATGGACCTTCTGAGGACTTGATTTCCAGCAGGATTCACTGCTCTCCTACAACGTTCGGCCAGACAGCACTACAACTGGAATACTCGATGGTGACAAAATGTCCGGAAAATGCTGCGGTTGATCTTTGCACGGTAGACAAATGTGAAGATTTTAACTATCAACATTGGGAATGTTTTCAGCCTGGCACAGATGTAAATACGTTGCTGACGTACAGAAACCGTTACTGCGCGCAGTGCAACTTCGCAGGAAATGTAACACGTTGGGAAATCAGGATCGCCTTTCGCAACATCACGTCCGTCTCGCTTTTTGGCAAGTTGCCTGAGGCCATCTACCGCGCCGCCATCGTGGACAACGCTGTTGAGGTTATATTATTCAGTCCGACCATTGAACTCGTGCCTTACACAAGATACTGTTTCACCAATGTCACGTCTCAATGTAACGCGACCGGGGATTGGGCTAATTACGACGTCTTGGTGGAGAAAGCTTGCCAGTCTTTCACTGCCGTATCATTCTTTTCGTACTCGCTGTACAAGAATCCCTTCTGCACCCTGTGTAATTACCGTTATACCTGGACGTACCTGCTGAACTCTTCATCTCCTGCCCAGCCTGCGCTCTCGCTCAAAGCAGATTACTCTCTGCAGATTCTGGTGGACTTTCACAACGACGACGACGACGGCGGCAATCACGACCCCGCGTGTGGACCGGGGCAGTTCTTCGACACATACACGGTAAGCCCATCAAGCAAAAGGTCATCGGGCTGACGTCGGCCGCCGTTGGCACGCGCACGGATGTGCGCGTGCCAACGGCGGGCGACGTCGGCCCGGCTATCTCATGCATACTGGGAGTTATGTAAAATTATTGCGACTGCGGGTCTGAACTCGTTACACAAATAAAGCCATGAGGTTAAATTTATTCATGTGCAACAAATTCCATCCGTCTTATGCGTTCGTCTGTCTCACATGAAACCACGTTGATTGCTTGTGAAATTTGTTTGAACAATTGACACTGCAGGGGGAAGGGGGGTTGGGGGTGGCGGTTCGGTGAGTGTCTCAGATGGACTTTTTTTTACACACGCGTCGGTAAAAAAGCATACATCCTGTGGACCCCAAAAGATGCAGGGCTCATGGCGATCTGTGCATCTTTCTGATCCTGCTCATATCCTGGTCCCTCACGCGGAACGGTTATTGGGCTGTCAGTCTAGAATGGTTTCAAAGAGCCGCCGCTATACATGGCATGACTATATACGGAAGAGTATGAGAAATGCGACATCACTTTAGTGTTTCCGATGATTCCAATGATGTCGCATTTCTTTTGCTCGTCTATATACTTTCTGTCTTTGTTGTTTTCAGAGCCTCTGCAGGCAGGTTGTCTGTGCTCCCGGCAAGAAACTGGTGCAATCTGGAGGGAAGATGACATGCAATAGTCAGCCGAAAGTCTCTAATGTGTACGGCTACCGGATATGTCTACACGCTAACATGGACGTCCAGCAGTCCAACCTTTTCATCCAGGCTTTCGCCGAATTCTTTAGCTATACTAGCCTCACACCTCTGTCGTTGGAAATGTTTGAGTTCTCGCCGAATTTTTCAGACGTAACAGACCTGAGAACGTACATGTTTGTGCTGAAATTGTTTTCTGAGTTCGCTGTAGACAGGGACCTGATGGACGTTTCTATGCTAGAAAATGTAACCGCAATTTTAGAAGCAGTGAACGATTCCTTGAATGTTTCCGAAGGTCTCGCTTTAAATTCTACAGTAAAATTTTCAGCTACGTGTATACCTGAGATTTTAGGGGTTCATCTTCAAATTAACTACACCAACATAACAGTACAAAAAGTAGCGGAGTATGTGGCTCGAGGCGGGCTTAGGGAGAGGTACTACTGGGCTGAGTATCTCCCGCTAACTGCTCTATTGACATGTGCAGGAGTGGAGTTGAACTCGAGCGAGTTCTTGGTATATGTCGACAGAAGAAAACTACTGGTACTCTGTTCTGAGCAGACTGTAGACTTTCCTTACTTTAATCTGATACAGAATGGCGCCGCTTTAGTTTGTCTGGAACATTACATGGGTCAGTCGGTCAGTATGGGGATCCACCAGATTCTCTACGTAGTTGCCTTGATTTGTATCATAATTTCACTGGTTTTCTTGTTGGTTTCTTTCATCGTTTACAGTCTGCTGCCAGAACTGAGGTCCATCGCGGGCATCAACAACATGGTGCTTATCGTGGCTTTATTTTGGGCACAGATCTGTGTGCAGGTGGCTGCTGACGCGGATTTGCCGGACTGGTTGTGTCAGGCGGTGGGCGTGATGACCCACTGGCTGTGGCTGTGCGTGGTGTTTGCTCAGAACGCCTGCACCTTCCACATGTTCTACACGCTGTCCTTCCCGCTTAGGTCGCACGCCGCCAACACAAACGTGCGCGTCATGGCCACCAGGTATGTCACCTACGTTCTGACCACGGCCTCTATAGTCGTCATCACCGTCGTTGTTTGGCAGATAATTTTGGAAGACAACATCGGCTACGGCGGAGAGAATTGTTTCCTTCGCAAAGCTGTCGTTCGCCGTGCCGCTGGCTGTGACAGTGCTCATCAACCTCAGTATGTTCGTCATCACTATCGTCTGTTTACGCCGTCACCCGCCCATCAGCAGCACGCGCTCCAACAAAATCAACCTGCTTCTCTACACTAAGCTGTCGGTCTTCACCGGCGTCACTTGGGTCTTTGGTTTCTTGGCGTCTATACTGGGTTCTCTGGCCATGCAAGACGTCTTTGCCGTGATGCAGGGGTGCCAGGGGCTGTTTGTCTTTCTGGCTTTTCTGGCCAACAAGCGAGTCATGTCGATGCTGAAGGACTGGAGGATGCGTAAGAAGGCAACGTCTACTACCAGTCACGAGCACGATCATTGTCATCACCACACTGATGACTCCCACAAGCACAATGACGCGTCAAACAGACACACCGCATCCACTAATGTTGTTTCAGCTTTCGCTACTTGGAATCGCAGCCCAATGTTGATTTACGCGAAACAGAATAATATTAACTCACTTGTGCCTGCAGCCAGCGGTACTGTTTACAGTGCCGGTGGTAGCATGTGCAAAGGGGTAAATAAAAAAAACCCGATCAACCATCTTTTTGAAAACCCTAATGACCATAAACAAGCTAACAGAAACAATTCCAAACAGACAAATATTGACAAACCAAATGAAGCCAATGGCCATTCCAAACAATCTGCAACTGAAGACGCCGACACATACACCAATCCACAATGCACTAAGCTAGTCACTGAAAAAGCAGTAGGCTCTGAAAGCACAATTCTTTCCTGTAAACTTTAGCACATTCTTTCCTAGGACCGAAATCCCCAAATTGTCAAGTTGCCCTCTGAAGTTGCCTAGAGACAGATCGAGCATGACAGTTGAAGGATGGTGCCGGAATAGCTTGGCGCCTATGGGCGCCAAGCTATTCTGGCACCACCCTTGAACTATCATGCTCGATCCATGTCTTGCTGTGGTGTCTCGGGGCTGAATGAGTTAAGCGTGTATACAGTCGAGTTTGCTGCCAATAAGGTCGAATAGTTTAGAAATTCCAATAAAACTAGGCTTGTCAAAGGTCTCGAATACACTTTTATAGTCCCTTCCATTTTTAGAAGGGACTTTTTTGGACGGGTCGCGGTGAGGCGAATTTAATAGCATGTCCATGATGTCAAAGGCGGGCAGGCCTAAACCTCTCACAATTGAAGTAACAAGATAAAAATTACGTCATGTCTAGTTACGCTACCCTCGCTGCTGAACGTACATTTGGCGCGAAGCGCCGTATGTGCGTATGTATATATGTATATATGTATATATGTATATATGTATGTATGTATATATGTATATATGTATGTATATATGTATGTATGTATATATGTATATATGTATATATGTATATATGTATGTATGTATGTATGTATGTATGTATGTATGTATGTATGTATGTGTGTGTGTGTGTGTATGTATGTATGTGTGTGTGTGTGTGTGTGTGTGTGTGTGTCTGTCTCTGTCTCTGTCTCTGTCTCTGTCTGTCTGTCTGTCTGTCTGTCTGTCTGTCTGTCTGTATGTATGTATGTATGTATGTATGTGTGTGTGTGTGTGTGTGTATGTAATGTAATGTAATGTAAGTAATGTATGTAATGTAATGTAATGTAATGTAATGTAATGTATGTAATGTATGTAATGTAATGTATGTAATGTAATGTAATGTAATGTATGTAATGTATGTAATGTATGTAATGTATGTAATGTAATGTAATGTATGTAATGTAATGTATGTAATGTAATGTAATGTATGTAATGTAATGTATGTAATGTAATGTAATGTATGTAATGTAATGTATGTAATGTAATGTATGTAATGTAATGTATGTAATGTAATGTATGTAATGTAATGTAATGTATGTAATGTAATGTATGTAATGTAATGTATGTAATGTATGTAATGTATGTATGTCATGTATGTATGTCATGTATGTATGTCATGTATGTATGTCATGTATGTATGTGATGTATGTATGTGTGTAATGTATGTATGTAATGTATGTATGTAATGTATGTATGTAATCTATGTATGTAATGTATGTATGTAATGTATGTATGTATGTATGTAATGTATGTAATGTATGTAATGTATGTAATGTATGTATGTAATGTATGTATGTAATGTATGTAATGTATGTATGTAATGTATGTAATGTATGTATGTAATGTATGTAATGTAATGTATGTAATGTATGTATGTAATGTATGTATGTAATGTATGTATGTAATGTATGTATGTAATGTATGTATGTAATGTAATGTATGTATGTAATGTATGTATGTAATGTATGTATGTAATGTATGTATGTAATGTATGTATGTAATCTATGTATGTAATGTATGTATGTAATGTATGTATGTAATGTATGTATGTATGTATGTAATGTATGTAATGTATGTATGTAATGTGTGTAATGTATGTATGTAATGTATGTAATGTATGTATGTAATGTATGTAATGTAATGTATGTAATGTAATGTATGTAATGTATGTATGTAATGTATGTATGTAATGTATGTATGTAATGTATGTATGTAATGTAATGTAATGTACTGTAATGTAATGTAATGTAATGTATGTATGTATGTATATATATATATATCATCATCATCATCAGTCCCTTGCCCGAACTGGGCGTTGGGGGGACTGAAAGGCAGCAGCAACAGACAGTGCTCTCCACTGAGTTCTATTTTGGGCGGTGGCAAGCAAGTCTGGCATCTCGAGTTCGGTCCATTCTTTTATGTTTGCGACCCAACTCTTTCTCTGACGACCTCGCCGACGACTTCCTTCGAGAGTGCCTTGGAGGATAGTCTTGGACAAGGTGTTGTGTCGGGTCACGTGGCCAAACCAAGCAAGCTTGCGCCGTTTCACAGTTGCCAGAAGGGGTTCATGTGGACCCACCAGGGAAGTGACGATGCTCCGTACATATTCGTTGGTCTTGTGCTCGCGGTACGAGATGCGGAGCAACTTCCTCAGGCACTTGTTCTCAAAGGCCTGGATTTTCTTTTCTGAGTCTGCAAGCAGTGTCCAAGTCTCACAGCCGTAGAGTAGAATAGACACTACGAGGGACTTGTAAAGCCTGTACTTGATGGTGAAGCTGATGGAGTTACTTCGCCATATCCTGTCCAGCCTGGCCATTGCGGATGTTGCTGTACCTATCCTGATACGGATCTCTGCTATGCAACTACCGTCTTTGGACAGGGTGGCTCCCAAGTACTTGAAGCTATTGACCTCTTCTAACTTCTGGCCATTCATGTGAATATTGCTGCTGCTGTCGCTTGTGGTGTTGATCATCACTTTGCTTTTATCCGTACTGATCTCCATGCCATAAGACCCTGCGCTACTTGAAAGTTTGTCTGTCAGGTTTTGGAGCTCACTATTGCTGCCTGCCATGAGGTCAATGTCGTCTGCGAATCGAAGATTGCACAGGGATCTGCCACCAATAGAGATTGAAGTATGGTGGTCGTGGAGGGTTTCCTGCATGATCTTCTCCAGGAATATGTTGAAAAGGACAGGAGAGAGCAGGCATCCTTGACGGACACCGATCGTCGTCCTGAAGAACTCGCCTGACTGATTGTTAAGTAGAACCGCGCTGCAGGCGTTCTTGTAAAGCGCTTCTATCATTTGGATCAGTCCCTCCTCTATGTTGAACGATCTCATGACTTGCCAGAGTCCGTCGTGCCCGACGCGATCAAATGCTTTCCTGAAATCAATGAAGTTGTGGTAGAGTTCGCGCTGATGCTGCAGATGTTTCTCGATCAGGACGCGGCAGTTGAAAATCTGCTCTACAGTGCTTCTTCCAACTCTGAAGCCAGCCTGTTCTTCTGCCAGCAGTTCCTCGGCGAAAGTTTTGAGGCGGTTGAGAATGATTCTAAGCATTACTTTGCTAGGGTGACTTATCAGACTGATAGTTCTGTAGTTCTGGCACTGTTTCAGGTTTCCTTTCTTGGGGAGCGGGATCACTAGAGACTGTGTCCATTCTACTGGCCATTTCTTTTGCTCCCAGATCTTTTGACAGAGTGTAGTGAGGACCTTCGTTGTTACTTCTCCTCCATGTTTCAACAGTTCAGCAGGTACGTTGTCTATACCTGGAGACTTTCCTCCCTTCAGGCCGCGTACGGCTGCTTCCACCTCTTCAGCTAACACTGGCAGGTCTTCAGCCTTCCTGGCCCCAGCCTGGTTGTTTTGGAGGATGCTGGTGTCTGGCTTAGCCTTGTAGTTATACAAGTCTCGGCAGTACTCAGTCCATCTGTTTAGTACAGCAGTGTTTTCCGTAAGGAGTTGGCCGCTGCTGTCTTCGATGACTGTGGCTGTTCGCTGTTGAGTCTTGGTGAGGGTCCTTAGCGTTTCATAAGCCTTCTTGCTGTTGCCGTTTGCCATGCCCTCTTCCACGCTACAATACTGGTCTTCAATCCAATCTTCTTTGGCTTCTTTCATCCTCTTCCTGATCTTCTTGTTGACAAGTCTGTACTTGTTTGCTGATGTGAGGTCTTGGCCTCTCTTTTTCTTCCAGGCTCTCCTCTCATCACAGAGATCGAGGATGTCATCGGTGACCCAGGGCTGTTTGCGCTTCCTCTGCTTCCCCAGCACTTCTTCTGCTGTAGAAAGTAACACCTCTTTTATATTTCCAGCAAGTGTGTCTACGTCGCAGTCCAAAGTAGCCAAGGCTGCAAATCTGCCTCCCACCTGGGCTTGGAAGAGCTCTTCCACACACACACAAACACACACACACACACACACACACACACACACACACACACACACATATATATATATATATATATATATATATATATATATATATATATATATATATATATATATATATATATATATATATATATATATATATATATATATATATATATGTGTGTGTGTGTGTGTGTGTGTGTGTGTGTGTGTGTGTGTGTGTGTTTGTGTGTGTGTATGTATGTAAACAAGAGAATCTCCGATATTTCTGTACACACAAGCTTAAAACGTCTCTAAATACTTTCTTAAGGGGGTGGCTAAGAGAGCCTCCGAGAATATTGTAACTGAATGTCTCATTTAAGACATAAACAACCGTTTATAGGATGTCGGTTGACCCAGATTAGAGTCCGAAATTTTTGTTATATTTACTTGAAATTTTTAATATAGCTAGTTTGAATAAAGATATTGGCTGAGTTCGTTAGCCAGCTTTGTATCCTTTCAACTTCTTAGTAAAATTATTCTTTTCAGAAAATAATTAAAACAGTAAAAAAATAAAAACTTGACTTCTAGAGAAAGTCAGACAGTGGCGGTGACGTAAAGGAGGCAAACCACGCAGACATTGACATAATACTTAGTATAGCATGTAGCTAGGTAAAGTCAACCTGATTTCACACAAATTATGGCAAGCCTGAAATTGTACCGTGAATTATAGTTTTGTCACCATTTTCCCCAAGTCTTGAAGCGAAAGCGAAACTCATGTCACGTTAAGCATAAAAAAATTACGCAAAAAAAAAAACAAAAAAAAAAAAAACGTCTTGACAAATGACGTTTGACAAACCAATGACGCGTTTGCACTGCGCACGCCCCTTATACAGTTCACTATGACGCATTGTCACATCGGCGAAGCTTTTTCAAAAGGAGACATTTCAACATCAGAATCAAGTCAAGGACAAAAGGTAGAGACCCTTGACAGCGAAGACAGTTCTCATATAGAAGGGACTTTGTGGGTTATGGTTTCATCCCATCTTGTTTTTTTCTTGTGTAGATTAATTTGCTGATAAGCTTGCTGACGCAAACAAACAATGTTTCGTCCCGGTCATTTTTTTTCAAACAGAAAATAAATTCTGCTGTACGTGCTTGCTGCGGGAGCGGATTGACCATCACATCCAAGAGCCGTGCCTGATCAGTTTGGCGTCTAATATGCGTCAAACTAATCAGGCACTACACTCTTGTTGTATTGGTTAAACACTCTTCATTGTTGCAAGATGCATAGATCCGCCTCAGCCCACGCAATTGCTAGGGGCTCACGAGGAGCGACGCCTCTTACTATCCTTGTTCTTTGCACGGCTGGAGATCTTTGGCACTGAATAAACAAATACTTTAGCAACACAATTTGCGATCACTAGCAGCGAAGGTTTAACCTTAACTCATTCGAGACGTGCCTCCTCGTATCCGCAGGCGGCACGTCTCGAATGAGTTAATGGTGATGAAAATAAATTACAGGATGGGTGGTTGGGGAAAGGGGGTTGGCGGCTTCCACCTGACGATATTTTCGCACGGGGGCGGGGATATGAAGATGGGGGGATGTGGGCGAGGTTGGGTGTTGTGCAGGCTATTAGAGGGCCCGGGTGCGTGCTCCAGCAGGGGAAAATCTTTGTGTCGCCTACATGTGTTGGTCTTTTTTGTGATGATCACTTTGTTAACTGTTGTTTCTGACAACTTGATTCATTCGAAACGCGGCACGTCTCGAATGTGTTAATTGACCTCATTGTCACTCGGAGTAGCTCTACTGGACCTTCGTGGGCTCGTTGGTTAGTTCGAGCTTTTAACTTCCGCCAGGGTGATAATGGACGGTCATAACGGGCTGTTTATGATTAACAGGGACTGTTATTGTCGATGGAGTACGATCTGAACAATGATCAGTACTGACGCCCTGCAACCGTGCCACTTTAAACCGTTTTATGCTTCACCTTTGTATATCACGAGGGTATTCTCGATTCCACTGGCCCTATACCGCTTAACCCATTCAGCCCTGACGCACTACAGCAGGAAATGGGTCGAACATGATAATTCAAGCGGTGCCAGATTTGGCTGGCCACTGTCGGCGCCAAGCGAATCTGGCACTACCCTTGAATTATCATGGTCGATCCATTGCCTGCAAAAGAAAATACAATTTTAGACTCGAATAAAGGACACTTGAAAAGCGTTTAATGTCAACTTGTGTGTGCCTATTTAAGAAAATGGTATGTGTGTGCCTGTGAGTGCGTGCGTGCGTGCTTGTGTGTGTGTGTATGTGTGTGTGTGTGTGTGTGTGTGTGCTTGAGTGTGTGTGTGTGTGTGTGCGTGTGTGTGTGTGTGTGTGTGTGTGTGTGTGTGTGTGTGTGTGTGTGTGTGTTTATGTGCGATTACTGAGGGATCCCTTATAAAGACACACACACGCATACGGGCGTACACACACACACACACACACACACACACACACACACACACGCACGCACGCAAGCACGCACACACACACATACTAACACACGCGTGTACACACCTTCACACCCGCGCACACACCACATGCTAGATGACAGATGTAAATGAAGTATAACCTATTTAATTTCAACAGTGAACTCCCCCCATACCATTTGCAGGAGTGCTCTACCCGAGATAGGCCCAGATAGACCGACACGGGGAGTACGCCGCACGCACACCTATACTAAAAGAAGATGCTAAGCCGCATCATGAACCACCTGTCCAGCACATGGCGTCCCATGGTCACACAAACCTCCAAGTCTGGAGATGTCCTCTGAAGACTGCCTAACCAATTCAAAAGACAGATCCACCATGCCTATGGGCGCCAAGCTATTCTAGCTCCACCCTTGGTCGGACCATGTTTCGCTGTGGTGTTTTTCGGGACGAATGAGCTAAACGGAGTAGGTTTTACTGTGTTACAACAGCCAGAACAATTTGTAGTAAAACTGTTGCCGCAAGGGTTTCATGTGAAAGAAAAATATATTCATTACCGACATCATCAACACATCTCTAGAGAATGGCTCCGTCCCCGAAAGTGATACTGTCGAGCGAGCTGTGAATGCCGTCCAAAGTATAAGCCAGTGCATTGACCATGTCAAATCATGGATGACCAACAAACTGATGTTAAATGATGGCAAAACTGAAGCAATGTTGGTAGCTAATCCAAGATTATCTTCGTCCCTGCCTTTACCGTCATCATTGTCTGTGGATGGAACACTCATTGGCTTTTCTGCGAGTGTGAGAAACCTGGGTGTTACACTTGACAGCGAATTATCTATGTCACAGCATGTCAGTGCAGTGTGTAGATCCGCTTATCTGGAACTTCGTCGTATTAGTTCAGTTCGACACCTGCTGACCGTGGAAGCCACTAAAACACTAGTTTGTGCATTTGTGCTGTCCAAGCTAGATTATTGTAACTCTTTGCTTTGTGGCTGCCCTCAGTATCTCATTGATCGCCTCCAAAAAATTCAGAACAATGCAGCCCGGCTTGTTGTGAGAGTCCGTAAGACTGAGCATGTCACACCCATCTTGAAGTCCCTTCACTGGCTACCTGTGTCCTCACGTATTCAATACAAAGTTATGTCAATCTGTTTTAACTGCCTTTCAGGCACCAGCCCAGAATACTTGTCCTCTTTGCTGCATGTGTATACACCCTCTCGTGAGCTCCGCTCCTCTTCTGATAAACGGAAGTTGTGTGTACCTTCTGTCCAAACTAAAACATTTGGTCAGCGCACTTTTGTTTATCAAGCCCCAGTGTTATGGAATACACTTCCTCTTGAGGTCAGAAACAGTGAGTCTGTCTCTGACTTCAAGAGGTCGTTGAAAACTCACCTCTTCAAGCTTTACTTTGAATAACTGCCAGTGTTTGATGCCTTAGTTGTAGTTCTGCAATCCTCCTTGTTTAGACTGAATGTTAATTAGAATATAAATTATTATGTATGTATTGTTGTTTAGTTTATTGTAAAAGTGGTGTGTTCGGGCATTGTGCTTTGTTTGTTATGTGCATATGTCATTGTATTTTTATTTTTGTGTACAGATTGTAAAGCGCTTAGAGCTTTTGAGTAAGATTAAGCGCTATATAAATACTCATTATTATATTATTATTATCTTCAAGTCCGCCATCGTCCGTCCTCTCCTCAAAAAACACAACCTCGACCCAAACGAACTCAAGAACTACCGCCCAGTCTCCAATCTCTCTTTCCTGTCCAAGCTTCTTGAGAAGGTTGTCCTCAACCAACTCAACCTCCACCTCGCCGACAACAGCCTCCTCAGTCCCTTCCAGTCTGCTTATCGAAAACATCACAGCACTGAAACAGCCCTTCTACATATCCTTAACGACCTGCATGGCAACATGACTCGGGCAACATCTCCCTTCTTACGCTACTCGATCTCTCTGCCGCCTTCGACACCATAGACCACTCTATCCTCCTCCACCGCCTTCACGACTCCTTTGGCATCACTGACTCTGCTCACTCCTGATTTCTCTCCTACCTCTCCGACAGACAGCAGTCCGTCACCATCGACGGCGTCTCCTCCAACCCAGTCACGCTCTCCTGCGGCGTTCCACAGGGGTCCGTCCTGGGCCCGGTCCTTTTCACACTCTACACCTCCCCCGTGTCCAACATCATCCAGTCTCACCACATACACCACCACCTCTACGCTGACGACTCACAACTACTAGACAAAGACAAACTCGACAACACTCAGACACTACTGACTCGCACGGCTGACTGCTATGAAGACGTGAAAAACTGGATGACAGCAAACCAGCTCAAACTGAACGACGACAAAACGGAAGCCATGCTGGTAGGCACTCGCCAGAAACTTTCCCAGCTCCCTCCCTCTCTCCACCTTCAACTCGACAGCACCCCCATCTCCCTCTCTGACTCGGTCAAGAACCTTGGCGTTATCCTCGATTCCTCTCTTTCTATGACCAGCTTCGTCTCCGCCACGGCCCAGGCATGTTATTTCCACCTCCGCCGCATCATTCAGATCAGAAAATACCTCACTACCGAAGCTGCCACCAAACTCGCTGTCTCTCTCATCTTATCTCGCATCGACTACTGCAACTCTCTCCTTTCCGGCCTTCCTCACTCCACCACTCTCACTCTCCAGCGCGTCCAGAACAATGCTGCCCGCCTCGTCCTCAGGAAGAAAAAATCCGACCACATCACTCCCCTGCTCAAGCTCCTTCACTGGCTCCCCATCCCCCAACGCATCCAATACAAGATTCTGTCTCTCTGCTACAAATCCCTGAACAACTACGCTCCTGCCTATCTCTCCAACTTACTTCACCCCTACACTCCTCCCCGCTCCCTTCGCTCAGCCTCCGACCCTCTCCGCCTCCTCATCCCCCGCACCAAACTCAGCACTTTCGGCCCCCTCTCCTTCTCAGTATACGGTCCATCTACCTGGAACACTCTCCCACTCTCTCTCCGTCAGAAACACTCGCTCTCCTCCTTCCAGTCCGCCCTCAAAACTCACCTCTTTCAACAGTTCTAGCACTATATCACCACACTCCCCACCCCAAGCTGACCGTCGTAATGTATCTTCACTATTTGTGTTACGTGAGTCATTGTCTAAAGCGTGCGCATGCGTGTGCGAGTTGTGAGTGCGCGCTTAGAGTTATAATAAATACCGTAATTATTATTATTATTATTATTTATAAAATAGAGGTCGAAAACCCTTTAAATTAGAGATATATACATGGAACACGACGTTTTGGATCAAATATTCTTCTTCTGGGTGTGAACAATTTAGCCACTGCAACACCATCACATGTAACCACTAGAATCCCGTCCAGACTGCAGTGTTGGCTGGGCGCCAGCCCATGTTCAGTTGTATGCCGCGTGACTGGACACAGTATCTTACAAAATACTAAAGAGGAAAATGCAAACGTCCATGGTATAGTAAGATAAGGGAAATAACCACTCAAAGATGTGTTGTGGGAAAGTTTTAGATTGCATCCCTTATGTGTGTTTGTGTGTGTGTGTGTGTGTGTGTGTGTGTGTGTGTGTGTGTGTGTGTGTGTGTGTGTGTGTGTGTGCGTGCGTGTAAGTGTTTGTGCATGTGTGCGTGCGTGCGCACGCGCACGCAGGCACGCACGCACACACATGCACACACAAGCGCGTGAGCTTTCCACAGCTGTTCATTTTTAACCACAGTAAAAGTCGAGAACACACATTATGTCAACTTTCTACACATCAGTGCAAATAGGCTACTACGGTTAGTTATAGTACATTATGAACATCTGCACTGCCGTTATCAGAAAATTACAATAAACACACAAAACGGGATAGACATTGAACTACATAAATAAATCATACGAACTACAGTAGATCTACTGATGCGGTTAACAATTGCATTCAAGTTTGTATACCAAGTTTTCTGTTTTGTCATATACTAGTTTTAGTATGCCTACATCACAAATGTTTGACATCCATACCAGTGCCAGTCATAACTTAGATCTGTAAGTAGACAGTTCAAGGGTAGTGTCTGATTAGCTCAGACAATACTCTTGAACTGTCATAGTCTTTCTATCCACTTTCATGTTAAGAGGAAAAACGCTATTTGTCAGTCTCCTGCGCTGGAGGTGAAACAGCTATTACAAATGACATATCAGGATAATGATGGGCTGTTCTGTGATGTTGGACTTTACCACTAGGAGCCGTGAGGTGCAAAATCACAGATATAACACACATAAACAGATGAGTACCGCGTCCGCGGCTGAGTGCTCAAATTGTAAGCCACGTCAACCGAATCACTTTGGACACAAACGAATCTCTGGGATTCATGAATAAATTGTAAAAGGCCTATACTGACGCAGCGACCCTTGTCCCTTGTGTAATTTGCAGGTTATTAGTTTTAGTAATATGAGCTCACACATCACATCAGACAAATTACTCCGGACGTGCGAAGCCTTGAACCTTATAAATAAACTATTTCGACTCGCACCTTCGCCCTCACTGCACCGTTTTTCGACTGCCGAAGTACGTCGTAAACAAATGCGCCTGTCATTAGTCTGTTAGTGCCACATTAAGCGGACTGTGTTTCTGCAATCCTCGTTAATTCAACAAATAAAAAAACTAGCTGACGTAGGAACATGGATTCTAAGTGGCGTCAGCAAGAGGCATAGATCCTCTAAAAACAGAAGGTTGAGCCTCTTTATGGTGAGAAAAGACAGGAGGCCGCCCCCTTTTACAGCAAGGGCATCTAAGGATTAAAAAAGCGACAGTTTCGCTCAATTGCCCTGACCAAGTATATAGCATGCGTCCTCGTAGATATGTTGACATGTTTAAATAAAAAAGCTGTATATACAAATTATTAAAGAACACTCGTACATGTTTTCTATTATCTGAAATTGTACCGCACTCTGACTTTGGACATCATGGCTTGAAGACGTAATATCCAAAAATAACAGACCAGCACACATATAACGTAACGTAACATAATAATATATAATCATCCCAACGCACAAGTGACAGACGCCTTTGTTGGAAAATAGTTTTAGTCACGATGGTTGTCTCCTTTGATTCGCTGCGCTTATCACAACCAGTGTGAGGTATTATGGTGATAGTTTTGATCCCGGAAGACCACAATAGCAACATGTTGTCAGTCAGTAGATTTCTCAATTATTAATTATTTAGACAGACCACCATCTGTCATTAGAACGCTAGGCCCTTGTTAGGTGTAGTATATAGCAATATGTCATTTTTAGGTGCACACTGGTTATCTCCCTCGATTCGCTACCGCTTATCAGCGGTAGCGAATCGAGGGAGACAACCAGTGTGCTTTAGTTTAGGGGCGTAGCATTACTTTTCCTGATTTATTGCCACAAATATCACGTTTCATTTCCACTAAAGCTAACAGGCCCTGAGGGTGTCTCGTCCCAGGGGAGATGCTATCGTTGAAAATTATTTGAATTTTCTGGCTCAGGGATTATACACAAAGCTGTCATGCCGCTGTGTGTCACAGTGCACGGGAATATGACGTACACACAAAATAATGCCCAAATTGACGAGACACGATGTAAACACGTTATGACCCGCTTTATGTCTTTAATAATAATAATAATAATAATAATAATCTCTCTCTCTTGGCTTGACTTCGCGAACGAAGATTCTATAGGGCTTGCCCACGTCGTCTGCAGGCATTTTCGTGGCTGCGGAGGCCAATCCGGGACAGGCAGGTTCGACCGCAGTGGCTGCAGGGGAAGGTCTGGTCAGGGTTCTGAGTTACGACAACTCTGTTTTTTCTTCTAAGCCGCTTGTCCTTAAGGTTAGCTCTGCGAGAGTCCTCAAAGGAGACGGCTGCCTTGTGAATGGTGGAGCGCCAGGTGTCACGGTCCGCAGCAAGCGAAGACCACTGGCGGTGGTCGATTTGGCAGGCACTAAGCGACTTCTTGAGACCGTCTTTGTATCTCTTCTTTGGTGCCCCTCTGTCTCGGTGTCCAGTGGCGAGCTCGCCGAACAGAGTGATCTTGGGTAGGCGATGATCCTCCATCCTGGAGACGTGCCCCGCCCAGCGAAGCTGTGTCCGCAGCAGCAAAGCCTCGATGCTCACAGTTTCCGCCTGTTCAAGGACCTCGACGTTGGTGACATAGTCACTCCAGTGAATGCTGAGGATGGTACGCAGGCAGCGCTGGTGAAAGCGTTCGAGGAGTCGTAGTTGGCTGCGGTAGTGGGCCCAGGACTCGGAACCGTACAGCAGGGTGGTGAGGACGACAGCTCTGTACACGCTGATCTTGGTGCCTTTTTTCAGCTGTTGATTGTGCCACACCCGCTTGAATAGTCGCCCGAAAGCACTGTTCGCTTTTGCCAGCCTGTTGTCCAGCTCCTTGTCCAGCTTGGCGTCTGACGTGATGATGCAGCCAAGGTAGGTAAACTGGTGTACAGACTTCAGTTCGGACTCGCCGATGGTGATGTGGGGAGGGCGATGCTCTTCATTGGGTGCCGGCTGATGAAGGACCTCTGTCTTTTTCAGACTGACCTCAAGTCCAAAGAGCTGGGCAGCATCTGCGAAGCAGGACGTAATGCGCTGCAAGGCTCTCTCTGTGTGTGCAACGAGGGCAGCGTCATCAGCGAAGAGCAGCTCACGAATCAGTTGGTCTAGGGTTTTCGTGTGGGCCTGCAGTCGTCTGAGGTTGAACAGGCTGCCATCGAGACGATACCTGATGTACACTGCGTCGTCATCGTCGAGGTCCACTGTGGCCTGCTTCAACATCATGCTGAAGAAGATGGTGAAGAGGGTCGGTGCCAGCACGCAGCCTTGCTTCACGCCGTTGCGAATGGGGAATGGTTCTGAGAGGTCACTGTTTAGTCTGACCTGGCCTTGCTGGTCCTCGTGGAGCTGGACGATCATGTTGAGGAACTTTGGGGGACAACCTAGTCGCTCCAGGATCTGCCACATACCTTGCCTGCTCACAGTGTCAAACGCTTTTGTTAGGTCGACAAACGTTACGTACAGCCCTTTGTTCTGCTCGCGGCACTTCTCCTGAAGCTGTCTCAGCACAAAGACCATGTCGGTGGTACTCCTGTTAATAATTACTCCTGTAATGTTATGTGTAATGTAATGTTACTCCTGTAATAATAATAATAATAATAATAATAATAATAATAATAATAATAATAATAATAATAATAATAAAGTTCAAATCAGTCTTGAACTGTCATGGTCGATCAATCTCTAACAGCTGGTACAGATTTTCATAGATACCTCCCAACGTTGCAAACCTCATTATAAAAGTATGAAAGTGCTAAGGCGCTCAGTCAGCCAGTTCGTTGAAGATAGTCTGAGCACATTCGAGACATGCCGCATTCTGATGCTGCACGTCTGGAATGAGTTAACTCATTCGCGGCCAGCCGCATCCGGATGCGCGGCTTATGCCGCGCATCCGATGCGGCTGGCCGCAAATGAGTTAATGCTGCATGAGTTAATGCCGCATTACTTGTTTCTGTTCATGTTTCCTTGTTTTTGAAGACGCATACAAATATTTCCTAGCGAACAACTTAAATAATAAAGTAGCAAATGCGTAGAAAACATGAATCCTCCCCACGCCCAAGCATCTAAACACATCAACTGCAATATGCATATGATTTCCAGAACTCCAGTGACGCAAGCTGCATGTAAAAGGTTTATTATCAAGTAAATCGGGTGATTGCAGCATGCCCATTTGCGCAGTAATATATTCACGAATCATGATATCGCCGACAGATGCCAAATGATGTGGTGTCTGATTTCATTTGTCATCTGTTTTTATTTGTTTATTTGTTTCTTTGTTTGTTTGTTGTTGTTGTTTCGGGGGCGTGATTCGCGACAAACCATCTTTGTGCTGAAAACACAAAATCTGTAATGGTCACACATCTCTCAAGGCACTAACCTACTCACTGTCGAGACAAACTGAACACCATCCAAGACTTCAAGAGACAAAGATCTTCATGAGCCCCGCAATTGCGGGGTCTCATGAGGATCTATGTCTCTTGATCACACCATCCTCGTTCCTTGCGCGCCCGGGGTGTGGCTCTTTGGCGTTGAATTCACAAAGAAACACACTATGCGACCAATGGCAATTAAGGGATGAATGTCCATATAAAACGTTCTGTTTGTAACAAAGTTTGGCCCGCACAAAGCATCCAGAAAGTGGACATGGCACAGCCCGAACGGAGAGCACCATAACCAAATTGACTACATCATGGTGAAGAGACGCTTCCAAACCAGTGTGAACATTGCCAAGACAAAAAGTTTTCCAGGAGCAGACATTGGAAGCGACCATGACTTAGTGATGATGACCTTCCGACTCCGCCTAAAGAAGGTCAACAAGCAGGGTCCCACCAGAATCAAGTTTGACCTCGAGAAGCTGAAAGACCCAGAGGTAGCGGAAGCCTTTCAGGCAAAGATAGGAGGAAAATTCGCGCCACTGCTACTTCTAGGTGCAGAAGACACGGACGTGGACACACTGATTGACACATTTAACACTGTTCTAACCCAAACAGCCAGTGAGATCCTTGGCAAACACCGACAAGCAAAGAAACCTTGGGTTACAGCTGACATCTTTGTCCTATGTGACAAGCGTCGAGAATTAAAGAAAAAGAAATCAGAGGTAGAAGGAGCTAAACAATACATGGAAATTAACCAGGATATCAAGAAAAGCATGAAAAAGGCAAAGAATAAGTGGATTGAAGATCAGTGTAAACACGTAGAAGAAAATCTGAACAAAAATAATAGCAAAAAAGCATACCAGCTGGTGAAAGACCTGACCAGTGTAAAACAAGGACGCTCCTCGATCATCCAAGATAGTGAAGGGAACTGTCTTACGGAAGACCAAGACATACTGAAGAGATGGACAGAGTACTGCTCAGATTTGTACAACCACCGAGCTGCAGGGGACCCAGGCATACTTGTCAACCCACCCGTGACCAACAATGGCAACTATCCCATCCTCCGAGAAGATTGATTGATTGATTGTACATTGCTTAACGTCCCGACAGCAACAAGGCTTTCTCAGGACGTGCCTGCACTGCTTGTGAAAAAAATAAACTAAACAGAACATTGAATGTATGTCGCCAGCCGGTCAAACACATTAAATAAACCTAACACATGGGGCCTAAATAAAGCCAAGACCATTTAGCAACACACATCCAATATCAAGAGCTACAGGCAGTGCAGACAGTAGGGAGAGTTTTAAAAAGGCAAATACAGGTGAATGGACAAAGGGTAGACAGAAACACATGCCCCAGAATAGAGAAAACCCACCCTGTGGGGCTGACCAGGGTGACCCTGGGAACTAAAAAATACCTAACCCCACCCAAGTCCCCCAGGGCAGACCCGGGTGGGGGTCCTCCGAGAAGAAGTAGAGGCTGCAGTGAAGTCGCTGAAAAAAGGAAAGGCAGCAGGAGCAGACAACATCCCTGCAGAGTTAGTCCAAGAAGGGGGAGAAGACACGATAAGCGCCTTACTAACAATCTGCAATAAGATCTGGCAGTCAGGGGATTGGCCCACACCATGGACCCAATCACTTATAATAACTCTCCCCCCAAAAAAGGCAACTTACATCAATGCCAGAACTATCGCACGATCAGTCTTATATCCCACCCAAGCAAAGTCATGTTAAAGATCCTACTGAACAGGCTGAAGCCACAGGCAGAGGAAATCATAGCTGAGGAACAGGCAGGCTTCAGACCAGGGCGCAGCACAACTGAGCAGATCTTCAACCAGAGAGTTTTATGTGAGAGACACCTCCAGCACCAGCAGGACCTCTATCATGTCTTTGTGGATTTTAAGAAAGCGTTTGACAGGGTGTGGCATGCAGCCCTTTGGTCCACCATGAAGCTATACAACATCAATGCCAACCTGATCAAAGTCATAGCAAACCTTTACAACAAGGCCACTAGCGCAGTCTGCTTCAACGGCAAAATAGGAAACTGGTTTAGGACTACAGTTGGAGTCAGACAAGGCTGCTTGCTCTCACCTACTCTTTTCAACATCTTCCTGGAAAGAATCATGACGGACGCTCTGAAAGTTCATGAAGGAACTGTCAGTATTGGAGGCAGAACAATCACGAACTTGCGCTTTGCGGACGACATTGATGGCCTTGCAGGAACAGAAAAGGAGCTAGCTCAGCTGGTGGAAAAGCTGGATAGTACATCCATTGCATATGGGATGGAAATCAGTGCAGAGAAGACCAAACTGATGACCAATAACGCCAGTGGCATTGGCACTGAAATCATGGTTGGAGGCCAAAAACTGGAAACAGTTAAGAAATTCAAATGCTTAGGAGCCATTGTGACAGATGAGGGATCAAAACCAGAAATAGTGTCCAGGATTGCGCAGCGCAGACAACAACAGCACTGACAAGATTGAAGACCATATGGAAGGACAGAAACATCACACTCTGATCCAAGATCAGACTGATGCCCTCCTTAGTCATCTCAGTGTTCTTGTATGCCTGCGAGTCATGGACCCTCACAGCAGACCTCGAAAGGAGGATACAGGCCACTGAAATGAGATGTTTTCGAAGGCTGCTTGGCATCTCATACAGAGATCACATCACAAACGAGGAAGTGGGAAGCAGAATCAGGCAAGCCATTGGGCCCTATGAAGACTTATTAGCCATTGTGAGAAAACACAAACTGAAGTGGTATGGGCATGTCACGCGTTCAGCAAGGCTTGCCAAAACAATCCTGCAAGGCACTGTGCAAGGAGGACGAAGGAGAGGAAGACAGAGGAAAAGATGGGAGAACAATATCTAAGAGTGGACAGGACTGAAGCTGGGCGATACGCTGAGAATGGCAGAGAACAGAGAGGAATGGAGGGAGCTGGTTGCCAAGTCATCAGTGGTGCCCCAAAGGTCGGCAAGACTACGGGATATAGATAGATAGATAGATTGTAACAAAGCCACACGCATCACACATGCCCAAAGGATGTACAATTTCTTGCATACATATGCTTTGAGATTAAAAAACCAAAACGTCTGGTCATCACACATTTCAGGAGTTGCAACACGAATCAAGTTTATCGTGACACCGTGACAACAACCACGCATGTCCCACCCACAAAAAGGAACACCGATGCCTAGAATCGACGTGGGAGCAACAACAACAACAACAAAATAATAATATTAAAAAATTAACACATTCGAGACGTGTCGCATCCGGATTCAGCGGCGTTATGCCGCGAATCCGGTTGCGGCACGTTTCGAAAGAGTTAACTCTACAATATACCATACCACAAGGTTTACTGCGCTCGCATCTGCGATTATATTGAATGTCTGTGAGCCGGTCTTTGATTTTGGACCTGACGGCTGTAAGCCGTAAGATCCCAAATCAAGGACCAGCACACATTCAGTAAGGTTCTAATTTGCGGCCCAGTGCGCACATAGCAAAATAAAGGTGTACGCGCTCGATCTCAATACCGATAATAGAGTTTGCGTGAAACGCGATGATGGTCTGAAAAGTATTAAATGGAGATGCGTGTGATACTCCCAAAGTGATGCTGCACATCTATGCATCATTTTAAAAAAATCTTAACGCAGATGAAAAGGCCTCTAAAACAGAAAAAAAAAAAAAACAATAATAATAAAAAAATTAAGTTAAAAAAAAAAAAAAACTTGCGCCAATCATTCGATGCGAAATTTTGTTGTCTCACACAATCTACATCATGTGCCACAGGTAGACCGCAATTTATATTTCAGGCAACTTCAACAATTTAACCCCTTCACTCCCCGTACAATATGAACACCACCCAGCTACAAGAGGGCATAGATCAGCAGTTGCAGAGGCTCATGAGTGTCTGCACTTTTTGCTGAAACCACTTTATATCCACACATCTTTTACGTTGAATTTACAAAGATTTCAGACGCACAACCCGCGTCTTCGGGCAGCGAAGGTGTTATACTCGCTAAGACCAGAAGTAAACATCTGAGTAGGTGTCCACGGCAGACTTCATCGAACAACGTTGTACGACACTTCCGCATCAACTGGTGCGGGGCGCAGTGCATGAGTTAAACCCTGATAATTAACTAACTGCATGCACAAGGTAGTCTGCGTCGTAGAAGTTCAAGTTTTGTAATACGGCAATGTGCAGGAAGAGAATCCTACACGAATTATGTCCCCTTCGGAGACGCTGTTGGGTGGGGGGAGGGGGGGAGAGGGGAGGGAGAGGGGGGAGGGGGAAGTGGGGGGGGGGGGGCTGGACATAACTCATCTAGGCTTCCTAGTCCTGTTGTCGTCCAGCTTTCCACAGGTTGATGATGAAGACGAGCTGAAGATAGCATCATTTGCAATTTACTAATGGGACACAGGTAGCAATGGGAGTTCATTCTCTTCAAAATGTGTTGGCCTAATATTTACGTCATGGTCTGTGCTTTTGGACCTTACGGCCAAAGGCCGTAAGGTGCAAAATCACAGACCATCACACGTGAACGGACGATTGTAACAACAACAAAAAATCTGGCGAAGCGTGGCAACACCTGTAGTTTGGATGCTATTCCCTCATGCCGACATTTCATGAGATTCAGCCCAAACAGTGCCCGAAAAAAATGTGAACGCCACCCAACTGCAAGAGGTATAGATCCTCATGAGTCCCCGCAACTGCGGGGGCTCATGAGAATCTATGCCTCTTGCTGACACCACTTTAAATCCATGGGCTTGTAGTTTTTGTTGTTGTTGGGAGGTTTGAATTAATGAAGATCGCAAAACCACAATCTGCGTCAACTGGCACTAAAGTGGTTATAGCCAGATGAGATGACCTGAACTAGGGGTATAAATCAGAGAGTGTACAGATAAAATATCATTGCAAAGAATCTCTTCCATGGAAAACAGAGGCTTGCATAGACTTGTTTATGTAGCGAAGAATGGTTAAGCGAGACAACACAATTGAATCAATCGAAAAAGGTCTTTCGCAGAGAATGCTTCCTTTGACAAATGATTTCACTCACGGAAACTATTCAGGCTTTATTATTTAGTGAAAGAATAGTTTTGGGGAGACCGAAAACTGTCATTTTTATGAAGACCTATTGCAGGGAATTCTTTCATTGACAGTAGGTTTCGTCTTCTGAAAAGACTTGTTCAGAAAAAGTTGTTTAGGGGGGGGGGGGGGCAAAAACAAGTGAATTTCCGTGGATTTCATCTATAAATACTACTTAGTTTAATGGTGTGGTGCGGCATAGTGAACTGAATTACAGTCTGTTGAGTTTTTTCCCCCTAATAGCAAAAAGTCTTCGGGGCCACGACGGCCGCAGTGGGCCCGACGACCTTTGCTTAATCTGTTATTTTCAGGACGTCGGATGTCGTTTTGCGCCCTGCCGTGAGATGACCTTAGTTGCCTGCTCGACGTTCAACCCAAATAACTAACTAACTGTTTGTGCCAGCAAACTGGTCGTGTTTGTTCGCTTTTATCACTTGTATGATTTAGTAGTAATTTAAATCAGCGTTGATCTGTACACGTTTCAACTTTCATAATACCGCCACCAACATGTCAAACATTTTGTTAAAAAGACACTGGACTCATATTATGTTCGTACCGTTACTCATTTTGCTGAAGTGTTCATATCCAGTCAGATCGAGTCTCTCCGGCGAAAATGTGACCATGACTTTCAGCATAGGTTCAACGGCGGAGCCTTCTTCTCCCGCACCACTGACTTCACTGGACTCTCATCACGACAACCTGTCCATGACGACCCCTCCCGGTCCTCCATCAGTTCACCTTGTTACGGCCGCCCCTCCCTCTCCACCACATGTTGACCAGACTATGCAACCCCCTCCTACATCATCTCACCAGAGTACGCCTCCGCTTTTTCCTTCAACAATTAACCCCCTTATGCATGCTGCCACCGGTATTGTAAACAGTACCGGTTGTAGCATGCCCAAAGGGGTTAGCCAAAGTGCAGAGCTTTCTCCCAAACCATTTTACCAGAACGTGCCTCTTACTCCTCTCCCTCAAATTAGCCATTCCACTCCGGTTCCTTCTCCTCCCCCTCAGATCAACCCATCCGCTCTACTGCCATCTCCTTCTCTTCCAGCATCAGTTCACCCAGCTACGTTGGATTCAACTTCGACTCCCTTTCCACCAATATCTCAGACTACAGATCTTCCACCTACACCTCCGACTCTGCTTCCATTTCCCCCTTTTCCTCCTGCCCCTCCTAACTACTACCCCAATGGAGAACAGTCTACTGCGGATCAAGGCACAAACAGCTTGCATGACGAAACACTCCCACAATACATCTCGCTCTTCAACGCTACACAAAACGAGAGGGAGTTCTGGCGTCAAATTGCGGATGAGTATTTTAGATACTGCAAACTGTCCTGTAAGACGGGAAATAGCGCCCGTGAAGGGGCAGGAGGGCTCAGAACGTGTGACGACTGTTACTGCGACGAAGCTTGCTTCGTTTACGGCGACTGCTGTCCAGACAAGTACGCAGAGGTGGGTCACGGGCCCGTGGAGAGTGAACTGGGGGACAACGTGCGCTGTGAAGGGACAGGCTACGGACCCGGATTGCCGCGACCTTATTTAATGGTATCTGCGTGCCCTGCAGGTTTGTACGACTTCTTTCTCAGGCTGAGTAGGGCTAGCCCATTTTACCCCATAGAAAACGCATTTTAGTGCATTAATGCTTAACTCATTCAGCCCCGACACACCACAGCAAGATATGGATCGATCATATGAATCGACCAAGATAGTTCAAGGGTGGTGGGAGAATAGCTTGGCGCCCAAAGGCATAAAGCTATTCTGGCACCACCCTTGACCTATCATGGTCGATCTGGGTCCTAAGTTGTAATGCCGACTTCAGAGGACAATCTCAAAATGTTGGGATTCCGACCAAATGAATCAATGAGTTAAAGTGAGGCGAGTGTAGCGTTTCCTGGGAAATGCTATAGTCGCCTCTTACACGGTGTACGGCATGCGACGGGATTTATGACGGATCAAGTATGATGATTCTCAAGGGTGCTGCCAGATTTGCTGTGAGTATAGCTTTGGGTAACCTTTTGAGATCACCAGTTGGAGATATGTATTATCAGGTAAAATGGTGTAGATCTTTTAGTAATGGAATTGATGACCTGTCTCCAGCTGCAACAAATCCGCCTCATCAATCAAAGTGAGTGTCACTATCTATCTATCTATCTATCTATCTATCTATCTATCTATCTATCTATCTATCTATCTATCTATCTATCTATCTATCTATCTATCTATCTATCTATCTATCTATCTATCTATCTATCTATCTATCTATCTATCTATCTATCTATCTATCTATCTATCTATCTATCTATCTATCTATCTATACCCCGTAGTCTTGCCGACCGTTGGGGCACCACTGATGACTTGGCAACCAGCTCCCTCCATTCCACTCTGTTCTCTGCCATTCTTAGCGTATCGCCCAGCCTCAGTCCTGTCCATTCTGAGATATTGTCCTCCCATCTTTTCCTCTATCTTCCTCTCCTTCGTCCTCCTTGCACAGTGCCCTGCAGGATTGTTTTGGCAAGCCCCGTGTGAACGCGTGACATGCCCATACCACTTCAGTTTGCGTTTTTTCACAATGAGTAATAGGTCTTCATAGGGCCCGATGGCTTGCCTGATTCTGCTTCCCACTTCCTCGTTCGTGATGTGATCTCTGCATGAAATGCCAAGCAGCCTTCGAAAACATCTCACTTCAGTGGCTTGTATCCTCCTTTCAAGGTCTGCTGTGAGGGTCCAAGAACACCGAGATGACTAAGGAGCGCATCAGTCTGATCTTGGAGCAGAGTGTGATGTTTCTGTCCTTCCATATGGTCTTCAATCTTGTCAGTGCTGTTGTTGTCTGCGCAGTCCTGGACAGTATTTCTGGTTTTGATCCCTCATCTGTCACAATGGCTCCTAAGTATTTGAATTTGAGAATTTGTATTTGAGTGTCACTAGTTGCAGTAAATGAATGGCTCTTTGAAAAACGAAGTTTAAGATCCTGGTAAGTAATTATGGGACACTGGCAGAGCGCCTGAATTGATCAGTGTTCAGGGCGTACTCCATAGGCAATAGCTGTCTATGTCCCCTATACCTCGCCCTATTATAGCTGTCCATTATCACTCCCGCGAGGCGGACGTTAAACTCAGAATCAATCAATCAATCAACCAATCAATCAATCAAACAAACAAACAATCAATCAATCAATCAATCAATCAACCAATCAATCATCGAAATTCATCGGCCGAGCTGAGCAACTCGGTGTCGTTTATTCGCATAATGGCGGCAGGTGGGAGTGGGGTCGGTTCCATCGTTTAACATATTCGAGACGTGCCGCATCCGGTTACGCGGCTTAGTGCCGCGTATCCGGATTCGGTACGTCTTGAATGAGTGAATCTCTGTATTCTTCTCAAGACGTGAGTATAAAGGATGCTCGTTAATTTTATTTTAATTTTGAATACTATGTCACTCCCACGCCGGGAAATTTTGTTCCTGCTCCTGGCGCCATGCTAATTGGGCAATACCCTTGAACTACCATGGTCATCCAATCTCTCACTGTAGTGTCACGGCTAAATACATTTTATACAAAATTCTGTCAAGGTGCTCCCAACACAGACGCTGTCCAACGTTGCCAAAACGGAGAGAACCTTCACTGGAATTTCACACAGCCTGTGACGCATCCCTCAGACTTCGTCACTTACAAAAACAGACACTGCGCTCAGTGCAATGGCGTCACTCACTCCGCCTCATCCTTCATTCCTTGGGACGTGGCCATCATCATACACGAAACAAGCTCCTTGAGCGGCCTCACGACAAGCGAGGACATTTTCCAGAAAGTCATGTCGGACGGGGTGAACGAGCTGGTGTACAACTGCTCCCAGTCCCTGCAGCGCCATTGTCGCCCTTGCAGGCCATCGATACAGCGATGCGACTTGGGGCTCTGGCGGGATTTCGACCCAATGGTGGAGAAGGCTTGCGTTGCATTTTCTGCTCCTGCCATCAAGAATCCTGGATGTTAGTATACCATTTTATACAGAACTACCGCAATACCGTGGAGCGAGTAATGCTGAGGCTGATCTAGGTACGCCTCAGCATTACTCGCTCCACGGTATCGAGGTATTGGATACAACGCAGACAAGTCCCTACCCACAGTTGCAGGACACTTTTCTAAGCTAGCAACTGCCAACCAACTGTCTTTAACCTACTTTGTTCGCTTCGAAATAACCGTGCCATTTCTCTGCTTACTCAACGACAAACGACGTCAATGAAAGTTGACATTTCATATCATCTCTAAAGTCAGTGCGCATCATTTGTTTTGTTTTTTTAATATGACTTGTCTCAGTATGAAGTTATTTATAGTAAACGAGTAAAAGAAATTCATCACAAGAACAACGAACATTTTCATATGAAAAAAATAATAAACAGATTGTAATTAGGTACATTTTTGACGTGATGGAATTTCCTCCAGAGTCATGGGTTCCTTCCCGAGCAGTTACTCAAGTTAAGCCGTAATAGACTTCTTTTAACCGTTCTGCTTTCCCCGCTTACAGTTTTTGTCAAAAACTGTGCATGCCCCGTGAGCAAGATGGTCTTAGGCAGACGCCACCCTGAGAAGGCCTAACTAAGTCTGACGTCGCTCCTAAAACGTTGAGCTTACTGTTTTTGTGTAAATGTATTCTGTTCTCTGATTATATGGCTCCCAGGTATCGGTAGATGCTAAGGTTGATCTGTAGGTATATTATGACATACAAAACTACAATATTATACTTTGTACCCAAATCCATTCGGATTTCTTGACTTCTTTGACACATGTATATTTAGCTGATATATTGAATAATAAGCAAAATTAATATTCATGAATTTGCTTGATATATACTTTCCTTCCCAAATCCTTTGCAGGCACCAAAACAATCAATCTTGATACTTCCATTTGTCAAAACGGAAACGCGAAATATGCTCATACAACATTAACGAGTTCCGTATAAGCAGTAGTGATGAAATACTTCTTAGTGAACGTACGCTCGAACGCAATTTCTTTCCAATACACACTCCTGAACGGAGAGCAGACGCCAGGAAACGAGCGAAACGAATCGCTGCAATAGTGAAATTGTCAAGACACCCGCTTGCGATAGCGACAACCCGAAAAAAGGCAAAATAAACAAACCTGCTGGTATTTTCCTCCCTTATCGGTGATCTAATCAAGAGCAGAAGCACTGATTTTTTTTTCATATTCATAATCATACGAATCTGTGCGCTCAGTCGATATTCCAAAACGCAGCCGTCTGCCAATCACATGTTTTGTCTGAACACCGCATTCAGCAACAAACTAGAGGACTAAAGTTTTGTTATAGACTGGGTACATAAATTGTATTGACCCAAATTATGCTTGATGTAGTGCCTATAACCGACAGATGCGATTACTTGACCCAGATCAAAATGTCCTCGTCTGACGACTCGGATATTTGGATTCGGGGCTCGTAATCATATCTGCAGGTTATGGGCACTATATCAAGCAAAATGTGGCTTAATATAATATAATTTATGGTAAAAATCTGGTTCTTAGGCCCCCATTTTTCCCCAGAATTATTTTTCCCCTTTGTGATGGGTGTGCTGGAAATTAATTTTTGCAAAGATTTGGACGAAGAGAATTTACTTCATTTCTGTCAAAGTAAACATTCCCCGGTTGATCCTACTTGACACATTCACCTTTAACACACATGTACCTGGTGGCTGCATGCATAATAAGGGCTTTAAGGCACCATATATCAGTTTCAGACCATTGGTGAAGTAAGCGCTAATAATATACGAGCCCAGGGGAAATCGGGCCGACGTCGGCCCGAGGTTATTACTTTTGCTTACTAGTTAGCTCATTCGCGAACAGCCGCATCCGGATGCGGCTGGCCGTGAATGAGTTAAAGCATGTGATGTTAATTATGTCGCTTATTATAATAAATCGGTCAAAATATATGCCGGCCACTTTGAATATATATCCAGAATTGCCTGACGTTTTTATGAATGTCGCCTTCGGCAAAAAAATTACGATTTAATTTTTTTCAATGAATGCTACAACATTCTAAACGTTCAAAGAAAGTTCCCCTAAAAACAAAAAGATCGATTAGAAAGGACAAAGACAACGCAATTTTTTTTTCAATAAATTGTGTTGTCCTTGTCCTTTCTAACATTTCTTTCTTTTTTTCGGATTTTTATTTTTCATTTGACACGCTTGGCAGTCACCTTTCTGGTCTGGATTCTGAACATGCAGATTTGTACGAGCTGAGGTACAGAAATCCCTTCTGCTACCTGTGCAACACCGACATGTCGTGGGAACACCTCGTCAACGCCGTCGAGTTGCCCGGCTCGAGCGGACCACCCAAGACTCCCCCGATTCTCATGCTTCTAGACCTCAGCAATGTGGCGTCTCAGGACAGCGAAACACCGGCAGAAGTAAAGACGAAGTGTCCAGAATCGGAATTTTTCGATTCGTACTTGGTAAGCTCATAACCGGCTCTTTCTGGGATGCAGGCAGGCTCGGTACGCCACAATTTGACGTCACACGCAGTGAACGCTGCGTGTGACGTCAAATATATAACGTATCGTAGCTGCCTGCGTCCCAACCAGCGCCAATTACTTACTTATTTAACTCATTCGAGACTTGCCGCCTCCGGATACGCGGCATAAGCCGCGTTTCCGGAGGCGGCACGTCTCGGATGAGTCAACTCCTCTCCTGCCATTGCCACCAAATCTTCAAAGTGTAGCGCAGACAGGGGCTGGTAAGGGTCTGCATTTTGTTGGTGATTTGTTTCGTGACCCACCAGTTTTTGTAAACCGAACAGGTGAACGACTTCACGTCGGTGTTGAAATGAGGAACTTGGTTTTGGTGGAAAGGACTCTAGATGGTCTTGGTGGAAAGGGTTTTGGAGTTTTATAATCTGACGTGGCACGCAGAGAACATTGCGTGTGGCGTCTGCTTAATGCGTATGGTAGCTGTGTGCATCGAGTTAGTGCCAAGTAAGGTGTAATATCACCTACCTGTGCCCGTTTGCGTCTTTTCACGTGAAAACGTTAGCATGTGTACAGTTCTGTGATTTTGGACCTTATGGATTTAGGTCGTGAAGTCTAGTATCACAACCAGCAAATATATTCCGAAATGACAGTATTAAAAGATGAAATAGAAATGTTGGCCAGACAACAAGATGTTACTGAAAATAGTAGTTAAGGTTTTCGGCGCAAGAGTGTGGCTGCGCTTTTGTAAAGCCCATAAAGGACGTGCGGAAATCAAAAGTATACTCAGAGGCAATAAAAACGCAAAAATGTCGGTAAATGTACCCGCAAACAAAGAGCCGCTTTGACAACAGAACAAGAAAATTATATTTGTTGTTTACTTCAGATGTTCAGCCGACTGTCTGAGCTAACTTCGCAAAAAATGAAAGAGTTATCGCCAGTAGCTACCTTGGAGGACACAGGGTTTCATTAGCGGTGAAAATTAGTAAAACTGTACACACTCTGACAAGCAATTTTTTGTGAGATGTTTTAGTACACATAGTGTGTGGATTACTTATGATGTTATTAACTGCCTCAAAGGAAATTTGGCTCACAAAATTCACTAGAGAACTTCCGGTGCACATCATTTTCCTAATAAATCGTATTTTATTTAATGTGAATTACTTTCAAAACATTTTTGCATGCTCCAGTGATTGACACAGAGATAAAGAACACACCCATAGCATTTGATCAGGTAAATATAGCCGCTAACCTAAAAAATAAAGATCTTATTGATTTTCATCTTTATAGGTCATGTTGATTTTGTAGGTGCTTTTGACGAACGAAAGTAGGTCAAGACCAAACAGGCCAAATTTTCATTCACACGGGCCCTAGTGACACTGCACGTTCGTTGGCTTTCAGCTGTATCCTCTGCAGATGCTCCCCATTTCATTTTCAATATACCGTGATGGTAGGGTCACTGATGACGTCATAAGTCATTGATGTGAGACTGATTTCGAAGACTAAACATTACATTTACACGATACTTTATAACATTTTCTAATAAATGACGTCAAAATAACCCGGATTAAAGCACATTTACGAAGAAAAGCGCTGTGGTAAAAAAAATTCGCGTTTTTATTATCAACTGGTTTAGGTCAAACTGAATGTTTCTCAACTCAAAGAGTGGTTTAAAAGCTAGGACAAGCATGCGATATCGCATGTTTGTCCGGACTTTTAACTCATTCGCGGCCAGCCGCATCCGGATGCGCGGTATAAGCCGCGCACCCGGATGCGACTGACCGCGAATGAGTTATTCCACTGTTTCAGTCATACACCTGCACATTTGGACTATTATAGACCAGCGAGTAAGTTCTGAGAGTACTGCTTTGCTTTATTTCCAGGACTCCTGCAGACGAGTGTCTTGTTCATCGGGCAAGAGTTTTGTCTCTTCTGGAAACGGGACGTGTAAAAGTGCCTCCACGGATACCAACCTTTTCGGCTACAAGTTCTGCCATCGGTCATCCATGGCCAGCATCCAAGACGTCGTGGACTTTTTGTATGATCAGCATCGCTTTGGCTTTTACAATGACATTATGACGGTTCTGGAGGATTACAACTTGATCTTGTGGGACATTGAAGTGCATAAATACCTTCCTAACAAAGACGACGAAGAACGAGGCATGTTTTTTGTAGTTTCTAGAGTCTTCTCGCCTATTCCGTTTGACCGTGATGTTCTGGATGATACAATTCTCGCTGGTATGGAAGACATAACAAACAGAGTGTCAGGTATACTGCACCTGCCAGTGCTAAAACCAGCACTGACGTGTTCAGATTCCGTGTTTAAAATCCTCGAGAAAAACAATTCTACGACTGTCGAGGGTACAGTGGTCTTTATGTATTACGTGGCAGGTGAGTATTTTAGTCCTCTTAGGGCTTTGGCTAAGAGTATAACCTACCTGCCTGTCACGCAGCAGCTCGTGTGCCCGTCAGTGTTGCTGGAACCGTGCGATGTTACATTTGATTCTGAAACAGAGCAGCTGTTCTTGAAGCATGCCGGACGAAGTGTCTCTAGTAAGTTCTTCTTTGTAACAGAAGAGCATAATGCTTTGGTTTGTTTGGACCATTACCAGGATCGTGTTGAGGTGTCTGTACAGAAGGAGGTGAGCGTGGAGGGCGAAATTCTACAGCTTGTTGACAAAGTGTGCGTGGCGATGTCGCTCTTCTGTCTCTGTGTGTCCTTTCTTTTGTACTGTCTTCTTCCTGATCTTAGGTCAATAGCCGGCATCAACAACATGGTTCTCATTGTGTCTGTCTTCTGGGCTCAAATTTTCCTGCAGCTTGGTCCCCACGTGCCGTCTGATAACTGGCTGTGTCAGGCTGTGGGCGTGCTGACCCACTGGCTGTGGCTATGCGTGGTGTTTGCTCAGAACGCCTGCACCTTCCACATGTTCTACACGCTGTCCTTCCCGCTCAGGTCGCACGCCGCCAACACCAACGTGCGTGTCATGGCCACTAGGTACATCGCCTACGTCCTGACCACGGCCTCTATTGTCGTCGGGGTCGTTGTCGCATGGCAGATGGCGGTGGAGGGCAATAGCGGTTATGGAGGAAACACCTGCTACATCCTCACCTCAACAGTTCGTATCGCCATGTTTGCGGCACCCCTCGCTCTCACGGTTCTTGCGAACGTGGTCTTGTTTCTGTTTACTATCGCTAGACTCCGCTCTCTTCCAGCACTGAGCAGTACCCACTCAAACAAACTGAGCATGCTTCTCTACACCAAGTTGTCCGTCTTCACCGGCCTGACCTGGCTGTTTGGCTTTCTGGCTACGGGCCTGCAGTCTGTGGCGCTCAGTTTCGTCTTTGTGGTGCTGCAGGACTTTCAGGGGCTCTTCGTCTTTCTGGCTTTCCTGGCCAACAAGCGCGTGCTGACCATGGTGAAAGAACGGCTGGCGGGGAGTGGGGCTGGCAAGACAAGCCCGGGCAATGCAAGCACCCATACAAAGACCAAGGCAACCGTCTATACAGCAGATGGCCACACTCGTCCACGCAAAGGGTTCTGCGAGCGTCTGGAACCAATCAGTGCTTGAAGACGGACTGAACACGTCGGTCTGGTCGAAGTGACCGTAATGCTTATCCCTAGATCAGGAATAGCACGAAGTTGACGTGTTCACTGGCTTATGCGCACACGAAAGACCCATGTAAATGTTTCTTTTAAAGGGGTTAACTCATTCGAGAGGTGTCGCATCAGGATACGCGGCATACAGCCGCGTATCTTGATGCAGCAATGTGTTAAAAATATAAGGTCAGTCTTGACAGGTCAGTCTCGAGAGTCAGTATGACTAACCTACCGTAAGATGAACATCGTTAGTTGTGGTGAATATATATGATGACGTGTACTTCGTTTGGTAGAGCCAGGAGCAGTAAATGAACATGTTTACTCACACGAGACGTTCCGCGCCCGGATACACGGCTAATGCCGCCTATCCGGGCGGGGTACGTCTTCAATGAGTTAATAAATGAACAAAAAACATATACAAATGGAATGGAAAATAAAATAATACATTGCGTGTGATCACTAATTATTGTCTTCCATAGAGCGATGGTGTTTCGTTGTGGCCTAATTAATCTTGACACAAGTGTCATGTACCAACACAGTGTATCGGTCTGTAATTTTGGATCTTCCGGTTATAGTTTAGAGCCGAAATAGGTCGAATTCACAAACAGGCACACAGATACAGATGATCTATGGTTTCAGTCATCTGTCATGATCCAGTGGCAGATAAGTAGACAAGTCTGGACATTTTCAACATGATTTTGTCCCTTGTAATAGCAAATCAAGCAGATACAGCCGCGAAATACGCTTAACCTTTCACCGCAGAGAAATGTGAACACCACCAAACTGCAAGAGGTATAGGTCCTCATGAGCCCTCGCAGTTTCGGGGACTCATGAGGCTCTATGCCTCTTGCAGCAGTTACTTTGTATCCATGTTCCTTTAACTCATTGTGCCCGAGGAACAAAAAAAAAAAACAAAAACATTTTGAAGTTATCCTCTGAGTACTGCATTACAATTCAGGGGACAGATCGACCATGATAGTTCAAGGGTGGTGGCAGAATAGCTTGGCGCCTATAGGCGCCAAGGTATTCTGCCACCACCCTTGAACTATCATGGTCGAACCATATTTTGCTGTGGTGTGTCGCGGGCAGAGTGTGAATTTACAATGATTTAACATGCAGTCTTGCGTACACTGGCAGTTAAGGGTTAAAAATAAAATCTCATGAAACGCGCAAAAAGCAGCATACACAATAGCACAGGAGGATCGAGTGATATTTTGTGAATGCATACAGAAATGTCACCACAATTACCCAATACCGCGCACATGAATTTGCGCAATTGCATACGTGACTTATAACGCTTGGGTTATCGGACAAAATATTCCCCCGAGTGGCTTTTATCGAATGTCTTCTGGGAGCATTAATGTTCACCTTGCATTTTTGGATTCATATCGTGAAGTTGTTGACAGCATAAGTTTTATTTTGCGACTGTTTTCGTTTTTCATTCTGGGGTTTGTCGTAGATGACAGAAAGATCGGCCATGATAAACCAGAGAGTGTCTAATTAGTAGAACGCCTCGAGAGGCCAAAAAACAACAACAACAACAAACGACTAGTCAGACAACATTCTTGAGATATGCACTAAAGTATTAATTAGTACAAATTTAATTTGATTTAAGAAAAAAAAAACTTGGGTATCTTGTTCAGATCCTTTCTTTCTCGACGTTTATGCATTGCTTAGTCGATGAATGTAGAATGTGATCGTTGTCGATCTGGAAAGGAAGAAAGGGTAGATGATAACAGCAACTCCCTCCCCCTCCCCCTCCCCCCCCCCCCTTGCCCCCCCCCCCCCCCCCCGCCCCCTACGCACACACACACAAAGAAGAAAAAGATAGAAACAACAACAAAACCAAATTTTAAGAAAAGCAACAAGAACAAAATATAATTTGAAAAAAAAAAAACCCAAACAAACGCGATAAACGCAACAATAACACAACAAAAAACAAAGGCAACAACAAACAATAAACCAACCAACCAAATAAGAATTAACTCATTCGACACGTACCGTCCCCGCATACGCGGCT
>BTPG01000005.1:88384899-88589899 GCA_036245525.1 Semisulcospira habei | reverse complement strand
CCTAAATCTAAAGATCTTAGTAAAATTAATAATTTTAGGCCCATATCACTTCTACCTGTTCTGTCCAAGCCCTTAGAACGGCATATTCACAAGCATCTATCTATATACCTGGAAAGCCGAAAATTAATCTATTCACTGCAGTCGGGCTTCAGATCAGAACACTCATGTCACACTGCGCTGATACGGATGATAGACACCTGGTTATCTTCCATCAACGACTCAAAACTTACAGGAGTCATGTTTCTAGATTTTCGTAAAGCCTTTGATCTAGTAAACCACGAAATACTGATCAAGAAAGTATCCATGTATACCAACAACTCGGCGTTGTTTCTCAAATCCTATTTCGAAGGTAGAAAACAAAAGGTATTACTAAATGGCTCATACTCGAATCAATGGTTAGTGAAGCATGGCGTACCACAGTGCTCTATTCTTGGTCCCCTTTTATTCTGCTTGTTCATAAATGATCTTCCTCTTGCGATAAAAAAAATGAAAGCGTTACATGTGATATGTTTTCAGATGATGCTGCTGTACACACGCCAGATAAGGATATATCAAACATCAATTCACGACTGCAAAACACACTGCAAGATATTGATGAATGGTGCAGTCATAATATTATGATTTTAAACCCGGTAAAAACGGAGAGCATGGTAATTAGCACCCGCCAAAAACACCAGCTTGGCTCTCTCTCACTCAGTCTGTCCCTCCAAGGCAAAACCATCAGCCAAGTTACTAACCATCGCCTGCTAGGAGACACGGTGGACAACCAGCTTAGGTGGCAGCCACACATCAGTAATGTTTGTAAAATTGTCTCCAGAAATCTGTACATCTTAGCCAAACGTAAACACATTACTGATATGGAGACACGTCGACTGTTCTTCAATGCCCATATTAGATCGCATATAGACTATGCTTCTACTGTGTGGGATGGTTCGAGCGATGTCAATTTGAAAAGATTGAACTCTCTACATCGGAGAGCTGCCAGACTAATACTCCCTGATCCCAGCTTAACTACTGACCAAAAATTGGCAGCCTTAAAAATTCTGCCCCTGAAAGATCATCTAATTTACAATAAGGGAATGGTTATGTTCAAGGCATTAAACGATAAGCTACCCCGATATATCACATCGCTATTTACGGTCCAGTCATCAACATACTCCAGATCAAGAAAATCGCTTATTGTGCCGCGACCTAGAATTGATCTCTATAAAACGAGTTTGACGTTCTCTGGCTCTAGTCTTTGGAATGCCTTGCCTAGAAACGTCACGACATCAGCTACTTTCTCCTCGTTTAAAGTCAGTCTCATCAAGTACTTATTTTTGTCAGCAGCATCCCCGTGACTGTGCACATATTGAAAAATACTATTTCTCATTAGATCATTAATTGCGTGTATCACAGGTTTCGATGACTCATATTTATTCGGTACAGTTTGTATGTAGCCAGCTACTCATTTAACTGACTAGCTTAACGTTATAAGCCGCGTAAGCGTGTGTATGCACGTGTGTGTGTGTGCGTGTGCGTTTGTGCGTGTGTGTACGTGTATATTAGAGATAGAGAGTGGCGTGCTCAAATGTGCATGCGTTATGTATGCGTATTAGGTTGTGTGTATTTTTATTATATTATTTTAATTAAACCTCACAACATGTCATTATGCCCGACCAGTAAAGTTGGTAATTCCTATGTCACTTCCCCCTTACATTTTTTTTTCTTCTTCTTCATTTTTGGCTTGTGCTGTGTCATGTAATTTTTTTTTCCCTTTTCATTAGTAGAATACAATTAGGGGTGCGATAGTAACTCTGTAATCAGTAGATTAGCAACGGCAAGTTCGGAAAATGGTTGTTACTACCAAAACTTTTACCGTTGTCAAATAAAGGATCATTGTCATTGTCATTGTCATTCTCTCTCTCTCTCTCTCTCTCTCTCTCTCTCTCTCTCTCTCTCTCTCTCTCTCTCTCTCTCTCTCTCTCTCTCTCTCTCTAGTTTTCAATGCTACTGTCTGTCTGTGTTAATATTCATTAGTTGCACGAATCGCAGCCACACAGACTCTCACTGTTACTTGTGACAATTGCTGAAAACTAATTTTCTCCGGATTTTAATCTTTTGTTGATTCGGGGTGTGAGACTGTGCCATTGAAGAGTACCTGGGATATTTTAGTCCCCACGGACGTGTGTAAGCCTTCTGGAGGCCTATTCCCCTGCGTACAGTGATTACGCCTCTAGTCTTTGTTTATTGTGTTTATTGCACTTAGAATAGTTTAGTTAGTGATTTTATACTTTTTATTGTATCATTATTATTATTTTCTATTTGGCACGTGTTACGGATACATTCTGTTGATTTTCTTCTTTTTTGTTTTTCCACAAACACATTGACTTTGCGTGAAATGAGTGGCGTAAAACTCAAGACGAAAGATCTCCGCATTGGTCATCTCAATATTTACCATCTTTGCAATAAGTTGCCTGACATATGTGTTTATCTAAATGGAGCAGACCCGTTTCATATTTTTTGACTGTCTGAAACACGTCTCAATTCAAATGTATCAGATATATCCATCCAAGTTCCTGGATTTACTGTCATGAGACGTGATCCTACGGCCCATGGACAGACAGGATTAGCTGTGTTACGATTGTGGTTGTGTTATCCTGTGAGAGCGTACATGTGTTATTCGTAGGTAACGATATGTTGTTTATTTGAGCTATCACGGTTTTGATTTCGTACCTTTTTAGTAAGATTTTCTTTTGTTCGTGAGTAGAGCCGATTTCGTTTTGTTGTGTTTAGTCCGGTGCGTTTTGGAAGGGTCGCACTGTCTAGTGGCCTCGTAAGTGTCACGTCGGTTAGTTGACATCTGACATCGCTACATTTTCGTTACTTTTCCTGTGCGCGTGTAGTGAGCAGCTTTTATTTTGTTTGGTGAATGTTCTCGTACCTTTTTGAGCTATCATAGCTAGGGATACCATACTTTTATGTGTCTTTATTATATGCTAGAATTTAGAGCTGAAGTGAGCAGCCGTGTTTTTGTAGCCTGATATATTGTTTCTGGAAAGTTTATGTTAATGAGTTTCGGCTGCGTGTTCCGTTCTGATTGGTTGAGTTCATGATTTCCGTAGAAGATTCTAGATTTTGATAGTGTATATAAGGAGGGCGCTGGGAAAGCCCGTTAGTACATTGTCTTGCTTTGTCAGTTGTAGAGACACGCAGTTTATTGCGAGAGACTGCTGTGTATGAGAAACTTTGAGTCGTAGTGAGGACATAGCAGAAGAGACTTTGTATTCAGTAGTTTGTGCATTTGAAAGAGCATTACTGTGAGGATATCGCATCGCTGAATTAAATATTGTTGGAACTGTTACTCCAGTTTTGTCTAGATCCTTAAGCCACGGTTGACGGATTGCAGCTGAATGAGGTCTATTTAAAAGAACTCTACGTGCGTGTGTGTCTGGTGTGTTTATCATACTTCGACTACAACTCCACCACGTAACATTTTGGCGACCCCGACGAGACATCTTCAGTTGGTTCAGTGGAAAGGGTAGCAGGAGAAAACAGCCAGCAGTGAAAAGCAGAGATGGCGACATCGGAGATGGAGATATTCCTGAAAATTGGAAAGGAATGTGGACTCGAAGGAGCTCAACTCCTCGAGTTTGTAAAGGAGAGAGAGGAGAAAGAAAAAAAAGAGACGAGAGAAAGAAGAAAAGGAGAGACTGGAGAGAGAGGAGAAAGAAGAAAAGAGACGAGAGAGAGAAGAAAAGGAGAGGTTGGAGAGAGAAGAGAAAGAAGAAAAGAAACGAGAGAAAGAAGAAAAGGAGAGATTGGAGAGAGAAGAAAAAGAAGAAAAGAAACGAGAGAAAGAAGAAAAGGAGAGACTGGAAAGAGAAGAAAGAGCCAAAGAACGTGAAATCAGGAGACTCGAAATCCAAGCAGAAGAAGCAGAGAAACAGCGAAAGAGAGAGGAGCGAGAAGAGGCGGAGAGGCAGCGTCAACACGAAATTCATCTAAAGCAGATGGAGATTGAGGCACAGAGCCAGAGAACTAATGAAGCAACAGCATTAGCGAGCAGAGAACAAACAGCCCGTGCGCCAAAACTTCCACCTTTCATTGAAAATTCAGATAAGATGGACGCTTATCTGGAGCGATTCAAGCGCTTCGCAAATAGCAACAATTGGAAACAAGAGACTTGGCCTATTAAACTGAGCGCACTTCTAACTGGCAAAGCGCTTGAATTTTACACCCGCTTACCAAGAGAAGAAGCCGAAGATTATACTCAGTTGAAAACCGCCCTGTTGAGACAGTACGACTTCACTGAAGAGGGTTACAGGCGACGATTTCGGAACTGCAAGCCTGAAGAAGGAGAAACACCCGGCCTATTCATTGAGAGAATCAGAAGCTACCTGGAGAAATGGATAGAGCTGGCTGGCCTAAACAGAGAGTACCAAGACCTGTGCGACCTCATCATCAAAGAACAAGTTTTCAGCGCATGTTCTAAGGACCTGGCCGCCCACCTCAGAGAGCAAAAAGACCAGTCACTAAAGGCCCTGGCCGACTTCGCTCAAAGATACCTTGACGCTCACAACATGAAGTTCGGGTCCAGTAAGCCACAGCGTGGGTCTACACCAGCAGAGGAAATCCAGAATATCAGAGACACCCCGAGATACAAGCCGGTGGAGAACCTGACATGTTTTCTCTGTGGAAAGAAAGGTCACAAAGCGATACGGTGTCCTTCTAAAGACATTCCCCGAGGCGACAACATCAGAAGATCCAACCAAGATCGTGGGATAGCAGGCAGAAGCAGTACCACGTCTCAGCACAGAGCTGCCGCTGTATTAGCCAATGATGTGACGTCATCCAATGACTTTGAATCCAGAGAAAAGCGAGCGACACCAGAACTGATCGAATCTTTCAGAAAGAATGGACGCATCCCAGTAGGAGATGGGACTACATTTTTACCAGTCTCAAACATCGCGCTGCCTGAGAATGAAGTGCCGAACATGCCGGTGGTGTCAGGATTCGTCGGCGACACACCAGTGAGAGTGTTGAGAGACACTGGTTGTAGCTGCATCATCGTGAGAGAGGACCTAGTAGCTGAAGACCAGAAGCTACAGGAGTGGACCACCCTCATTTTGGCTGACGGAACTGTAAGAATTATCCCCCTTGCCAAAGTCAGTGTCGACACCCCATACTTGACAGGAGAGATGAAGGCGTTGTGCGTGAAGACGCCAGTCTACGACCTCATCATCGGAAACATTGATGGTGCCAGAAACGCAGACGATCCAGATCCAGAGTGGAGACCTGAAATATGTTCTGTTACCACGAGAAGTCAAGCAAAGAAGAGTCACCAGACCATCCCTCTAAAAGTGGCGGACAACACGGAAGCAGCAGTGGTAAATAAAGACAGGCTGGTGGAGCTACAGAGAGGTCAAGACAAACAAAAATCGGCGGAATCGGTGCGTCTTGCTGATGACGAAAGACTAGACGACGAGAACCTGTTTGACCTTAATGAACTCCGACACAAAGAGGATGTAGAAGATATCCAGTTCGGTCAGAATCTGACCCAGACTCAACGTGAAGAACTGCGCATCCTGACTCAAGAGTTCGAGCATCGGTTTACACCTGACCCAGGGACAACAGACACCATCCAGCCCGAGGTTAATCTAACATCCGACAATCCGGTTTGCGACGAGTCGAGTCGTCTGTTTCGCTACACGAGTAAAGGACCGAGAAGGAATGTTCGAGAGACGCCGGACCTGAGAGACGACAGGGATGCCAGATCGCCAGTTGTTATCGCGAAGGAACAAGAGAGATCCAATTTGGTGTGTATGAACTGTGACACTTTTCCTAAGCTGACAGTGTTCGACCCCGGACCAGTGACTTTTGACTTGTGAACTGTAACTTATGATTTGGTGATGTTCCTGAAACTAACTTTGACATTATTTTTAGTTTAACTTAAGGATTCGCAGAACTTTGGAGCAGATTACCTGTGCAGAGCAGTTTAAATGAACATTTCTGTGTCCAGAACATTTGTATGAAACATTTCGATGCTCAGGACTGTTTACAGGAACTGTGAGACGTTTTTTTTTTTAATTCGATTTTTGATGTGTAGTTATATTTGTTTAGGGTTTTGTGTAGGTTTACACAGCCACAACCGTATTTTTGAATTTTGAGAAGACATTTTTGTGAAATTTCATTCTTAAGAGGGGGGGGGGGGGGGGGGGGGTAATGTTACGATTGTGGTTGTGTTATCCTGTGAGAGCGTACATGTGTTATTCGTAGGTAACGATATGTTGTTTATTTGAGCTATCACGGTTTTGATTTCGTACCTTTTTAGTAAGATTTTCTTTTGTTCGTGAGTAGAGCCGATTTCGTTTTGTTGTGTTTAGTCCAGTGCGTTCTGGAAGGGTCGCACTGTCTAGTGGCCTCGTAAGTGTCACGTCGGTAGTTGACATCTGACATCGCTACATTTTCGTTACTTTTCCTGTGCGCGTGTAGTGAGCAGCTTTTATTTTGTTTGGTGAATGTTCTCGTACCTTTTTGAGCTATCATAGCTAGGGATACCATACTTTTATGTGTCTTTATTATATGCTAGAATTTAGAGCTGAAGTGAGCAGCCGTGTTTTTGTAGCCTGATATATTGTTTCTGGAAAGTTTATGTTAATGAGTTTCGGCTGCGTGTTCCGTTCTGATTGGTTGAGTTCATGATTTCCGTAGAAGATTCTAGATTTTGATAGTGTATATAAGGAGGGCGCTGGGAAAGCCCGTTAGCACATTGTCTTGTTTTGTCAGTTGTAGAGACACGCAGTTTATTGCGAGAGACGCTGTGTATGAGAAACTTTGAGTCATAGTGAGGACATAGCAGAAGAGACTTTGTATTCAGTAGTTTGTGCATTTGAAAGAGCATTACTGTGAGGATATCGCATCGCTGAATTAAATATTGTTGGAACTGTTACTCCAGTTTTGTCTACATCCTTAAGCCACGGTTGACGGATTGCAGCTGAATGAGGTCTATTTAAAAAACTCTACGTGCGTATGTGTCTGGTGTGTTTATCATACTTCGACTACAACTCCACCACGTAACAAGCTGCTTATGTTCACTCGTCTATTCAAGATTTTATACGTAGACGACATGATTTAGAAACCAAAGATATTGAGTGTATGTGGCTTGAACTGAAGGCCCCCCAATCTCCATCATTTTTTATTGGCCTTTGGCCTTCAGACTCTGTACCGCAACCCTGCTGCGAACTTTGAGTGGTATGATGATTTCCTTAGTATGTGTAATAAAGCTTGTAATCCCAACTCCAATGTCATCCTCATGGGAGACTTTAACATAGACATGCTAAAGCCTCACCATGCGTGGGACTCTACGTTACGTTTTTGGGTCTGCAACAGTTAATCACTTCACCCACACGGATCACACAAACAACATCCACACTCATAGATCATATATACACAACCAAGCCAGAGTCTGTTCATAATGTATCTCCCGGGTCTGCCCTGGGGGACTTGGGTGGGGTTAGGTATTTTTTAGTTCCCAGGGTCACCCTGGTCAGCCCCACAGGGTGGGTTTTTCTCTCTATTCTGGGGCATGTGTTTCTGTCTACCCTTTGTCCATTCACCTGTATTTGCCTTTTTAAAACTCTCCCTACTGTCTGCACTGCCTGTAGCTCTTGATATTGGATGTGTGTTGCTAAATGGTCTTAGCTTTATTTAGGCCCATGTGTTAGGTTTATTTAACGTATTTGACCGGCTGGCGACATACATTCAATGTTCTGTTTCTTTTTTATTTTTTCACAAGCAGTGCAGGCACGTCCTGAGAAAGCCTTGTTGCTGTCGGGACGTTAAGCAATGTACAATCAATCAATCAATCAATCATAATGTATCTGTCGGTAACCTTAGTATCAGCGACCACTTTTCCATCCGCTGTACGTGGTCTACTAAACTCCCTAAAGCAAAGAAAGGATGCCATACGTATATCACCTATCGCTCCTTTAAAAGTTTTAATGAAAGCGAGTTTCTGTTTGATCTTAACAGCGCACCTTTTGATGAAGTATTTAGTAAATCTGACCCTGACAGCGTTCTGTCTGTTTGGTATACCATCTTTCTTAAGATCTTAAATAAACATGCGCCCCTGCGGAGGAGACGCGTCAAACACGCATCACTCCCGCCGTGGCTTACTCAAGACATCATTCAAGCCATGAGGGTGAGAGATGATCTGAGACAGCAGAAGCGCTTCACTGAATTTAAGCGTGAGCGCAATCGCGTAAAATCTCTTGTGCGACAGGCTAAAAAATCTTTCATTGATCGCTTGATTAATCAAGACAAAGACATGTCCACGCTCTGGCGCGCTATGGCCGTAGTGACTGGAGGCAAGTGTAATAAATCTCCTTTAATCCCTTCTGATCTGACTGTAGACATGTTTAACGACCATTTCCTCTCAGTTGCCGAGTCTCTTGTCCCTTCAGAAGCAAGTTTTCAGCCCTACTCTTGCTCAGACAGACTAGTTGACTTTTGTAGAACGCGAACTGCAGGATCTGATCCTTTCGTGATTCCACCACTGGCAGTGCACGAAGTCGGTAGGACAATTAGTTCAATGAAGAATAAGAAATCGTCCGGGCCAGATGAAATCAGCCCCAAAATACTTAAATTAGCTATTCCTTATGTTATTGAAACAATAACCTTTATTTATAACTTGTGCATTCAAACAAATATTTTCCCAAAGGAACTTAAAAAAGCCAAGGTTATACCCCTCCCGAAAACAAGAGTTATGACTGATGTTAATAACTATCGCCCCATATCACTATTGTCCATCCTTAGTAAACCACTTGAACGGCATATCCATAAACATCTCTTTGAATATTTAGAAAATCATACATTAATCCACCCCCTTCAGTCGGGATTCAGACCAAAGCACAGCTGTCACACGGCCCTAGCACGTCTAACTGATGTGTGGCTACGCTCAATAAATCAGGGCGAATTTACCGGCGCTGTATTTATTGACTTACGAAAAGCCTTTGATCTTGTGGACCATAAACTTCTACTTTCCAAGCTAAATGTGTACTTCGGTAGTTCGTTTGGCAATAAATGCATTTCTTCCTCAATTAATTACAGCCAGAAATCTCTTTACCACCATGGCACAACTCCACTTTTTGCCTCATATCTTAGCGACAGACAGCAGCGCGTCATGGTCAATGGATCATACTCCTCAAGCGGATTAGTAACACGGGGAGTTCCCCAGGGTTCAGTCCTAGGGCCTCTTCTGTTTTGCCTCTTTATAAATGACCTGCCTCTACATTTGACTAGCGACAAAATTTCATGTGATTTATTCGCTGATGACGCCACAATTCACACCCCGGACAAGAGTATTGATTCTTTAAATGGCCGTTTGCAGCAGGGTTTGAGCGAAATTTCCACTTGGTGCGCAAACAATGAAATGATTTTAAATCCTTCCAAAACGGAATGCATGACGATAGCAACCTGTCAGAAGCACCAGCTCAAGCCACTTACACTCAGCCTGACTATCCATAATGACATCGTTAATCAGGTCACGGAACACCGATTACTTGGTGTAATTGTTGATGACCAGATGAAGTGGCAATCACACATAAATGCTGTATGTAAAACTGTTGCTAGAAATGTTTTTATGCTTTCAAAGTTGAAGTACTTTATCGATGTTGATGCTCGCAAGTTATTTTACAACGCACATGTCAAATCTCACATCGATTATGCGTCCACGATATGGGATGGCAGCGGTGACATACACTTGAAGAGGCTTAACTCCCTGCATCGGAGAGCAGCGAAACATATCCTGCCTGATCCAGCCTTAACAACTGATGAAAGACTTGAAAAACTGAAAATGCTACCTCTTAGCAAGCATCACCTCTTAAACAAGGGTGTGGTTATGTATAAAATCTGGAATGAGATTCACCCAGAATATCTTTGTAAGCTCTTTACCAAGGCAAGTTCAGGTTATTCTACTTCAAGACGAAACTTTATTACACCTCGCCCCAGGATAGATCTCTTTAAAACCAGTGTATCTTTCTCAGGCGCATCTTTCTGGAACACACTGCCAACATGTATAACACACGCTAGCTCCCTCTCCTCTTTCAAGGAATGCCTCCTCAAGTAGTGCTGATACATAATCTACCACAAGTATTCGTATCAAACATGTGCTTATCGTATAATCAGTGCATGCTGCCGTATGGTTTGTGCATACTAATAATAATCGCCTAATTACATAATTCAACGTTCTTTTATAATCCAAATAATTTTTGCTGTCTGAAGTGAATTTTCACTATGATCCAAATGATTTGCTTCGTATATAGGTCAAGTTATCATTAGCGCGTGTTTGTGTGTGCGCGCGAGCGTGTATGTGTCAGTGTGCGCGCGTTGCGTGTACTTTCTATTTTTCGTTTGTTTTTTGTATGACCGAATGAATGAATGAATTTTGTTTAATGTCTCTTCATGTTTAATGTTTCCTAATTTTTCTTTGTGTAATTTGGTACTATTAGTATTACAATTATTATCCTGTGTTTGTAGAGTAGCAACGGCAAGTATGAAAAATGGCACACGTGCTAATTACTTTATCCGTTGAGAAATAAAGTTTCATTTCATTTCTCTCTCTCTCTCTCTCTCTTGCTTGGCGCCTGTAGGCTACAAGCTAATCTGGCACAAGCCTGTGCACGCGGCAATTGCACACCGGCGCGCGTGTGTGTGTGTGTACGTTATTTTGTTTTGTAGTGTGTAGCAAGGACAAGAATGAAAACAGGTCTGCCCACCTATTCTTTTATCCTTGGAAAATAAAGTTTCATTTCAATAAAGTTTCATTTCATTTCATTTCATTTCATTTCTCTCTCTCTCTCTCTCTCTCTCTCTCTCTCTCTCTATATATATATATATATATATATATATATATATATATATATATATATATATATATATATATATATATATATATATATATATATATATATATATATATATATATGGAATAACTGAAAAACTGAACGAGTTCTATTGTAGATTTGAGAAAGATGATCTGAAGGATGATTTAGATAGCATGATTTCCCAGCTTGAAGTAAATGTGGCAGGCAATGTTGATGAAGACTTTGAGATCCATGGCAAGGCGGTTGAGAAGCTTTTTAGCAAACTGAATGTTAAGAAAGCAGTAGGCCCTGATAATATTTGCGGTAGAGTTTTGAGAGTATGTGCCAGTCAATTGTCTGTTGTTTATAGCCGTTTGTTTAGCTGGTCTCTGAAGGATTGCACTGTACCTAGGCTCTGGAAAACATCTACAGTATGCCCTGTCCCCAAGAACAACAAGCCCAAGACACTCAATGACTATCGCCCTGTAGCTCTCACCTCTATAGTAATGAAGTGCTTTGAGCGTGTTGTCCTTTCTAGACTGCTCGATCAGGTCAAGCCCTATCAAGATCCTTTCCAGTTTGCATACAAGCAAAACAGATGTACTGATGACGCCACACTCACACTCCTGCACCATGCATACACACATTTAGAAAAACCTGGCTCTTTTGTACGCATTCTTTTTATAGACTTTTCTTCAGCCTTCAACACTATACAACCCTATCTCATAGCTCAAAAACTTCTCTGTTACAATGTAACGCCAAGGCTTATCCTATGGATTGTCAACTTCCTTGTAAATAGGACCCAGTCAGTTCGCTTTCAAACAGCTCTCTCATCCCTTAGGTCCACTTCCATAGGCGCCCCTCAAGGTACAGTTCTCTCCCCTGTGCTGTTCACACTGTACACTAACGATTGTAGTGGCACTGACTCTACCCTTTTTATAAAATACTCGGATGACACTGCCTTAGAAGATCTCTCCAATAATGATGCGACTTACTTTGCAGAAGTAGAACGTTTTAGTGTTTGGTGTAAAGATAATTTTCTAGACCTAAATGTGAGTAAGACCAAGGAACTACTGATAGACTTTCGAAGAAACCCTGCCCCTGTCCCTGTTCTGATGATCGATGATGTGTCTGTTGAGCGTGTGACTGAGTATAAGTATCTTGGAACAGTCATAGATGATAAGTTGTCCTTTAACGCAAACACCTCCCTCATACACAAGAAATGTCAGTCACGCATCTACTGCCTCCAGAAACTCAGGAAGCTGAATGTGAACCCCTCTGTCCTTCAAACTTTTTACTGCTCTTTTATTGAGTCTGTCATCACTTTCGGTTCTGTGTGCTGGTATGGAGGTCTGAGTGTGAAGAACAAGAACACCCTGGCACGAATGGTAAACATCTGCAGCAAAGTGACTGGCAGTAAGCAAAACAGTGTGGAGTCCCTGTATGAACAGCGTGTGGTGAGAAAGGGTAGGCGGATAGCTTCAGACAGATCCCATGTCCTTGCCCACCTCTATGAACTCCTCCCCTCTGGCCGCAGACTCCGCACGCACAAAGCTAGAACACTTAGACTACAGCACAGTTTCATCCCCAAATCCATCACTCTAAGCAATCTGTAGGTACATCCACGCATACCCAAACCTAACTCCTCCCCCTATCCCCCTTTACCTGTGCAATCAGTAGGAATGGAGCTTGTTGATTTTAGAGAAGTGATTATATTGTGTTTCATTTGGTGGTGAACATGGACATGCTGGGATTGTTGTTACTGAGTGTTTACCCACTAATTATTTTACTATGGTAGACTTTAATTATGCAGCTTGTGTAATAATGTGTAATAATGTACTGAGATGTTTGTATAATAAGTAGTGAGGGTTAGGACTAGGTTGAAACACGCGTATTATGTATGCATATGTAGAGGTGGGTGTGAATGTATAAGTGCCGCTCAGTTCAGTCCATAAAAGATGTTTGTGTGAGATGTGTAAGAGTTATGTGTAAAGATTTTGTAGTGTTTACTTTATCCATTTGGAATTTGTAGCTGTGCAAGTGCAGGGAGAAAATGTTCATAATTATGCTATAATGTTTTTATGTCTTGTTTGTACTATTTGTTATAAATGTACCACAACCAAATTTCTCTTTTCGAGATAATAAAGTACTCTTATTCTTATTCTTATATATATATATATATATATATATATATATATGGAGGTCTTTTTACTTATGTATGTCTTATATTTTGCTGTATCGTCTGATGTACTTTTATATGTGTACTCTCTCTCTCTCTCTCTCTCTCTCTCTCTCTCTCTCTCTCTCTCTCTCTCTCTCTCTCTCTCTCTCTCTCTCTCTCTCTGACGTGTATGTCCTGCGCCCCTTATAGAACTCACCGACGCATTGGCTGATCTGCGATACTTTTTCAATAGGAGATAATCAACATCAGAATCAGGTCAAAGACAAAAGGTAGAGACCATTGACAGCGAGGACAGCTCTCATATAGAAGGGACTTTGGGTTTTTTTTGTTTGTTTGTTTGTACGTAATTGTATACTTTTCGTGATATGAGTTTCACTTTCGCTTCAAGACTTGAGAAAATGGTGACAAAACAAGAATTTCAGTCTTGCTAGAATTTGTGTGAAATCAGGTTCACTTGGTTAGTTCGGGTTTAACGTCCACAGCACCGAGGTGATCTTGGACGGCCCAAACGGGCGGATTATGGGAGACAGGGAAAATCTATTGCCAATGGAGTACGACCAGAACACTGATCAACTCAGGCGCACTCCCACTGTGCCACTTTGAATTACCAGGACCTTTTAACGGACATGCTATTGAACAAATCCGTTTTTCCCCCTGGATTGTGAGAGTCCAGCTACCGGGGCCGGAACGGGATTCGAACACACGACCCGGCGATTCCCTTCGCTCTCCTGCTCCGACGTTTAACCGCCTGAGCTATTTCGGACTCTTATCAGGTTCACTTTACCTAGCTACATGATATATAGCTGAGCTGACTCTTCGCACCACGTGAATGTCCTGTGTTTGTCTTGTACTGTGTTTGTCTTCAGAATGTATGTGTGTGTGTGTCACGTGAGCGTGCGTGTTGGGTTCAGTTCGCGTCGCTTTGAGCCGATTCGCAGAATTGAAAATAGCGCCTATATAATAACCTGAATTATATTATTATTATTACTAAGTACACCTGCATGCTCTTCTGAAAGTCCGTCGTGTGTGCGCGTGTGTGTGTGTGTGTGTGTGTGTGTGTGTGTGCGCGCGCTCCAAACATCTGCGCATGATGATCTATGCCTCTCCGAGATGCCCGCATGTGTGTGTGTGTGTGTGTGTGTGTGTGTGTGTGTGTGTGTGTGTGTGTGACAGAGACAGAGAGAGAGACAGAGAGATGATGATGATGAAACTTTATTTATCAACGGTAAAAAGTTTTGACAGAAAAAAAGTCATTTTACAAACTTGCCGTTGCTAACATCTACAACATAAAATAGGTTTAAAAAAATAATAAAGACATAATATTTACACACATTATTTCATGCAACAATAATTTAAAAGAAAATAGCAACAAAATAGTAATCAAATTTAGAGAGAGAGAGAGAGAATTACGTCAATATCTGCGCGGTGACGGAGTTGCTTCTTTTACGTCACCGCCACTGTCTGAATTTCTCTAGAAGTCAAGTTTTTTTTTTTTTGTACTGTTTTAATTCTTTTCTGAAAAGAATTAATTTTTACCAAAGAAGTTGAAACGGGGTACGAAGCTGGCTAACGAACTCATGCAATGTCTTTATCCAAACTAGCTATATCAAAAATTGCGAGTAAATATTACAAAAAATACAAACCCTAATCTGGGTCAATCGACTTTATATAAACGGCCTTTTATGTCTTCAAGGAGACATCCCGTTACAATATGTTCGGAGGCTCAGTTGAAAAAAGTATTTCGCCAAATTTCAAGCTTGTGCGTGCAGCAATATCGGAGATTACATACATACGCACACACACACACACACACACACACACACACACACACACACACACACACACACACACATAGTGATACACATACATACGCACATAAGGCGTTTCGCGCCACAATTTTTGTTCAGCAGCGAGGTTAGCGTAACTAGACATGGCGTAATTTTTATCTTGTTACTTCAGTTGTCAGAGGGTTAGGCCTGCCCGCCTTTGACATTATGGACATGCTATTAACTTTGCCCCACCGCGACCCATCCTAAAAAGTCCCTTCTGTAAATAGAAGGGACTTAAAAATGTGCGTTCATTGTACGTACAGTCACAGTGGCAGTGAAGGAGTTAAAGTGGTACAGAAAAGTGTTTCTCTGCGGAGATATTTGGAAATAAACTTTGTGCGCTCCGATCTCATACAGCCGATAGTATAAGTTATTGGTAGCAGGGGTTTGCTACACGGACCCTTGTAGGCCTGAGGGAAATCAAAGTAACTATTGTACCCCGAAGGTCAAAGGCCTGAGGGGTACAATGGTTCATTTGACCTCCCTAAAGCCTGCAAGGGTCCGTGCAGCAAGCCCCTGCTACTAATAGCGTATTTGTTATAATTCCTACTATGTTTCGTAAAAGAAATCAAGAAGAAATCTTCCGACCTGAACCACGCCAGACATGACTGACGACCACATGGTACGGTCTGCGCTAAAGATTTTGGTCGTGTGACGTATGGATGAAAACAATATCGTTTATTTGACCTGATAGAAGGTACCCAACTGCAGTTGTCTTCGTGACGTGTACTTGTGTCGCCCCTGAAATTTGATATCTTTTCTGAAATTTGTGAATTTGTAAGTTTCAGCTGACATTTTCTGGTCAGTGCAATACGTCAGCTAGACGCCAGACCGGCCTGGGGTCACTACGCCAAACTGTGCGTCTCTGGCGCTAAATGAACACGGGATAACTTTGGCCAAGGTAACGCCAATGTCATCATTGGTCGGTCTGAAAGTGAGAGTAATTTTGTCGTGTGATTCCTTTCACGTAAACTTGCAAGGCCAAAGTTAGGCCTGGTCGATTTGACGAAGAGGTACCTCTGGCGTGTTCTATACAGCGTCAGTATACAAGTCAGCCTGACCTTTAGCTGTTAGTCCATTCACTGCTAGTGGACACAGATTGTGTTTCAAATCAGTGTAAATTCAACGTGAAAGACCATAAGCCGTCAAAGGAACATGGATACAAAATGATTTCAGCAGGAGGCATAGATCCTCATAAGCCCCTGCAACTGCGGGGGCTCATGAGGATGTTTACCTCTTGCAGTTGAGTGGTGCTCAATTTTTTATTGGCTGTCAATGGGGTAGATGCTATCGTCATTAATAATCGATGTGACAGGTCATTCTATCAATTGTTGTAAAAACTGCATGTATTTGGTGGAGACTGGAAGCAAACACCATAGGTTGAGGTCGAGAAACACTTTTTTTTAAGGATGTGTATTATCATTTTGGCCAAACTTAGCCTAGTCTAGTAAGTTCAAAGAACGTTGGCGTGGTCGATGCAATGTTCGTTTTGTGATCCATACTAAGTACTTTGGAAAGTTTCCATACTCAAAAAAGCTAAGTTTGTTGGACAATGAAACTAGTTCTTCGTTAAATTGATTGCCTCTTGTATTTAACTCATTGTGCACGAGGTACGAAATACCCACATTTTGGAGTTATCCTCTGAGGACAGCATTACAATTCAGGAGTCAGATCGACCATGATAGTTCAAGGGTGGTGGATGAATCAATATGTGCAGTCCAGCACAAATATAAGATCGGCCACAGTTTTTTCACAGCAGTTGGTCGGCTCGTACTGACATGATCTAGCATGGTCCTTCGCAGTGCTGAGGAGCAAACTGTGCTAAGATAAACATGCAGTAGAAAGAGTGTTTGCTACTATGTTGATCGGAAAGAAGGTTCTCAGCATCCTGTTAAATCGGGGCGACCATTCCTACGTCGAGACGCAGGAGTTGTCGCCCCGATTTAACAGGATGGATTTTATATTGTGATTTGCAACAGACAGACACACACACACCAAATAAAATAAAATAAATAAATAAATAAATAAATAAATTTTAAAAATATATTTTTAAAACTCCGGTTTCGGCGTCAAGTCAATAATAAATCATGGACGACAACTCGTGTTATGATTCTGACCAGGTATACTTCACATGGAATCGGCTGAATTAGACAGCCCTGATATATATTGACTCCTGCTGGTCGCGTTCGCCTGCCACACGATCTTCAAGCATTCAAGTAATAGTGGATGATTTGACGCTCAGACAGTACACAATGCAAACGTCAATTTATAAAGGGGTGAAACTGCTAGTCGTGTTGCGTGTACTTGCCACAAGTTTAGTGACTCACGTCGCCTCAGAGGAAACAAACACCGCGACGGAGAATGACGCTACCATGACGCTTAGCACTTCGCCAAGAGTTTCTGTGGCGCACATTACGCCACAGCTTCCTACTTTCCCAATTCACAAAGGCCATCGGGCCGACGGCAGCCGACGCCGGCTCGATGGCCTTTTGCGCATTGGGTTGACATCTCCTGGCCCACCAACATCTTCGGTGGTGACGTCTCCAGTCCTACAACAGCTAACGACGCCTCTCACCCAACATCCTCCTGTGACGTTTCCTGTCTCAACAGAACCAGTGACGCCACTTATTCCATCAGTACCTCCAATGACGCCTCCTGCGTCAGTAACATTCTCAACACCTTACTTTAACCCATCTGACTTCACTGTCATACGAACAACAGACAACACGACAGAGTTCTGGCGTCAGGTGGCTGCAGCTTACTTCACCGTATGCGGAATGTCATGCGAGACTGGGTTCCATCCTAGATTTTCCAGATGTGTGAAGTGTTTTTGTGACGATCGCTGTTTCACCTACGGAGACTGCTGTCCTGATGTGTACTACAGAGCGGGCCACGGACCTCTAGATATCTACAGGAACATCGGCTGCCAAAGAACCAGGTTAGGACACAATAAATCCCAAGGGTTCAAGCAGATGGTGACGAGTTGTCCTGAGACGTTCAATGATTCAGCTATTTATAATAAATGTGAAAGTGAGAGTTTTCATTGGAATTATGCCACGCCAGTAATAGGCAAGAAATCTCGCCTGACTTTCAAAAACAGATTTTGCGCCGCGTGCCACTTTGAGGATGATAATGTCCCGTGGGACGCCAACGTCGGAGTTGATTACCCAGACACGTTTACTAAGGATCCCTTGTCTGTCTATTCGTCTGCGGAAGAGAAGTATGTTGCGGCTCTCTCGGCCGAGAGGATGGAGATAATTTTCACAATTCCAGAAAAACATTTATTTGGCCTGAACGTAGAGGACATTGCACCTCGTCACTGTACATTCACTGGCATCATGTCTGACTGCCTTACCTCTGATAAGACAACTAACCTGACATCCACAGACCTTCAGATTGAGAACGCCTGTAAATCTTTCTCTGCTCCACTCCGTGACCATGGAGCTCGCCTCTTCAAAAACCTATTCTGCTACATGTGCTACAAGAGAATGACATGGGAACAGTTTCTTCTTGATATTGAGACACCGATTCGGCCCGTCATCATTCCTCTTGAGCTTATACCCATTATGGTGCTTCTAGATTTTAGCGGTGATAGTGGGAGGGGTTACAGTGACGACAACCTGAAGGCGGCTACGTCACCGCCGAAGACAAATTGCAGTCAGGGACAATATCATGATGTTCAAATGGTGGGTTTCCATGTCGTTTAGGCAGGCCCACTCGGAAAGTAAACCTCACGAACACTGCTATTCAAATAGCAGTGTGCCTGCGGTGCACACCCCGCGTGGGTCTACCTGAGGAGTACACCCGCAAACAGTACGGGTGGTTTGATACTTTCCCCCTGCCCCCTCTCAGCACCCCTACCTCTTGTAAACTCAGCGGTGTTAACCCCTTCGCTGCCCGTGCACGCAGATCTTCATGGAAACCATCGGAAATTCAACGCATAAAAAAGACACAAAGAGATATATTTTATATATATATATATATATATATATATATATATATATATATATATATATATATATATATATATATATATATATATATATATATATATATATATATATATATATATATATATATAAGTAAAGAATGTTATAAGTTTTTTGTTGTAAGTAAAGAATCTATTATAGATATATATATATATATATTCTTTTTTGTATATATTCTTATATATTTTGTTATGCATATATATATATATATATATATATATATATATATATATATATATATATATATATATATATATATATATATATATATATATATATATATATATATATATATATATATCGGAAATTCAACGCATAAAAGACACAAAAAACAACACACACACACACACACACACACACACACACACACACGCATATATATATATATATATATATATATATATATATATATATATATATATATATATATATATATATATATATATATATATATATATATATATATATATATATATATATATATATATATATATATATAATTTTTCATTAAATTCTGAGAATGCTCATGCTACGCTAATGCCATGGAATTCCAGGCTGGTAAGCTTGCATTGTGTCATCAGGACATCAGCTGCCCTTTTTGTGACTGCATCGCCTACTAGTTCTAGAAAGGAGAGGGTTAGTGGGAGAGAAGGAATGAGGAATGACAGACCTATCATTTTAAGCCTTCCACTGAACACCTGCTACATAAAGTAGTAGGGACTACCCCCATACACCCCGCAACCCGCTGGAGAATATCCAGTCCTCCCCCCGAGAGTGTGTTTGCAATTTCAGGTTACGCCGTATGCCTACCTGAAGAGCCCCCCCCCCCCCCACCCCCACCCCCTTGGGGCGAAACCGGTTGTAGGCGGCAAAAACTGAAATCTATCCATCAGGTCCAAGATCTGGGAATATTCATGCACTAGCCTCCCCTCTCGGGGGGAGGACTGGATATTCTCCAGCGGGTTGCGGGGCTGATGTCAGTCTTATGTTAGTCTTACATTAGGCCGACGTCAAAATAACGCAAAGAAGAAGGAAACACGCTTAGAAAAGACAGTTACAGCATAATTGTGCTGGAACTGTATTTTCTAAGTGCGTTTCCTTTTTCGTTGGGTTATTCTCTGTCTTTTTTTTTTTTTCAGGATACGTGCCTTGACGTTGTGTGCGCATGTGGGAAGGAACGTCCTATCAACTCAACTGCTGACGACCTTTGCCGCACCGTCTCCAAGACAACCGGTGACTTTGACCGTCACCTTGACAGTCATAACTATGGTTACGCATTCTGCTAGCAGACGTCTTCTAGTGACGAGATGATGTCTGCGATTTTGCCGCACGAGCCGAACCGCCCCAAAAACCTTTTTCATTGGATGATAGAGGATTTTGGACTTGAATTTCGGTCGCTGGAATTGTTCAAGTTGTACCAAGCTACACACCAAGCTGCTCTTGAAAAAATGCCATTTCTTTGGCGTCTGCTATTCTTACCTTCTCAACCGATAAATCGTGATTCTGTAGATGCTGGATTGCTCGAAAGGTTATCGGACATTTTGAAAAAATTCAAGAGTGACCTGGGCGTGCGTTCTATACAGATAACTGCTTCATGTTCGCCACTAGAACTGACGAGTCTTATAAACATCAGTGCCACTGGTGATGAGTTTACCCCGGTTATGTCTTTTGATGCGTCAAATACTACAGAGAAACATAACGCCATGTTTGACTATATTTATCGTGATTACTCTGTGAGCGGCTGTGATTCGAGTAATAATGACTATGGCCGCAGACATGAGAAAGAAATATACGGAAAGATGGGGGACGAATTTCCGTACCTACCGGTGAACAGACTTCTTAACTGTCCTGCAGTGAAGTTTTATCCGGAAGAATACGTCTATTATGCTGATTCAATGGAGGTGGTCATCCTGCCCTCAACACTGAAGATAGGAACTGACACACGCCTGCGGCGTGTGTCGGTTCCTAACTTCAGCTTTGAAAACGCGACGGCACTGGTGTGTCTCGATCAGTTGCAATTCAAACCGGAAACCGCAGGGTCTTTGACCTTGCATGTCTTGTCCTTGACCTGCGCCGTGACGTCTCTTGCGTTTCTACTTGCATCCTTCGTGGTGTACTGCCTGTTGAAGGAACTGCGTCACATCGCCGGTCTGAACAACATGCTGCTGATCGTCAGCCTGTTCTGGGCGCAGATCTTGCTCCACGTGACCACGTACGGCAACTTGATTGGTTGGTTGTGTCAGGCGGTGGGCGTGCTGACCCACTGGCTGTGGCTGTGCGTGGTGTTTGCTCAGAACGCCTGCACCTTCCACATGTTCTACACGCTGTCCTTCCCGCTTAGGTCGCATGCCGCCAACACTAACGTGCGCGTCATGGCCACCAGGTACATCAAGGAACTATTAAATATCCATGTAGCCAGAGACAGAACACGCATAGCAAAAAACAAAGGCAAAAGATTTAACTATTTAACTCATTCAAGGTACCCCGCATCAAAGCTGCTTTTGATGCGGGGTACCTAGAATCAGTTAAACTGTTATGTCCTTGTTTTTCCTAAACGGTTTTGCAAGATTTTTTTTTTTCCCCCAGGTGTGTATTTGTTGTTTTTAGTTGTTGGCTTTTTTGGTTTTGTTTTGTTGTTTTGGTTTTGTTGGGTTTTTGTTCGGGATTTTGTTTGCTTTTTGTTGTTGCATATTTCAATACGTAATTGTTTCTTCAAAACGTATGTGTTTCTTTCTTTTAGTAAACTGGGCTTTTCCTCCTTGTTTTCTGAAGCGGTTTTTTTTTCTGTTGGTTATTTCGTTGAATATTACACGCTTTGCATTGACCTACTCGGTCTAAATTTCACCAGGTATATCGTCTACGTCCTGACCACGGCCTCTCTAGTCGTCGTCGTCGTCGTTGCCTGGCAGATGGCGGCCGAGGGCAACAGCGGCTACGGGGGACAACCATGCTACCTGCGCAAACTGACAGTGCGCGTGACCGCCTTCGCAGTGCCCCTGGCTGGAACCGTGATCGCCAACGTGGCCATGTTTGTTTTCACCGTCGCGCGCCTGCGCAGTGTTTCGCAAATGGGCCCCCCGCGCTCAAACAGGAGAAGCCTAGCGATGTACACCAAACTCTCCGTCTTCACCGGGCTGACCTGGCTTATGGGCTTCCTTGCGTCCGCACTCGACTCGCTGCCACTCACTTACGTCTTTGCCGTGCTGCAGGGCTGCCAGGGGATCTTCGTCTTTCTAGCCTTCCTGGCCAACACACGGGTGATGGCGATGCTGTGGGAGAGAGTTCGGTGCATGCGCAGTGGGAGGAGGAACAGCTACCCCCTTGCAGTAACAAGTACCGGTATCAGATTGCACAAGGAGTTTGAGGGGCCGGCACCAGCCACAGCCAGCGTCAGTCTCGACGCCAGATAAAAGATACTGATGAGCAAAATAAATGCGACAATTATGGAATCACAATTCCAAAATTGTCGCTTTTTGCGATTATCACAATTATGCGACAATTATGGAATCATCTGAAACACTAAAGTGTTTCCGATGATTCCAAAATTGTCTCATTTCTTTTGCTCGCCAGTGTAGCAGTATGAGAGCGGATGCTTCCAGGCTTCACGGAAGAACGCCCAAAGCGGAGTCCCTCCTCACCACCCCTCCACGTCGCAAGACCGGCCCACCCACGGCAACGCTTACGACAATAGTACGTCGAAGGGCCAGTCCACGCAAAGCATGGACGCGGACTCCAGGAGCGCCAAATGGCACGGCTGTAGCATACACTAACCCCTTCATTGCTCAGACGAACTGAACAAATTCCAAATGCAAGAGGCATATATCCTCATGAGCCCCCGCAGTTGCGGGGGCTCATGAGGATCTACGCCTCTTGCTGACGCTATCTTGTGTCCATTGTCTTTGAACGGCCGGCTAGGTCTATTTTGGAGTTGAACTAAGAACGATTTCAGCAACACGATTATTGCCCTCTGGCGGAGAAGGTGTTAAATCTAAGTTTGTATGTTGTTTATACGTCATCTATACCATCGACCATAAACAAACGATTTTTTTTTTTTACCTTTTTCTGTGATATTCAAGATAGTCATTACAAGAATTCATTGATAAATATCTTCGCTAGAAATTTCATTGTCGTGTATCTAATTCATTCTAACTTCATTCACATATAATAATGATCTCGACTATGCCTACTTCAGGCTGTATAATAAATTCTAAATTCCAGATTATTTTGGCGCCAAGCAAATATGATACTACCCTTGACGGCCGATCCGTCTCCCGCTTCGGTGTCTTAAGTGTGTAAGGAGTATTTACTAATTTGAAAACATGATCACTGGGCACAAACGGGTACTTAAAGGGCTGTAACCGGGGCTTGCAGCAAGCATGACTCCAAGAAATAGACTTGTCTACACTGGATCGTGGACGGGCTCTGGGATGGCTAACTGACGGAATTTCCGAAAGAGAATTCTCCAGACGGCTGAAAGTGAGCCACTCAGTCATCCGGCGTCTGCAGGACCGCTTTCAGATCACAGGAAGCGCCGTAGAGCGCCCACGCTCTGGACGCCCCAGAACAACAACCCGGCAAGCCCCGGTTACCGCCCTTTGTGTTAACGGGCGTCATTGTTTACAGGTGCATAATGCTAATATCCTGCAGCAGCTTTGCTTTGTAAGCTGAAGTTTAGTGCAATTTTCGAGAATTGGCCAATTTTCAAACGTCATTGTACGCAGTTACTGAACTGCAGCGTCTGCAAAACAGATTTAGACATCAGTGTAGGGCAGTATGCAAAGTCACAGTGTAACTTAGTTTACACGTGATCACACTAGACATTATTGGAGAAAAAATAAATGAATTGTGAGAGCTACTGAAAAAGAGACGCTGGGCCTTAGCGTATGCAGCAGACTAGTGTATGTTGTATCAGTCGTATTTATTAAAGTGTATTCAACGACGATCTCAAGAAAAGATCTTACAGTTTCGTTTGGAAGGGAAAAGAGTGTGTGGAAGGAGTGTGCCTATCTTAGCCCCTTCAGTGCCCGTTGAGGGAAACTGTGTTTCTGCAGTCTTCGTCAATTCAACATCAACAAGCCATAGCTGTGCTATGAAGTTGGGTTCAAAGAGGAGTCAGCAAGAGACGTAGATCGTCATGAGCCCCCGCAGTCGCTTGGATTCATGAGAATCTATGCCTCTTGCAGTTGGGCGTGTTCAAATTTTCTTGGCACTGAACGGGTTAAAATAGTTTGCTGTTATGGAATTTAACAACAACTAACTCATTCAGCCCGACGGCCGTATTTCCCAAATTTGGGAGGCGTCATCTAATGACTATGCACCAGTTGCAGGAGATGGATCGACCATGATTATTAAAGGGCAGTGCCAGATTAGCTTGGCGCCGACAGGCGCCAAGCTAATCTGGCACTACCCTTGAATTATCATGGTCGACCCATCTCCTGCTGTAGTGCGTCAGGGTTGAATGGGTTAAAAATGAAATCATTAGAAACGAAATAATTAAAATAAGAAGCGGAAAATGATGGACTAAAGCGACGTTTCCATACGTACGAATCCGATACGATTAAGATCCGAACCCGATACGGCGGCAATGCAAGAGGAGCGCGTGTTTCCATATAAACGTGCGACATTCGAGTTACGCCATTGTGGGAAAGACTGATATGAAGCAAAGATCAGATTGGTGCGAGAACGTGCAACAGATGACAAAATTTACGTCATACTTTCGGCCTAAACACATCTGACATCCGAAAAAAATCGCACCCGCCCTAAACGAACAAAAAAATCGTGACGTATTCGTTTCGCAGTCGGATGTGAGCTTTGGTGCCGCATCGGACAAACGGAAACGCAAAATCAAGAAACGACGTGCACGATCTGTTTTGTCTCGGAACTGATTCGGATCGGATTTGTGCTTTTGGAAACGTTGCTTAAAACAGCAATGCGGAACATTCACACGATAGAGAGAGAAACAGACACAGAGAGAGCGTGTGGGGGTGTCCTGCGTACGTGTCTGCGTGTGTGTGTGTGTGTGTGTGTGTGTGTGTGTGTGTGTGTGTGTGTGTGTGTGTGTGTGTGTGTGTGTGTGTGTGTGTGTGTGTGTGCGTGTGGAGGGGTGGGGGAGGGGAGACGTGCCCCGGTAGCAAAACGTCTTCGGGCCTACGACGACCGTGTGGGCCCGCGTACGGCTGTGCACAGGCCCACTAAGGTCGTCGTGGTCCCGAGGACCTTTGCTTACTGGCTGTACTTGCTTACTGCGTGTGCGTGTGCGTAAATATATGTGACGTGCAGTCTACGTATCCAGTTTAACGGAATGTAACTGCAAACAGTACTCTTTTGTTTTGAGCCGACAAAGCGATTAATTTTAATGCCCAGGCAGGCCTAATTTTCATTGCGACACTGGAACCGCTGTGTTGTTGATCGTAACTAAATCTTAAAACAAAACAGTTCTGTTACGCTGTGATAATAAGCACGACGGAATGTGAATTTCAGCCAACCAAAATCCATATTTCTAATTTCTGATTTTACCTAGAGAGCGTCATTTAAATTTTTAATCCCACGGCTGCATTTCCACATTTTGGAGATGTCACCTAACTTCTAATGTGCCAGTTGCAGGAGATGAATCGACCATCATATTTCAAGGATAGTGAGAGACTAGCTTGGGGCCATCAGGCGCCAAGCTAATCTGGCACTACCCTTGAATTATCATGGTCGGTCCATCTCGTGCTGTAGTGCGTCCGGAGCTAAATGCACTGCCAGTTGATACAGATTGTTTGGGGTTTTTTTTTTAAATAAGAGATAAGATAAGATAAGAGAAATTGTATTGCCATATGCATAAACATTAGGAATATTTTGCGGCATAACTGACGAGCGTCCATGTTAAGATCAACACACAAAACATACATACATCACAATCAAGCAGACTCTAAAATACCAAACCACACATATGTATAGCAGTCATTCTACTAAATATGCACACACATCTAATAAGATAAATCTATCGCGTAATAACCATATTCTGACAACAAAAATTGCCAAGTGAGCCGCAACGAAAACATATTAGCTAAATTCATATGTATTTGTAAAACTGAAATGGTTAAGAGAACATGTAAAGAACTATAAACAACTAAGATGGGCTGTAGGTAATTCTAAAGGGACTTTGAGTCAATCTGCTGAGTTAAATCATATCACAGCCGTATTAGACAGGGCCTGAACAGCCAAGAGATAAAAGCTCTTCTGAAAACGAGTGGTTTTGGCCTTAGTGGATCTAAAGCGTGAGCCAGATGGTAAGGGCTCGAACAGGCTATGTGCAGGATGGTGTTCGTCATGTTTGATGGTCCGCCGTGAGATGGCCTTAGTCGCCTGCTCGGCGTTAAACCCAAATAACTAACTAACTAACCCATGTATGATGGAACTCGCTCTCTTGATGGTGCGTGCGTGGTACAGAGATTCCAACGAGAGGAGATCGCTTCCAACAATATGAGATGCTGTTTTGATCACCCTATTTAATTTCTTGTGGGCTTCGTCGGTTGCGCTGCCATACCACACCGTCATTGAGAAGGTAAAAGCGCTCTCAATGGCGGCGCTGTAAAACTGCACCATGAGGAGCTGCTGGGCTTTCTTTACTAGCTGTTCAATATTCTTCTCCCACTTCAGATCGTGCGAAATGAGAGTACCCAGGAGCTTCAACGTTTCAACAATTTCAATATCTTTACCTTGGATGTTTAAGGGAAGGGGATCAGTTTTCTTTTTCCTGAAATCGATTATCATTTCCTTGGTCTTACCAACTTGCAAATCCAGGTTGTTGTCAGAACACCAGCCTACTAACATGTCTACCTCATTCCAATATGCACTCTCGTCATTGTTATGTGCAAAACCCTTGACTGTCGTATCATCAGCAAATTTCACTATGCGTGTGCTATCATAGTGGGATACACAGTCGTGTGTAAATAGAGAATACGACAATGGGGATAAAACACATCCTTGGAGAGCTCCCGTACTCAAGGTCAAAGACTGGGATAAATGTCCACATTGGCCAGGAGTAGGGACCAAACACAGCTAACACAGGTCTGACCGCACGAGCCGATCTTGACAATGATGACGATAGAACTTTATTGCCATATGTAACAATACATTAGGAAATCGTTGCGGTGCCGCGCAACATAAAAGGACTGAAGAACATTAAACACATCAAAATCAAAATATAATTAAGCTACTAACGTGCACACACACACACACACACACACACACACACACACACACACACACACACACACACACACACACACACACACACACCGTATGCCTTAGTACTGAACTTTTGTGGTCTAAGCATAAAGACAATAAACACGGGGTCTGTTTAACAGAAAATCCAGAACCCAGTTACAGATGGACTGTGCGAAGCCAAGGAGCAACAGCTTTTCATGCAGTTTGGATGGTATGCTAGTGTTGAATGCGCTGCTGTAATTTGTTAGTCTCTTCTGTTTATTGAAAAGACTTTTTTTTTAGGGATTTGACGCGGTTGGGCGCTTTCAGTAGCGCACACATGACGTCATAGACCGGCAGGCCTATAACTCTGACCAGTGATGTAACAAGATAAAAATTAGTCGTGTCTAGTTCCGTTAAGCTTGTTGCAGAACGAACTTTTTTTTTTTTTTTTTTTTTTGGGGGGGAGGGGGGTTGGGGGGTGGGGGTGGGGGGATAGGGGGGGGGGGAAGGAGAGATTTGGGGTGGTTTTGTGCTTGTCAGCGTATGTGTGTGTGTGTGTTTTGTTTACTTGTTCCATTTAACCTATTCAGTGCCAGCTGACTCAGACCGTGTTTCTGCAGTCTTCGTTAACACAAAAACCCTAGCTGTCCCAGGAACACGGATTCAAATGATGTCAGCAAGATGCATAGATCCTCAAGGGCCCCCGCATCTACAGGGGCCCTTGAGGATCTATACCTCTTGCAGTTGGGTGGTGTTCACATTTTCTCGGTACAGAACGGGTTAAATGAAGTCAGTTGAGAACACTTTCCTACATTACACAGCGAAGGGTTAAACGCATGGAATGCCGCCTCGTAACTCAGCGTTTTTTTGTTTTTTTTTAATGAAATAGGGTTAGCAATACTTTCCCAGGGAATCTTCTTACACCACTGTTGGGTCGACTATGCAACTGATGATCGATCGTACCATGTTTGGCTGCATTCATCGATCTTCTGAGCGAAACAAAACATCAATGCACTTCACCGACTCAGAACACTCAAGACCATTCTCCCTCTCTGTCTGCGACGCTTAAATCATTTCAATTCAACGAACACAGAACTCACCACTTCATTTCCAAGGCTATTGTTTGGGCGTTGGGTCGACAATGATAGCTCAAGGGTAGTGTTTGATGCGCTTGGCTCTTGTATAGGCGTCAAGCGTATCACCAACACCCTTAAGCTATGACGAGCAATGCACCAGAAAGTCGGGCTATTACAGTCAAACCACTTGCTACTCGTGCGTTTTGGCGCGAGAAATAAAACTGATGAACGCACGACTATTCCCTGAAGTTGCATATGAAAGGCCGGCTCCATACACAGCAAATACAACGTACTGTGCTGGGCAGACACATAAACTGAAAAATTGTCAATTAAGGCTTTAGAAGTAAACCGCTAACTAGGAAATGCCCAAGAGATTAACTCATTCTACCCCAACACCGAAATCCCCAAATTTTGCCGTTGTCGTCTGAAGACTGCACTCTAGTGCAGGACACAGATCGACCATGATAGTTGAAGGGTGATGCCAGAATAGCTTGGCGCCCCACTATCATGTTCGATCCTTATCTTGCTGTGGTATGTCTGGCGTAGAATGAGTTAATTAAGCAGTTTGTTTATTGTATTGCAAAATGCTTTAACTTATTCAAGTCGCCCCGAATCAATAGTTCCGAAAGTGTCGTATAGCTTTGCCGGCGGCAGCGCTATACGACACTTCTGTTGCTATTGATGCGAATGAATGCGTTAGGCTGGTAATGATTTTGTTTTTGAACTGTGCATAGCTTTTCTGCAAACGTAGAACTTGTTTGAAAGAAAATTAATGTGTGCTACTGGCCAACGCCATTAGGCTGAAACAACGCACAACTGGCGAGATTGCTGATGAGCAAAAGAAATGCAACATTTTTGGAATCATCGGAAACACTGCAGTGTTTCCGATGGTCTCAAAAATATCGCATTGCTTTTGCTCGTCAGTATATTCAGGGTTTGGCCGCGTTCTCTAGGCACACTTACATAATGACATGCACACATACATTAACATTACAGTCAGCAAGTCAATGAATTTACCAACCAACCAACAATTAACAAACAAACAATGAACAAAGAATCTGACAAACAGTAAGACAATGATGCACCGAACCTAACAAAAAAACCAACCCACCAACCAACAAAACAATCAGGCAAACAGTCATGCAAACAGCTGTACAAACAAACAAACGAACAGGTGTACAAACGAAAACGTGTACAAACAAATAATTGGACAAACAATCAAACAATCAAGCGAACAAACAAACAATTAACAATCACCCGCTTAACCATCCAACCAACCAACAGTTAGACAAAACATTTGGACAAACAAAAATAAAAAAGAAACAGTTGTACAAACGAACAGTTGGACAAACAAACAAACAATAAAAACACAAACAAACAAACAAAAACCATCCAACCAACCAACCAAATAAACAAACAAAGAAACAGACAAGAAAAAGTTCAGATTAGATTCGGAGTATTACTTTACGATGCAGTAGCGATGCAGTTCTGTTCAAACAATATCGTCGCGTATTACCCGCGGGCCTATTCAACAAAACACAATAACCCACCCCGTCCCACACCGACAACCAATCAATATGCGTCTCTGTCGTTAAACGACCTGCGCGCTAGTGGTTCCGGCACAGGGGAAAAGAAACCTATACGAGTCATGTCCTCCGACAACGGCACCTAGCCGCTAGGACTCGGTGCCGTGCCAGGGTACATAATTGTTTTAGGTTTCCCAACCCTGTGACTGAGTCAGGCTTAGTTACCGATGAGGTAGCCGCCATTTTAGTGCTACCCACCTTCTCTGGCCTCTTCCACTTTGTCTGTCACAAGGCCTGTAAGCATGTGAGGTTAGTGTTTTTTTTTTATTCTTTGTTTGTTGTTTTTAACCCTCTTGTACACGCAGCCAACGATGGCTGCATGCTGAAGAAGGTTAATCAACGAATCTAATTCTTGGTGCCCTAAAATTAACATTTTCACAAATGTACAAGTCGCAGGAGATACATTAACTATAACATTTCAAATGCACTACCAGATTAGCTTATTGGCACCTTCGGCATCCTCAAATCATAGATGAAAAAAATGCACTTGTCAGTAAAGAGAGCCAGACCGACGGAGACAGTTCAAGGGGCCGTGTCATGATTAGCTTGCCTGGCGCCAGCTGAGTCGTCACTTTATCCGGCACTAACCATGAAGTATCTTCGTCGATCCATTTCCAGTCGTAGTCTCCCAGGTCAGAATGAGCTAATTTTGTATGGAGATGGCACAGCTTTGGAAAACGCATGACTAAATCTACTTGCCTAACAGATGCTCGTCATGCGCTCACAAGAAAATGTTTGCAGGTTGAAAATGAAATGAAGCAGACCGCGTAACGCAACATTCAACAGTCTTGATAGAAGTGTACTTGTAGTGTACTCCCTGAGCGGTTCTATCTGGGGAATTCTCCAACTACCGGCACGGATCAGTTTAGCAAAAACGATAGATAGTGTTTGGCAGACTAAATGGTTAGAATATGACTTTCTGACCCCAGAAAGGGCAAAGCAAATCTCCCTTATACCTCAGGAAACGAATCAGTTTTCATGCTTATTTTCAAACTGATAAAGTTCAGGTGCACATAACGTTAGGTGCATATAACTACACTTCAACACATCTGAGACGTGCTGCCTTAAATACGTGGCAGATGCTGCAAGTCCCAAAAGGGTGAACACATCGAACTCTACAAATCTGAGAGGTGCCCACAGAGAACTGCATGCCTTCCAGTTCAGGTTAAAGACTGACCATTATGGCTGAAGGGTAATGCCAGAATAGATCTTGAACTGTCATGGTTGACACACGTCTCCTGTTGTTGTGTATCATTCTCGAGACGTGCCACGTTCGAATACGCGGCTGTGTGCCGCGTATCCGAATGTGGCACGTATCGAGAATGTCAAGTCTGGAGAGAAACGTGGAACCCTTACACGTAGTAGTTGCCGCCTGAAACCACCGCTGGAAACGCCCGAAGTGAAAAAGGCCTCCGATCATCTACACTGTCTCATTCGATCACGGTCCGCTTCACTGCGACTGTCGCCCGAATCTAAATAATGTAGTCGTCTCCCAGGGAAACCAAGAACCAAAGACCCAGCCAAAGAGCTGTCGGGTATAGAAAGTTGGCAGCAAAGACCCGACTCCACAGACAAGAGGTCCTAATTGTTGTCCTGCTCTCCTGTCTCGGCTGGGAATTGTTTCTATACTGGATTGTCCTCTGCCGGATACCGTTCACGTGTGTCGATGACGTCGGTAAGCCGAGACGTCAACTGTTCAAAGCAATACACGCAAGTTCGCGAGAGGTAGAGATTTTCATGAGCCCCTGCTTCAGCAAGGGCTCATGAGAATCTATGCCTCTCGCAGGTGGAGGATACTGATCGAATACTGTGTATATGTCATACTGCTCTACAGCCCAGACAAGTGGTATTGGATCGAAATGTGACGATCTATACTTTGTGGTGACATTAGGACTAAACCATAACGCGCCCTACTAAGCACCAGGGGGTAGAATTATTCAGGTGCAGTAGAGGTTTCACGGGTTCTGCGACCGTGACGAACAAACGCCAGTAATAGTGTACACGTCTGTTTCGAGCGCTTCGGCCGCCATTAACAGCTGCCTCAGGTGTTGTAGAGTTCTGTTGATTCTGTGACCGAGAGGCGTCACCAGAACCAGGTCGTTCAGACCCCGCACGGACAGAGGCATAGAAGACTTCGTTGTCCTTTGCATACAGCTGTTTGGATCTACGACAGAAATAGGACAACGTGCATGTGCGGATCCTACTCGTCAGAAATCAAGAGTATTGTGACGGGAAAACTTGTAAGCCTGCGATCATCAAGCGCCTGGTAAACTTGCTATTGTATTCTGTACGGACGAGCGTGTTTTCAACTAATTTTATTTTTTAGCTCGAACCACCGCAGAGGAAATGTCCATGGCTGCGTAACTCTTAAACTCCCAGAACTAAATGACTTCCATTCGACAGAGTGAAATTTGTTTATTTCTGGGAGTTAAGAGTTAATGGTGTGTGTGTGTGTGTGTGTGTGTGTGTGTGTGTGTGTGTGTGTGTGTGTGTGTGTGTGTGTGTGTGTGTGTGTGTGTGTGTGTGTGTACAACCCAATAGGTTCAAAACGTCCTGTACCGTTTGCGGGTGTACTCCCCGGATAGACCCACTAGGGGAGTACGCTGCAATTACACAACTATTCAAACGAGATGTTTAGCATTTCATTTGAATTGAAATGTTCTTGTGACGCATGCCCCGAGTGGGTCTGCCTGGGAACACTCTTTAATCCCTTCTCTGCCATTGTACGTAATATGTGTTTCTTAAATTTTGGTTCATTCGAAGACCAAAAGCCAACACCGTCAAAGAAACATGGATAAAAATTAGTTTCAGCAAGAGGCATAGATCCTCATGAGCCCCCCCCCCCCCAGTCGCGGTGGCTCATGAGGATCTATATCTCTTGCAGTTGGATCGTGTTAACTTTCATTTTTTCTCGGCAGTCAAGGTGCTGAAAACGGTGCGGAATACTGGTATATTACACTTTGTTTCAGCTGCCCCTTTTAGAATCCCGCAAAGCATCCGCTTCACGGGAGACTTTCATAATGTGCTAAATAGTGTGTACCTCATCTAAGTCACTTTACATGATAGATAAACATTCTCTAGTAATTGAAGTTTGTTTTGCTCTGCTGAGCACAATCTAAAATAAAAGTCTGGTGTTATTAACATATATCTCCCAGTTGTAGGCATGACATTTTTAGTATTTATATTGTTATAACAAAAAATGCGTACGCCATTTTTATTTAATGAATATGTGTCTCTGCTGATATATCAAGCACTGACTATGCGCCGGACATGTATTCCCAGGTAAAAATCAATAGCAGATTTTCAATAGACGCAGTCTATGCTGTCGGCCATTACACATGGTAGACAATCCATTTTTGAGACAACGACAAACAAATTTGCAGCGGCCTATTCAGTGGCTTCCAGGACAGTGTAACAGAACCCCTCCGAAATCAAAAGGGGATGGTGGATGGGATGGGGGGGGGGTTGGGGGGGGGGGTAGCAGTACACAGGTGGGACCAAAGAGAAGGTATGTCTCAAATAAAATGGGGGTGGGGGGGGGGGGGATTGCCGAAGGATACGCTGGCTATACAAAGTCCAGAGGATGCATGTCCAAGCCATACCTCATCCCCCCCTCCCATCCCCCACCCCTCCCCCCTCCCATTGAAAGGGTCAACTTCAATTCGACAGCTTCAGCGTATATTTTTACTAAGCTGAAATGTGACTGTATTCAAGTGATTTAAAACAGAGTGTACCAGATGTTCTTCCCAGCATCAGTATGCGTCACCAGCGTGATCTGTTTATTTGTATTCGAACGTGGAGTGGCGTAATTGTTACTTAAGAGATTAACCCGTTCAGTGCCAGTCGACGCAGACTGTGTTTCTGCAATCTTTGTTAAATCAACCGAAAAAAACCCCGAGCTGTGCCAGGAACATGGATTGAAAGTGGTGTCAGCAAGAGGCATAGATTCTCATGAACCCCCGCAAATGCGGGGGTTCATGAGGATCAATACCTCTTGCAGTTGGGTGGTGTTGAACTTTCTTCGGAACTGAACGGGTTAAACACTTAAATAATTGTGTAAACTGAAATTATTTTCATTACCCAAGCCAGTGAAAAGGAAACAGCATTTCATAATTGAAGCTAATACGACTCTCACTTACATTTCTAAAGAAGGAACCTCGCGCTAGGGAGTGAACGCGATTTTGGATGGTACAGTGGCGGATCCAGGGGAGAGGGCCTAGGGGGCACGTCCCCCGCCCCCCCCCCCCCACACACACACACACACCCGCCCCCACCCCAGCTGTCAATCAATTCAGCATTGTAAAATCCGTATGTGGATACACTCCCATGCTAGCTTTTCACAAAGAATGTTAGCGAGCCAATTTGGCCAGCGTAAGCCATCAGGGACGCCAAAATAATGGGAAGGAACTCTGCACTTCCTTTGCAAGAATACATTAAAAATCTGCAGAGGTACTCACAGACTGGACATGTCAGGATGCCGCTGTGTTCCTCCAAACGAAGAGCCGTCTTTTGTGAAGCACATGGGACAGATTTTCTCTTCAGGATTGTTTTTAATACAGTGCAACATGAATAACATTGTTTGTGACGTTTCCATTACTTTTATTATTATTATTGCGTCACCGAATAACGTCATGTATTTTTGCAAAGAAAGTGTGGACTTCCTTTCCATTATTTTGACGCCCCTGATGGCTTAGGATGACTAAATTGCCTCGCTATTACATTTTTTTATGAAAAGCTAACACGGGCGTGTCTCTACATACAATTATTTCATGAAACGGCGATGTAAATTAACGAATAATAGTGGAATAAATCATCTCAGTACAGTCTCAAAATACATGTAGTGAATATAGTGAGCCTGCCCACAAAACTAGGAATGCCTACTACAATCATTTAGAACAGTCTATCTAAAAACGCAAAGCTTGGCTGTTCAAGTATGGGTGCAGAAAGGATTACCAAAACGATGACAATACTAAAGAAAATGTCCTTTCGGTTCCTGCATGGGTTGTTTGTTGTCAGTGCTAATGACCGTAAAAGATTTTGAAGAACAAATGATATGGCATAAGACTGCATTTTGTGTGACGGTGTATATCAAAACCCACGAGCGGCAGATCAGTCTCAGTTTGACTGCTCGGTGCAAAAAATGGCTGGCCTTTCCAAATCCGTGGCTGTTTGTAATGTAACCCTTCAAAGATGCAATTCGTTTTAAGGATGCAGACAAGAGAGGCTATCTTGTCAAAACACAAAAATACGAATGCATACTTACGTATTTAAACGTTAATAACGAATGGTAGGAGAGCTTGGGCAAGGTAGCCTAGGCATTGTGTCTAGTGGAGGGCTGGGACCCTAGGGAACGTAAAGAAGCCATTCCAAAAACGTTTTTATGGATCTGAAATCACAGTGCATCTAAGTGCTTGGACCTTAACTCATTCTACCCCAGACACACCACAGCAGGATAAGGATCGACCATGATAGTTCAAGGGTGATGCCAGAATAGCTTGGCGCCTATGGGCGCCAAGCTATTCTGGCATCACCCTTGAACTATCATGGTCGATCTGTGTCCTGCACTGCAATGCAGTCTTCAGAAGACGACGGCAAAATTAGGGGATTTCGGTGTTGGGCTAGAATGAGTTAAGTACGGAAATAATAGTTCATTTCTAATTCTTCTGTGTTACACACACGCGCGCGCACGCACACACACACACACACACACACACAGACACACACACACACACACACACACACACACACACACACACACACACACAGAGTAGCAAAACGACTTCTGGCCCTCGACGGCCGCAGTGGGCCCACGCACAGCCGTGCGCGGGCCCACTGCGGCCGTCGTGGGCCCGAGGTCCTTTGCTTACTGGGTCACTCTAATTGAATAGTCAAATGCTGTTCTTTTCCAGTTCAGTTTTATTTCGACCTATGCTAGCACAATTACCAAAGTCAACACACAAGCAGTGCGCATCGACGCTGTGCTAATGGTTTTTGGTTTAGCGAGCAGCTTTGAAGTGTACTACGATCTACGCTGGTTACATTGTAAAGTACAGGTTAACAGAATCAATGCAGTAGTTTTAAGTACACTAACATGATTATGTCCTTTCACCAGGCCATGGTACTTGCCAGCAATGTTTAGTTAACAGGTCTGTGTAACAGAGCAAACTTGAAGAAAGTTGATCTTGAAAACGAAGAATAATGGACTGACTGAATAACGTAAAAGAGTAGCAACGCAAAGCGAAGAAACAAACAATAAATAACAAACACACAACGAAAAGCAAGCAAGCAAAAAAAATCAAACAGCGAAAAACAAACGAACAAACAAACAAACAAACAATTAAACAAACAAACAAAACAAACAACGAAAAACAAACAAATGAGAATGTTACGTTCAGTGTGGTTGTCTTATTTTTTGAGAGCATGTGCGTGTTAATCACAGGAAAGATCCGATATTTATTTGAGTTATTTGGGATAAAAATTACGTACCTTTGGCTTTTAAGTAGAATTCATTTTCTTTTGCACGGAGAATTGCGATCGATTTTTGTTGTGATGCGTAGTTTCGCTACTATGTTGTAAAGTTTGACTTACATTAGACTGGAAGGTTCGAGCAGGGTCGCGATCTTATTAGTGACCTCAGCTACGACATCAAAGTTGTCGGCATCATTTCGTAACATTGTATTAAAGGCGCTCAGAGGGTAGTCAAATTTGTAGTAACTTCTAGGGAATTCTTTTTCATGAATATTAATAAGTTTTGGTTACGTTTTCTTTTCTGATTGGTTGTGTTGTGCGAATTTGCTGGATTATTCTCGAAATCTGTAACAAAAGGCGTTGTTAGCGAATTATGTGTGTACATTGTATGTGTGTCAAAAGTGTTGATGCATTGTTGAGGAGACAGTGTATCAGTGTTGGTGCATTTGTGGCTGCATTGTGTGGAGATTGCGTCGTTGCAATAAAATATTGTTGGAACTGTTACTCCAGTGTGGTCTACAATCTTGTGCCACGTGTGAAGAGTTGCAGCTGAGTGAAGTTTCTTTACAAGAACCCTACGTGTGTGCGTTTAGTGTGATTGTATCATACCACGACTACGACTACCACGTGACAGAGAAGAAAGAAAAAAACTAAGAAAAACCAAACAAACAAACAAACAACCAATGAAGAGGAAGAGTGTATCACCACTCGCAGCAACCTGTAAATAGTTTTCACCAGTTTTATCTGCACTTTCAGAATGCGTCGCCGCAGAGTCTTTAACCCCTTCCCTGCCACTGTGTGTACATTTTGTTTCTGAAATCTATGTTCACTGAACGACTAACAGCCACAACTGTCCAAAGAACATGGACACGAAGTGGCCTCAGCAAGAGGCATAGATCCTCATGAGCCCCCGCAGTCGCGGGGGTGCGGGGGTCATGAGGATCTATGCCTCTTGCCGTTGGATATCGTTCACGTTTTCTGGGCAGCTCGCGCGAGCCTGACTCTACACCGGCAGAAGAAGAACAGTAACAACAAATAACACACACAAACACACACACACACAAGCACGCACGCACGCACACACACACACACACACACACACACACACACACACACACACACACACACATACACACAAACACACGTACACACACACACACACACACACAGACACACACAGGACACTACATGCTGACAGTCACAACAACAGGCATTCAGCCCTCTGACATTTGTCGGGCTTTCAGTATGTGGTGGTTTCAAAAAGGTGCCGGATTTCGCTGCTAGTGCTAGTGCTAGTGATAGTGATAGTGATAGTGATAGTGAGGGTAATGAAGTTACGTATGTAAGCTTACGTTTTCTCCGGAAGAAATCCCAACGAACGAGCGGAAAACCAGCTTGTACCATGAGCAGAGACAACACTCCAAACATCTCCGAGAGGCATAGATCCTCATGAGCTCATGAGGATCTATGCCTCTTGGAGATGTTTGGAGTGTTGTCTGTGCTTATCGTACAAGCTGGCTATAGATTCGCAATGATTTCACTCTCGTTCGTTTGTTGTCGGGAAAAGTCGGGCGTAAACGTAAACCCTTCATTATAGCTATGACCACTGGCAGTGAAAGGGTTAATTACCACAGGTATACCTAGCGAAGGACCGATCTGAAAGCACTACTGGCTTCTGTTGTGGTTGTGTGTGGGTTTTTTCCCTGTCCGTCAGAAAGAGGCGGCGAATCGGGCTTTAACCATAGCATGTCTGGTCAATAACGGCGTCCTCAATACACCGGGAATGCGTCGTACATCCGCGGTAAGGCGCCAGTTGCCTAGCAACTGCCGCTAGGTGTTGTCACGGATGACCTCTTTAGCACAATGTAAATAAAAGCGGAACTTGTGATTTCATCTGTGCGTCAGCTTCAATTTCGGCCTCGTGTCGACTGATGGATTGTTCGTGTGCTTTCACGTGATTCATCACAACTCCTTAACACACGATTTCGTCCCGACTCTTGAAATGTCATTGGGGGTGGGGTGGGTTGCGGGGTGGGGTGGGGTTGCGGGGTGGGGGGGGGGAGTTGCCCTCTGAAAGTCTGCATTACAATTCTAGAGACAGATCGAGCATGACAGTTCAAGGGTGGTGCCAGAATAGCTTTGCGCATATGGGCGCCAAGCTATGCTGACACTACCTTTAAACTATTATGCTCAATCCATGTCTTGCCGTAGTGTGTCGTGGCTGAACGAGTTAAATACTTGGATCCTGCGCCCCCCACCCCACCCCCACCCCGCCCCCCTTCTCATGTCAAACCCTGAAGTAGCTCCTGAAAAAGCTCTCGTTACAAGCACAGCAAAGTGAAAAGCATCTTTTTGTGGTTGTTGCAAATGCAGTCTCATTAATATTGATGTGACATTTGCAAGGTTACATGAGACATGATGCCTTGTTCTCCACAGTTTGTTCAGTGCGCAAAAAGGTCATCCGGCCGCTGTCGGCCCGTAACTTTTGTTTACTGTGTATATGTATAGTGTCTTGATGCTTGATCCTGGTCCCCACAAACACCACATTGTCTCCTCGTCGTCGCTTGATTTTGCTAGAGTGTGTGAGCCAAATCATATTTCTTTCTGGGCATCTTCGCAGTATCCTATCCTGGCTGGGCAGAATTAGCGTCAGCTCCCACTGCATGAATTCCGATTGATTGTTAGAGAACTTCAGCAGCGAACCAAACAGATCAGTGCGACCATCAGCTGCCCTGTGCTCACGTCTATTTTGACAGGGGTCTACTTTGACAACAGGGACAAACAAAAAATAAATGTGTATGGAAAGGGGATAATGGCCGCGGCTGGCCCGCGCACAGCCTTTGCTTACTGGGTGGGTGCGGGTGGGAGGTTAGATAGTGGGTGTGGGAACTCTACAGAAACATCCAGGGGGGAAAGACGGGCTTGTTCCACAGCATGTCCGTTGAAAGGTCCTGATAAATCAAAGTGACACAGTTGCAGTGCGCCTGAATTGAGCAGTGTTAAGGTCGTACTCCATAGGCAATAGATTTCCCTGTCCCCCATATCCCGCCCGTCAGGGCCGTCCATTATCACTTCGGTGCTGTGGACGTTAAACCCCGAACTAACCAACCAATCTACAGAAACAACTCCTCTGTCTGGATAGCACTAATGAATGGCTAACACTCTGTTGCGTATATAAAATCCAGCATTGCCACTGAACGGATAAAAGTCACTTAGATAATAATCATTTGCGAAAGCTGTAAACCTAAGCTGAGTTCCTGGTGTTTGAGGTCACAAATATAAAGAAAATCGAACAGACCTAGCCATGGGATTTCTTCGCACTAGAACATGCATTGCAATATCCCATACATCCGGTTCTGTATTACAAGCGTGTTAGCGTCTAAGGAGTAAAGAACAGATTAAAATTCGCTAGCAAGATGTTTAGATTCTCATGGGCCCCCGCACTCTGCGGGGGCTCATGAGAATCTATGCCTCTTGCAGATGGACTTGGTTTGAGCGGGGAAACACTTTGTTATTGATCGATTTTCTCATTGACCGTCGGTTTTGAGTGTGTGGCGCCAGAATTTGTTGATGTCCCTCTGTAAGCTTCATCGTGGAGTGTTCCTAGTGGCTTTTCAGCAAGACGGAATGCTGAGCAACCACAAAACACTGACTACAGGGTCGATTTTTTTAAAAAGCACGAAAGAAAAAATAATACAAAACAGTAAGACGGAGGGCACTCATCCCTCTGTTGACGCCACGGGAGGGAGTAACACAAAATTTCGTTCCTGCTTACGCCAACTAACGAACATATTTATACGTTACGGGAGTGGGAGCTACTTTGCCCCCTCCTATGCCAACTGAGGGAGATCTTTTTCCTATTTTTTTTACGCCACGGGATGGAGGCACGGCTTTTCCCGTCAATTGAAGGAGATACTTCCCCTCTTTTTGCGTCACGGGAGGGAGTCAGTGTTTTCCTTCTTTACATCAACTGAAGGAGATAATTATGTTCCCCCTTTTACGCCAAGGGAGGGAAGCACTTTTTTCATGGCGTCAAATGAAGGAGATACGTCAATTTTAGGAGATACTTTCCCCCTTTTTACGCCACGGGAGGGAGGCACATTTTCCATGGCGTCAAATGAAGGAGATACGTTCCGCCTTTTTACACCACGGGAGGGAGTCAGTGTTTTCCATCTTTACGTCAACTGAAGGAGATACTTTCCCTCTTTGACCTACGGAAGGGAAAGATGCCGTTTCGCTGCCTACGCCAACTTAGAAAGATACTTTCCTCACTTTTTACGCCTTCTGAGAGAGAGACACTCTTCCCATTTTATACGCCACGGGAGAGACAGAAAGAGATATTTTCCCCCTTCTTACTGTAAGTGAAGGAGGTATATTTCTGTCACCATAGCTCTAGAACAAATGGAACAGAGATTGTAACCCCTGGACTTCTACTGACGATACCGCTAAGCAGAAAAGACTCCTAACTACGCGTGGCAGTTAAGGATTTAAATTTTTCTCTCAGCTTTTGCTTCATCTGCCGGCCTCAGATCGCCTGGAGCTGAAGAACATTAACCCTCTTAACCCCACGGCCGTATGTCCAAACTTTTGGAGGTGTTGTCTAACGACTATGTACCAGTTGTAGGAGATGGATTGATCATGATAATTTAAGGGTAGTCCCAGATGAGCTTGCCGCCTTCAGGCGCCAAGCTCATCTGGCACTACCCTTGAATTATCATGATCAATCCATCTCCTGCTGCAGAGTCCCGGGGGTAAATGGGTTAAGGCGATGGGGAAAAGTTGCTGGGCCATTACACCTCTAAGAGGCATAGATTCTCATGAGTCTCTGAAGCTGCAGGGCCTCATGAGAAACTATGCCCCTCACTTACAGAGACCACCGCCCATTTACGTCTTCTGATTTAGGGGATCACCCGGGGCTAGTCTACAAATGTGTCTTTACCAATGCGAAGGGCGTACGAGCACGGCTTTCCAAATATAGACTTTTTCATATACGCCAAGGGCGGTTCGGTAATTAACTTGGAATTTCAAAGACCTATTAATGGCAATGGGTTTCTAAAGTAGAGTGTAAAACAAACTAAGCCGATGACGATAGAGTGATGCCATACGACAGCGTCGGATGTGCGATGTCTGATCATATGCCCGATCACGTGGTACCACTACAAGCTCGGGCACTGCCGGATTCAAGCGTGGGTACACGTGGTCATTGCTCAGGTTCTGGAACTACTTTCAAAGTCCTGGGCAGGTGCGTTGTGCAAAGAGTAATTTCATAGACTGCCTGATGCTGCTGGATGCCTCACGCCTAATGAGATTAGAGCATGTCTGTTCTGTTTCCACACCCACAGTGTCTGATCGTGACGTCAAATTCAGCCCAGTTCCCATAGCAACAACAAATGATCCGTCACTGCCATACGGCATTGTATTAACGTGCATCCAGGCCCACTCTGGTTGTCTACTTCGGTTCTCTACCGTTGATCAGCGGTAGCGAATCGAGGGAGACAACCAGTGTGATCCAGGCCTTTTGCAGTATCCGACAAACTGGATCACACACTGTAATTATTTTTTTTAACTCATTGGCTTATAAGGGATGGAATTTTTTCATTCTATTGTACTTGTCTTAACTCATTCGAGACGAACGGCATCCGGATAAGCGACTAAAGCCGCGTATCCATATGACGTTCGTCTCGAATGAATTAATGTTATAAATTTTGATTTTGTATTAACTCTGTTACAGATCACTCCTTTTTCTGACAAAAATGTTGATGGAATCTGTGGCGGTCTTAACAGTGCTAGGTGAGTAATAATAAGAAATACTCATAATAATAATAATAATAATAATAATAATAATAATAATAATACCTGCCATTATGTACCCGTCAATATGTACAAAAGCCGGGAGAAATCTGCATGTCAATTCTGTGAATCGGCTCCAAGGTCTACCAACTGAAGCCAACACCCACTATCACGTACAATTGATTGATTGATTGTACATTGCTTAACGTCCCGACAGCAACAAGGCTTTCTCAGGACGTGCCTGCACTGCTTGTGAAAAAAAAAACTAAACAGAAAATTGAATGTATGTCGCCAGCCGGCCAAATACGTTAAATAAACCTACAACATGGGGCCTAAATAAAGCTAAGACCATTTAGCAACACACATCCAATATCAAGAGCTACAGGCAGTGCAGACAGTAGGGAGAGTTTTAAAAAGGCAAATACAGGTGAATGGACAAAGGGTAGACAGAAACGCATACAAGGTTTGTTCCAAGCATGCCGACTGTTTCATCGATATTGCTCTATCTCAACCATCATTGCGTTTTCCTGTGATAGTATGTCCTTGCTCAAGCTGACGAAAAAAGGACTGGGTCGGCCAGGGGCGCAGTGGTAAAGCATCTGCCACCAATGCGTTTCACGTATAAAAGTGTTTCGAGCCATTGGTCATTAAAGTGCTTTAACAACTAGAATAATGAATGATCTATAGTTCACAACGCTGCAAGAAGCAAGAGACATAGATCCTCACGAAGCCCCGCACCTGCGGGGGTTCCTGAGGATCTATGCCTCTTGCATTCGGTGATGTTTACTGTGTAGTCTCAGAGAACCGGGCTAAGGCCATCTTACCGCGGAAAGAGACGCAAGAAATCATGATTACCTTGACTGACTGACGTGATTTCTGTACCAGGTTTGATGACGTCAGTAGAATGTGTCACAGTGTACGTTCACGAGCTGTATAAAGCCACGTCCTCCACAAACCGCAGTTGGGCGTGCGGGGTCTGTGACTCAAGGGGAGGTCACTTAGCACGACGTCCGGTCCTTGATGACTGGGAGATAGCTTTTGGAAATCTGAGGTAATGCCGGCTCTCTTTTATTTCCTCTTTTTTTCTTTTTCTTTTTTTTTTTTAAATTATTTTTTCTGCTCTTTCTTTGGGGGGTGGAGGGAGGGGAGGGGGTTAAGGGGGGAGGTGGGTTAAGTGGGGCGGGAGGAGAGCACTATCGTGCAGGCAGGCATCTTGACGTCACACGCAGAGTCCACCAAGCATAGTGAAATGATTCATTTTCTACGGCTATTACACAACGACACATTTTTTTGGTCAGTTACTTTGTACTACTTTACTTGTCATGTGATAAACTGTTATGTACTCGGACTAGATGAGACCTTGGGCCCTCAGTAGATCCCCCCTCCCCCCCCCCCCCCCTCCCCACTGCGGGGGAGCGGACACAATGTTTTTTTTTCTGAAACCACAAAGCTTCCCAGGTGTTTTCCCAAAATAAACACCGTATCGAAGATACCACCTAACTCACCCCGAAAAGGGTCATAACTTTTTGGGGTAGGAGTTCTTGAGAAATAGTAAAGTATGATAATCACAATAAAATATTTTTTAAATCGTGTCAGCGTTTTTGTCCTTTTATCGGGCATTCAGAAAACAATAAACATTATACAATTATTTTTCATATGTGATGACGTCACAACATTTAATATTTGGACCCTAAGAAAATAGCACCATATTTTAGGCGCGGTAGTCTGATGCGCTTGTTCCATGATTAGTGGAATTAAGCGGCACACAAAAGACGTTTTGTACGATAAAACACATAATACATGTACGCTTCATATTTACTCAGTTTGTAAAATCTGGTGACGTCATATATTAACCCATTCATCCCTGACGCACTACAGCAGAAGATGAGTCGACCTTGATAATTCAAGGGTAGTGTCAGATTAGCTTGGCGCCTGTCGGTGCCAAGCCAGTCTGGCACTGCCCTTTAATTATCATGGTCGATCCATCTCCTGCAACTGGTGCTTAGTCATCCGATGACACCTCCAAAATTTGGGAAATGCTGCCGTCGGGCTGAATGAGTTAAAGTGGATGGATTTTCATTACGTTTCCAGAATACGAATTCTTATAGCTAATTTTTTTCTTACTTTGAAGTCTGGTGAAAAGTGGTCAGTTTATGTTAAGAGAGTGAGTACTGTGTCTGTGCTGGGCGTAAATAAAAACTGGAGGCATGTGGATGAGAACAGGGGAATGGGGGAGGGGGAGGGGTCTGAGCTGCAAGAGGCAATAAACACACACACACATACACACACACACACACATACACACACACACACACACACACACACACCCACACACACACACACACACACACACACACACACACACACACACACACACACATACACCCCCTCTACCTGGCTAAGCTTTTCACTGAGAGCGAAAGGGTTTACAGCACTTTAAGAAACAGTCTCGTCATTGAACGGCCCCGAATAGACTTCCTTAAATCCAGCCTTTCGTACACCGGTGCCTATTTATGGAACTCACTTCCTCCACATATACAGGCGCAAACGCGACATCTTCTATTGTTTAGGACGAAAGCTTTTAAATACATCTCTGAGCAAACTTGAAAGAAACGTAGATAATATGTCCAAAAGAGCCATGTCAATGATTTCCTGTGGTCCACCGTTTTGCACTTGTTAGTTTTTACATAATATCTCTCTTTATCGTAGTGTTTTGCCTGCTCACTAAATTCCTACACATGAGTAGCTGTACACAAACCAAGGCAAATCACTCAGCGCTGGACAGAAACAGTTAGATCCCCTGCCCCCCGCCTATCAGACACCCATTCGCCAGCCCACAGAGAAATACGCAGGTATAGAGCAAGACGATCATCTACATCCCTAAAAAGGATGCATCAGGTCTCGCTTATAACCCATGTCTTTCTCCGGAACTTAGGAAGTAGGCAGGAGAAACATACATACACAAACACGAAGGTGCATTACTATGTGGTCGGGTAAATACCCTGATTTCCCACAGTAGATGCACAGAACATTACACAACAATGTAACGATACAAATTTGCCTCGAGTTATAGATACTCACAAACCAGATCGGTGAGGCTAGCGCTGGCAGAATTGTACACAAACCAAGGGGAATCACTCAGCGCTGGACAGACAAACAGTTAGATCCCCTGCCCCCCGCCTATCAGGCACCCATTCGCCAGCCCACAGAGAAATACGCTGGTATAGAGCAAGACGATCATCTACATATCATATATGTATCATAAGCCTGCAGTCGCTTTCTATAAACACACTTTACATCGCACCCCCCCCCCCCCCCCAAGACCCTGTCATTTTGCTGTCTGTGTGTGTAATCTTCAGCGACTTTGGAACTTGTATCGGAATGTAACACAAGTGACCTGTGGGTGTAGCCGCTTGTTTTGTGCTGTTAACATATTGTTTTAATGTTGCTTTTAATGTTGTAGTTTAGCAAGGACTAACATGAAAAGAGGAATGTGCGCCTAATGCTTCCATCCTTGAGAAATAAAGTATCATTCATTCATTCATTCTCTCTCTCTCTCTATCTCTCTCTCTCTCTCTCTCTCTCTCTCTCTCTCTCTCTCTCTCTCTCTCTCTCTCTCTCTCTCTCTCTCTCTCTCTCTCTCTCTCTCTCTCTCTCCATGCGTGGGACTCTACGTTAACGTTGTTGGGTCTGCAACAGTTAATCACTTCACCCACACGGATCACACAAACAACATCCACACTCATATATCATACATACACCACCAAGCCAGAGTCTGTTCATAATGTGTCTGTCGGTAACCTTAGTATCAGCGACCACTTTCCCATCCGCTGTACGTGGTCTACTAAACTCCCTAAAGCAAAGAAAGGATGCCATACGTATATCACCTATTCACTCCTTTAAAAGTTTTAATGAAAGCGAGTTTTTGTTTGATCTTAACAGCGCACCTTTTGATGAAGTATTTAGTAAATCTGACCCTGTCTGTTTGGTATCATCATCATCAGTCCCTTGCCCGAACTGGGCGTTGGGGGGACTGAAAGGCAGCAGCAACAGACAGTGCTCTCCACTGAGTTCTATTTTGGGCGGTGGCAAGCAAGTCTGGCATCTCGAGTTCGGTCCATTCTTTTATGTTTGCGACCCAACTCTTTCTCTGACGACCTCGCCGACGACTTCCTTCGAGAGTGCCTTGGAGGATAGTCTTGGACAAGGTGTTGTGTCGGGTCACGTGGCCAAACCAAGCAAGCTGTTTGGTATACCATCTTTCTTAAGATCTTAAATAAACATGCGCCCCTGCTGAGGAGACGCGTCAAACACGCATCGCTCCCGCAGTGGCTTACTCAAGACATCATTCAAGCCATGAGGGTGAGAGATGATCTGAGACAGCAGAAGCGCTTCACTGAATTTAAGCGTGAGCGTAATCGCGTAAAATCTCTTGTGCGACAGGCTAAAAAATCTTTCATTGATCGCTTGATTAAACAAGACAAAGACATGTCCACGCTTTGGCGCGCTATGGCCGTAGTGACTGGAGGCAAGTGTAACAAATCTCCTTTAATCCCTTCTGATCTGACTGCAGACATGTTTAACGACCATTTCCTCTCAGTTGCCGAGTCTCTTGTCCCTTCAGAAGCAAGTTCTCAGCCCTACTCTTGTTCAGATAGACTAGTTGACTTTTGTAGAACGCAAACTGCAGGATCTGATCCTTTCGTGATTCCACCATTGGCAGTGCACGAAGTCGGTAGGGCAATTAGTTCAATGAAGAATAAGAAATCGTCCGGGCCAGATGAAATCAGCCCCAAAATACTTAAATTAGCTAGTCAGTCCTTATGTTATTGAAACAATAAACTATATTTATAACTTGTGCATTCAAACGAATATTTTCCCAAAGGAACTTAAAAAAGCCAAGGTTATACCCCTCCCGAAAGCAAGAGATATGACTGATGTTAATAACTATCGCCCCATCTCATTATTGTCCATCCTTAGTAAACCACTTGAACGGCATATCCATAAACATCTCTTGGAATATTTAGAAAATCATACATTAATCCATCCCCTTCAGTCGGGATTTAGACCAAAGCACAGCTGTCACACGGCCCTAGCACGTCTAACTGATGTGTGGCTACGCTCAATAAATCAGGGCGAATTTACTGGCGCTGTATTTATTGACTTACGAAAAGCCTTTGATCTTGTGGACCATAAACTTCTACTTTCCAAGCTAAGTGTGTACCTCGGTAGTTCGTTTGGCAATAAATGCATTTCTTCTTCGAATAACTACAGCCAGAAATCTCTTTACCACCATGGCACAACTCCACTTTTCGCCTCATATCTTAGCGACAGACAGCAGCGCGTCATGGTCAATGGATCATACTCCTCTAGCGCATTAGTAACACGGGGAGTTCCCCAGGGTTCAGTCCTAGGGCCTCTTCTGTTTTGCCTCTTTATAAATGACCTGCCGCTACATTTGACTAGCGACAAAATTTCATGTGATTTATTCGCTGATGACGCCACAATTCACACCCCGGACAAGAGTATTGATTCTTTAAATGGCCGTTTGCAGCAGGGTTTGAGCGAAATTTCCACTTGTGCGCAAATAATGAAATGATTTTAAATCCTTCCAAAACGGAATGCATGACGATAGCAACCCGTCAGAAGCACCAGCTCAAGCCACTTACACTCAGCCTGACTATCCATAACGACATCGTTACTCAGGTCACGGAACACCGATTACTTGGTGTAATTGTTGATGACCAGATGAAGTGGCAATCGCACATAAATGCTGTATGTAAAACTGTTGCCAGAAATGTTTTTATGCTTTCAAAGTTGAAGTACTTTATCGACGTTAATGCCCGCAAGTTATTTTACAATGCACATGTCAAATCCCACATCGATTATGCGTCCACGATATGGGATGGCAGCGGTGACATACACTTGAAGAGGCTTAACTCCCTGCATCGGAGAGCAGCGAAACATATCCTGCCTGATTCAGCCCTGACAACTGACGAAAGACTTGAAAAACTGAAAATGCTACCTCTTAGCAAGCATCACCTCTTAAACAAGGGTGTGGCTATGTATAACATCTGGAATGAGATTCACCCAGAATATCTTTGTAAGCTCTTTACCAAGGCAAGTTCAGGTTATTCTACTTCAAGACGAAACTTTATTACACCTCGCCCCAGGATAGATCTATTTAAAACCAGTATATCTTTCTCAGGCGCATCTTTCTGGAACAAACTGCCTACATGTATAACACACGCTAGCTCCCTTTCCTCTTTCAAGGAATGCCTCCTCAAGTACTTGTCTGCTGATACATAATCTACCACAAGTATCCGTATAAAACATGTGCTTATCGTGTAATCAGTGCATGCTGCCGTATGGTTTGTCCATACTAATAACTTGATAATCGCCTAATTACATATTTCAAGTTTCTATTATAATCCAAATAATTTTTGCTGTCTAAAGTGAATTTTCACTATGATCCAAATAATTTGCTTCGTATATAGGTCAAGTTATCATTAGCGCGTGTCTGTGTGTGCGCGCGAGCGTGTATGTGTGTGCGTGCGTTGCGTGTACTTTCTGTTTTTTCGTTTGTATGACCGAATGAATGAATGAATTTTGTTTAATGTCTCTTCATGTTTAATGTCTCTTCATTTTTCTTTGTGTAATTTGGTACTATCAGTATTACAATTATTATCCTGTGTTTGTAGAGTAGCAACGGCAAGTATAAAAAATGGCACTCGTGCTAATTACTTCATCAGTTGAGAAATAAAGTTTCATTTCATTTCATCTCTCTCTCTCTCTCTCTCTCTCTCTCTCTCTCTCTCTCTCTCTCTCTCTCTCTCTCTCTCTCTCTCTCTCTCTCTCTCTCTCTCTCTCTCTTTTTTCATGCACACATTAAATCTCATGTTGATTACATCTCCACTGTTTGGGATGGTAGCGGTGATGTGCATATCAAAAAACTAAATTCACTATACAAAAGAGCCATTAAACATGTAGATATAAGACCCATTCCTACCGCTGTAAAACTGCAAAATCTCAAACTTCTTGGCCTTCGTCAACAACTCGTTTACAACAAGTGCATACTTATGTTTAAAATTCTCCACAAGAAAGCTCCACAGTATCTAACAGCTGAATTTACTCCACGACAGTGTGAAAGGTCCTCGAGGAACAGTACTCTTCGATTACCACTACCTCGCATTGACTTATTCAAATCAAGCCTAGCCTTTTCGGGACCACTTTTATGGAATTCACTTCCTCAACATTTAAAAACACTAACCCACCTTTCCTCCTTTAAAACAAAACTACACATATACCTGATGGAAACTGCTTAGATATATTATTTTTATCCTGTCATTCTGATGAAAGGTTATGTAAATGTATATATGTTAGTGCGTGCATTTACACGGCTGTAAAGGTGTGTGTATGTATGTTTGATTCTTGGTACTTTGTGCTTGTTTTTGCTGTGCTATGATTTTTCTCCTATGTAATTTGTGCTGAGGAGTGTTACTTCCTTTTTTGTATTTGCTTATTGCTACCTTAGTAGTATCATTTTCTGTACTGCGTGTGTCTGTACTTATTTAGTTATGTTTTTTGTTTGCGTTAAATATTTTTTGTTTATCTTCATTATATTTCATGTTGTAGAACATTAGAAACGGCAAGTTTGAAAAATGACGTATTTGTATCTGTCAAAACTTCTACCGTTATGTAATAAAGTTTCATCATCATCATCTCTCTCGTCTCTCTCTCTCGTCTCTCTCTCTCTCTCTCTCTCTCTCTCTCTCTCTCTCTCTCTCTCGTCTCTCTCTCTCTCTCTCTCTCTCTCTCTCTCTCTCTCTCTCTCTCTCTCGCACTTTCTCACATATATGCGCGCATCTTCAAGAGGCATAGATCTTCATGTGCCCGGAGGGCGCATCAACATCTATGTCTCCTGAGGATGTATGAAGCGCGCGCATGCACTCACGCACACGCACACACACACATCGACGCGCTTTCAGAAGAGCATGCAGGTGTACATAGTATAGCATGTAGCTAGGTAAAGTCAACCTGATTTCACACAAATTATAGCAAGACTGAAATTGTACCGTGAAATTCTAGTTTTGTCACCATTTTCCCCAAGTCTTGAATCGAAAGCAAAACTCATATCACGTTAAATATAAAATTACGTAAAAACTAAAAAACAAAAACGTCATAACAAATAACGTTTGACAAACCAATGACACATATGCGCGCATCTCCAAGAGGCATAGATCCTCAAGTAACCGGAGGTTGCATGAACATCTATACCTCTTGAGGATGTTTGCAGCGCGCATGCACGCACACACACGCACACACATACACGCACATCGACGCGCTTTCAGAAGAAAATGCAGGTGTACTTAGTAGCATGTAGCTAGGTAAAGTCAACCTGATTTCACACAAAGAACAATGAACAATGAACCTTTATTTTCCAACGGTAGAAGTTATTGGTAACAGGACCAGTTTTCAAACTTGCCGTTGCTACATCTCCTACATAAATGACATAGACATGTAAACATACACATACCACACACTGACGCATGTATGCACTCGCTCACGCACGCACGCCCGCACATACGCACGCACACGCACGCTCACACACACACACACATACACACACACACACACACACACACAAACACAAACTTGCACACGCACGCACTTAGACACACACGCATACATACACACACACGCTCTCGGACACGCACTCCAGACATACGTACGCGCATAACGCGTACGCACAAAAATATAAAATGAGTAAAAATGTAAAGCAAAACAATACACAGAAAATCATTAAGTACATTAGAATTCATACAGCAAAGGCAAATATGTATATATGTGCTCTCTCTCTCTCTCTCTCTCTCTCTCTCTCTCTCTCTCTCTCTCTCTCTCTCTCTCTCTCTCTCTCTCTCTCTCTCTCTCTCTCTCTCTCTCTCTCTCTTAGTAAATAACATTTAGTAAAAAGGCGTGAGGACTTAGAAACTCCGGAAGTTGAGTGCATTTGGTTGGAATTTAGGGCTCCAAAAACTAAACCCGTCTTCGTCGGCTTTTGTTATCGTAACCCAGCAGCCAAGTTTGAGTGGTACGATGATTTTTTGCATGCAGTAGAAAAAGTTGGCTTACCTAACTGTGACGCGTTGCTACTAGGCGACTTTAACATAGATATGTTGAAGCCCCATACCGCATGGGATTGCATCACCACACAAACAGGCTTAGAACAAGTTAGTTTCGGCCCCTACTAGGATCACAAAAACAACCGCAACACTTATTGATCACATTTACACCAACCGTCCCCTTAGTGTATTCAATGTTAGTGTTCCTGACTTCAGCATCAGTGATCACTTTCCTACTGTGTGTTCATGGTCAACAAAACTGCCAGTGCATCGTAAGAACGGGCACACAACTGTAACGTATCGCTCATTTAAACAATTTAATCAGTCTGCTTTTCTAGCAGACCTTGATCAAACACCATTTAATGTCGTTAATAACGAAACTGACCCTGAAAAGGCTCTGGCTGTTTGGTATGGACTCTTTACAAGAGTACTTAACAAACACGCCCCTTTGCGGCAAAAGCGGGTAATAAACCACACGTTACCGCCTTGGCTAAACCAAGAAATAATCGAAGCTATGAGATTGAGAAATGACTTAAGGCCGAGACACAAGCTATTTAGCGAATACAAAAAACAACGTAACCGTGTCAAGTCTATGGTACGCAGGGCTCAAAAGTCTCTCTTTGAACGAATGATTAAAGAAGACAGAGATATTGCCGCACTCTGGCGCGCGGTTAATCTCGTCACCCGAGGTAACAGCAAGAAATCGTCAGCCATTCCTTCTAGTATTACTGCAGACACTTTTAATAAACATTTTCTGTCTGTTGCCGAGTCAATCATACCCTCAAGCGGTAACGCGTCTTACACATGCCCGGAGGCCCTGCTTAACTTCTGTAAGCAGAAGACTAAGGACAAACCCCCCTTCTCTATACCGCCTCTAGCTGTGTATGAAGTAGGAAAACTGATCGGGTCACTGAAAAACAAAAAATCATCGGGACCTGACGAGATCAGCCCTAAAATACTGAAACTGTCCCTTCCCTATACAGTAGAATCGTTAACGTATATTTATAACTTATGTATCCAACAAAATATGTTTCCATCAGAACTGAAGCAAGCCAAGGTTATCCCTTTGCCTAAATCGAAAGATCTGTCTGATGTTAATAACTATAGACCCATTTCAATATTATCCAGCCTTTCCAAACCTCTTGAAAGACACGTGCACAAACACCTTTATCAATATTTGGAGAGTCGCAGTCTTTTGCACGTATTTCAGTCCGGCTTTCGCCCCAAGCATTCTTGCCACACGGCACTGACAAGACTTATTGATGCGTGGCTAGCATCTATGAATAACTCCCAAATAACAGGGTCGATCTTTATTGATTTTAAGAAAGCTTTTGACCTTGTAAATCATAACATTCTTTTGTCAAAACTTCAAGCATATCTCTGCAATGCAGGTGCTGTCTCATTGTTTACTTTATATTTAAGCGGAAGGAAGCAAAGAGTACTGTTAAATGGATCCTACTCCTCGTATGGTCTCGTCAAAAGCGGAGTGCCTCAGGGCTCTGTCCTCGGGCCATTGCTGTTCTGCATATTTATCAATGACCTTCCACTGCATATTAGTTGCCGCGATATTTCTTGTTGTCAAAATTGAAAACAATTACTGACACAGATGCGCGTCTTCTTTTCTACAATGCTCATGTCAAATCGCACATATACTATGCATCAACAGTGTGGGATGGTTCTAGTGATGTACATTTGAAGAGGCTGAACTCCCTACATAGGAGAGCTGCTAAGCTTATTATTTCCCGATCCCGAACTCTCAACTGACGAAAAGCTTAAAACTTTAAAAATGCTCCCTCTATCCCATCACTTTCAGTTCAATAAAGGTGTATTGATGTACAAGCTGTACAAGCAATCATGTCCACTGTACTTGAGTTCTTTTTTCTCAGAACGGATATCTGTAGCTTCTAGACATGGACACCATTTCAAAGTACCCCTGCCGCGTATTGATTTATTCAAAACCAGTTTGTCATTTTCGGGAAGTTCATTCTGGAATTCTATTCCTGCAGAAATCAGAAACGCAAAGACGCTCACCTCATTTAGGGTCAGCCTCTTCAAACACCTAGAATCCCTGACGTAATCTAATCATTACAGTACAGGGATAACTTGCGCGTGTGTTCAGATGTGTGAATGTGCGTGTGTGTGAGAATGTGTGTGTGTGTGTGTGTGTGTGTGTGTGTGTGTGTGTGTGTGTGTGTGTGTGTGTGTGTGTGTGTGTGTGTGTGTGTGTGCGAGAGTGACAGAGACAGAGAGAGAGAGAGAGCGTCTCTTTTATATATATATATATATATATATATATATATATATATATATATATATATATATATATATATATATATATATATATATATATATATATATATATATATATATATATATATAATATACAGTGGACCATAATATCTGAGTGTCAAGAGTACATTGAATACTGCATGTAATATGTATAATGTTTTTGCCTTCATATGTGTGTACGCGATATTTTTGGGCGCGCGTTCACGTGTGTGTGTGTGTGTGTGTGTGTGTGTGTGTGTGTGTGTGTGTGTGTGTGTGTGTGTGTGTGTGTGTGTGTGTGTGTGTGTGTGTGTGTGTGCGTGCATGCTGTGTGTGTGTGCATGCTGTGTGTGTGAGACAGAGAGAGAGAGAGAGAGAGAGAGAGAGAGAGAGAGAGAGAGCGAGCACATATATACATATTTGCCTTTGCTGTATGAATTCTAATGTACTTAATGATTTTTTGTGTATTGCTTTACTTTGCATTTTTACTCATTTTATATTTTTGTGCGTACGCGTTATGCGCGTACGTATGTCTGGAGTGCGTGTCCGAGAGCGTGTGTATGTGTGCGTGTGTGTCTAAGTGCGTGCGTGTGCAAGTTTGTGTATGTGTGTGTGTGTGTGAGCGTGCGTGTGCGTGCGTATGTGCGTGCGTGCGTGCGTGAGCGAGTGCATACATGCGTCAGTGTGTGGTATGTGTATGTTTACACGTCTATGTCATTTATGTAGTAGATGTAGCAACGGCAAGTTTGAAAACTGGTCCTGTTACCAATAACTTCTACCGTTGGAAAATAAAGGTTCATTGTTCATTGTTCTCTCTCTCTCTCTCTCTCTCTCTCTCTCTCTCTCTCTCTCTCTCTCTCTCTCTCTCTCTCTCTCTCTCTCTCTCTCTCACTCTCTCTCTCTCTCTCTGTGTCTCTCACACACACACACACAGCATGCACACACACACACACAGCATGCACGCACATACACACACACACACACACACACACACACACACACACACACGTGAGCGCGCGCCCCAAAATATCGCGTACACACATATGAAGGCAAAAACATTATACATAGTACATGCAGTATTCAAATTATAGCAAGACTGAAATTGTACCGTGAAATTCTAGTTTTGTCACCATTTTCCCCAGTCCTGAAGCGAAAGCGAATCTCATATCAGGTTAAATATAAAATTACGTAAAAACAAAAAATGCGTCATGACAAATGACGTTTGACAACCCAATGACGCGTATGCACTGCGCGCGCCCCTTATAGAGTTCACTGTGACGCATTGGCACGCCTGAAAGCGAAGACAGCTCTCATATAGAAGGGACTTTGTGGGTTATGGTTCATCCCATCTTGTTTAATACTTGGATTACTTTCCTGTAGTCTGGGAAACGTCTTTTGTCTCAGTGTTACTGTTTACATGACCAGTAAACCTTAATCTGCTTGCAGGCGCTGTGTTTCAAACTATTAATACACGTACATGCCTTATGAACATTCTCGTAAAAGAGTGAGCTTTTCTGTTCCATCAGCCCATGCACTGACTTAACCCATTCAGCCCTGACACACTACAGCAAGAGATTGGTCGACCATGATAATTCAAGGGTAGTGCCAGATTAGCTTGGCGCATGTCGGCGCCTAGCTAATATGGCACTACCTTTAAATTATTGTGGTTGATCCATCACCTGCAGCTGGTGCATAGTCGTTAGATGACGCCTCCAAAATTTTGGAAATACTGCCGTGGGGCTGAATGTGTTAATGTTTTAACGTTCTTTCCGGGAAACAATCGGAGTGTTTTGGTTGTTGATGTTTTTGTTTTTTGTTTTTGTTACTTTGTGTGTGTTTTTGCGAAGGGGTAGTGGTGGAGTGAGGTGGGGTGACGGGAGGGGGTGGGGAGGGGGGGGGGGGGGGGTAGAAACTACATGACTACCATCTTATCGCTGGTTTAAGCATGCAGCTGAACGGGTGACTTGCATAATATTTGCAACGGCTACAGGCTCTGCAGAAGTTCCATAATTGTCAGAATGAACTATACATAAACAATAAACGAGATCCTCTCCTTTCTCCTACCTGTATAACATTCTTTATCTTCGTGTGTGTGTGTGTGTGTGTGTGTGTGTGTGTGTGTGTGTGTGTGTGTGTGTGTGTGTGTGTGTGTGTGTGTGTGTGTGTGTTTCCAATTGAAAAAAACTAAATCAATATACATATTATCCGAGGCTTTCTTTGCTAGGAGGTTATGAGCATTTCCTCTTAATTCATTCAGCTCTGACGCGCTACAGCAGGAGATGGATCGATCATGATAATTCAAGGGTAGTGCCAGATTAGCTCGGCGCCTGTCGGCGCCAAGCTATTCTGGCACTACCCTTGAATTATCATGGTCGATCCATCTCCTGAAACAGGTGCATAGTCGTTAGATCACGCCTTATAAATTTGCGAAATACGCGCGTCGAGCTGAATGAGTTAAAGTACAGATTAGAGATTTCGTCAGAAAACAGAGCAAATATCAAAGGAGGCATCCGCATCAAAGCATGATTTCGTGCCAAAATGTCACAAGGTTGCATGCAAACACTACGGTCGTGCATGTCTTTAAAATGCAATTATCGAGAAGTCTTTAACGACGACGATGATAATAATAGTTGGTCTGCGATTTTAATTTGTATGGTCCGTAATCATCATCATCGTCGTCATCAAAACCACAATCATCACCGTCATCATTATTGCCCGGGTTGTTGTCCACTGAAAAAAATTTTAAAAATCCCGAAGCTTAACATGAAGACTGTCGGGGAGCGTTCTTTCACCTTCTTAGCCCCAAGAGTGTGAAACTCGCTGCCAGTTGAATTGCGGAATTTGCCCACATTGTCCCAGTTCAAAGTTCACTTAAAGACTTTTCTTTTCTTTTTTGGTCAGGCATTTAATATATAGCTCGCCGTTTTTCTTAGCGAGCTGTTAACTGCCTTTTATTCTGATTCTGGATTTTATGTGACAGGGAAGTGGATGTAAGGTGCTGGGAAGGGATGGGGTGGGTTAAAGTAGTGTATAATTGTGCGTGTGTCTGAGAGAGAGAGAGAGAGAGTGTGTGCTGTTGTGCATGCGCAGTGAGTCCAGTGTTTTCCTGGAGAACAACGCTATGCAAGAACTATTTTTTATTATTATTACTGCAGTCATCTGGAGACACGAGACTACTGGCTGGACCTGGTCAAGACGGACATTGGCGAGTGGTACTGGGGCGACGGAGTGGCCTTGAACATGAGCGACCTGTCCAGCCTGCCCATGACCCCGGACTACAACCAAACGTACTCCAACTGGACGTGCGCTGTCTGGAACATGGTCGAGCCGTTTCTCATGCCCGCGAACTGTAGCGAGGTTGCCAACGTCCTCTGCGAGGTGCCTACGACTACAGAGCTGGGTAAGACGTTGATTCCTTTCACTGAACGAGCACGGCGAACAACTCTCAAATGCAAGAGACATAGATCATCATGAGCCCCCGCGGATGCGGGGTTCGTGACGGTCTATGCTTCTTGCTTGCATCACTTTATGTTTGTGGTCCTCAGACAGACGGGGTTAATCGTCTGGCGGTGAATCTGCGATGGTTTTAACAATAATAATAATAATAATAATAATAATAGCTACTTATACAGCGCTTATCCTAAAATAAACTCTAAGCGCTTTACAAATAAAGAGTGGGAGTGGAGGGGTCATAAAGCCAGAGAAACAAAGGATGCAGCAATACACATGCACACACACAAACACACAGGTACATAATCACAAAGAACTGAGCTACATTGGGGTATCGAACAGGTGGGTCTTAAGGTCAGATTTAAAGGCAGTGAATGAGGGAGAATGTCTACTGTCTATGGGTAGACAGCTCCAGACAACAGGTTCAACGTGCGCAAAACAGCGGGAAGGGTTATCTAGATTGCAGGAGGAATATATATATATACACACATACACACATACACACACACACACACACACACACACACACACACACACACACACACACACACACAGGTAGGCAGACCGACAGTAAGGCAGGCAGTGCCGCAGATAAGACCAACCGACAGGCAGGCAGCCAACTGACGGAGAGTCAAAGTGAGAGACAGACCAACTGACAGACAGACAGACCGATAGACAGACAGACAGACAGGACGACCGACAAATAGATCGATAGGTAGACAGGCAGACCGACCGACAAACAGACCGACAGAGAGACCGACCGACAGACAGACAGTCAGACAGACCAACTGACTGGCAGACGGTCCCACACGTAAGACCTACCGACAGACACAGACTGACAGTCCAACAGACAGACAGACCAGCTGACGGACAGACAGGCAGGCAGAATGGATGACACGTACAGAAAGACAAAAGAAAGAAGAACTATCAAGGTCGATCCATTTTGTAAACCCTGTGGCTGTCGGTAGAGCTTTTTGTCGCGGTGATTTCTACAGTTAATCATCGCGACAAAATGCTCTACGGACAGCCAAAGGGCGCTAGACTGTTACGCCGTGCTTAGGAGAATTCGAGACTTGTTGAGACTTTCAACTCGAAGGGTCAGTGTGTCAACGTTAATACACTTGAGGCGTGCCGCACCGTGACACACGGCTATATATAACGTGATGATCCCGTTCAGCGCCAGCCGACGCCGACTGTGTTTCTGCAATCTTCGTCAGTTAATTCCACACCGAAAGACCCAGACGTCCTAGGAACATGGCTTCAAAGTGGTGTTAGCAAGAGGCATAGATCCTCATGAGTCCCCGCAGCTGCGGGGACTCATGAGGATCTATGCCTCTTGCAGCTTTGACACTGAACGGGTTAACGTCTTTGACTTCAGTTCTTGCTACCGTGCCCGTAGCCGCTTCCCTGCAGGGTATGAAAATAAACTGGGGTATTTGATAATGCTCCCAAAAATATATTAGTATATCATATAGCTCACCGCATGGGGAAGTCTGTGACAGACATTGCTTGTAAACATTACAGGATATTTTGAAACAGATATCCTAATCGACCTGCTCCTCTCCACCGACTCGGGCAACATCTCCCTTCTTACGCTACTCGACCTCTCTGCCGCCTTCGACTACACTATAGATCACTCTATCCTCCTCCACCGCCTTCACCACTCCTTTAGCATCACTGAATCTGCTCACTCCTGGTTTCTCTCCTACCTCTCCGACGTCACCATCGACAGCGTCTCCTCCAACCCAGTCAGCTGTCCCCTGTCCAACATCATCCAGTCTCATCACATACACCACCACCTCTACGCCGACGACTCACAACTACTAGACAAAGACAAACTCGACAACACTCAGTCCGGCACTACTGACTCGCACGGCTGACTGCTACGAAGACGTGAAAAACTGAATGACATCAAACAAGCTTAAACTGAACGACGACAAAACGGAAGACATGCTGTTAGGCACTCGCCAGAAAGTCTCCCAGCTCCCTCCCTCTCTCCACCTTCAACTCGACAGCCGCACCCCTATCTCCCTCTCTGACTCGGCCAATAACCTCGGCGTTATCCTCGATTCCTCTCTTTCCATGACCAGCTTCGTCTCCACCACGGCCCAGGCATGCTATTAACACCTCCGTCGCATCAATCAGATCAGAAAATACCTCACCTCCGAAGCTGCCACCAAACTTGCTGTCTCTCTCATCTTATCTCGCATCGACTATTGCAACTCTCTCCTTTCCGGCCTCCCTCACTCCACCACTTTCACTCTCCAGCGCGTCCAGAACAATGCTGCCTGCCTCGTCCTCAGAAAGAAAAAAATCCGACAACATCACTCCCCTGCTCAAACTCCTTCACTGGCTCCCTATCCCCCAACGAGAATGATTCTAAGCATTACTTTGCTAGGGTGACTTATCAGACTGATAGTTCTGTAGTTCTGGCACTGTTTCAGGTTTCCTTTCTTGGGGAGCGGGATCACTAGAGACTGTGTCCATTCTACTGGCCATTTCTTTTGCTCCCAGATCTTTTGACAGAGTGTAGTGAGGACCTTCGTTGTTACTTCTCCTCCATGTTTCAACAGTTCAGCAGGTACGTTGTCTACACCTGGAGACTTTCCTCCCTTCAGGCCGCGTACGGCTGCTTCCACCTCTTCAGCTAACACTGGCAGGTCTTCAGCCTTCCTGGCCCCAGCCTGGTTGTTTTGGAGGATGCTGGTGTCTGGCTCAGCCTTGTAGTTATACAAGTCTCGGCAGTACTCAGTCCATCTGTTTAGTACAGCAGTGTTTTCCGTAAGGAGTTGGCCGCTGCTGTCTTCGATGACTGTGGCTGTTCGCTGATCGGTGTCCGTCAAGGATGCCTGCTCTCTCCTGTCCTTTTCAACATATTCCTGGAGAAGATCATGCAGGAAACCCTCCACGACCACCATACTTCAATCTCTATTGGTGGCAGATCCCTGTGCAATCTTCGATTCGCAGACGACATTGACCTCATGGCAGGCAGCAATAGTGAGCTCCAAAACCTGACAGACAAACTTTCAAGTAGCGCAGGGTCTTATGGCATGGAGATCAGTACGGATAAAAGCAAAGTGATGATCAACACCACAAGCGACAGCAGCAGCAACATTCACATGAACGGCCAGAAGCTAGAAGAGGTCAATAGCTTCAAGTACTTGGGAGCCACCCTGTCCAAAGACGGTAGTTGCATAGCAGAGATCCGTATCAGGATAGGTACAGCAACATCCGCAATGGCCAGGCTGGACAGGATATGGCGAAGTAACTCCATCAGCTTCACCATCAAGTACAGGCTTTACAAGTCCCTCGTAGTGTCTATTCTACTCTACGGCTGTGAGACTTGGACACTGCTTGCAGACTCAGAAAAGAAAATCCAGGCCTTTGAGAACAAGTGCCTGAGGAAGTTGCTCCGCATCTCGTACCGCGAGCAAAAGAACAACGAATATGTACGGAGCATCGTCACTTCCCTGGTGGGCCCACATGAACCCCTTCTGGCAACCGTGAAACGGCGCAAGCTTGCTTGGTTTGGCCACGTGACCCGACACAATACCTTGTCCAAGACTATCCTCCAAGGCACTCTCGAAGGAAGTCGTCGGCGAGGTCGTCAGAGAAAGAGTTGGGTCGCAAACATAAAAGAATGGACCGAACTCGAGATGCCAGACTTGCTTGCCACCGCCCAAAATAGAACTCAGTGGAGAGCAGCGGGCTGTCTGTTGCTGCTGCCTTTCAGTCCCCCCAACGCCCAGTTCGGGCAAGGGACTGATGATGATGATGATGATCCCCGAACGCATCCAATACAAGATTATGTCTCTCTGCTACAAATCCCTGAACAACTATGCTCCTGCCTGTCTCTCCAATTTACTTCATCCCTACACTCTGTTGCGATTATGGTTGTGTTGTTTTGTGAGAGCGTGCGTGCATAGATCGTAGCGCGATCCGACGTTTTATTTGAGCTGTCACGATTGAGAGTCACATACCTTTTTCAGTAAATTTCACATTCGTTTACGAATAGTGCAGTCTTGAGTATCTGTTGCCGCACGGAGTTAAGTCAGGAAAGATCTAGATGATTCTTCAATATTCTTTTGTTTACCGCGTGCGTGTGTCAGCAGTTAGTATCCGTGCACTTATAGCATGTTTACCAGACTGTACGGTCAAGGTCGCGACCTATTTAGTGTACGCATGCGTGAAATTAGGACGAGTAGGGATTCACCTAATTTTAAAGCTGATAAATAACAGCCAGACTTTTATCGAATATTCCAGTAAGAATGTACCTTTGAGTTTTAGTTACGCAGTTCGTTTCGATTGGTTGTGTTATACGATTTTGCTCTATTGTGCTAGAAAATATATCACTATAAAAGATCGTGCTAGGAAGCACCGGTGTACATTGTCCAGTCGTAGGTTTGCGATGTAACAGCATCGATACAGTGTTCAGTTGTATAATTGCAGTGTATCGAAAAAGACATTGACGTTGAGAGAGCTACGCAAGACTGATATCGTGCTTCCTTTGTCAGAGAGGGAGTTGTGCAGTGAGTGGTGATGTACATTGTATGAGAGACGCATTGTGTCAAAGTGTGAATTTTTGGAAGAGAAGATATTGTTGGTGAAATTGTGAACGCTTTTCGTGGAAATCGCATCGCTGTAATAAAATATTGTTGGAACTGTTACTCCAGTATTGTCTACATCCTTAAGCCACGTGTGACGGATTGCAGCTGAACGAAGATTATTTGAAAAGAACTCTACGTGCGTGCCGTCTGGTGTGATATCATACTACGACCACGATTTTACCACGTAACACACTCCTTCCCGCTCCCTCCGCTCCGCCTCCGATCCTCTCCGCCTCCACATCCCCCGCACCAAACTCAGCACTTTCGGCCCCCGCTCCTTCTCCGTCTACGGTCCATCCACCTGGAACACTCTCCCACTCTCTCTGTCAGAAACACTCTTCTCCTTCCAGTTCGCCCTCAAAACTCACCTCTTCCAACAGTTCTAGCACCATAACATCACCACCACCACCCCCCCCCCCCCCCCCCCCCCCCACAAGCTGACTGTCGTAATGTATTTGTGGTACGTGAGTCATTGTCTAAAGCGTGCGCATGCGTGCGCGAGTTGTGAGTGCGCGCTTAGAGTTATAATTATTATGAGATAAGCGCATTATAAACATTATAAGTACTATTATTATTAGATATACCAATTTACGTTTTTCAGCGTTGCATATGCTGTTTTCGAAAATTCTTAAGTAGAGCATATGTTCTGTTTTGTCTTTGTTGTGTTTTGGGGTTTATTTGTTTTAGTGGGGTTTTTTCGTTGGCTCTATTCTTGCAAGCTGCGTGTCGTTCACCGCACACGTCACATGATTTATGGAAACATTGTCCGTATGTCTTGAAAGAAAATGTCCTCTGATCCCTTTCGCGGAAACAATGTCGGGGTTTTTTTCCTCATTTTTCTGTCCCGTATTATGACAGCGCAACAACTGACACCCCAACCCCCCCCCCCCCCTCACCATTATCTCTCTCTCTCTCTCTCTCTCTCTCTCTCTCTCTCTCTCTCTCTCTCTCTCTCTCTCTCTCTCTCTCTCTCTCTCTCTCTGCTGATAACACGTGAACGTCAAGTATTTTATCTTTCTCCTTACATTTGTCAACTGCTAATCCTTTGTCTTGTCAGTGTCGCTATATGCTCTTGATGCTGCTGATTCTTTGACACTGTCTTAGCTGAGTATAATATTAATGCTATGCCCACATTTATTTCGCTTGCATTTTGTGTTGGTGGCAGTTACTAATTCTCCAATACCAATTCTTTCCTTTCATTAATTCACCTATTGTGGGTTTATTTTTTAGTTCCCAGGGTCACCCTGGTCAGCCCCACAGGGTGGGTTTTTCTCTCTATTCTGGGGCATGTGTTTCTGTCTACCCTTTGTCCATTCACCTGTATTTGCCTTTTTAAAACTCTCCCTACTGTCTGCACTGCCTGTAGCTCTTGATATTGGATGTGTGTTGCTAAATGGTCTTAGCTTTATTTAGGCCCCATGTGTTAGGTTTATTTAATGTATTTGACCGGCTGGTGACATACATTCAATGTTCTGTTTATTTTTTTTCACAAGCAGTGCAGGCACGTCCTGAGAAAGCCTTGTTGCTGTCGGGACGTTAAGCAATGTACAATCAATTTTTTCCCCCTGGTTTTTCTTCCTCTTCTTCTTCTTCTTCTTCTTCTTCTTATTATTATTATTATTATTATTATTATTATTATTATTATTATTATTATTATTATTATTTGCATGCTATGTTTATTTTCCTGTTATGTTGTTTGTTTACAGGACAGCTTGTAAGACAGGCATTGAGTTGCCTAATCAGCTTTATCCTGAATAAATAAAGATTCATCATCATCATCATCTCTCTCTCTCTCTCTCTCTCTCTCTCTCTCTCTCTCTCTCTCTCTCTCTCTCTCTCTCTCTCTCTCTCTCTCTCTCTCTCTCTCTCTCTCTCTCTCTCTCTCTCTCCTATTTGGGACGGCTGTAGTAAGGCTAACCTTAAGCGGATTAATTCTCTATACAATCGCGCAGTTAAACTGATCCTCCCAATCCTCTCTCTAACTTTGGAGAAAAAGCTTCAGGCAACAGGGCTCCTTCCTTTACATCAACACCTTACGTTTAATAAGTGCGTACTTATGCACAAAGCACTGAACGGGAAAGCCCCCCTCTACCTGGCTAAGCTTTTCACTGAGAGCGAAAGGGTTTACAGCACTTTGAGGAACAGTCTCGTCATTGAACGGCCCCGAATTGACTTGTTTAAATCCAGCCCTTCTTACGCGGGTGCCTATTTATGGAACTCACTTCCTCCACATATACAGCAAACGAGACATCTTCCATTGTTTAGGACGAAAGCTTTTAAATATATCTCTGAGCAAACTTGAAAGAAACGTAGATATGTCCAAAAGAGACATGTCAATGATTTCCTGTGGTCCTCCGTTTTGCACTTGTTAGCTTTTACATAATATCTCTCTTTATCGTAGTGTTTTGCCTGCTCACTAAATTCCTACACATGAATAGCTGTATCATAAGTGTGCAGTCGCTTGCTATAAACACACTTTACATCGCACCCCCCCCCCCCCAAGACCCTGTTATTTTCCTGTGTGTGTGTGTAATCTTCAGCGACTTTGGAACTTGTATCGGAATGTAACACAAGTGACCTGTGGGTGGAGCCGCTTGTTTTGTGCTGTTAACATACTGTTTTAATGTTGCTTTTAATGTTGTAGTTTAGCAAAGACAAACATGAAAAAGAGGCCTGTGCGCCTATTGTTTCCATTCTTGAGAAATAAAGTATCATTCATTCATTCATTCATTCATTCATTCATCTCTCTCTCTCTCTCTCTCTCTCTCTCTCTCTCTCTCTCTCTCTCTCTCTCTCTCTCTCTCTCTCTCTCTCTCTCTCTCTCTCTCTCTCTCTCTCTCTCTCTCGTGTATGCGTTTGTGCGTGCATGCGTGTGTTTGTTTTAGTGGACTGTATATTTTGTTTCACTGTGCTTCGATGTCCCTGTTTTATGTATATTTTGTACTTAGTTAGTCGTAGATTTAGCAAAGGCAGGTACGAAAAATGATATAGTCACTGACTGTGTTAATATCTTCACCGTTGTAAAATAAAGATTCATTGATTCACTGATTCTCTCTCTCTCTCTCTCTCTCTCTCTCTCTCTCTCTCTCTCTCTCTCTCTCTCTCTCTCTCTCTCTCTCTCTCTCTCTCTCTCTCTCTCTCTCTCTCTCTCTCGTTCCCTCCCCCCTCTGCCCCCTCCCTCCACGCCACCACCATCACCACCCCGGCCTGCCCCCAATATCACAGCTTCAAAAGCCCAGTCCCGCACGAAACAGGTTTTAAAAGTTGATTCTATTCTTTTGCTCTCATTGAACACCACCCCTCTCCCCCCCCCCCCCTTCCAAAGAAATTACAGGCCGATGACGGCTGCAGTCGGCCCGCGCACATTCGTGCGCGAGCCAACAGCGGCTGACGTCGGTCCGATGAACTTTTGCACAACGGGTGCCTCCGTCACGCAGAAGTTCTATTCATCTTCATGTTCAGGACAGTTCAGCGCCTAGTCTGTACGCGGTAAAGTATATGTCTATTTAAATTATTCAGCATGGAACGCGCGCCACAATTCTGATTCTTCTGACTGCCTCCTACATATTCAGTTAAGCGTTAACTCTTCAATTTTTGGTGTCCAGCGGCGAAAGAGGGATCGACCACGACAGATCAAGGGTAGTGTCTGATTAGTTTGGCGCCTCTCCAGGCAATACGCTAATATAAAAAGCACTGCCCTTTAACATTGTGTGTGCGTGTGCGTGTGCGTGTGTGTGTGTGTGTGTGTGTGTGTGTGTGTGTGTGTGAATCGTGTCACAGGCATTGTGTGTGTGTGTGTGTGTGTGTGTGTGTGTGTGTGTGTGTGTGTGTGTGTGTGTGTGTGTGTGTGTGTGTGTGTGTGTGGATCGTGTCACAGGCATGGGATGATCGTTCCGTAATGGATCACCTCTTAACGCGAGCATGTAGTAAATAGCACTACGTACCCGTGTTAAATTAAAAGGGGTATCGATCACACAACACTCATCCCATGCCTGTGGATGGTGCTGACTGTTTCTCGTCATTCAAAGGATTAAATCCGCGACGGCTTCAGGGATATAAATTATAGTCTTGGCCTTTAGCTCTCTCTCTCTCTCTTGGCTTGACTTCGCGAACGAAGATTTTATAGGAGTTGCCCACGACGTCTGCAGGCTTGTTCGTGGCTGCGGAGGCCAATCCGAGACAGGCAGGTTCGACCGCAGTGGCTGCAGGGGAAGGTATGGCCGGGGTTCTGAGCTGCGGCATCTCTGTTTTTTCTCCTGAGCCGCTTGTCCTTAAGGCTAGCTCTGTGAGAGTCCTCAAAGGAGACAGCTGCCTTGTAAATGGTGGAGCGCCAGGTGTCACGGTCCGCAGCAAGCGAAGACCACTGGTGGTGGTCGATTTGGCAGGCACTAAGTGACTTCTTGAGACAGTCTTTGTATCTCTTCTTTGGTGCCCCTCTGTCACGGTGTCCAGTAGCAAGCTCGCCGAACAGGGTGATCTTTGGTAGGCGATGATCCTCCATCCTGGAGACATGCCCCGCCCAGCGAAGCTGTGTCCGCAGCAGCAAAGCCTCGATGCTCACAGTTTCAGCCTGTTCAAGGACCTCGACGTTGGTGACATAGTCACTCCAGTGAATGCCCAGGATGGTACGCAGGCAGCGCTGGTGGAAGCGTTCGAGGAGTCGTAGTTGGCTGCGGTAGAGGGCCCAGGACTCGGAACCATACAGCAGGGTGGTGAGGACCACAGCTCTGTACACGCTGATCTTGGTGCCTGTTTTCAGCTGTTGATTGTGCCACACCCGCTTGAAAAGTCGCCCGAAAGCGCTGTTCGCTTTTGCCAGCCTGCTGTCAAGCTCCTTGTCCAGCTTGGCGTCCGACGTGATAATGCAGCCAAGGTAAGTAAACTGGTGCACTGACTTTAGATCAGACTCGCCAATGGTGATGTGAGGAGGGCGATACACTGTCTTGGGTGCCGGCTGATGGAGGACCTCTGTCTTTTTCAGACTGACCTCGAGTCCAAAGAGCTGGGCAGCATCTGCGAAGCAAGACGTGATGCGCTGCAGGGCTCTCTCTGTGTGTGCAACGAGGGCAGCATCATCAGCAAAAAGCAGCTCACGAATCAGTTGGTCTAGGGTTTTCGTGTGGGCCTGCAGTCGTCTGAGGTTGAACAGGCTGCCATCGAGACGATACCTGATGTACACTGCATCGTCATCATCAAGGTCCACTGTGGCCTGCTTCAACATCATGCTAAAAAAGATGGTGAAGAGGGTCGGTGCCAGCACGCAGCCCTGCTTTACGCCGTTGAGAATAGGGAATGGTTCTGAGAGGTCATTGTTGAGTCTGACCTGGCCTTGCTGGTCCTCGTGTAGCTGGACAATCATGTTGAGGAACTTTGGGGGACAGCCAAGTCGCTCCAGGATCTGCCACATGCCTTGCCTGCTCACAGTGTCGAACGCTTTTGTTAGGTCGACAAATGTTACGTACAGCCCTTTGTTCTGCTCGCGGCACTTCTCCTGTAGCTGTCTCAGCACAAAGACCATGTCGGTGGTGCTCCTGTTTGCTCTGAAGCCACACTGGCCCTCTGGGAGTTGGTCTTCAGCGATGGCAGGTACCAGCCGATTCAGGAGCAGCCTTGCAAGGATTTTCCCAGCAATGGACAGCAGGGTAATTCCCCGATAGTTGGAACAGTCAGACTTCTCGCCTTTGTTCTTGTACAGGGTGATAACGACTGCATCACGGAGATCTTTTGGTAGTGTTCCTTCCTCCCAGCAGCAGAGAAAGAGGTCATGGAGCTTGTTGTGCAGAACTGTGCCTCCATGTTTCCAGATCTCTGGCGGTATTCCATCAATGCCTGCTGCTTTGCCACTCTTGAGCTGGTGGATGGCTGTGAGGGTCTCTTCAGCGGTGGGCGGTTCGTCCAATTCAACCTTTACTGGGAGGTGTGGGATTTGTAGGACGACTGCTTCTTGAACAGTGCGCTCAGCGCTGAAGAGGCTCTGAAAGTATTCCGACCAGCGGTTCAAGATGGAGGTATTATCTGTGAGGAGTGCCTGGCCATTCGCGCTTCGCAGGGGACTTTGTACCAGGTGCCTGGGGCCATACACTGCTTTCAGTGCTTCGTAGAAGCCCCTGTAGTCACCATTGTCAGCACAAAGCTGGGTCCTCTGTGCAAGTCTGGTCCACCACTCATTCTGGAGATCTCTGAGCTTGCGCTGGAGACTGCTGCAGACGAGGCGGAAGGCAGACTTCTTCACAGGGCAGGAAGGCTGGGCTAGGTGGGCCTGATGGGCGGCTCTTTTTTTTTTTTTTTTTTTTTTTTTTTTTTCATTCAAAGGATTAAATCCACGACGGCTTCAGGGATATAAATTATAGTCTTGGAATTAATCGTCAACATCTCAAGCATGACGCGTATACTACTTACGAAGAGAAATCACTCAGCGCTGGACAGACAAATTTAGATCCCTTGACCCCTCCCGCTAAAGTGTTTCCGGTGATTCCAGAAATGTCGCATTTCTTTTGCTCTTCAGTATCGTAGCGGCGCCAGATCACCACAGCCCACGACGCGTCACGTCCCACAAGAGCCTGACGAGCACCGCGCGCTTACAATGTTATGCGAGAGAGTCACTCCACAGAAGATGCACCAGTTGTTGTTGTTGTTGTTGTTGTTTTTTTTTTGTTTGTTTGTTTGTTTTTTGCGTACGTTTTACCTTTTCAAGTCAACTGTCTATCGCAAAACAAAAGACATAAGAAATTTTGTTTTCATCTTGTCACTCTTATTTCAAATACAGGCAGCCATATCGTTTTCCGCCATTGACTTCTCTGCGGAACACAGCAAAACAACAACAAGCATAGATGCTCATGAGCCCACGCAGACGCGGGGGGCTCACGAGGATCAACCAGACGGCAGTTCAATAACCTCCTCACTTCCAGTGAACACATATTATTTGTTTCTGGCATCTTTGTTTGTGCAACGACCAAAACCCTACCGGACACGGACACAAATCGGTCTCAGCAAGAGGCATAGATCCTCATGAGCCCCCGTAAACGCGGGGCTCATGAGGATCTATGCCTCTTGCAGTTCAATATTTTTTGGTTTCTCTCGGCAGTGAAGGGGTTAAGAAAGCAACTTGTGGTGGTTTTAGCTTTCCGGAGGTGAAAGGGTTGTGCATAATGTTTCTGTCCACATTACAAAAAAAAAATTGATTACAGTGCAACAAAGTTTATCTTCCAGGATAAATAATAAATTCTCGGATATTTAAAATATAATATATACGCGAGCTGATCTAATCTGCACTAATATAATCACTTTAAAAATCACCACAATACAAATAAGAAAATGTTTTTAAAATAAAACTGAATACCCACAGAAAATAAACTTTGCGCGAAGGTCTGTAAATTTTCATTTATTTGGTTTGTGAATTTATTTTGTTGTTGTTGTTGTTGTTGTTGTTGTTGTTGTTGTTGTTGTTGTTGTTACTCTTGTTTTTAAAACGTAAAAAACGTTAAAAGGAAACCATTTAATGGCATATCCTACTTAACGGCTCATTGTAACATTGTGTTTAATGTTGGCATAGCCATTTTGTTTGTGAATTTGTAACCGTTCTGGCACTTAAAGTCAACCGTGCTTCTTTCAACTTCTTTTTTTCTTCTCAGTTCATAATATAACAAAAATAGAAGAATACTGCGATTCATGTAATCTAACCATCTCCCCCCCCCCCCCAACACACACACACACAAACACACACATATCCACAGAGACACAGATCTATCATGGATATGCAAAAGAGGCACAGATCTTCATGCCCCCCCCCCCCCCCCCACACACACACACACACACACACACCCTCTCGCGCATGTTCGCCTCTTGTTATATCGGCAGGATTTCATTTTGAAACTTCTTTCGTGAAGGGTTTACAGGATGTTCAACTTTTCAACACGGTTTCAGAAACACGGCTCGCGGCTACTGGCTGTGAATTTGTTAACTGTGCTTTTTGTATGTGTTTCTTATCGGACGAATGTGACGAAGGGCGTTTCTTTGTTTTCCACTATAGCGGTCTCGCCTTTGATGACCAAAAAAAAAAAAAAAAAAATTTACTGAAGTACGTTAAACAATACACTTTTCTTTGCTGTTAAGATGAAAGTTTTTTTTTTTAAAGGTGAATCAAGAACAGACTATTATTAAAAAAACAATAATAATAAAAAAAAATTAATTAATATGTAACCCTCTTGTGCCTGCAGCCACCAGACAGGTACCGTGAGCAGTAACGGTGGCTCCATGCACTAGGGGGTAACCCTTTCACTGCCAAGAAAAAGTGAACATGATCCAACTGCGGCAAGAGACATAGATCCTCATGAACCCCCGCGACTGCGGGGGCTCATGAGGATCTATGTCAGTTGCTGAGAGCAATTTGTATCCATGTTTCTTGGATGGTGTTGGCTTTTGGTCGCTGAATGCACCAAGATTTTAGAAACAAACATGAACTCATCATCATCATCAGTCCCTTGCCCGAACTGGGCGTTGGGGGGACTGAAAGGCAGCAGCAACAGACAGTGCTCTCCACTGAGTTCTATTTTGGGCGGTGGCAAGCAAGTCTGACATCTCGAGTTCGGTCCATTCTTTTATGTTTGCGACCCAACTCTTTCTCTGACGACCTCGCCGACGACTTCCTTCGAGAGTGCCTTGGAGGATAGTCTTGGACAAGGTGTTGTGTCGGGTCACGTGGCCAAACCAAGCAAGCTTGCGCCGTTTCACGGTTGCCAGAAGGGGTTCATGTGGGCCCACCAGGGAAGTGACGATGCTCCGTACATATTCGTTGGTCTTGTGCTCGCGGTACGAGATGCGGAGCAACTTCCTCAGGCACTTGTTCTCAAAGGCCTGGATTTTCTTTTCTGAGTCTGCAAGCAGTGTCCAAGTCTCACAGCCGTAGAGTAGAATAGACACTATGAGGGACTTGTAAAGCCTGTACTTGATGGTGAAGCTGATGGAGTTACTTCGCCATATCCTGTCCAGCCTGGCCATTACGGATGTTGCTGTACCTATCCTGATACGGATCTCTGCTATGCAACTACCGTCTTTGGACAGGGTGGCTCCCAAGTACTTGAAGCTATTGACCTCTTCTAGCTTTTGGCCATTCATATAACATGAACTAACAGTGTGCGTAGAGTGGCTGGGACGGGGTTAACCACTTAACTCTAAGACTGCATTTCCCAGTTCTTGGAGTTTTCAACGGACGACTAGGTTTCAGCTGAAGGAGATGAATCAACCATGATAATATCAAGGGCGGTGCCTGATTAGCTTGGCGCCATAAGGCGCCAAACTAATCGGGGACTACGATTAAATTATCATGTTGATCCTCCTCCTGCTGTTGTGAGTCGAGGCTAAATGGGTTAAGCATACGCCCGCGTCCAATCTTGTGTTCACAGATCGTTAAAACCATTCCATGGCCTACATGAAAAGCCACACTTACAATCAAAAGATCGATAACTCTTTGTTAACCCATATCATACTGAGGCAAAAAGCTTCAAATTTGTACACTGCCATATGCCTACAGTACAGTACTTACAGTTAAGGATATAGAGCAATGGCTTTAGTTCAAGGGTGGTGCCAGAATAGCTTGGCGCCTAGAGGCGCCAAGCTATTCTGGCACTACCCTTGAACTATTTTAGTCAAACTTATTTCACACACTGGTGTATTCCGAATGACAAGGGTTAATATCCTGGCTGTTGGTTGAGCTTATGTCAAGGTTATTCCTGTAGCAATCATCTGGACAAAAAAAAAAGAGCTACCAGCAGCTGAATAGCTGAGGAGAGCATCTGTTGTTTCAGCCCCCACCCGGGTCTGCCTGGGAAACTTGGGTGAGGTTAACTACTTTTTAGTTCCCAGGGTCACCCTGGTCAACCCCACAGGGTGGGTTTCCTTTCTATTCTGGGGCATGTGTTTCTGTCTACCCTTGGTCCATTCACCTGTATTTGCCTTTTTTTTTAAACTTTCCCTACTGTCTGCGCTGCCTGTAGCTCTTGATATTGGATGTGTGTTGCTAAATGGTCTTAACTTTATTTAGGCCCCATATCGTAGGTTTATTTAACGTATTGGACCGGCTGGCGACATACATTCAATATTCTGTTTATTTTTTTTCACAAGCAGTGCAGGCACGTCCTGAGAAAGCCTTGTTGCTGTCGGGACGTTAAGCAATGTACACTCAATCAATCAATCATCTGTTGTTTCAGAATTGTCTGTAAAAGAATCAAACGAGATAATTCCTTTTATATTTTTATTTTTATCCCCCCCCCCCCCCCCTTCCCTTCTCTTTCAGTCACGAGCCATGGATCGATCGAGATAGGTCGATTGTAATGCTTGAATAAATAGAAAGGTTTTTGCAAATGGATGGATGGTTTTGCGAATGAATGGGTGGATGGATGGATTAGTAAAAATGAATGCATGAATGAATGAGTGAATGAATGAACGAACGAACGAACGATGATGAAACGAACGAATGAATGAATGAAACATACCGCTGAGTTTCTACCAAGAAGCAAATCAAAGTGACTGTTCGTTGTTTGTTTGTTTTTGTTTTTTTTTCAGAATGCCTGTTGTCAAAGCTTGAAGGTAAAAAAATGAATGATAGCACACCTGGCTTGACTACCACAACAATAGGTAACAATGTCATTATCATTAGTAGTAGTAGTAGTGGTATTATTATTATTATTATTATTATTATTATTATTATTATTATTATTATTATTATTATTATTATTATTATTTTTAGTATTATTACATTCCCTTTAGTTTTTACAGTTTTCATTCTAAAGGACTGTTCGTCTTTCTCGTTTTGACTCAGATACCTATAAAACAGCGAGGCGACATGCATGAGGCTGGCCAACCGATGAAGGAGACACCCAATGCGCAAAAGGCCATCGGGCTGACGTCGGCCGCCGTTGGCCCGCACACGGCTGTGCGCGGGCCAGCGACGGCCGATGTCGACCCCGATGGCCTTTTGCGCAATGGACAGTCACGACGATGTAATACAATACAACGACTTCTTCGAGTGACTCCTTGCGCTCCCGCTACAAACTCGCAACAGTGATCGCGTACCGTGCTCGCAAGCGCGGGCACGGGATCCCAGTAAGCAAGAGATCCTCGGGCCGACGTCGGCCCGACGACCTTTTGCTGATTGTTATAATCGTCGCGGAACCGAATAACTCCATAACACGGGTAATCAGAAATAATAGATTTGATCTGTTGAATTGTTCGGGGTTTTCACGTCCACGGCACGGAGCGATAAAAAGACGGTCGTAAAGGGCGGGTTTTGTGGGGCGCTGGGCCAGTTAAATGCCTGTGTAGCATGCTCTGAACACCGATTGATTTAGGCGCATTGTCACTGTGCCGTTTTTGATTTACCAGGACCTTTCAAAGGATGTACATGTAGAGCAAACCCGTCAGTCTCCTTGCCTGGACGGAAATGGCGGAATATCCCTCTCACTAACCGTGTTATTATAGTATAGTGAGCCACATGTTGCTTGATATAGTGCAATAACAGGCAGATGTGATTACGAGACCCGAATCAAACTGTCCGAGTCGTCAGACTAGGACATTTTGATTCAGATCAAGTAATCACGTCTGTCGGTTATCGACTCTATATCAAGGAAAATGTGGCTCAATATTATGATTAAATTTATGTACCCAGTTAAAAACAAAACTTTACTTGCGTCCTTCAGTCTGCGGTGTTCAGACAAAAAAAAAAAAATGTGACTGGCAAATGACTGCGTTTCGGACTATCGACTGAGCGAACAGATTTTTTTTCTATGAAAAAAACAGCGCTTTTTACTCGTAATTAGATCACGGATAATGACGGGAAATGCCAACAGGTCTGTTTATTTTCCTTTTTTTTTCCTCGGGTTGTCACTTACGTTATCGCTAGTGGGCGTCTTGTCAATTTCACTCCTGCAGCAATTCGTTTCACACGTTTTCTGGCGTCAACTCTCGGTTCATGAACGAAAGTTCGAGCGTTCTTTCACTAAGAAGTATTACATCTTTACTGCATTTAAGGAACTCGTTAATGTTGCAGTATGAGCATATTTCTTGTTTCCGATTTGACAAATGCAAGTATGAACTGGAAGGGAAAACTGTATAGAGGGGATCAATTTACGTAACGATCACCCCATATTCCTGTGCGCGTACGGGTTAACCCCTTCATTGCCAGTGGACGCAGATTGTGTTTCTGAAATATTTCTTTATTGAACGCCTAAGTGCCCATCCGTCCAAGGAACGCGGATACTTAATGGCTTCAGCTGGGTACTGTTAAAGTTTTTTTTTTTTTTTTGATCGGCAGTGAGCGGGTTAAATCAGGCGAAGAAATCTTAGCATTGCATTACGTCAACTTGACTGGCACTTTCGGCGGCCGAATACAACAGTACGTGTGATCGGGGATCACGCTTAAATCCTCATATATTATTTATTGTTAATATGACTTTTTTTTTATTTACAATTTTATTTATTCAGGTACCTACACAGGCTGCCAGACCTCATGCGACGGCAACCCTCAATGCCGGGCGGCAGATTATAACAACGCCACAAACCAGTGCCGGATGTTGATCAATTCCACCCGACCAGTCGTGCCCACCATGACGTCGGACAGCACGTCTACCGTGTTCGGGAGGACGTGCGTCAAATGTGAGTCACCTTTTAACCCCGCCTCCACAATGTGCCGAGCAAAAGTGATCATGACACAGTTGCAAGAGGCATAGATCCTCATGAGCCCCCGCAATTGCGGGGGCTCATGAGGATCTATGCCTCTTGCTGAAACCATTTTGTGTCCATGCGCCGTAGATGGGCATCTGGAAATCTTTAACGTCACTGTACGTCACTGAATTGAAGATTTCCGCCACACCGACAAACGAGTGACTCTGCGTTCACCGTCTGTGTGTGCTTCACGCGTAGTACTTTGATTCGTTAACTCATTCGAGACGTGTCGCATCCGGATACGCGGCTGAAGCCGCGTATCCAGATACGGCACGTCTCTCGAATGTGTTAATTAATGCTGCTCATATCAGACTAAATTTAAATGGTCATGATTTCAAACGAACACAAATGTGTCATTTTTTTTCCAGATTTTTGTTTTGGAAGCTGTGAGTCGTCCTTATTTGAAATCATGACCATTTTCAAGTTGGCCTTAACCCCTTCAGTGCCGAGAAAACGTGACCGCGAACCAGTTGCAAGAGCTTACAAGGATCTGTACCTCTTGCTGAGACCATTTTGTTTCTTTCTTGGACACAAACTGCATGTGATTTTAGCCTGACAATGACAAAGCAGCTGTATGTGGTTTTAGCCTGACAATGACAAAGCAGCTGTATGTGGTTTTAGTCTGACAATGACAAAGCAGCTGTATGTGGTTTTAGTCTGACAATGACAAAGCAGCTGTATGTGGTTTTAGTCTGACAATGACAAAGCAGCTGTATGTGGTTTTAGCCTAAAAATGACAAAATAGCACAAAATGCACATAATATAACATCGGGTGTTTTCAGATCGCGAGATGCCTGATGACTCAAGCTTCGTCTGCAACTGTGCAGCTATCACGATGCCAGAGACGGAAGAAGATATACAGAAGTTTGTGGAAAATTACAAGCAAGAAGTCAAGAAAGAGCTGGTTGTGCCCAAGGTAACAACAACAATAACATCAATCGTCAAGCAATGGAATAATCAGTCAAATAGTCGGTCGATCGATTGATCAGGATTCCATCCATCCATCCATACATCCATCAAATAGTCGGTCTGTCGACCGATCGATCAGGCAATCACCGATCAAACACCAATCAATCAATCAATCAATCATCAGTCAGTCAATCAATCAATCGTCAGTCAGTCAATCAATCAATCAATCAAGCCTGTTGCAGGACACGCTGGGAGCCACGGTGCGTAAGAAGGTGAGCGTGCCGGACGAGCGTAAATCCTCTACAGGAATCGGCGCCTTGGGTATCGCCATGATGGCGATTGTCTTTGGCGGTCTCGTCCTCTTGGATCTCACCACCGTCTTTGCGCATATCAAAATGGCCGCCAACAACGTCCGGGAGGTCTTCACTGGTGAGCCGGATTCCTCAGACGCTTGAAAAACAGATAATTCGAGCACCTTAAAAGTCAGTATTGGCTTCACTGACGGAACACAGCGAATTGAACAAAACAAGAGCAAGAGGCAAAAAACCTTATGAGGTTCTTTGCCTCTTGCTGCCCCGATTTACGTCCATGTTCCTCGCATGGATGGATCTATTTGGCGTTTGCAATGGTTTCGGAGATGCATATCCTTTTTATGGACAATATGTCTTGAATCTTTAAATAAAATGTCCGTGGCGCGGAAGGGGTTGCGTTAAAGGGGACAAGAAGAGATCAGAACAGTGTCGGGAATTTCGTGAGAGGAAACGGAAATACTGTAGCGCGCTTTGTGACGAAGAAACGATTGTCACAAAAATTGCGCTGGCTTTGTGACAATATGTTTTGTTTGTAGCCTCCACGAGTTTTAGTAAGTGTTACAAAGCCTGCTCGAGATCTGTGACAATTTGTCACAAAGCGTTGTGAGATCCCAAAAACAGCACTGATTAGCTTCGGGAAAATGTGTTATTGTATTGTATTGTATTGTATATTGTATTGTATTGTATTGTAAGCCGTCTCCGCGGCGTATATATCCATCTATTTCAAGATGCTCAAGGCGCCTCCGGGCTGGAAGCTAAGGCTTTGAAAGCCAGCTGCCGCTAAACGCAAATAACTCTGCTCTGTTAATAATTTCGGTGCAAGCGACATATTTCTGTTTTTCATTCCACTGGCTCCATACTTTTCAAATAGTGGAGATGAGATTTGTAACGTGCGCACGTGATGATTGTGCGTGTCGCGTGTGCACACGAAGGCGGGAGAACCAATGAAAACTGAGTCTGTACATAAATTTTACTCGATGGGAAGGAGGAAAACTGCACATGCCATTCAAGCTTGGTAACAAATGACACAAAGACATGAATGATTTTTGTGACAGTTGTTACAAAGCTTTTAGTACACGCCGACACAAATTGTCGCAAAGCATGAAAAGACTGCGACGCGTATCCATAGGCTTTGTGACAATTGCCACATTGTCGCAATGCTCGTTACAACAACAGGACTGCAGTGTTATTTATCAATTTACTTTGTTATATCATTATACTTACATAGACGCACGCTCTTTGTATAAAAAAAAAAAAAAACTGTCCGGTCATGGTAACCCTCTTGCGCCTGCAGTAACTGGTACCGTATACACAAGTAAACACTGCAAAGCACAATGGGGTTAACCTCCTTCTCTGCCGACGAAAGCTGAACATGATCAAACTGCAAGAGACATAGATCCTCATGAGCCGCCGCAGTTGCGGGGGCTCATGAGGAACCATGCCTCTTGCTGACACTACTGTGTACCCACGTTTCCTTGGAAGCCGGGACTCTCACGGCAATGGCGCTGAATTGACCAAGATTTCAAAATCCTGCGTGCGTACACTGGCAGTGAAGGAGTTAACTCATTCGAGACGTGCCACCTCCGGATACGCGGCGTAAGCCGCGTATCCGGAGGCGGCACGTCTCGAATGACTCAAAAATTGATTGAATGTTGCGGTCAGGCCATGTACCACAGAAGAGAGATATCTGTTCAGTGATGAGGTTGTTTAATTGTTCCTCACTGAGTCTTGCACGTGTTTTGGCTCACGAGCGATAGCAAAAGTGAGTCTATGGTAAGTGTTCGTCCGTTCGTCCGTCGTCCGTGGTACTTCAACGTTGGCATTTTCTCGGAGCCTTTCATAACCACAGTCTTCAAACTTGGCCCAAGAATACTGTCTTTGTGGCAAGACCTTTCTAAACATACCAAATACAACGACCTCTCTCAAAGGTCAAGGTCACGGGGGTGGGGGGAGGGGGGGGGGTGGAGAGGCAATAATAGTTCCAAATTAGCATTGACAAAAGTTAATTATCTCAAATACTATTTTCAACGTCAAGCCCAAACGTGGTATAGAGATACCCGATGGTAAGACTATGCACACTAATTTGGATAACCCATCAAACAACCTTTCCCTCAAGGGTCATGAGAGGTCAGCAAATGTGTGAAAAATGCCGCCAGATTTGTGTGTGTACAATTGTAGTTTTCATCAGCGTTTTTGGTGCAAAGGTAGCTGATGATAAGACCTGTCTACGCATAATTTAACTGACCCCTTGCAAAGGTCAAAGGACACGGGGGATTGACAAATTTGTGAAAAATGCATAGAGAACACGTGGATTTTGCTGGTATGCTTGATGTTAACCCATTCAGCCCTGACGCACTGCAGCAGGAGATGGGTCGACCATGATAATTCAAGGTTAGTGCCAGATTAGCTTGGCGCCGACAGGCGCCAAGCTAATCCGGCACTGCCCTTGAATTATCATGGTAGATCTATCTCCTGCAAGTGGTGCATAGTCATTAAATGACGCCTCCAAAATGTGGGAAATACGGCCGTCGGGCTGAATGAGTTAAGATACTTGATCACTTATTTCAGTGACCTATGGGAAAGGTAAAGGTCACAATGGCCAGACCAATTATGTGGATCTGTCATGCACTTGAGCCATAAAGGCTTTCCATTCCTGTTTAGTTTATATTTATACAATTAACGTATTTTTGCTCCAGTTTTTTTTCACGCACAGGCCCACACTTTGGCACATCAATGAACCAGCTGTTCTTTAGGCTTTTTTCCCCAGAGGCGGCGGAAGTGTCCGCGTTTAAAAAATGTTTGTCTTACGACTACGTCACTGAATAAGGGCTGCACTGTAACTGTTGTAAAGCACGTACTTTGTCAAAATATGCACATATGTCAAAATAACTGTGATTTACCATTTCCGTCCAATACAATCCTTGAGCTGCTGTATTAATACAAACTGTATTTTGATCCATATACAACTCCACGGCCGGAGGTCTCATCTAACAGCTATGTACCAGTTGTACGAGATGGATCGATCATAATACAAGGGCAGTGCCAGATGAGCTTGGCGCCTAAAGGCGCCAAACTCATCTGGCTCTACCCTTGAATTATCATAATCGATCCATCTACTGCTACAGGGCGTTTGGGTCTAAATATATGCTGTAAGAATCTTTATTTGTATCTCGACTGCTTGATCCAGACAAAAATAAAAGGTGACTGCCCAGCGCGTAAAATGCAAAGAAACCCCAAGAAAGAAAGAAGCACGCTTAGAAAAGACAAGCACAACACAGCTGTGCTGTACTTGTCCTTTCTCGGCGTGTTCCTTCCTTTACTGAGATTTTATTTTTATCGTGACTGCTGTTTTCGTGCTTTATCTTTGACTTTTACAACTCTTTACAAAGCCATAATAACTACTGATATTTAAAAAAAAAAACAGCTTTAGGGTCACTGAAATGGGTTTAAATCATACTAATACCAAAGCACTGCCCTGCGGAGGCAACAGATAGTATACAAGTCCGTTCTTGTCAAAGGCGGGATTTTCATAGTAATACAATGAAAATCTCGCCTTTCACAGAAATGGACTGACCCGACTGTTGCCTCCACAGGGCAGAGCTCTGTGAGAAATGTTTAAAGACGGTGTACCAGACAAACTTGGATTCCACGGCGCAAAGCCAGCCTGGCACCAGCCCATGACCTGCTTTCCGTTTCCCGCTGCAACGGTTTACCCATTTGACCCAAAAGCGGCATTTCCCCCCAAACTGGAGGTGTCACTTAACGACCATGCGTCAGATGGCTCGACCATGATAATTCAAGGGCAGTGCCGGATTAGCTTGGCGCCTATCGGCGCCAAGCTAATCTGGCACTACCCTTAAATTATCATCGTCGATCCATCTCCTGTTGTATTGCGCCGGGGCTAAACGTTTTTAAGGTATAGGTGTCGAGGGTGGGTGATTTTTTTTGGGTGGTCTTTTTATAAACACACTATTAGGGTTACATCTGCTGACAATTATGGTGACGATGTTTTTTATGCACTTTCAAGCCCATGTCTGTTTCATTCTCAACAAAGATTGTGATTTCTGCTGACTTTTTATGGACTTTCAGTGTTCACTTTTTTTTTTTTTTTTTTTTTTTTTTTTTGTTTTGACAATTAAATGTTTAATGTGATGTTCCTTCTAGGTTTGCATATTGTGCATGTGCGTGTGCGTGTGTGTGTGTGTGTGTGTGTGTGTGTGTGTGTGTATGAGAAAGAGACACACAGAACCACCTGCGGCCAACGTCAGCCCAGTGCAAACTTGCTTCATGTGGGAAAGACACAGACAGATGTGGCATCCAGCCCCTAGAGAGAGAGAGAGAGAGAGAGAGAGAGAGAGAGGGGGGGGGGGGGGGAGGGAGACAGAGAGGTCGGGAGAGAAAGAGAAATTTACCGACCATCGAATGCAACACATTTTCAAATGATTCACAGTTTATTTTGCGTGCGGACTGGCCACCCTGCCTCACTCCAGCAAAGCCCGACACCAATGCACACCCCAGTGAAGAAAAAGACACTGGGCCCACATTGACTGCAGGTGGCCCGCGCACGGCAGTGTGCGGGCCACCTGCAGCCAACGTCAGCCCAGTGGAAACTTGCTTCATGTGGGAAAGACACACAGATTTGGCATCCAGCCCCTATGAAATCAGATCAGCTGAATGGAATCACATATATACATACACAAACATTTCAGGCTATTTGAACATTGTTCTTTTTTCAGGCCCCGTTAACCAGTTCAGCCCGGACACACTACAACCACGCAGGCCAGTTCAAAGGCGGTACCAGAATAGCTTGACGCTACTGAGTAGGCCGCCAAGCTAGCACTGCGCTACCCTTAACCCCTTCCTTGCCAATTGACGCAGATTATACGTTTCTGGAATCTTCAACGCCAAAGAGACTCAGCCCGCTAACGAACAGGGATACATAGTGATATCAGCATGAGGTATAGATCCTCATGAACCCCCCGCAGCTGCGGGGGCTCATGACGATCCGCGAGGCTATGCCTCTTTGCAGCTGGATTGGGATCACTTTCTCTCAAGCAGCGAAGGGGTCAAACTTTACCACGTCACGGACGATCTGTCTCCTGAACCTCAGTCTTCAGTGAACATCTGGCCCAAATATACGGTGGGAAATTTCGGGCTTAATGTCTTAAAGTGTTTAAACACCAGCCACTAGCCACTAGCCCCCCCCCCCCCTCCCCCCCCCCCCACCTCAAAGAAAAAAATTGTACACGTTAACAATTTAACCCTTTAAAGAAGTACACATGTTCTGAGCAACCAGCAATAAAAATTAGTCTACAAAAGCAGGTGCCCTTTCAGGAGAAAGTCTTGAATGGAGAACAGTGTCACCCGTCATGAAAGACCCATCATTTAGGTGGCCGCAGCCACCTAAATGATGGGTCAATAATAACAGGTGGTCTCTCAAAAGTGCTGATCGCTCAAAAGAGGTCCTGCTGTTCTTGAAGACAGTCACACCGTTCTCCAGTGACAAACCAGCTGTGACAACTCAAGGACCAAGCCACACTGACTGTCTCTCTCGATTCGCTACCGCTGATCGCAGGGGACCTCCAGTGTGGGGTCATGCAAGTCTAGCTTACATCAGTGGGCAGGTCTGTGATTTCGGACCTTATGGATCTCATCTGTAAGGTCACAGATCACAGATCGGGACGCAATATCATGAACATTGCACGGTAATATAAAGCTACATCGTTTTCTACAATGAATGTCTAGTCCAACACCTTAATAACCCATTTAGCCCCGGGTCCCCAACAGAAGGAGATGGATTGACCATGATAATTCAAGGGTAGTGCCAGAATAGCTTGGCGCCTGTCGGGGGCCAAGCTAATCTGGCACTACCCTTGAATTATCATGGTCAATCCATCTCCTGCGACTGGCACACAGTTGTTCCAAAATTTGAGAAATGGGACCTTGGGGCTAAAAGGGTTAAGCAACAATACTTAAACGAACATGGACAAGTGTGCGCATTGGTTCTATCATAATACATAAATGTCAGCGTTCATCGCCTATACCGACGAGCAAAAGAAATGCGACATCGCTGAAGTGTTTCCGATGATTCGAATGATGTCACATTTCTTTTTGCACAACAGCATATATGGAAACATGGATGGTGAGATGATTTAACACAAACCACAAAATTAAAAAAAGAAAATGGAGATGTTCTCTGATGTACCAGTGGCACGTGATGGATCATCCATGACAGTTCAGGGACAAGAGTTAGATTTTTAAAAAAAATTTAAAATGGATCTGCCCTTGTACTATCATGGTCGTTTCCACCCTTGAGCTATCGTGGTCGCCCTTGAACAATCATGGTGGTTTCATGGTCGCCCTTGAACCACCATAGCCGCCCTTGAACTATCAAAGTTGTTTCTGCTCTTTAACTATCATGGTCGATTAGTTCTCATGCTGTAGGGCACCTGGGCTGAACGAGGTACCCACGACACGTGGATGTTTTATTCTTTTTTTTTTCACAAATAAAACAAGAGTCCTTTCCATCAGAAAGGCTGAAATTTAAAAAAAATATGTTATGAACATAGCAATAAAACAATAGTATAAAGACACAAAACAGAATAATACTCATAAATGTATACTACTGTCATAACAAACTGTGTTTGAGGGGAAAAAATACAATGGTCGAAACGAAAAGCAGTGTAAAAACATGAATACTGGCAAACAATTCTGTTGCTGTCGAGATAACAACTATTGGTTCATTTCACACTGGCATTACTGAAGAACACCTTTAACACATTCAGCCCTGACGCACTACATGTGCCAAGCTAATCTGGCACTACCCTTCAATTATCATGGTCGATCCATCTCCTGCAACAGGGGCATAGTCGTTAGACGACGCCTCCAAATTTGGGAAATACATGCGTTGGGCTGAATGAGTTAATCCTTTAGATGTCTGTAGCACTTTTTGTGGAGGTGAGGAATCTCCAATGAATGTACTACCCACAGTTAAACTAAAGGGTGCGGTGAAAGCAAGTTCCTAAAATAAAAATAAAAGACAATCAGCTGAAAGGTTGAAATTCACACCTTTTTAGATGTGTCCTCTAAAAACTACATACGTTGAGAAGACAAATTGACCACGATAGCTCAAGGGCAGTGCAGGTACAGCTTGGCACCTCTAGGCGCCAAGCTATTCTGGCACTACCCTTGAGCTATCATGGCTGATCAATCCCCTGCTGTTGTAATAGTGTCAGAGCTGACTGTTAATCACCACACTAGCTTTGCTGTGACTGGCTCTCTGTTTATTCAAGAAGCAACATTCGCATAACAATCTCAGTGTAGGAATTATGCAGACTATCAGATCCAGGGTGACAGCATGGTAGCTAACAATGCGGACTCAGAATCAAACGTGTGCAAGTCTGTAATTTTGGACCTTACGGCCTAAGGCTGTAAGGTCCCAAATCGCAAACAAGCATACAAAATGCCGGTCATGCTTACTGGAGCAGTTTGCGTAACTGCGCTGCCCAACTGAAACACCTTTGCACGCAAGCTACATTTGTACATCGGTACTGGTTTCAGGCAACTTCGCACAAATTTCAAACGCAACCAACAGCCAAACTTTTCCAAACCACTTTGACTGCCAGCAGACGTGTCCCTCTGTACTGTCATTTGTACATTTTGCAGAGCTAGATTTTCGCGTGTGGCTAAAAACAGCTTCAAACAAAACCGCTAAGACTAGGCCATGGCAGTTACTGGCAATTGAAAATTGCGTGCACTTGGACTGAATTTTCAAACTTCAATTACTAGCATTAGCTTGCCTTTTCGCACCAGTCTGTGTGACAGTGACTGTGTTGGAGCGTGAGTGAATGTGTGTTTCACACGAAAGTGTGTGTGTTGGGTGGTGCTCTGGGCTGGTTTTCAGTTGGGATAAAGCACCTATATAATGCTCTGTACTTTTATTAGCAGTAGAATAACATTTTGGTCAAAGTTAACCCATATCATACTGAAGCTAAAAGCTTCAAATCTGTACACTGCCATATGCAAGCTACATTGTAGTACTTGCAGACAAGAATATAGACCAATGGCTTTAGTTCAAGGGTGGTGCCAGAATAGCTTGGCGCCTAGAGGCGCCAAGCTATTCTGGCACTCCCCTTGAACAATTTTATTAAACTTATTTCACACACTGGGCATGGTGTATTCTGAATGACTAATTGAAGTTTATTGTCCCACTGGCACAAAAGTGATTGGTGAGAATTCTGAATGATAAGGGTTATTTATACATTTGGTTCTGAGTCAATGCTAGGCTTATCACATTAATAATCTCATCATTACAATACCATTGACATAATCTCATTAAATCTTTGGATGTCGGTAGTGCTTTTCGTCGAGGTGATTCCTGCAGGAATCGCCTTGACGAAAAAGCACTACTGACAGCCAAAGGTAAAAGCTTTGGAAAAAAGCTACCAAAGTTTGGTCTACACTGCAGTACTACAGACACATTGTTATGCCATTTCACTTGCATAGAACAAAAGATAAAGGGGGGGGGGGGAGGGGGGGGGGAATTCAAAACAATGAGAGTGAGAAAACAGCAGTATCGGTGACAACAAAAAGAAACGGACTTCGTTGTTGAAGGAGAGTAAAGACAAAACAGGCAATAAAGAAATAACTTCTGCGGACATCAATTATGACATGGTTTGTAAATAATGACCTGCAAATGTCTGCCCCGCAAAGACAAAACACAGCAAGCCCCTTTTTGTGAAAAGCAAGATCTCCATAGTAATACAATAAAAATATCGCTTTTCATAAAATAAAGACTTACTGCCTCTTGCCTTCAGAGGGCTGATGTATCACCAAGCACCAACGAAACAAAACAAAACAATATGTGAAGTTGAGATGCAGTATGTTATTCACAGAAACACAGCTGTGTGTGTGTGTCTATAAGTGGATATGCGTGTCTAATCCTTAGAATTGTACATGAACCCTTTAGCTGTCGCGGGCAGTTTTTGTCACCATGATTCCTTCAGGAATCATGGTGACAAAAACCGCTAGTGACAGCCAAAGGGTTAACAGAAATATCAAAACCTGTTGGCAAATTGAGAACAAGAAAATATAACGCACATAAAATCCAAACTAAAAACCGAATACAATATTTGCCAATGCAAAAAGACAGGCTTAAATTGCTCTATATAGCACATCTGCTGAAAGGTCCTGGCAAATCAATGTGGCACAGTTGCAATGCACCTGAATTGATCATTGTTCAGGTCATACTTCATAGGCAATAGCTGTCCCTGTGCCCCATAACCTGCCCATTAGGGCCGTCCATCATCACTCCGGTGCAGAGGATGTTAAACCTGCAACTAACATATTCTAATTCAATACTCGGTAACAAAACAACTTAACGAGTGAAAATAACAAATCAATACTGAAAAATGTCATGGTACATTTACACATGTTTACCCGTATGTGCTTGCCTGTGATTTTGGACTTTGTGCTACGAAGCTGTAAGGTACAAAATTACAGACCAGCACTCACACACACCCGCAATGGCCAAAGGTGTACTGCCTACGTTCGTGATGACTTCCCTTAGACCAAAAAAAGAATGAAAGTTGGTAGGATTTTAGTAATTTTACTCCTAAATCAGTCAAGTCAAAGACAGCAAGTGATAGCCCTTGACTGTGAGGGCATCCAAGCAATAGACGAGGAGAGTGTAGCTCATAGACAGTTCCCTTCGGGTGTCAGCAACTGTCGAGGTGATTCCTGTAGGAATCATCTCAACAAAGAGTACCGCCAGCCAGAGGGTTAACCCCAAGAGTATTTAAAACCGGGGATGTAAATGAGGTATCAATTCTCACAGAACACAGAATGTGTGTGACTGCTAGCAGATGGTGTGGGCTGGCTGAATCAATGGAATGTGTGTATTTTGTGAAATTTCTGATGCACTTCTGCTAATGAAACCTGTTTTGGCTTCATACATAATTATGGAGTATTCATGAAGTAGTGGATTTGTGAATAAAAATGCATATGCAGCCATTATCATAGAGTTACTGCATTTGTGCAAATCTCCAAAACACAAATAACCGAGACAAATAACCGAAAACCAAATGAGACTTAAATTAACACTTTTCTCCGAAAATAATGACTGTAACTAAATCAGACTTGATTCAAACTAAATGAGACTTGAATGAACACTTTCAGGAAAATATGTAACCCAATGAGACATGATTAAATGTTTTCATAATATACTTAACTTATTCAACCCCATGCACTATTTCCCAAATTTTGAAGTCAACATCTAACGACTGAGCACCTGTTGCAGGAGATGGATCAACCATGATAATTCAAGGGTAGTGCCAGATTAGCTTGGCGCCGACAGGCACCAAGCTAATCTGGCACTACCCTTCAATTATCATGGTCGGTCCATCTCCTGCTGTAGTGCGTCAGGGCTGAATGAGTTAATATGATATATTATACATCCATCATATACTTAATGTGATATAGTAAGCATACATTTAGTTGCATCATGGCAGGGTGGGCAGGTGGGGCCATGCACACATATTTCAAGCAAATAAACAGAGCTTGTGCTATAGAGCAAATAATGCAATGGTGCTTATTTACATTTGTTCAGAGGCTACTGATCTTAACGACAAATATATATATACACAATACACAACACAGCTAAACAATATTTTCCCTTGTACTCCTCATATCAATGGATTACTTGAGTTTGGTCCCAAACTAGGAATCGTTCACTACATAGGTTGGGATAAGTCCAGACACAAAAGGTGACTGAAAAGTGTTTAACCCTTATCATTCAGAATACACCAGTGTGTGAAATAAGTTTGACTAAAATAGTTCAAGGATAGTGCCAGAATAGCTTAAGAGGCGCCAAGCTATTCTGGCACGATCCTTGAACTAAAGCCATTTGGTCTATATCCTTATCTGTAAGTACTATAATGTAGCTTGCATATGGCAGTGTACAAATTTGAAGCTTTTAGCCTCAGTATGATATGGGTTAAAGCAATAACCAAAGAAAGAAATATGTTTCAGAGACAAAAAAAGACAATGCAGTTTACAACCGACAAAGAAAACAAGATGAGAATTTCATCCCAAAGTCTACCATATTGTTTGGAACTTAGATGCGTTTATCTTTTAGGAACATTCAGAGCTGTTTATATTTTTTGGCTTATTATGCTGATCCATTTCCCTCCTCTCTAAGCCAACCTCTGATCAACACACACGTCAGCACACACAAATAAAGACGGACACACGGCGCTTCCCGCCATTAGTACGCTCTGTGGGCTCGTGCAGTGACAGGAATCCATCTCCTTCTACTTTAACCCACCCTCTGATCCACACACACAGAAATAAAGACGGACACACGGCGATTCCCGCCATTCGTAAGCTCTGTGGTCTGGCATAGCATAGCTATTCTGAAGAAGAATAATAGCATAAGCAGCGAAATGATGTCACTTTAAGCTTCATGTCATGGCGTCATTAGTCCCACGACGCTGTGTTCATAGTGACGACTCGATGTTATATGTCACTCATCGCAGTACTAACATTTGACGTATCAGGGGATCAACTTTACAATTTTCTTGCTGATTTTCACGCCTAGGGCTTACTGGTCACAATTTTTACCTAATCCTACCCCAGGGCCAGGACAAACAGCAGGCTTATGCAAACACTGTTTATGAAAAATCATGCGGGTATTAATGAGAAGATGGTTCTTTTTGTAAAAGAAAAATTAAAGTTATGTCAGCCGTTTTACAAATGACTTCGAAAAAGTGGTGCAGAAAATTGTCTGATTTTCACACTTAGGGCATAATGGTCACAATTTATCTAACTGTACCCGACTGCCGAGACAGACTGTAGGCTTATGTAAATAGCATATAAAAAAAATTATGTGACTATTAATGAGAAGATTGTTTTTCTCATAAAAGATTCAATTGTTTTAAGATCAACCCATATGATTCGTGAAATTAATCCCCAAAACGTGAAAATATATATATTTTTAATATTTAATTATTACTCAAAAAGTACTAGAGGTACAATGTAGGTTAACGAACTCATTCAGTATCTCCCTTTTATCTAGCTATACGCAAAATATCTAGTCAAAATAAGAAAAATTATGGACTCCAGTGTGGATCAACCGGTTTTGTGAAAAGGCCATTTTCTCACCAATGAGCATCTTAATAAAAAAAAAATCGAAAAAAAAGGTCCCGAGATAATTCTTTTAAAATTTCAAGCTATTCCGTCCTCAAACGCGGGCTCTAGTCGCTGTCACATACACATAATAACACACACGGCTTTTGGTGCCAAAAATACGTTCTCTAGCAAGGTTTGCGTCATTTTTATTGTGTTACTTCTTTGCCAGAATTTCTGCGCCGCATGCCAAAAAACATCACGTGCATGCTCTGGAATGCGCTCTGACCCAGCCCCATTTAAAAGACTACCATATTTTTTAAATACGATAGACAAAAACAGTACGCTTCAGAAAAAAATCACCCGAATCAGTACATAATCAAGAAAGAAAGAAACACACTTGAGAAAAAAAACAGAGAGAAAACTGTTTTAACCGTTTGTGTGTCGGTGGCAGTTTTTGTCATGATGAATCCTACAAGAATAATTGAGACAAAAATTGCTATGGACATGCAATGGTTAAAATTGTTTTGTCCTTTTTTTTCTCAAGCGTGTTTGTTTCTTTGTTGTTATTACCTTACACTGACAGTCCTAACGTCGGGACCCAACAGCCAGCTACTGTACTGCATTATATTTTGCTTTATTCTTCAACCATAATGTTTCACCCTTGGCTTTCTAACCCATATTATTTTCTTTGATGCTTTTTTTTTCTTTTTTAACCTTAGACTGACACAGTCCTGAGTTTGGGACCCAACAACCAGCTACTCCGCTGCGTTGTAGTTTTGCTGTTTTCTTCCACCACAAGCATTAGTGCAACACTGAATGTGATGACATGCAGTAGTCGTAATCTATATGAGATCTCAATGAACACTGGACAACAAATTTGATGATGAAAATGGCACAAACTCTCCTACCAGTGGCATTACCCCATTTAAATCCATGGCCGCACTTCCCATATTTTGGAGGTGTTACCTAACAACTATGTACCAGTTGCAGGAGATGGATCAACCATGATAATTCAAGGGTAGTGCCTGATTAGCTTGGCACCTCTAGGTGCCAAGCTAATCTGGCACTAACCTTGAATTATCAAGATCAGTCCATCTTCTGCTGTAGGGCATCAGGGCTAAATGTGTTAACCTTATTGTGCGTGCAGCCACAGGCACAATACAGGTTGCTTCACCCACACAGGGTTAACAGCATTAGTCATACAGGAATGGCGTCTGTCAGATATATCTTTTAACACACAATGAAATCATTTGTTCAGTCTCACATTTTGTTCCCTTCGGCACAGTAGCACCTATCAAAGCACAAGACAACACGTGCAGAAATGTATGGCTCCAAATCATAAGAGCGACTCATTCAATTTCTACAGCAAAGGCCTATGCACGCACAATTGTCTCACTTGATCAGCTGCCCTCATCAGTGCAGTGACTTTGGGAGAGACAAGCATGGGAACTAATTGACGAACGACAGTAAGTCAGTATTTTGTGAAGAGCAAGATTTGATAGTATACCAGTTACATTGAAATTTTCGCTTTTCACAAATATGGACTGTCTTTTGTTAATTCAGGGACAATGAAAGTCTCACTTCTCACTACAATGGGCCTCGTGATTTTTGCCAGATTATGGCAGTATGCCTCTCGCTGGCTCTATGTGAAATGCACACTGGAAGGAGTCGCCAGATGCTATGATCAATGCTGAGATCACACACAGTTGGATGTAGCCCAATCCCAATGCCTCTCACATCGAACTACCTCACCTTACATGCAAACGCTCTCTGTAGCTTATTCCGCCCTCTGTCACTGTCAGATAGCTGATGCAATCAGGGCAGGCAAAAAGCGCTTAGAGCAAATTTCACTCACTTCTGAGGCTTTATTTTCTGTGCTTCTGGGGCAAGCTGAATGAGTGAGCTGAGTCCTGCACCAGCCACTAAGTAAGGTGCTCCGCTCTAGCGGAGCACCTTGATTAGTGGCTGGCGCAGGAGTAAGTTCATTCATGCAACTCATCCCAATAGGTCATCTGCTGTGAAGAGCAGTTCTATTTTTGAAGCTACTTGATGCTACTTAGGAAAGGAAAGGAAAGGAAAGTGCTTTAGGTGGCATTGGGTTAACTCATTTATAACATGTTGCATCTGGATATGCGGCATTAAGCCGCATATCCGAATGTGACACAGCTTGAATGTGCTGAGCTGGTGGGTGGAAAATTCTATCTGAGAGCATCATGTGATGCAGAAGCACTGGCCGAATTACCCGGCCTTCTGCCTTGGTTTCGATCACTAGATGTTGGACTTTTTGAGTGCACGTGTAAGTTTTTTGCCCCCAGCCCTGTCCTTGTGTCCACTCCATCCACAGAAGCTTGGACACCCTGGCCAAAACTACCACGGATGTCCAGTCCTGAATTTGTGTCCGAATCGGAAACAGGGGAGGTGTCATATAAGTCTCTATCCCCTCCACTACTGCTGTTGGGGTCTTCTCTCACAGGTGAACAACTATAGCCGGACTTGCGAGGGAGGGATGGGGAGGAGGAGGCGGAGAGTGACTGCATCTGAAGCAAATGCGGCAGCTTACTCCTCTCTGATTCTGGAATCAAGTTTTTCAATGACGCCACTGTCTGAAGCAGGTCCGATCTCTCCAACTCTAAAGTGCGGACGCGTGATTTGAGTTTGTCTTCGTTGACGCGGTGCTCGTTTGCGGCCAACTGAAGACTATGCTGCTGACTGTGAGCTCGCTGCAGCTTTTCTACCAGTTCTAAGTTTTGCTGTCGCAGACGTCGTACCGTCTGCTGCAGGGCAAGGACGGCGGGGTGATTGGCGCCAGTGAGAGAGGGGGGCGCGGAGTGGTGATTGTGGCGGGGCGAGTACAGCATCTCCTCGCTAAACACGTGGTACTCCACTTCATAAGCTTGTAGTTGCTTGCTGATGTCCAGGTCAAAGGCCTGAATGAAAAGAGAAAAGAAACACACAGTAGATGCAGATCATTTGTGATAGTTCAAGGGTAGTGCCAGATCAGGTGCTGATACATTTATAAAAAATGAATTTTTCTCTAAAATGTATTTTTTCGAAAAATACTTACCGATGACATTACTATATGGAAGTGCCTACTAGCTTACTTAATTTCAGACTAAGAACCTGTTGTGTTCCTACACAAACAGGAAGGCAACTCAGGGAACTGTAACCAGGGCCGTGAGTAGCTTCTGGTGCCTGCCCATCCGGTCACGTGCCACGTGGTGTCACGCCAGTTGGAATGCTTAGCTTACCAGTGGCAAGCAGGGCAGGTGGGAGGGATCGCTACTGCCCGCAGACCCTCGACCAGACGTGTCTATGAGGGAAAGTGGCGAGTAGTACGGTCATGGTGTGCTGGCCAGCACCTTTCCCCCACCGAATTGACTACCCCTCAGCTCCCCAAGTTCTTCCTCTGGTTCTTTGGTGACCGGGGATTAGCCCCCATCACGATCAGAGGTTACCTGTCCATGATTGCGGACACCAACCGCCACCTCGGCCGCTCGGACCCCGGCGAATGCAAGTCCTCGCCGACCTTATGGCACACTTTGGCCTCCAGTGCCCGGTTCCCCGCTCGCTGTTTCCACGCTGGGACCTACCCGGGGTACTGACGTGGCTGAATTCAGACCGATTCTAACTGCTCCACTTGGCCTGGTTTGGGAATGTTACTCGGAAGACCTGCTTCCTGCTGACCCTCGCCACGGTTTGGCCCGAGTAAGCGAGCTACACGCGCTCTCAGCCTCAAGCCGCGAGGGCTTGCCGCACAAACTCCAAGCGTGAAGGAGAAGTCACTCCGGGCATGGATGGAACAGCGGCTGGCGGGGTTGCTTGAGTATCGTGCTCGGGGTGGGGAGCAGCAGCGGGGGGGCGGGGGAGGGGGGGCAGGGGGGGGGAGGGGGGGCGGGGGGGGGGGGGGGGGGGGGGTCCCGTGGCAAGACTGAGTAGGTCGGTGGTCCAAGATCTGTTTCAGGAGAACGTGGCCACCAACAACATCACCACTTCGCATCCCTAGAGCTTGAGCAGGACTTTGGGGACTAGAACCGTCGGGGGATATGTGCAAGCGATGAGGCTGTCCCAAGGAATGGAGAGCGCGTCGACCGCCCAGGCGAGGGGGTCTGGAATAGTGGAGACGAAGAGGGGAAGATGGCGTTTCCACCTCGTGGCAAAGAGGTCGATCATGGGAGTCTCCCTGTGAGCGCAGATCATCTGAAAGATGTCCGGCCGCAGAGTCCATTCCATGTGGAGGAGCTGGCCGCGCCACCAGAGGGAGTCGGCTAGGACGTTCAGGTGACCCAAAATGTGACGCGCTCGGAGGAAGATGCCGTGGTCTTTGCACCAGCGCAGGACCTGGTAGAGGAGCATGCAGTGGTCGGGGGAGCACGTGCCGCCCTGTTTCTGGATGTAGGAAACCACCGTGGAGTTGTCTGAGAGGACGAGGAGCTCCTGGTGATGGAGGCGGGACTCCCACATGATGAGGGCCTGCCAAACTGCATACACGTCCTACCAGTGGACATGCCTGTCTGCCAGGTCTGGTGGGCAGTATCCGGACGTCGTGAGGAGCCTCAGTAGCCGGTGTGCGCCCCACCCGGCGAGACTTGCATCCACGCAGAGTGAAAGCGGCAGCGGGGTTGAGGACAGAGGAATTCCTGATGCGAGCCACAAGTGGTCTGACCAGCGACGCAGGAGGGGTCGGAGCATCTGAGGAACAGGTACCTGTGCCGTGAGATCGCTAGAGGGCAGCCGCCCGTGGAGAAGCAGATGCAGCTGGAGAGGCCGGGAGTACAGATGACCGAGAGGCAGGAGGTCCGCCGCTGCATCCAACAGGCTGAGGAACTGGAGCCAATCTCTGGCGGGAACGTCCTCTTCTCAGGTCACCTGGCAGGCCAGGGCGGCCAGCCTCTGGATCCGCGGCTCTGGCAGTCTCACTCAGTTGAGGTCGGTCGCCAATTCCAGCCACCGGCGGGAGGGTGTGAGGTCCGACGTGCGTGCGTTGACCAGGAAGCCCAGCGGCGTCAAGAACAGGAGCTGCGCATCTCCGTCCGTCACAAGAGTGGACACCAACGGGTTCCTCAGAGGGAGGTCGTCTAATAGTTTTGAGGTCAGACTGGTGGACGATTGTCTGCCCTTGTTGACGACGGAGTCCATGACGCGCATGAAGACCCATGACCTGCGGTTGAGATGGACCTGTTCAGTACCGAAAGATCGTTGACGGGCCGCCACTTGCTGCCCGGCTGGGTACCACTAAGAGGCGGCTGTAGAAGGCTGGGAAGTCGTGACGCGACACTACCTCTGTGGCGGCCTACTGCAGCAGAGTGGCGACCCGTCGTGAAGGGTGTCAGCGTCGAGCCAGTCGAATGGAATCTCGGTCCACAGGGGAGAGCGTCGTAGCAGCGGTGGAGATTGAAAGGTCTGGAGAGGCGCGAGACGTGGTAGGGTGTGAAGAGGATGAAGAGGGCCGAGGTCTACATCTGTCGGCGTATCCGGTGTGGGCACTGTGGAAGCCACAGTCCTGTAACGTGAGCCGTAAGCCGCGTGACGGTAATTCCCAAGTCGGAGCTGGTACGGCTGGTCACTTCTACTCGCAAGGAGGGGGTGGGGGGCGCCATGGCGGACGGGTGGTCACAGGCTGGTGTCGGGCGCTCGTGCCCACCGAACTCCAGAGCTGTGACCAAGATCCTCCGGCCAGGCGGCGCAAACATCGCAAGAGTGGTCGGGGGCAAAGCCGGAACAGGGTACGCCGACCGGGTGGAGATCGCTCAGCCCTGGGGGAGGGAGCGAGCTAGAACTTCGGGTCCGCCATAGGTCACAGGGCGATGAGACGAAGGTCGCTGCGGGAGGGCCTCGAAGAGGTGGCCGACGAAAGCGCGGTGGCGCATGGGCCTCTGATGTTGTGCAATCCATCGGTACTGCCAACAGACGGCAGACAAGGCAACGAAGGTTGCTGCTGGCCGGCCTCAGTGAGGCGGGCGCTCTGCCAGCTATTTGAGTCCCCGTAGGAGTCAGTGGGCTTACCTGTGCGGGACACGTCAGGACTGTCAGCGGTTGACAGACGATGCGATGAAGGTCGCTGCAAGCTGGCCTCAGTGAGGCGGGCGCTCTGCCGGCTATTTGACTCCCCGTAGGAGTCAGTGGGCTTATCTGTGCGGGACACGTCACGACTGTCAGCGGTCAACGGACGATGCGACGAAGGTCGCTGCAGGCCGGCCTCAGCGAGGCAGGCGCTCTGCAGGCTATTTGACTCCCAGTAGGAGTCAGCGGGCTTATCTGTGCGGGACACATCAGGACTGTCAGCGGTTGACAGACGATGCGATGAAGGTCGCTGCAGGCCGGCCTCAGTGAGGCGGGTGCTCTGCCGGCTATGAGACTCCCTGTAGGAGTCAGTGGGCTTAGTCCGAGAGGGTGCAGTGGTACACGCAGCCCTGGGGCGTGAGCTGTGGTCACGCGTCTGGCATGTCGTCCGTTCCCCAAGGTCGGAGCGGGTCCCAATGAGGCTGGCGCGTCCTGCAACATAGTCAAGGTGAGAGGCGAGCGGCCGTGGCCCGGGAGGCCACGCAAACAGGCGCCCCGTGTCCACATGATACCTTCACTCATCCAAAGTTTACCTACCGCATGCTGCATGGCCCAGTGCAATAAAGTCTAACTTACACAGAGTAAGAACACCTTCATGCGTTAGTGCGGAAAAGAACCCCATGCTTTTCCGGAGACCATATGGTTATGTCATGAGTGTAAAATAAGGACACTGCACGCCGAGGCCAGGTGCGTACCATTCACACCACTCTCTGCCAGGTGAGCGGACTGTCTGTTTTTTTTTTGTTGTTTTTTTAAAACTATAGTTTTGGTCCATGGACCAATGGTTAATGGGCCCAGCCCACTGCCACTGTGCCCCTGAGCAGCACTTATTTATCTGCTTAGGAAGGACTATCTGATCACGCACAGGCGCCCAAGACGCGTTGGACAGAACATGACAGTCCCAGCCTGCCTACTGGGACGCTTGTTGACACATGTGAAGGTGACCTCCAATAAGTAGCCAAATCCACGGCCCGAACCAACGCCCAGCACACCGAGGGCCGGTCGAGGGCATGAACCGAGGCCTTACCTTGCCGTGGCGAGAGAGAGCGGGGAGAAAACCTGTTCGAAGGCCGTCGGTCACTGCTACAAATAAGCTGTAGCCCGTCCAGTGAGGCGGAAGGGAGGAGGTCCATCATTCATGCGCAGCGGAGAACGGTCCCACACCTCCCCAGCCAACGAAGTCCCCGCCAACCAAGACGGCACCCAGCATGGCATTTGATAGGCAGAGCTCAGAAAAGCTTGTGTCTGTCAACCAGTCTCCAACCCTACGTAGCAGTCAACCATGCGAGTCAGAAGAGAAGAGTGCTGCCGTGTCTGATTATGTCCCAAGAAACAACAGCGCCCACACCTTAGCACTGAACAGTTTGTCTCCGCAAGACTGTCACAAAGGGCTCATCAGACTTGCACACTCGAAGCGAACGAGGACAATCCCAGGCAAGCACAGTAAAGCATGGCCAAACCGAATCCAAGCCGACCGGCTCTAAGAACCAGTCGCTCCGTACACAGCCAAGGTCCTTCAGGCTAGAACACAACCGTTCATGGTCACCACGTGGCACGTGACCGGATGGGCAGGCACCGGAAGCTACTCATGGCCCTGGTTACAGTTCCCAGAGTTGCCTCCCTGGTTGTGTAGGAACACAACAGGTTCTTAGGCTGAAATTAAGTAAGTTAGTAGACACTTTCATATAGTAATGTCATCGGTAATGTTTTTGAGGAAACAAATATTACCGCAAAAACATCTGTCAAGTGAAGCTACGTTTCCATGAGCACGAATCAGATATGAACACGATGCAAATCCAAAGTGGGACCGAGACAGAACAGTTCGTGTAAGTCATTTTTATGACTAAATCATTTTTATGATGTTATAGCTCAATGCCACTCACATCACCCTGCCTCACCTTACACACAAACGCTTTCTGTAGCCTATTCTGACCTCTGTCACCCTCTGGTAGCAGATGCTGATGAAGTCAGGGTAGGTAAAAATTGCTTAGAGAAGGCCTCACACACTTCTCACTATGGCTTAATTTCCTGTGCTTCTGGGGACAGCTGCATATGAGTGAGCCAAGTCCTGTGCCAGCCACTAAGCAAGATGCTCCACTATAGCTGAACACCATGCTTAGTGGCTGGCACAGGAATAAGCTCACTCAAGCAACTGACTCCAAACAAAACCAACAGGAGTTACTGCTGTGCACCCCCACTGCCCGTTTTTTATTGTTGTTGTTGCTTATCTGCGATCTATGAACATAGTGATCCATGATCACCGCTGTCTATAATGCACAGTTCTCTCCCTTGTCAATGTTTTTTTCCTACCTGGTTGGTACGTTCGACCTGTGCACAATTTGATTCCTTACCTGGTTGATGACTCTCTCCATCTGAACCTGAGCCATCTCAGGCAGGGTGGTTTTGAGAAAATCGACCACCCCCTCAAAGGAGTCGCACTGCAAGATAAGTTCACGATGGCTGCCAAGCAGCATCAGTCCAACCTTGAAAATCACGTCTGGCCCTTGGATGAAGATCATATCTGCACACACAAAATGTTTTCCATTTCTATTTCCAGTTTGACAGTTCTCAGAGCCACATGCATGTTTAGCTGTCTCACTATTTTGGTGGTATCACGCTTCAGTAGTGAGACAACTGAACACTGTACTGACTGCCTTTAAAAGGCAGTGTCATTGTAAAGCCATGGATCAACATTCTGACAGGATCTATGCCTCTCACTGACACAACTTTTTATCTGTGTTCCTCGTACAGCTGAAGCTCTTTACTATACATCTCACCATCAAAACAATAAAAAGAGAATCGTGTCCTTTTTTGTACATTCATTGTGAAAAAGGGCTTAACCCATTTAGCCCTGAGTCCCTACAGAATGAGATTGATTGATCATGATAATTCAAGGGTAGTACCAGATTAGCTTGGCGCCTGTTGGTGCCAAGCTAATCTAGCACTACCCTTGAATTATCATGGTCAATCACAGGTGCCAAGCTAATCTAGCACTACCCTTGAATTATCATGGTCAATCAATCTCCTGCAACTGGTACATAGTCATTAGGCAACACCTCCAAAATTTGAGAAACGGGACCTTGGGGCTAAAGGGTTTAACCCGAAAATTTCATATATCATGTTGTAATTGTCTATTCTCAGTGCTTCTTTCTTCATTAGGATTTTCTCTGGGGGCTCTTTGGTGTTGAACTAACAAAGGTTTTCTGCATCCACTGGCAATGAAGGGGTTAAGAATAAGGTTGCTGCACACCAACAGACTGTTGTATTTTGTATTGTTTGCATGTCATATATTGTGTGTTAAAGGCCACTGGCCTTTTTGACACTAATAAACTTTTGTATTCATAGTCAAACAGAATGTATGCTCACCAAAGACTCGAGCGACAAAGCCGAGAGGAAACTGGGAGGCAAAGAGAGTGAGGAACCACGGTGTCGCGTACAGCGCAGGTGCAATCTCGTACATCTCAAAGTGGTTATACAGATCCTTGAAATGGTCATGGATGAGCCGCATCAGCTGGTACAGCTTCACCTGTCCAAGCAAGCACACAGATGCAAAATTTAAAACTCAACAGACCTTACTGATCTATATTAAGCCATTCAACCCCATGGATGCATTTCCTAAATTCTGAAGGTGTCATCTAATGGCTATGTACTTGCTGCAGGAGATGGATCAGCCATGATAATTCAAGGGTAGAGCCAGATTAGCTTGGTGCCTGAAGGCGCCAAGCTAACTGGCTCTACCCTTGAATTATCATGGCTCATCCATCTGCTTCTGTATATCACAGGGGTTAAATGGGTTAACTCATTCATGGCCATCCGCATCCGGATGCGCAGCATAAGCCGTGCATCCAGATGGAGATGGCCACGAATGAGTTAACTTATAAATCTCAGACGAGGCGTATATGAATATGCAGCTGGCTGCCACGTCCCGAGTGTATTGTGGCATGTTTCACATTAGTTAACATAGCAATTACTGTGCTGTGGATGAGGACAAAACCAAAACAAATACATCTGACACATACCTGATTAAATCAAAAACTGAAGTCAATATACAAAATACAAGCAGCCTTTTCAGAGACCACAACATTATATAAAAACAAAAATATCTGGGTCCTTAGGCATTTCATTACGTCCAAAATTCAGTGATATTGTCTCTGCTTCAGAAACACGCTCGCAAACAGGGCTGGCATGAGGCATAGATCATCATGGCTATGGCTGCAGGGGCTCATGAATATCTATGCCTCTTGCAGATAAACGACTGCTCCCATGAGGATCTATGCTACTTTCAAGTGCGTGGCTTACCTCTTAACTACAAGGACTCGTGAGAATCTCACCTGCAGAGCCATCATGCTCGGGCAGTACTGTTTGCGGAGCCCCAGGTTGATCATCAGGTGGCGAGTCAACTCAAAAGCCGCCATCTCCTCCATCTAGACAAAATTTAACTCTTAAACTCCCAGAACTAAATGACTTCCATTCTATAGAATGGACGTCATTTAGTTCTGGGAGTTTAAGAGTTAACGATGACCCCAAGGTTTATCCTTTCTCATGGAGCTCATAATCTGATGCATTGTAAAACTGGCAAATGTGCAACATATCTTTTTAGAAGACACATACACTAACAAAACTCGGGCCTTCGCATGACATGCAAAATATCAAGAGTTCTACTCTGCTGAAAATAAAGCTCAACTCATTCATGGCCAGCCGCATCTGCGGCTGCGAATGAGTTAACCCTAAATCAGAAGTAGGTAAAAATTTGCATACATTTACTGATTCAATGGATTTAGCCAGTCTGGTCCACCTGCAAGAGGCATATATTCTCATGACCCCCTGCGGCCGCAGGGGCTCATGAGAATACATGCCTTTGCTTACAAGGAGTTGCCTCACTGACATCCCCTGTAGTGATCAGGGAGATCCAGTGAAACTGTCCTTTTCCTAATGTGTGGACACCCTTACAATAAAGGGGTGCAACCTACTGTCTTTCCTTTCTACAAAAGGGCTCAAACTAGTGTAATCAGGTGCATCATCATGGGGAAATAGTCACTCCAAATTTGAATTGATTGAACAGTGCTGCATACAACAGAAGCATGGCAATGTAAAAAAAAAAAAAAAGCTTTAAATTACTGAAAAAGTACTAATACCATGCCTTGAGCATTAATTGAAAGAAGGAGGCGGATAAAATCCGCTAAAACTTTGCAACTTACATGCATGAGAAGAATGCCCGCTATAAAGCTGATTCCCTGGCAGTAGCCAACCTCCGAGTCCAACAGACTGTAGGCCTTTAGCAGGTTAAACAGCTCCAGCTGGCCTGGGCCTAAAGCCTTGGCAAAGTACGGGTGGCCAGGGAATGTTCGACCTGCACAGTAGCAGTCACACCAGATTTGTTACCATCTTTTGCATGCAGCTGGGTACTGTTTACAGTACTGGTGGACGCACGTATGAGGGGGTAAACACATTCATTCTTACTTTACCCTTGCTTGTCGAAAGCGCTTTGTTGCAATGATTCATACTGACACACGAACGGTTAAACCTTCAGCCATCAGTAGCTCTTTTTATTGAGGCGCTTCTTGTAGATACAGTGCTCCTGAGACCCAAAGGGTTAATAATGACCTCATAACTGTGATACATATTTATAAAGACAGTAGGATATGGACTGGCCATGAAAAAAGTCCAAGGGTAGTGCCAGATTAGCTTGGCACAGTCCCAGGACTCTGAGTTAACCCATTAAATCCTGAGGCTGAATTTTTAAATCTTGCTTATTGTCCTATGAAGGCTCTATGGCAGATTAGGAGATAGATCCACCATTTTAGTTCAGGTGCCAAGCTATTCTGGCACCACCCTTGAACAATTAAAGTCAAATTTATTTCAAGCAAAGGTGTATCAGGATGAAAAGGGTTAATGGGCAGCTAAACCCAGCTAATTGTGCACTATGTTGCACTTGAATCATAAAGCCATCTTCCTTGACAGTACTGAGGAGACAATTCTGAAACATTCGCCATTTTGACAAAGATTTAACCCGTATCATTCGGAATACACCAGTGAGTGAAATAAGTTTGACTAAAGTAGTTCAAGTTTGACTAAAGTAGTTCAAGGGTAGTGCCAGAATAGCTTGGCGCCTCTAGGCGCCAAGTTATTATGGCACCACCCTTGAACTAAAGCCATTGGTCTATATCCTTATCTGAAAGTGCTAAAAATGCAAATACTTCGCAAATGCCAGAGGTAAAGAATCATGAGGTTCTTTGCGTCTTCTGACCCTAGCCATGTCCGTGTTTCTTGGATTGATGAGGTTATTCGATGTTGAGTTTTCCCTACCTTCGAAGACATAATTTTGCATCTACTGGCAGAGACGAGGTTCACACAAACACACACACATCATCATCAGCAACAACAACAAGAACAACAACACACACACACGTGCGCGCACGAACACACACAAACAAAACAAAACCATTACAAAGACTGACCAAGATCTATGAGTATGGCATGCTGGTGTGTTGTCAGCTGTTTCAGCAAGTCCTCGTAATCATGGTTTGACATCCCAGCAGTCTCGGCATCCGTGTTACTGTGGCGACTCTGATGTTGGGCAAGCAGCTTCCAGATTCTGCCACGCATGTTTCGTGGAACACCTACGAATACATTAAGGATGTGATGAAGTTATGCAGGGATGTTTCACTCCATGTTAAGCAAATTGAGCTTAAAAGGTTGAATAATAAAAAAAAACTTGACCTGCCCAGTAAGCAAAGCTCCTCGGGCCCATGATGGCTGTGTGTGTGGGCCCACTGCGGCCATCGTGGACCCAAAGACGTTCTGCTACTGGCATGAACGTTTGTTCACAATATTCCATTCAAATTTCAATATAAAAACTGTGTTCCTCTCACTAGGGTCAATTGTGTTTGTCAGACGGGTTCAATATATAAGCAGATATTTGATAGATATGCAAACCTTGCTTCACAGAATCCAGGAGAACATTGTGCGACACGGGTTCAGCACTGCCTGAGGAGGAAGAATTGAGCAGGTCGTCCCAAACTTTGGTCACGTCTCGCAGGCAGGGGGTCAACTCCTGGTAGTCCAGTTTACGCTCTAATGATTCCTCTTCCTGGCGTGCTGACAAACAGAAAATAACTGACGGTAAAAACAACCTACTCCAGGCAATAGAGGGTTAATAGTTCATAATACTTCCCTTATAAATGTTTGTAGTAGTCTCACAATGCTGCACAAGAGGATTATCTAATGTGGTTTGTTATATCCAGACTTTACTGTACATTGTTTTGAGAGATCACCTGTCATTAAAAACCATCATTCAGGTGGCTACAGCCACCTGAATGATGGTCTTTAATGACAGGTGACACTTGTGCATGCTATAAAATGACACACTTTTCTGCTCTTCCTCTCCCTTTTTTTTTTTAATAACTTCATTTGCATTTATTTTGTTGCTGTGTTTTGATAGTAGGAGTAGCAAGGACATGACTGAAAAATGAATTTTTCTCTAAAATGTATTTTTTCGAAAAATACTTACCGACGGCATTACTACTAGGAATGCTTCGCTTATCTTAACAATTTTAGCCCAAAAACTCGTGTACCTGACCCAGGGGTGTCATTACCAGGACACCCCGAGTGGCCTCCCCTGCCTCCCTATCCGGTGGCGCGCTCACCGTTTCCCGGCAGTCTCTGAGTCTTAGCTCGACTGCGGCAAGCGGGGAAGGCGGGAGGGACCTCTGAGTAATGCCGTCGGTAAGTATTTTTCGAAAAAATACATTTTAGAGAAAAATTCATTTATTTTCTTAAAATCATTACCGACTGCATTACTACTAGGAAGAATGGTGAATTGGAGGAGGGTGCCACAATCTGGTACACCTGTCCCCTGCCCAAGCGCTCTGCTCGTGAACCATCGAGGTCCGTCCTACGCGCCACTCCCGACAATTTTAGCTAGGTGTTACCCATGGCGCCTGTGGCGCTGGGAGGGAGTGCTGTGCCGCCAAGATGACCCCCACTAGTGCCAGGTAGACGCGCTGGTCAGAAAGGTCTGACAGGTCTCTGCAGGCAAAGGTAGATTCGGCCCACTCAACTACGGCTGCCACAAAATTCCGCCCAGTGCCAGGCTGGTAAAGCATTGCTAGTAGTCGGGGTATGCCGAACGAACGACCCAGCAAGCTAGGGCCGTTTGCGCCGAGGAGTCTCATCTGCCCGAAGCCAAGGGCAGTAATAGGCGTGTGTCTTTGTCTTAGTGGCGTAGTCTTGCGCCTGCCACTCTAAGGCGACCGCGTCGTGTAGGCGGAACTCCTGGGACTGGTCCGTATCACTGAACAGACAGACGGTAGAACTTGCGGTGTGGACACTGGAAGGAGGTTCCTAGCCCAAGTCCAGCCGGTGGAGTGCTGCCCTAGTCATTGGCCCTGATCTGGAGATGGGAGGGACGCCCCGAGAAGGCGCAATCTTGCTAACTGTGAAGCCGAAGCGATGGTGAACAGTCAGCATGTCTTTTTGTTAGGTCTCCCAGCATCACCAGTGGAAGCCGGCCATCTTGCCGATGGCAGTGCTCGATCCGATCCAAGAGGTCTGTACCGGCGCTGATCCATGCTAGGTGTCAATAAATGTCTGCCCCCCAGTAAATTCGAATGATGCTGAGGTGTCCGATTCCGCTTGGGAACCCCTAAACGAACTCAGCCAAAATGGGGGTAGTCCAGTCTGTGGGGAGAGTTGTTCCGCTGCACATCAGGCCTGTAGTACTCTCCCCTCTCCCTCGTATCCGTACTGTCAGACTCCTTGAGTCAATGCAATCGTACCACTGTCGCATCCGAGAAGCCTCTTGGTGCGAGTGCTGACTGTCCATCTGCCAGCGTGCCGCACCAACCGCTCTTTGTCTGTACAAATAGTTGCTGCCAGTGTTGCGATCATCTCGGACGCGGAGCTGAGGCAGGGGTTCGCCGCGCGTCTCCAAAGGACTGCGATCCAGCATAACGGTCATCAAAGTCCTAATCACCATGCCATCCCTGAGCTTGTGGGGCCCCTAGGTACCCGTCCTGAGGGAGGGAACGCGCTGACGCATCTTAACCCATATCTGCCTGAGGCTAACAGCTTCAATTTGTGCCCTGACATACTATAGTTATACTGTAGAAAAAATAAGAATACCGCCCAAAGGCTTTACTTGAAGGCTAGGCCGGAATAGCGTGAAGCCTAGCGGCGCCAAGCCACTCCGGTGTTACCCTTTAACTATGCTTATTCGAACGTATGTCACCCTCTGGTGAACAAGATAAGGATTAAGATGACTTCCACCATACCTGTTGTTCCCAGGCGGTTATCCAACTAAGGATTAACCGCCCCCAAATGGCTTAACTTCGGTGAACAGACCAACCCAGGAAATCACATGCAATGGTGGTTGGCTACGCAAGGAGTCCGTTCCTTGAAGGAGCCCATCCACGGCCCAGGCTTGTGGATCCCGTCTGGAGGCGACAGAGGAAGCAGCTTCCTGTTCCACTACAGGAGGACAGGCCTTTAATCGGAGTCTCCTCACACATGTAGAGTAGTTGGAAGGCAGCCGGGTGTAGTAACACTCTTTGCGCTGCCGCTGACCCTGCCACAAGGGAAATCCGCACGTACATTGAGCTGACCTCCGAAGCGCCGTGTCCGACGAGTGCTGTCCTGATCTCTGCACCACCAGCAGAAGTGCTACATGAAGAAACCCCGACCTTCTAGTAGCTGGAGCGCACCCATACCTTCCGTAGCATAAGCCATTGTTTCCATCTGACGCTCGCCAGCCGCACCGCCTTCAACTCCAGCCAGTGGATGTATTTGCCTGCGTGTTCACTCGTTGCTATACCACTGTTATCGGTCAGGCACTGACTGCCTAGGCGGCAAATCTGGGTGCTGGTCCCCCGTTGGACTTGCCTCCGATGCCCAGGAATCCGCGGCGGCGGCGTTGCGTCAGCCAGGAGTCCAGGTCCTCCCACGCTTAGCCATCTGGTTCCAGAGGACCGACCGTCCAAGCAGCTGCAAGTGCAGGGCCGAAGTTACTAGTAAGCGCCAAAGCCGACACTAGACTAGTCTCCGGGTCCAGGATCCGTAAGGGCCTACTGCAGCCTGTCGGGCGTCAGGGTCTCAGCCCACCTCTGTGGTCTCCTTCTAGGCAGGGCTCCCACATCACCAAGTAGCGCTGTAGCCAAAGCTTCCATCTCTCCACCGCTGACTGAAGTGAGTGGAGACAATCCTGCCGAGGTGGCAAGGGATCCTGCACTGTCGCCTTATCGTCTGCCAAGTCGGTCCCACAGAAGAATGTCCTCACGCGCAGCCTTCCACCGCTGTGTTATCCCAAAAGACGGGCGAACGTGAAACCTGTCACAACAGCGCGTCCCTTCATATCCCTGCAAGGTGGTACGCCATCCTAAAGGCTGTCACTAGCTCCGTACGTGTCCCGCTCCGATGTACCGAGGCTGAAAGTTCCCAGGTTTTTTCCAGACACTTCCTAACGGAAGGCTTCACCCTCTCGAGGAAATCCCGCGTCAGCTAGGTGGAAGCGAACCCTGGGAGCAGTCCTGTCCAAGCCTCGCTTCCGCTTCCTCGCGTCCGAGTCTGTAGTCTGTGGTGAGCAGCCGCCAGCATCCACACCTCCTTATCCACCGCTAGCACGGCACCGCCCAGAAGAGACTCCAAATCACTGCCGGCGGAAGTAGATGTTCATCCTCTCTGGTCTTCGGGAGTCTCAGAAGAACTCTGTTGTCCGCTGCCGTCGAGCATGGTAGGCAGACATCATGGCCACCCTAAGCCACTGGAAGGCACCACACTAGGTGCAGGTCCATACCTAAGCACTGTAACAAAGGACAGAAGAAGACCGGCGAGAAGCGGGGAGCTTCCGCAGAGGGACCGCGCTCCCAGGCGGCTTGCATACATCACCACCCGGTCGCCGCCGCCAACCCGTCAAAACCGGTTAGAGGCAGTAACCGCTACTTTACCTTATCATGACTCAAACCGATAATCCCACAGAAAAAAACACCACATAATCCACAGAACACGTAGGTAATCCAAGCACAACACAATGCACAACCCAATGCACATAAATCCAAGTGTCCACGGTAGACAACGGTAATCCACCTAACCACAACCGGAGCACGATATGCTCACGGCCTGTCCTGGTTGAGGTAAGCGAAGAGACTGCCGGGAAACGGAGAGCACGCCACTGGATAGGGAGGCAGGGGAGGCCACTCGGGGTGTCCTGGTAATTACACCCCTGGGTGTTTGCCTCCCCTGTCGTCAGGTACACAAGTTTTTGGGCTAAAATTGTTAAGCTAAGCGAAGCGTTCCTAGTAGTAATGCCGTCGGTAATTATTCTGAGAAAATAATAGGACTCTGTACCTAAATCATTTATCCTGATTCAAATAAAGTGTTATCGTTGCTACACAGAAGACTTCTGTCCATGCACATCACGGGCAGCAAAGGAAACCTCCGTTATGTGTGCCTACTCACATGGATGGCGGAAATATGGACAGAAAAGTTTTAGTTGAGTTACAACAACATTGAGAACCAGTTGCATGAGTGGGCTTAGTCCTGCACCAGCCATTAAGCAAGGTGCACCGCAGCTGGCTTTTCTCTGCAGCAGCTATAGCGGCGCACCTTGCTTAGTGGCTGGTGCAGGACTAAGCTCGCTCATGCAACTGGCCCCAGTTCTATCAGTATATTTTAGCAATCAAAGCCCATCCTGGAGCAAAACACTGTGACCCCTTCACTGCCAGAGGCAAATTGTGTTTCTGAAATCACAGAACGATGGACACAAAGAGTCTCAGCAAGAGGCATGGATCCTTGCGAGTCCCCACAAGTGCAGAGGCTCACAAGAATCTACGCCTCTTCTGGCTGGCTTTTCTCTGCAGTGGAGGGGTTAACACAATGTCCCATATATCACCCTCCGTCCCAGGTGTATCAAACTAAACATGAGTGCCTTCGGTTTCCCGTTCCAGCAACAGACAATCTTCTCCATGTTTTGATGAGATCAGTTAACCCCATTGAGCCCAAAGGCCGCATTTCCCAAATGTTGGAGGCGTCACTCAACCACCATGCACCAGTTGCAGGAGATGCACTGGCCATGATAACTTTAGGCGCCAAGTTAATCTGACACTACCCTTGAATTATCAGGGTCAGTCAGTCTCCTGCTGTTGGGCGTCAGGGCCAAATGGGCTGATGGCATTAACAATGTACCGTACAGGAAAAGTAACAGAAACTCTACAACAATTTACCAGTTTTATCACATGTATTGGTAGCATGTAGATCAATTGTAGCGATTGCAAGTTTGGAAATTGGTCTTGTAGCTAAATAGTTTTACTGTTGTAAAATAAAGGTTCATTGAAATTCTGATTTTTTAAAACTCTTAAACTTCCAGAACTAAACGACTTCCATTCTACAGAATGAAAGTCATTTAGTTTTTGGAGTTTAAGAATTAAAATATAAAATTGCAAGTACATTAACATAAGGTAATATTTAACCCATATCATACTGAGGCTAAAAGCTTCAAATTTGTACGCTGCCATATGCAAGCTACATTATAGTACTTACAAATAAGGATATAGACCAATGGCTTTAGTTCAAGGGTGGTGCCAGAATGGCTTGGCGCCTAGAGGTGCCAAGCTATTCTGGCCCTACCCTTGAACTATTTTAGTCAAACTTATATTATACACTGGTGTATTCTGAATGATAAGGGTTAAATTCAAAGAATAAGGCAGCTTAGGTGGTTACTGGTGAAATGGATTAACTCTTTTGAGACATGATGTGGCATATCTAAATGCAGCACGTCCCGATTGTGTTAAAATATATTGCAATTCACCGCAGCAGACTCCAATACATGTACTGACCACAGTAAAAGAGAATACACGTGCAACTGCGTCTGTACTCAAAGAGATCCTAGCACAAACATGATGGTCCGTGGCGCAGTGGTTAAGGCGCCTGCCACCAATGCTAAAGGTGCGAGGTTCGATTACGGGTTCCGGTGTCGGATTTTCCCCCTCTAGTAAGTGCCTCTAGTAATTCGGGCGGACCGTCGGGGGTTCTTTCTCCGGGTACTCCGGCTCTTCCTCCCCCTCCACTTTGGTATCAGCTTCAGCCCACTTAATCAAATTTCAAATAGAAACGATTTTGAATTTCCAAAAACTTCTGTAGCTCGCTTGAGCTTGCCCTTAGCACCACGTGAATGTTCTGTGTTTATGTACAGTGTGTGAATGAATCCGCGTGATTCACGTGAGCGTGCTTGTTGGGTTCAGTTCGCGGCGGCGCTTTGAGCCGATTTTCAATTGGGATAAAGCGCCTATTTAATGCGCTTATTATTATTATTATGGTTAAAATTGGTGGCACATTTATATATAGGTTGTACAACTTTCTTGTGCATGGAGGTGCTGTTACTGTAAACAGTAGTGACACCTCTAGGCACAAGAGGGATAACCCTTTGGCTGTTGAAAGTGGTTTAGTCATGATGATTCCTGCAGGAATCATCATGACAAACCCGTTATCAACACCCAAAGGGTGAACACAGTAAAACCATCCACCCATCATTTCCCCTCCCCTCTGCCCCCCCCCCCCCTCCCCCTGCCGCCCCCCCCCTCCCCCTGCCGCCCCCCCCCCTCACCCCCCCCCCCCACCCCCAGCTGAACGCTATTTTGGGACATCGGTGAAAATATCATGTGGCAAAAACGAGAAAACAAACATACACAGTATTAGTAAAAATGTGTATGAAGTGCATTTCACAACCATATTCTTGTTTGCAAAACTGAAAGAAAAACAACATGTACCTTGTGTCAAATACACACAGAAAATATGTGCTGGTCTGTGGTTTTGGACCACAGGGCTCGATCTTGCTTTTAGGTTGAAAATCACAGACCAGCATGCACATAACAGTGTACACTAACAGAAATGTGCACGTACGCACCACACTCTACGGTTCTGCATTAATCCCAGAGGCAATGAAAATGGTCCATGTGAAAGCCTAAAAGGCAACAGGAAATATATTGGTACCTACTGCTTTACATTAACCCTTTCATCCTGATGCACACACACAGCTCTAAATAAATTTGACTGATAGTTCAAGGGTGGTGCCAGCATAGCTTGGCGCCTGAGGCGCCAAGCTATTCTGGCACCACCCTTGAACTGAAACAATTGATCTACCTCCTAATCTGTAACGTAGGAAAAAGAAGCAAATTTTACAAAATCAGCCTCAGGATGTAATGCGTTATCAGATCTGCACCAAATAATAAAACAGAATGTGTTTTTCTTTTCCAATCATGTGAATAGTATGAACAAAGCTGTCAAAAAGAGTGAATTTGTTACCAACTGCGCTGAAAACGCAAAAGGGTTTTTACTTCTTTTTTTTTCGACACTGACTACTGAGGAAACTAAAGACTCATCCAGTTTTGATAAAACATGGGTCATGTTAGTGATGTTATCAGAAGTTAAACCCTTCACTGACACTGGATGTTGATCATCTTCAGTTTTTCTCAGCAGGAAAGTAAGGGGGTTAAAAAAATAAAAAAAAAGAAACACAATAATCATCCTGGACAGGCAGCTTTAACCAAATTAGCCCCCAGGACCCCGGAGATGGATTGATCATGATAATTCAAGATCATGATAATTCAAGGGTAGTGCCAGATGAGCTTGGCGCCTTCAGGCGCCAAGCTCATCTGGCACTACCCTTGAATTATCATGATCAATCCATCTCCTTGGGCAACACTTCCAAAATCTGAGAAATGGGACCATGGGGCTGAAAGGGTTAACCCACTATATTTACAGTTGATGCTTTCACTGCCTCTTGGCATACTACCGGGTACTTATGTACTAGCATACACTAATTCACAATTCAGTAAAACCTGTTTCGAGAAACCACTTTTCTGCAAGAAGAATGTGGTCTTAAAAGACTGATGCTCTCCCAAAAAAAGCCTGGAAGGGCAAAGCCTGTCATTAACCCCTTCCCTGCCACTGTACATATATTGTAAATACATTTCTATTTCTGAAATCTTGGTTCTTTCAGCAACCAAAAGCAAACACCGTCCAATAAACATGGATACAAACTGTTCTCCGCAAGAGGCATAAATCCTCATGTGCCCCCATAGTCGCGGGGGCCTCATGAGGATCTATGCCTCTTGCAGTTGGATCATGTTCACTTTTTCACTGCTTAAAGACCATTATTTAGGTGGCTACAGCCACCTCGATGAAGGTCTTTAATGATAGGTGATCTCTAAGGGTGGTTGTTCGAAACAGGAGTGGGTTGCATGTAGCGTGCTTAAATATAGTGTGTTAAGCCGGCTCGCTGACTTAAGGTCTTTCTTGCTTAGTAAAGGTCTTGCTTAGTGCGCGAGTGTTTTCTGTTGCATGGAGCGACTTAGCGATGTGCGTAGCTCCAAACGAGTTCTTAGCGAGCGGGGATAGGTTATTTATAGCTTATGGTGGGGTTCTCCCCTACGTCATCATAGATTGTAGAAATCGGCCAATAAAAACGCACGGTTTTCGCTTCTTCTGACCTAACGGAAACGAAGTAGACAAAACGCCAGTGAAATGGCGGCGATAGAAAACAAGAAGTCAAGAGAGAAAGAATGGCAAATTTTTCGTGCAGGCAACCCTGCTTGTCAATCTAATGTAGACGTACATTAGTTAAGGAGTACCGTGTAGGCTCCCATAGTATGAGGATCTATGTCTCAAGTCTAATGTGGATGTACATTAGTTAAGGACTACTGTGTAGTAGGCTTCCATAGTATGAGGATCTATGTTTCTCTGACAACGGCTGGTGTTGGGTTATACCCATCGGTGTGCAGGGTCAGTTGAATCAGTTATGCAGACTCCTCACCGATAATTCCCAGATGTCCGTGAGACGAGGCTGGGTGGGGGGTCCGTGCGTTCCCACGTACATTTTGTGTTCCTCCTTCTCTATCCTAGATGGAAGGTCTGTTTCTGCCACAAGGTTTAAGAGAGTGAATTCACATTTCCGTTCTCGCGTTAACACGGCAGCTAAGAAATCTTCCTCAGCTAAGCACGCCGCTACGCACGGGGGGGACCGTCCTTAGAATTAAGCACGCCACTAAGCTCGCTCCAGCAGATAAGCACGCTCATACAACGCACATTTTCAGCTAAGCTTGTGAACTTAGCGCTAAGCAAGAAATTTGCGCGCTAAGCAAGCATATGCAACCCACCCCAGGTTCTGAATGAAAACCGAAATGAAAATAAGAGATGCTGTCTTTGAATGAATGCCCACGGCAAGTCATAAATATATGAATATGACAAGGAAGAGGGAGGAACACCTACAAATAAGCAGTTTTTGACCAAATTTTAATTTTAATCTGATCAAAAACTTTGAAACAAATAGGGACACTGACATAAAAGGATGAAATGTAGTTTAGTTGCAAACAGCAAAAGGATAAAACGTCTAGCAGAGACCAATAAGTGGTAAGTTCTCACACACATGGTGGATAACCTAGCATTATGATGCATGTATGGCACGTTCTATCAATGCAGAATACATGTTCTGTAAGCAAAAGACCCTTGGGCCGACGCTCGCCGCAATGGGCCCGCATACTATTGTGTGCATACCCACTGCAGCCGATGACGGCCCACCTTTGCCTACTGAACTTGTGTTCTGCATTGATGGAACATGTAAGAAACATCATACTGCTTACTTTTTGACACATCATACCACAAGCTTAACCCATTCAGCCCCGAGTCCATACAGCAGGAGATTGACTGACCATGATAATTCAAGGGTAGTGCCAGATTAGCTTGGCGCCTGAAGACGCCAAGCTAATCTGGCACTACCCTTGAATTATCATGGTCAATCCATCCCCTGCAACTAGTACGTAGTCATTTGGCAACACCTCCAAATCTGAGAAATGGGACCTTGGGGCTATACGAGTTAAACACCGTACACATGCTGAAACGTCAAACCACCCATGAAAACTTCATATTGGTTGCACACTTCTAATGCAAATTTCACTTTAAATTTCACTTTTAACCAGGCCAAGGCCGTGATATGCCAATTTTGCGACTGGAATGAAAAAATATTTACATCTGTGATCACAAAAACTACATATCTGCTTCATCAGAAATTGTATGCAAGCGACAAAGTGGAAATAAAACTGAATCAACACACATATGAAAACACAGCTCAAAAAGTGCTTCTGATACACCCAGTTTTCTACTGTGAACACATGGGACAGCAAGGCACAGCCCACAGCAAACCACCTGAACCAAAGTGGACACTGATTGTGAAGGAATGGTACAGTCAAAATGAATGGGGAGAGTAAAACTAAATGGACAAACAATAAATGATGATTGAAGGTCAATCTTATGAAATACCGGTGCAGAGTAAAAGAAGATAGCAAGTTGAACATTCAATAATCAATAATGTAATGGTACACTATTTGAAAAATGATAACTGTAAGATCCAAAAATCGCTGATCAAAAAAGGTTGGTAATGGTGACAATAAATATACCCATATTTCTTTTTTTCCCCAGGTGGGAGTTGGGGGGGGGGGGGAGAGAGGTGGGGGGGAGTAGGGGTGGGGTGGGGGGGAAGCGCTGCGTGCATGCGTGTGTGTGGTGATCATTTTTAGATTTCAAGGTATAACAAAATCACCCTACACCTGACAGAATTTAATTTGATTTACGAAACACAGAATTCCTTTCAGTGATAGTGAATGTACTGGTCCATCATTCTGGGCCATAAAGTCCAAAATCACAAACCAGCACACATTTAACCCTTGACTGCTACCAATGATACTGCTCAGCAGTAATGACACATGAGAACATCTTTTCTGCCGAATGATATCGTCAAGCAGTCAAGGGGTTAACCTTTTGGTAGTTGGTAGTGCTTTTTCTCGTGAAGATTTCTGCAGAAATCATCACGCAAAAAAACAGCCAGGATTAAAATGCAAACCTAAAGAAATGCAGGAAAGAATTACAAAGGAATATGGATGACCAATATATACAAACTAAATAAGGCGACGTCTAGCACTAAGGACACGTACATACCGCCCTTTCTACAGAACAGTTAACACCCATGGAAGAAAAGAGCCTGAAGGCCGGGCCCTTACCCTTGAAGACAACGAGTGAACGTGATCCATAGAAGATAAAATAGCCTGAGAGTGCCAGGACACAAGAACAAAGAAGTGCTCAGAAAATGCAAAGGCAATGAGAAAATGTATAGGGTCATGTGTTCATTGTACTGTTGCTGCAGTTTAGATGCTGTGCCCGTTAAGGATAAAAATGTTAGTACACAGAAAAGAAATCAAGAGGGGTGTGAAGTAGGGGATGTAATCACCCTAAAAAATCAAATCTGCAATACAACTGCAAAAGCTAGTATGTCCACTTGTGTATAACATTTCTTCAGTCTATATAGCTTAGTCCTGCACAAGCCACTAAGCAAGGTGCTCCACTTTAGATGCTCATAGCCTACCGGCAAGCCACTAAGCACGGTGCTCCGCTTTAGCAGCGCACCTTGGTTAGTGGCTTGCCAGTAGGCTCATGAGCATCTGCATTTTTTGTAGGTGATTCAAGCTGTATGAGCCACAGTAAAGAAAAGAGCTAAAACTGAAAAGATGCAGTCAAGCACTTGTCAGACCTTTGTGTGTCGGTAGCAATTTTAGTCACACTGATTCCTGCAGGAATCATCGCAACAAAAATTGCTACCCACACACAAAGTGTTTAAAAAAACTATCACCAGCTAAATCTATTTTACAGAATTTTTTTTATTATTTTTTTTTTGGGGGGAGGTGGGGTGGGGTGGAGGGTTGGGGGGGGGGGGGGGGGGAAGAGGGGTGGGGTGGGGTCGTTTTTGGTCTGTGATATAACCCTTTGACTGCTATTGATGATATCGTCCAGCAGGAAAAACGCATAACATTAATGTTTAACCATGTGTTTTTTTCTGTCAAGCAGTATCATCAGTAGCAGTCACAAGGTTAATTTGTGGCCTAGAGATGCAGCCTCCACATCATAGACAGGAACGCAAGTCAACACATCTACTTTTCTGAAAGTGGAGTCAAAAACAGACTTAATAGGCAGATCATGCATAAATGTCTTTAGTTAGAATCCAGACCCAAAACATAACTGCTAAGCGTTAAAATGCGAAGAGATCACTTAGTTTGCTTAGATAAATTGTGTTGTACTCGTCTTTCTAAACGTGTTTCTATCTTTCCTGGGAATTTCCTTGCTTCTGGCTAGACCACAGAACCATTAATTAAGATGGTTAGACTGAAGAAATGTAAGATGCTTGTACAGCAGTGTAAAACCACATACCCTCAAAAATCACTGATACTCAAACAAATAAAAAACAAATAGGCAAATAAAAAAACATGAAAACCTCAAATAGTATGCGACACTGTGGTTCTAGGGATGCACTAACCCCTTTTCTGCCAGAAAAATGTGAACACCACCCATCTGCAAGAGGCAGAGAACTTCATGAGCCCCCGCATCTGCAGGGGCTCATGAAGTTCTCTGCTTCTTGCTGACCTTATTCATATCCCTGTTACTTGGATGGGTAGGACTATTTTAGTGTTGAATTTGTCCTGCTGTTAAATTAAAGACATCAGTTTGTGACCACTGGCAGTGCTGGGGTTCAACCCTTGTCGCATACAGTGGCAGTATAACCATGCAGCATTTTCGCAAGCTTTTTTTTTTCTTCGTACCCTTGCAAGCAAATCATACATGTACCCACTGTCTGCATCTCGAATTCAACTCAAATTCAAACTTGTTCCCTTACCTCGTATGCTGGAATTCTCTTTCTCCATACGTATCAGCAGCAACGTTTCCAGCATGGCTTTCTTCCAAAGGGCTCGGTAGTCGGCCGATGACTTTTTCCCCTTTTCGTCAGACGCCTGCTCCACTTCTATGCCAAAGAAAATGAAAAACATGCTGTCGGAGACGTAGCGGACAAACATTGTTACAGGTGAACACTTTCTGGAAGATCCAGTTTTTAAGAAGAATATTCTTGATTTTACACACAAAAATCCAGTGGTAGCCTGAGTGTGTATATTAAGCGCCAGTCGAATCAGCATTAAATAAATGCTGTGGAGTATGAAGTCTAAAAAACATTCCCGAGGAAAACAAGGTGATTTTTAGTTATGCTAGGTGATTTTTTAGTTACACTGTGCAATCATGAAGTTTTGGAGCCAAATGCTGCAAAAGCAATCAATGCGTTGACACCTGGGTAGTCCTAATGCACTAGCAGCTGTGAGTTTAACCCTTTTCATCCTGATACACTACTGCTTGAAATTAATTTGACTGACAGTTCAAGGGTGGTGCCAGAATAGCTTGGCACCTCAGGTGCCAAGCTATTCTGGCACCACCCTTGAACTAAGGTGCTTGATCTATCTCCTAGTCTGCAATGTAAGAATATTCTAAATAAATCAGCCTCAGGATGTAACACCTGAACAACACCCTCAGAAACAGGAGCAGCTGGATTGATCTGGGTCAACAAGAGGCATAGATTCTCATGAGCCCCTGCAACTGCAGGGGCTCATGAGAATCTATGCCTCTTGCACATGTAATAGATATAATGTACAATAACGGTATTATTATTCTTATTAGATTGTTGAAGAACGGCTGAGGAATGTGGCAAAGACGTAACAATCTGTAACAACAACAAAAAAAGAGCATCTGTTGCTGAGTGAACTCTCCATGACCCCACTGAGACATACACCAGCAAGACACAGGGATAGTAGTCATGAGCCCCTGCAGCCTGAACAGACTCATGAAGATCTATGCACCTTTTAGGCAAGTGGGCATTCGATGCAAAAGTATCTTGAGGGAAAAGTGTTCAAGGTAACTATTGATCTCATTTTCTCTGCATTCCTTTTCTGAAGCAACACATTTTCTGTGAGAAAAGTTACATATTGATGGTGTTTGCATGAAACCCTGTAAGTGACATTTTCCTGCAAAATTATGTTCTAACGCTGTTGCCTCCTTGCTGATGTCTGATGAAATTTCGAACATGTAGCTCAACAGGAAATGCTCATAACCACCTTCTGAACACAGCCTTGGATCACAAATTTGGACCAAATCAACAACATTGTCTTTCGTTCTTGAAAAAGAAAAAAAGTTAGTTCTGAGGTTGCATGAGGATATCATTGATATTAACTGTCCACCCCTTAACCCCCATGCACATGTGGCCTCACTCACTGTGTAAACATGTACTTGTGACTGCATGCTCAAACGGGTTAGCCATTTAACCCTACAGCCACATTTCCTAAATTATGGAGGTGTCGCTTAACGATTATGTACTAGTTACAGGAGATGGACTGACCATGATAATTCAAGGGTAGTGCCCGATTAGCTTGGCACCTTCAGGCACCAAGCTAATCTGGCACTACCTTTGAATTATCATGGTCAGTCCATCTCCTGCTGTAGGGTGTTGGGGCAAAATGGGTTAACCTACTGTTTTAAACCATGACAAATCACTGGAAAGTGAAATGCTGATTTCAATGGAGAAAGACCAAACATAACCTCAAGAAATGGCCTAGAACGCAGAAGCAATATGGTATTTACACAGACTGCTTGCTCCTTTGAAGTTTGTTCAACTACATTCTCCCCAACTTCCACACTGAAAACCAGTACAGTTATCAGAAAGTAAACTTTACAATATTTCTTCACAAGCCATGCTGGCACAGAGAAGCGTAAAACAGAGCATTCTTGGTTTTGCAGAGACGTCCAACACTTGGTCACATGTAACCAACAAATTCTTATTCAGACCACTTCATGCGCAAGAGATACAGATTCACATGCACCCCTGCAACTGCAGGGGCTCATGAGAATCTATGCGTTTTGATGACTTGCAGGGGCTCATGAGAGACTATGCCTTTTGCTGAATGAGATACATTTACAGTACAGCTATGCCTAATATCACAGCTGTTAAAAGGGGGTCAGAATATAACACAGCTGTTAAAAGGGGGTCAGAATATAATGTATAGAATATATATTCGTTCGCGAAGTCAAGCCAAGACGAAGACATATATATATATATATATGAATGTGAACAGATTAAATCTTACTTGACCACACTGTCACATTTGCGAACAGTACACCGCCAATATTTTTCCACATTTGATACATCGTTGGCTATCTGAAATCCACATCCATGACCACTGTTTACATCTAGAAACTCTAGCCTGAGGCAAACTTATGATTAGTAGGTAGGTAGGTATTCCACAGCTCAATTTCACCTCACACACTACACACTTGATAATGTGGTAGGCCAGGAAAAACATTCACAGCTAATCACATAATCAGGCCTGATAGTTAATGTAAAAATATACACACAGAACTCAGTAAGCCATACATAGATGACGTGGCTAGGCAGTGTTGAAATTCATAACGGGGGTTTCAAATACGTGCTGAATGTAAAATAGGCAAAGAACTATCCCTTGAGGGCCTGGAAATTTCTGGTGATTTTAGCCTCTTTATGCCTGGGATGAATGAAGTGAATAAACCCCAGGTGCAAGAGGCATAGATCCTTATGAGCCCCCACATCTGCAGGGGCTCATAAGGACATATGCCTCTTGCCGGAATTCACTTATGTCTGCGTTCCTCATGATGACTACCATGGCTGTTTAACTTAACTCAGTCTGTGCTGGCGTCTGGCAGTGATAATTCATGTCCACTGGAGAGTTTATGGGGTTAACAGCTAGTCAGTCACACCCAGGTTTAGTGGGTTAACACCCAAACGATCGTATGCAGTGTTTATAATGATGAAGCATTTATTCATTAAGAGGCCCTGAGGGGACCAACTGTCACATGAAGAAATGACGCCGAGTCTCTTCATAGATGTTTATTCATGCGGAATAGACCCGATGGACAAGAAAACCCACAGTTTTAGATTTTGAATCATGAAATTGACCAGAAGGTGGGCACAGTGTGTGGACACTGTTAAAAAGAGACAGAGCTCTAGTTGCTTTGGATGCCTTCAATTTCTCGAAAATCTCTCTGCAAATCCTATAACCAAACACAAACCCAACAAGCTGAAAGGATCGATCCATCCATCCATCCATCCCAACCCATCCCATCCATGCATCCTTTAACCCATTACATCCTGCGGCTGATTTTGTAAACTTTGCTTATTGTCCTACGAAGGCTACATTGCAGATTTGCAGACAGATCAACCATTTTAGTTCATGGGTGGTGCAAGAATAGCTTGGCGCCTCAGGCGCCAAGCTATTCTGGTACCATCCTTGAAATATCAGTGTCAAATTTATTTCAAGCAATAGTGTATCAGGATCAAAAGGGTTAAAGAAACTGAGGCTAAACTACTGTTGGAGCAGACCTGCGATGTTCAGACTGTGAGTGCATAAAATTACATTGTCAAATTTTCTCATTAAAACAAAAAGCACATTGTCAAATTACATATGGGAAACATTACGTACACTTCACTGTTGATCAAGCAACCATGATATATATGTATGTGCTTCTAGGTAGGTTGCTAAGTTTTTAACCCTTATCATTCGGAATACACCAGTGTGTGAAATAAGTTTGACTAAAATAGTTCAAGGGTAGTGCCAGAATAGCCTCAGGTTCCAAGCTATTCTGGCACCACCCTTGAACTATGACACCGGTAGTCAAATTAATCTCAAGCGGAAATGTATCAAGATGAAAAGAGTTAATGCATGCAAGCATCCATCCACCTACCCACCCACGCCTCCATCCATCAAGTGAAAAAAACGCTAAAATGGACGCATACAGTACGGGTCAGCCTCAGTATGTCAGCATTAAGCTCCCCCTTTCAGTTGTGTTTTGGTGTCTTGTTTTTTCATCTCTACGTTTTTAAGCGTGACTAATGCTGGGCTACAGCACTATATAAATGCTATTATTATTATTAGTATATAGCGATACCTGGAAGCCATAATGCCTGTTCATACGGGCATGTTTGTTTTGGCCAAAACAGGTTCCACTGCAATACCGGTGCAAATACACTAAAGTTGATCTTTACAACTTCAGTTCAGTTTGCTGCCACTAAACAAGCTAGGCAAAAGTACCTACCGGAAGTTACTAGCGGTGAATTGTGTGACGATGGAGTGCAAACCCGTTCAAAGATGGCCTTCCTCCATGATCCTGCAATCTGCGGTGTTGTTCCCGCTACCCCCTCATCCTGAGGGGAGGTGAGATGGGAGGAGGAGCTGGACTCCAGCTGTTGGGGGCTGGTTGCCAGCAAATACCTATATATAACATACATCGAGTCATTATGTTGCCAATGCAAAAACTGTAAACATAAACCAAGTCATTACATTGCATTATGTAATAGCCAAACAAAATTAATACCTGTAATGGAAATCAATTATGAGGGGGAAAGAACTTGTGCTGCTTTGTGACTTTGGACCTTGTGGCTTGCAGCCATAAGGTTCAAAATCACAGACCAGCACACACATCACTGTTAGGAATTGATGATCAGAAAATACCTGTAGCATAAATCAGTCATTATGCCGCAAACCTATGAAAGGCAAGAAAGGTATGGCTCAAACTGCGTGCGACTGGCAGCTAGCAAAATGCTTATTGCACAAAACAAGCACATTAACTTGTTGCATATCTTTAGGAAATGCTAATGAGGTACATTCACAATTATATACGTAGAATATCTAATTTTAACTGGCGTCTGGTTGCCACCCCTAATGTGAATAAGATTTACACAAAGGGCAGCATCATCATCCTCATCATCTTCCTGCAGGTAACACTTTAGAAGTGTTAATGTGATATTGGTAAATGCTTTCTCTCACCCTATCATTATTAGTTTAATTAATCCATTGACTGTACAAAATGATAAATTATGAAATGTATGCTCGTCTGATTTAACTAATTTAGCCCCGACACACCACAGCAAGACGTGGATCGAGCATGATAGTTCAAGGGTGATGCCAGAATAGCTTGGCGCCCATAGGTGCCAAGCTATTTTGCCACCACCCTTGAACTATCATGCTCCATCTGTCTCTAAAATTGTAATACAGTCCCCCAGAAGGCAACTTCAAAATCTGGGCATTTCCGTCCTGGGGCAGAATGTGTTAATTGGATCTTGTGACTCAGCACTAAGCTGAAGCATTAATAGTCATAGTCTAGCACACATTTTATCATCTTATCGAAAGATCCAAGATATTTGGGTTTAACGCCGAGCAGGCAACTAAGGCCATCTCACGGTGGCCAAAGATCCAAACTGAAGGATGAGAACACAAAAATTAAAGAAGATGCCATATTTTTTTTAAAAATTGAACCTATGTAATATGTCAGAATGTATTCATGCTATATGGAAACTCTTCCTCAGCTGACAACCTCCAAACAAGTGCAAAGAAAATACACAAGAAAGAAAGAAACATGCTTAGAAATACCAATACAACACAATTGTTATTTGTTGCGATTTTCTTTGCATGTTACATGCTTGGTAGGCGCTTTTTTGGGTCTGAACTCCAAACAGGTGGAATAAAACATATCAACAACCTGACATAATTTTGTCTTGTCAATGAAACACATTTAGTACTTTTGCCATATTTTTTGCCTTTTTTTTTTTTAACCCATTTAGCTCCAACACTCTACAGCAGGAGATGTACTGACCATGATAATTCAAGGGTAGTGCTAGATTAGCTTGGCGCCTGAAGGCACCAAGCTAATCTGGCACTGCCCTTAAATTATCATGCTCAATCCGTCTCCTACAACTGGTACACAGTCCTTAGTTAACACCTCTGAAATTTGGGAAATGCAGGCATGGGGTTAAAAGGGTTAAGGAGTGTTTCCACTTAGCGGCTCGACAGTGACGCAAAAGCGGTGGCAACAACGACATCAATCTAGAACACAGAAATAAAGAATCAGTATTTCCATATATGCGACGCGACAGCAGTGCAATTGTAGTGTGACTGCCAAAAGCGGTGTGACATTTTATCGTGACACGAAGTGGTTCAATGGTGATTTCACCTTGATTCTGTTATCAAGGAAGCACGGCTTTAACTATGCGAAAACAAATCGCAACAATTCTAAACAGCTTAAACAGGGGTGTGATGCAGCTTGTTGTGCTGCTATATGGAAACACATTGAGATTTTCCACCTGCTCACCTACCTTTTTGCCGTGTCATCTAACATGCCGCTATCGCGTAGCAATATGGAAAGTCAGCCTTATTGTGATTACATTGAATCCCAAAGCCAAATTTCTTATGTTTTTCTTGGATAAATAAAGATACAGTGGAGTCCAGTTAACACGAACTCGCTTAACACGAATTTCCGATTAACACGAACCGCTTTTGCATTCCCGGCTGACGGCCTTCTTATTATGTATTAAAATTTCACTGATAACACGAAATGCTTAACACGAAATTTCGCTTAACAGGAAGCTGTTTTCGGTTCCCGACCAGAGCAATTTCACTATTATTCACCTGTTTAACACGAACACACATTCCAGTCTCAAACACCGAAAACCGACTCATGAAAGGGGCACTGCACGTGTCGCTCTCGTGCTGTAGTACACACGACACATGAACGAACTCTAGCCTGTGATTGGCTGAACAGCCTTCAGTCGTTGTAATCCGTCTTCTCATTGGCTAGTGTTTCTGAACTGAATTCATGCATCATTCGTGTACCAACACTCCCTCAGTTCAGTTAACTACCGATCACGGCTACCCCCAAGGTAAAACAGAAGTCGACTACGCTTGAAGTGAAAAAACAAGATTAATGAGATCCACGATTGTCTCTCTACACGGGCTGTCAATAACGCAAGACCGACTTCGATCATGGCCCGTTTTTTAAATGACTGACTGTGTTGCTTTTACCGATGCCAGATGCCCATGTTGCTTTTACTTTACTATGGATTTTACCTGATGGATTTTACATTAACTACGTGAGCTGTACACATATCCTTGTGTTTTCCTAGCGAGCTGAACGTAATGTAAGCATATATAGTACAATAATATGCACTTTTAACCTCGTACTCATTCATGCACGCATCTCTTACACACTTTTTCCTTGCCGGGAGGGCCGTGATCAATTTTGAGGCCATATTGGTTAACACGAAATACGGTTAACATGAAGTGATTTTCCGTGTCCCCAGAAATTCGTGTTAAGCGGACTCCACTGTATCTGATCTTACTCCCAGCTCACATAGTTTTCATGGGGCTCTTGGTTGCTTTGGGTGTGTTGTGGTTGACGTCTCGAAGTCGTTGTTTGGCCAAAATTCGCTCCCGATCCCGGTCAGGGATGGCTCCAAGAGTGGAACTTCGCTTGCGGGGTTCCGGTGAGTGAGGAGGGCTCGGGAAATCGTGACTGAAAGTCTTGGAAACAGGCGATGGCAAAGGGGAGCATTCTGGGCTTGATGCAACCGAGGAGTCCTGATTGGAAGAAAATGGAGAGAACATTTTGACATATCTGCTGGTCTGTGACTCTGGACCCCATGGATGTGCAATCTGCTGACTGTACCGCTTGGCTCTACAGTCACCAGGCCCAAAATCGCAGACCAGCACAATTTTTTTTCATGGTGAAATTTGGATATTATGCAAAAATGCCTGGGAACCCAGTGTCAGTTGAAGTATCTAGAGTTAAATATAAGCAGAGTAATTTATAAAGTACAAAGTGGTTGAGGCCTCCAACAAAAAAAGTTGTTAACCCCTTGACTGCCAATAAAAAGTGAGCACGATCCAACTTCAAGGGATATAGATCCTCATGAGCCTCCGCAGTTGCGGGGGCTCATGAGGATATAAGCCCCTTGCTGACACTACTTTGAATCTATGTCCCTGTTGTTATTAGTGTTAAGGCTTGGTATCACTGGCACAGAATACTGTACAAAGATTACATATCTTTGTTAACTGGCACTGAATGAGTTAAACACGACTTTTGTTATGCTCAATGCTTTTTATGAACAGATCGACTGTATGAAAACTCAACAAACTGAAAGAAAACAAAACATCCATCTCACACGAAAAGTGGAGCAAACACACACTGTCCTGGTAAATTAAGATCCTCAGGCCAGTGTCAGCCCTAGGACCTTGTGCTCATTGCAGGTCTTGTTTTTCGGCAGATGGGGTAGGAATAGAGTGTTAGCCTATGTTCTGGATTGTTCTCAGGAGTTAGAAGTTATTCATAATCAGACTGCGTCCCCTGATCCCCTGATAGTGGGAACACGCAAGCAAAAACACATGAAACGTTTTGTCTGATCAATGCAATAGTACTGCCAATAGCTTCCCCTAACACAGGGAACAAAAGAACAGAAGTCTTCCGCGCAGTTAACTACAGATGAGTACCTCAAACTGGGGATGTAAACAAGGCCACTACTTGTTAGCAACATGCATAATTCTCATCAGCCCTGACTGCTGCAGGGGCTCACAGAAATAAATGCCTCTTGAGATGGAACACGCCTGACTGAACCTCAATATCTGTGACTGGCACGATATAGCCTGACCTACTTCAGATTTAGGGATAACGTCTGCTTTAAATACTTTCGTAACTCTTTTCATCCTGATACACCCATTGCTTGAAATAAATTTGACTGGCAGTTCAAGGGTGTTGCCAAGATAGCTTGGCGCCTTAGGCGCCAAGCTATTCTGGCAACACCCTTGAACTAAAACAGTTGATCCATCTCCTAATCTATAATGTAGCCTTTATAGGACAAAGGCAATTTTTTTTCAAAATCAGCCTCAGGATGTAATGGGTTAATAAACAACTACACACCTCTTCCTCCTCATACAGCTGCATGCCCAGGTAGATAAGAAAATCCCTCACACTATTCCAGTAGTTCCAGGCTAAAGCCTCCATGATCACTGCATCTCTTTATGAGAAGTACGTGTATCTTTTAAATCATCACAGTCGATTCACCTCTACTACTGTGGGTGTCTTACGGATGAACTTGCATGAGGACTACAATAGAACAACCATGCCACCTTTTTGCAAGAAACAGTTGGTCATAACGCTGCTCTCTCAAGAGAAGTCCTGAAGGGCAAAAAATGTCACCTGTCATTAAAGACCATCATTTAGTTGGCTACAGCTGTAGCCACCTAAATGATGATCTTTAATGACGGATGATCTAGCTCTCATAAGGGCTGTGGCTCAAAACAGCTTCTGCTGTAATAAAAGTTCTGCTGTATTTCTTTAAGTTATCACTTCAAACTGAAAGCTGGTCGCTATATGAGTACCGTTTTCTGAGGTGATCAAAAACATACACGAGGAAATCAATTCACCTAAGCAGTAAGCCACGCTTTCTGAACTGTTTTCAGTTGATGACACCGAAATTCTGCACAACTACACACTGGACGACGAACAGACTCATTCACTGTTGAAATGTCCCGAAGTTCCCGCTGTGGACGAAACTTTACAATTGCATACGCTTTGTCTGTGACGCAAGGCACATCTGTCACACAGGCAGTATTCCAATGTACAAATTAAGTATCTGCCATGTTCTAATGTGTCCAAGAGCGATATTGGTTTTCCTCTGAGGACCAATCTGTTAACACACATTTCAGCGAAATGTGCTGCATTGTAACTGTGGCGCAAAAGCAGCAAGGGTTGGTATTTCATGGCATAATTTATTTGTCTGTCTCCAAGGAACACTCTGTGCCCGCACAATTCAGCAAAATGTATGTCAGATCTCAAACAAATAACAATGTCGCAGAATCGTCTTAGCCAGTTTATCAGGTAAAACGAAGTCAACCTACAGGACAATTAATACTGAGCTAATTTTAAAGTCTGGCATCATTTGATGAACACAGATGCAAATGGATTGAGCAAGACACTGATCCTCATGAGCCCCCACATCTGTGGGGACTCATGAGGATCTGTGTCTCTTTCAGATGGGTGAAGTTGACTGGCGTGATTAATTCTATGTCAGGTGTACCTGGTGTTCCACAGCTGTTGCCTTAGCAATCATTACAAGGTATTTTTAGTGTCAGAAACTTTACCACAAATTTAGTTTGCCAATCATCTGTTAAGTCCTGTCGAGCTATTCAAGCCAACTGAAAATACATTGCGTATTTTTTCTTTTCACATCAGTCTATCATGAACCAACAGACTCAAAATAAAATACATGTTTGATTTACACAGTGAAAAGGTGATGTGCATGTGATAACAATTGTGCCTTACGACTTTTGGCTTAACATGCAAATATGCCTGAGGCAAATATCCATTTTTATGCAGCAATAAATATGCTAAACTTGACTTCACTTTTGACTGGACTGAACTAAGTTGCCTGTCCTGTGAACTGAAAGAGACATGCTAAAGGCAATAAATGGCGAACAGTTAATCTTTACACATGTTTTTAGTATGCCAATTACAATAATAGAGAGCGAATGGGCTAAGTTAAACTTGAATATCACAGAACGAAAGACTTTTCTATTACTCTTTTTCTCCTCTGTACATAAATGAGATCCCTCGTCGCACAAATCCACAAAAGGCAGCAATTAATTAAATAAGCCTAATAACGTGGATTGCGAAAAGAAGGGTAGAAAATTTTAGTTGAGGTGAGACAACATTGAGATCCCAGGCAATTAAGCTAACTGCAATGACACTTGACACCCTTGAGTGTGCAGTCACCAGTATTGTATACAGTACCAATGCTGCACGCACAAGAGGGCTACACCCTTCACTGCAAGGGGACAAAGATTGTGTTTGAAATCATCATAAATTCAGCATCAAAGCCTCGCGCTGGGACCATATGGCGTTGAGGCGCGTCCCCTGGGTGGTGGATAGGGGTCCCTCGCGAGAGGGGTGCACCGAATAAAATAAGGTGCCGTGAACCAACATGGTCTAAGGGAAGGTGACCCCGACAGAAAACCCCTGGTCCTCCTAGTAAGGGGGTTGGGCGTGGGGGTAGCTTCCCCACCCTGCAAAAAAGGAAATAGCTACAAAAACGAAACAGTAATTCCTTTCCTGGAGGAGGAAGGTTCTTCTACCAGAAGATTTATGACGTCCTGTGGTGAAAGCCGGAAGTCTTCGGAAGCCACAGGACCGAGCCGCCTCTCTCTATCCAGGGACACAACCATGGGCACATGGAACGTCAAGACCATGTACCAGAGCAGCAAAGCCGCCCAGATAGCAGCGGAAATGCAAAAGTACAACCTTTCCCTGCTAGGTATCAGTGAAGCCAGATGGACGCAGTCTGGCCAGAAAAGGCTGTTAAGTGGGGAGATGATTCTGTATTCAGGTCATGAAGAGGAGAATGCCCCCCATACAGAAGGAGTAGCATTCATGCTGTCACCAGTGGCACAGAGAGCGCTGATGGGCTGGGAACATCTTGGGCCAAGAATTATCACAGCAGCCTTTAGAACCAAGAAAAAGCTCAAGCTGAACGTCATTGAGTGTTATGCGCCCACTAATGACAGTGACGAGGAAGAGAAACAAGAGTTCTACGACCGACTCCAGAGTGCCTTGGACAAATGTGCGGAGCGAGACATCACCATCGTCATGGGCGATTTTAATGCCAAAATAGGGGAGGACAACACCGGATATGAAGAGGTGATGGGGAGACAGGGACTAGGGGAGATGAGTGAGAACGGGGAGAGGTTTGTAGACTTTTGTGCTCTAAACAGACTTGTCATTGGAGGCAGCATCTTCCCACACAGAAGAATACACAAAGCAACGTGGGTCTCACCTGACCATACTACAGAGAACCAAATAGACCATATCTGCATTAGCAAGAAATTTAGAAGATCCCTTCAAGATGTTCGAGTGAGGAGGGGAGCAGATATCGCCTCAGACCACCATCTGCTCACCTGAAGAATAAAGCTCAAGTTAAAGAAAAGCCGCACAGAGACAACAAGAAGACAGCGCTATAATGTAGGCCTCCTGAGAGAGACTGGAGTGAGAGAAGAGTTCAAACTGGTGCTGTCCAACCGGTTTCAAGCGCTACAGGAGCTAGTAAATGAAGAGGAGGCGGTCACCACAGAGCAGCAGTGGAAGGCAGTTAGAGAGGCGCTGAACTCAACCTGCAAAGACACTGTAGGGTTCAGGAAACACCATCACAAGGACTGGCTGTCGGCACAGACCTTGAAGAAGATAGAAGTAAAGAAGCAGAAGAAAGCAGTTGTCAACAACAGTCGCACAAGAGCAGCCAAAGCAAGGGCACAGGAGGAATACTCGGAAGCCAACCGCGAGGTGAAGAGGAGTATCAGGGCAGACAAGAGGGCCTACACAGACAGCCTGGCAGCAGAGGCAGAAAAGGCAGCAGGCAGCGGCAACATGAAACAGCTCTACGACATTACCAGAAGATTGTCGGGCAAGTATGGCCATACAGAAAGACCAGTAAAAGACAAGGAAGGCAAGCCTATTGCAGACAGAGCAGACCAACTCGACAGATGGGCCGAGTATTTTGAAGAGTTACTGAACAGACCCAGCCCACCCGACCCCCCAGACATCCAGCCAGCAGAGACCGACCTACCCATCAGCTGTGACAGACCCAGCCGGGAAGAGATCAGAAGAGCAGTGGCATTTTTGAAGAACGGCAAAGCAGCAGGGCCAGATGGCATCCCAGCGGAGTCTCGGAAAGCAGACCTAGAGACAACAGTAGAGATGCTGTACCCACTGTTTGGAAAGATCTGGGAAGAGGAGGTGATGCCGGCTGAATGGAAGGAGGGGTACCTAATCAAGCTTCCCAAGAAAGGTGACCTCAGTAAGTGTTCCAACTATAGAGGAATCACCTTGCTGTCAGTACCAGGAAAGGTCTTCAACAGGATTATCCTGGAGAGAATGAAGAGCTCCGTTGACCCCCAGCTGAGAGACCAGCAAGCAGGATTCAGGAAAAACCGATCATGTACAGACCAGATCGCCACTCTCCGCATCATCGTGGAACAGTCTCTGGAGTGGAGCTCCCCGCTGTACGTCAACTTTGTGGATTACGAGAAAGCATTTGACAGCGTGGACCGAGAGACTCTGTGGAAACTCCTACGACACTACGGTGTACCCACAAAGCTCGTCCGCCTGATCAAGAGCAGCTACGATGGCATGACATGTCGCGTGATCCACGAAGGGCAGTTCACCAGGGAGCTCCAGGTCAGAACCGGTGTCAGGCAGGGGTGTCTGCTGTCTCCGTTCCTCTTCCTACTGGCCATAGACTGGGTCATGAAGAGGACCACAGAGCAGAGAAGAAGCGGAATACAGTGGACACTGTGGACACAGCTTGACGACCTCGATTTTGCAGATGACTTGGCATTACTGTCCCACACTCATCAACAAATGCAGGACAAGACCACGAGGCTTGCTGACATCTCGTCCCAAGTGGGCCTCACCATCCACAAACAGAAAACAAAGACAATGAGGATGAACGCAACCAGGGAAGAACCAGTCTTGCTTGCTGGCACCCCGTTGGAGGAGGTGGGAGTCCTTCACCTATCTCGGGAGCATCATAGACAAAAAAGGCGGCACTGATGCAGATGTCAGAGCACGAATCGGTAAAGCCAGAGCAGCCTTTCTCCAGTTGAAAAAAGTGTGGAGTTCCAGAGAGCTGTCACAACACACCAAAGTCCAGATTTTCAACTCCAACGTAAAAGCAGTTCTCCTATATGGAGCAGAGACTTGGAGATTGACAAAAACCACTGTCAACAGAGTACAGATCTTCATAAACAGTTGCCTTAGAAGAATTTTGAAAATCCACTGGCCAGAGAAGATCAGCAACATCAGACTCTGGGAGAGAACAGAGCAGATAACAGCAGAGAATGAAATTGGGCGAAGAAGATGGGGATGGATTGGTCACAGTCTGAGAAAGCCAGCTTACAGTATCACTAGGCAGGCATTGTCATGGAATCCCCAGGGAAAGAGGAAAAGAGGTAGGCCGAGAAACTCCTGGCGTCGAGACCTCCAAGCAGACATCAAGAGAATGGGAACCACCTGGAGTAAAATCGAAGGAGAAGCACAGGACAGGAGTCGCTGGAGGTCTCTCGTCGACGGCCTATACCCGGGTAGGGGTGACAGGCGTAAGTAAGTAAGTCAGCATCAAAGATCCCCAGCCATCCAAAGAACAAGGACACAATATAAGTTATTGGTCACAGGGGTTTGCTACACGGACCCTTGTAGGCCTGAGGGAGGTCAAAGGACCATTGTACCCCGAAGGCTGAAGGCCTTCAGGGTACAATGGTTCCTTTGACCTCCCTCAGGCCTACAAGGGTCCGTGCAGCAAGCCCCTGCTACCAATAACGTATTTGTTTTCATTCTTCCAATAATTATTTTCGTAAAAGAAATCAAGGAGACATCTTTCGACCTGGATCATGCCAGACATGACTGGCATCAAAGGAATATACATTTATACATAATAGGCTTATGACGGAATTTAAAATATTTCATGACATTGGCGTCTCCAGTACTGAGTGTGCTTGTTGTTTCAAACAACACTAAGTAACTTTTTACTTTAAAACGTTTTGGTGATCTTTTATAGAACAAAACTTGCATTCAAGATGCATCACAAAGAGGACTACAAGAAGTCCGCCATTTGTCGCTACAAGAGTTTTTGTATCACGGTCACATGGTACTGTTTGCGCTAAAGTGACTGGTCGTGTGACAAAGGGATGAAAACAAAATGGTTTAACCCATATCATACTGAGACTTAACACTTCAAATTTAAATAAGATAAGATTATAGACCAATGGCTTTAGTTCAAGGGTGGTGCCAGAATAGCTTGGCGCCTAAAGGTGCCAAGCTTTTCTGGCACTACCCTTGAACTATTTTAGTCAAACATATTTCACACACTCGTGTATTCTGAATGATTTATTTAAGGGTTCAGCAAGAGGCATAGATCCTCATGAGACCCCACGACTGCGAGGGCTCTTGAAAATCTATATATCTCTGGCAGTCGGGAGCTGATTAAATTTTTCTTGGGAGTCAAAGGGTTAAAGGCCTGGTCTCAAAGTGTACCTTCAGGTACAGAGGCAGCACAGACAACACTATGCTTTCACACTGATGGCAAAGATTCAAACGCTGCAGTGGGACTAACCTACAGTCGACTGGGACCAGCTGAGCTTTCAAAACAGCAACTTAAAACAAGTTCATATTTCTCCAAATGATTAAATTAACTTGAAAACTAACTTTTTATGAAACAACAAATTTAATTCCCTCCCGTCATCTACATCCATCTATTCAGTTCTCATTCTGTGCCACCACAACCCCCCACCCCACCCCACCCACTCCCGAATGGTCCCAGAATCAGTACTGAACACAACATAATTTTCATTATAATTGAAATTCACACCATAAATGTTTTATAACCTGTAATCCAACGTTCTAATAATAAAAAATAATAGCCATGACGTAAATAGTGATGCAGCGAACCACAAAAATGTAAAGCCGCATCAGGTTAACCCAGTACCTTTGTCAAAATGATCAATACTAACATTAACTACATGATCAATACTAACATTAACTGCAGATGCTGACTTTGACTAATCCATCACTGTTCCATCTGCAAGAGGCATAGACTCTCATGAGCCCCTGCAGCACAAGACTGCAGAGAATCATGAGAATCCATGCCTCATACTGCCAGGGATCAACAACCCCATGAGCATCCTCAGACTCTGGGAGTGATTCATGTCGCATTGACCACATACATAATCTTGTAAACCAAATGTGGGAGGAACATGCATTGAAAGATCAGTAACAATAACACTTAAGCCGTTACATCCTGAGGCTGACTTTTTAAAAAGTTGGCATTGTCCTAAGAAGACTACATTACAGATTAGAAGACGGATCAACCATTTTAGTTCAAGGGTGGTGCCAGAATAGCTTGGTGCTTCAGGCACCAAGCTATTCTGGTACCACTCTTGAACTATCAGAGTCAAATTTATTTCATGCAATAGTGTATCACTATCAGGATGAAAAGGGTCAAAAGAAACTGAGGCTGAACTATTACCTGATATATTCAGACTGTGAGTGCATAAAAATACATTGTCAAATTTTCTCACTAAAACAAAAAGCACATTGTCAAATTACATATATGGAAAACGTTAGGTACACATCACTGTTGATCAAGCAACCATGATATATAATTATGTGCTTCTAAGTAGGTTGCCAAGTCTTTAAACTGTGCGGAAAATACGATGAATTTTACCTGGGAAAACTGAACTAGATGTACCAATAAAGCCAACACTCAATTTTCCCACCACATAAAAACAAGAGCCAGGTGGAAACTACCTAATTTGGACCTTCACAATAATGAGACTTGACCACTTGGAAATACGCATAGTTGTGTTCATTTAGAGTTGAGATTTTCTTAGTAAAATTCACAGTACGTTTGGTGCACTTTAAGTCTATAAACATGCACATACATAAGAGCACAAGGATATGCATCATTTGTCACAGCTCAAGGGAACTGATTCACTTCAAGGTGCCAAGCTAATCAGACGCTACCCATGAGCTATAAGTCTATGCATCTCATGTAGCTAGTGCTGAGAGTAAACGAGATGTGCCAGCTGACGCAGATTGTGTTTCTGCACTGTTGGTTAACTCAACACCCAAATGTCCTAGCTTTCCCAGGAACAAGGACTCAAAGTGGTGTCAGCAAGAGGTATAGATCCTCATGAGCCCCCGCAAGAGGTATAGATCATCATCAGTCCCCGCAGTTGCAGGGGCTCATGGGGATCTATACCTCTTGCAGTTGGGTGATTTTCCCAACAGTGAACTAGCTAAACCAAGAAGAGGTGCCAGGCTAGTCAGCCCGCACTGTAGACCCAATCCGGGAGTAAGCCACAAGTACACTTTTGTTCAAAATGAAATGTCTAGCATCTCATTTGATTAGAAATGTACTTGTGGCACACTCCCCGTACGGGTCTTAAAGGGGGTGGGGTGGGGTGGGGGTGGGGGGGGTACTAATGCAATTGGTATGGTATGCACATTTCAGCTGTTACTGTCCACATATATTTTCAACATATGGTGCTGAATCATCAGCAAATGCAAAAGAGATAGATTACCACAGAGCGAGTGCCTCCCCATCCGTTGCCGCTATCCCCATCTGTGGTCCAACTCCTTTTGCGGAAGGCATCGCGAGCATCTTCCTTCTTGCGAATCTGGACAACAGCAACAGAAATGTTTCAAAATCTAAAAACAGCAAAACCAGTTTTGTGCTATGAGAGACCACCTGTTATTAAAGACCATCATCTAGGTGGCTGCAGCCACATGATGGTTTTTAATGACAGACGACACTTTCTGACCCACAAGACTTCTCTTGAGCGAATGCCTAGCATTTAAGATCACTATTTTCTTGCAACAAAAAGTGGATGATCAAAACAGATTCTGCTGTAACTGCTATCAACCCTGTTCATCCTGATACACCTATTGCTTGAAATAAATTGGACTATGATAGTTCAAGGGTGGTGCCAGAATAGCTTGGCGCCAGAGGCGCCAAGCTATTCTGGCACCACCCTTGAACTAAAGGCATGATCCATCCCCTAATCTGTAATGTAGCCCTCACAGGACAATAAAAAAAAATACAGGTGAATGGACCAAGGGTAGAGAGAACCACATGCCCCAGAATAGAGGGGAAAACCCACCCTGTGGGGCTGACCAGGGTGACCCTGGGAACTAAAAAGTAGTTAATCCCACCCAAATCCCCCAGGGCAGACCTGGGTGGGGGGTTGAAATAAATTGGACTATGAGGTTAATCTGCTACTGCCTTCTGTCATGTCTGATCCATCTCCTATATCTGTTACAGTGTCTATCAGGCGTCTACCAAAGTTAGAAAAGTCACCAACAGGCTGGACCAATGAGTCAAAACTCTTCAAGTCAATAAAACAAACCAAGCCACACACTTCATTGTAACAAATAAACCAGAATAAAACACAAAAAGCAAAGGAATAAAAATGGTAGACTGACAAGAGATAGCCGTAGCTTTATGGAGTTCGGTAAATTTGGACAGCAGGAAAGATTGTAACCCCGTTGGCTGTCGGTAGTCTTTCAGGGTGACTCACCTTGACAAAAAGCGCTACGGAGAGTCAAAGGGTTAAATGAATATTAGGTACATGTATGTATGAGGAATCTGGAAATATCCTTTTCTAAATACAGGGACAATAAAATACAGAAATGCATGTTTCACATTCAACCTTAAGACCCCATGGTGGGAACCTTAAGACCCCACAGTGGGAGATGGACTAGCCGTGAGAGTTCAAGGTGCTGCCAGATTAGCTTGGTGACTTAGCACTACCTTTAAACTATCATGGATCTTTTCAACCTCACATAATTAGTACAGTCTGTATTGATGCCGCCCAAAGTTGCAAAGGTTAATACGTTAAACCACAGTCAAAATATAAACAAGGGGACTATATGCAGTAGTGCAATCAAATTAATCACCTGTGAGTATGCTTGCAGTAAATAATCTGACGCCATGTCCGCTGATGACTTAGACCTCTGCGGGGGAGGTTTCTTACGTGGCATACCAGCATTTTTGGATGAAAAAGAACTGGCCACCGTCTCAAAGACAGACGCAAGCACATTTTCAGTTTCTTCCACGATTCGTGATAACTCCATGATATCCAGGCGCCGGGACGGATTACTTATGATGCACCATTTGAAAAATCATTGTGAACCGTACACACAATTTATTTTCTCGTCACATTATGTTCCAACTCCATGTCACTCCATCTGAAAATTCACCCTGAATTTCCCAAGTCCGTCCTCCATTTACAATGAATCCGTACTGACACTGGTAGAAACGTTGAGCACAAGAAGCATGTTAGCCCGGTGCACGTATTTCCCAAATTTTGGAGGCATCATCTAACCGACTATGCACCTGTTGCAGGAGATGGGTCGACCATAATTCAAGGGTAGTGCCAGATTAGCTTGGCGCCGACAGGCGCCAAGCTAATCTGGCACTACCCATGAATTATCATGGTCGACCCATCTCCAGCTGTAGTGCATCAGGGCTGAATGGGTTACCCCCTCCACTGATATTGGACGCAGACTGTGTTCTTGAATCACTGTAAATTCAATGTGAACGGTCCCCGGCCGTCAAATGAACGTGGATACAAAGTGGTTTCAGCAAGAGGCACAGATCCTCATGAGCCCCCGCATCTGACGTTTAATGTTCCTCGGCAGTAAAGGGCTCATATAAAGCTGTCAGCTAACTGTTTAGGGATCCTGTCCACGAGAAGCTCTGCTGAACTTAACCCCCTTCAGTGCAAGTAGCTGCATACACAAGGGGGTTAACACTGTTTATATTCACTCCTTTATTTTATCTACCAATACACGCCTGCCCGCGATTTATACTGATCCTTCCCAAGCTGCATGTCACAATCGAATGTAAGTTGAGAATCTGAGCATGCAAAGCTCAAATGGGTGCTGCTCTGTGAGTTTGGACCTTACGGCTTTTCCTAACCACAGACCAGCACACAAATGACGACAACACTCATGCCCCACAACAGATCTAATTCCATTACAGTTTGAGACTGATGTCTGCGGGTCCTACCTATGCGCTGTCATTGAAATTTACAATAAACATATTTTATAATGTCACAAAATCGAAATGATGCCGACAGATTACATACATAATTGCTGACTGAAAGTTACAACAACCATTAAAAACATAAAATTTAACATCCTACACACACATGTGATCACTCAACTTGAAAGGACTACACACTTTCACTTCAAAATGTCACGCTGATGACGATATTCAACAGAAAATTATTCAACAAGTTCACCGAAAAACAAATACAAAGTAACCCAAAACCACTTCAAATGTAAGATTTTAAGGCCGAATAATATCCTCTTTTTGTCAGTGTCTCGTGCAGTCATACGGTGAAATTTTTCCTCCTGACGATTATCCCTGAGGAACAGATGCAAATGGGACTGATTCAATGCAAGCAAACTGCATAAATTCTCATGAGCCCCTGCAGCTGCAGGGGCTCATGAGAATCTATGCCTCTTTCAGACATTAAAGGATGGGTACGCAAAACGCACCTATATAATCTGATTTTTTTTTTTTTTGTATCTAGCTTTCATCAAAGGGCCTGAGGGTACAGGTAAACAGCACAATTCTTCCTCATCGTCAACAAAACATGCAGACAGCTGCGTAGAAAATGAGCCTACTTCACTTGTCTAGATTATGCATAAGGAAGACTGCAAGAAAGCTGGCCACTCGGGGTTCAAAACAGATGACATAAAATTGCGTGACAAAAAGCACTGACGCTCATGTCTCGATTCAGTACCACTCCTTGAAACTGCAGAAACTGGAGAACGAATAGAAGCAAACGCTAACACGGATCCCAATAGGCTATTTTAAAATCTGCCAGTGGTATATCGAATGTAATCAAAATACAGCAGACTTCGCTTTAACAGGCTTGACAATCCTTCTTCTGGTGCAATGGCCATACATATTCTTCGAAAAATTATTCCGCTTTGCTTACATTAATTCGATGCTATTATTTTATCTAGTTACCTGGCTATAGCGCTAGCAACGCAGACGGTCCACCACAATATTGCTGTATGTTGTTTCTTCCATCCTAGTAATTACAACAAAACATTTTGGGTCCCTGGCGCATTCTGCTGCACCTTAAGTTCGCTGTACAACAATATCTGGTTATAATACTACACACGTTAACCTTTTGCTGTCAGTTGCAACTTTTGTCGAGATGATTCCCCTGGACAAAAGTTGCTACTGACAGCCAAAGGGCTAACCGACTGACTAAATCTGACACACGTATTACTTACTAGGGAATTCTTGCGAGAGTTCGCCGAAAATTTCCACGTAAGCAATGTCATGTTCCAAGTCAGTTCACCCTTTTCATCCTGATACACTACTGCTTGAAATGAGTCTGACAATGATAGTTCAAGAGTGGTGCCAGAATAGCTTGGCGCCTCATGCGCCAAGCTGTTGTGGCACCAACCTTGAACTAAAATGGTTCAGATCCACCTCCTAATTTGTAATGTAGCCTCCATAGGACAATAAGCACATTTTCAATAAATCAGCCTCAGGATGTAATGGGCCGGTTCATACACTAGTTCCCTCGCTGGGTTCTTGTCTAGTCAACCTACGTAGCATTTCAAATCCGGAGTCTGGAAGCAGCCATTCTATCACTCTGCACTCCGCCTTCTGAGAGTTGCTGGATTGTAAAAGATCCCACACACTGTAACTAACCTTATAACTGCACCACACAAAACAAAATAAGCGGGCCTATGACTGAGTTTCCTGCAACTGCATGTGTGCGATCATGTACACAGATATGTCAGTCCAAACAATAGTGTAAACACCTGTGTAAACATCTGTGTAGACATCTGTGTAAAAGCTGTACATGTTTCCATTTCCAGCAGAGAACAGTACAAAGCAGTATAATGATGTATTTAACCCATTACACCCTGAGGCTGCATTTTGTTCAATTTGCTTATTGTCCCGATGAAGGCTCTATTACAGATTAGGAGATTGATCAACTGTTTTAGCTTGAACTATCATAGTCAAATTTATTTCAAGCACTGGGTGTATCTGGGTGAAAAGGGTTAAATTGATTTGAATCTAATTAATCCAAGTTAAACCATAGTTTCCGGTTGTAAATTTCACAGCTGCACAAATATCACCATCCCTACGCAATCTGTTATACTGACTCGAGTATGTAGATGTCTGCCTCAGTGTTACTTTGGATCCAAGGGCTATAAACCTATGGTCCAAAATCACACACCAGCAACCGTGCAAAAGGTCACGGGCGTGTGACGTGTCCGTGTCCAAGCGACCAACAAGCAGAATCATGGAGTCACCATCCAAATGCCACCACATGATTGCACACATTATGTCCCCTCCTCCAATTCCAGGTCATCTGACACTATAGCAGTTAACCTTGACACTTCCCTCAGAAATCTGCAGTAGCCGCCACTTCCCAGTGCGCAAAGGCCATCGGACCGACGTCGGCCCGATGGCCTTTTGTGTACTGTGTTCCTCCATAGGAGCACCAGGGTCGAAGTGCAGGCAATTCTCAATAGCCAGTAATTGCCTGTCATTGTCCTAAGGAATTTGAGCATATTTTTAGCGCTATGAAGTCTGATGGCCCTAAGAGAACAATGCACAACTGATTGGCTGTTACTGCCATTTCGAAAATTCAGTTCCGGCACTTGCCCCCAAATGTGTAATGTTATCTTATTTAAGCTTTCACGTACATTTCAAGTTAAGACAAAGACCAACCATGATACTTTTAAGGTTCGTGACAGAACAGCCAGGGGCCAATCCATTCTGACACCACCCTTGAACTATCATGGTCAATCTGTCTCCTAAGCGGCAAAATATGTGCAAGCAAAATGCCAGTCCACGCTTTCACAGATAACTATTGTTCTCCTATTCCCAAATATCCGTCCACTGCTCATGGTAGATTTTGACTGTATGTTCATAGTGGGTTCAACACTTTTGTATTTAATAAAGACCCTTTCAGCTTTGCATTGTAGTATACTATATGGCTGCAAAACAGCCCTGTGGTGTTGGCTGACCACGAAAATCTGCAGGTAGTTGCAGACTAACTTAGTGCCAGTTGCTCATCTAGCAAATGACAGATACGTAGTTACTTGTTTTCTTAAGTTGTCGGTATGTCCGTTTTGAAAAAGGGGTTTAACCTGCACAATTAACCTATTCAGTACCAGCTGTGTTTCTGCAATCTTTGTTAATTCAATGGAAAAAAAACAACTAGCTGTGCCAGAAACATGGCTTCTGAGTGGTGTCAACAAGAGGCATCGATCCTTATGAGCCCCCGCAACTGCGGGGGCTCATGAGGATCTATGCTTCTTGCAGTTGGCTGGTGTTCAATTTCTCGGCACATAACGGGTTAATAAACTGCTTTTTCCTTTGTTGATATTTCATTTGATTTTAAAGTCAAAAACACCATAACAAAAGCCGGAAATAATGACTCCTTCAGAGACAACAAACACACTCCAATTATATGATTAAAAAACTATGTGGGTCCTAATTTATTTAACTGCGACATCAATATAATTATCCACTGTTCTAAGTTCACTGCACAATAAAACTGCATGACCATGTCTACGAATGCTGAGTCAGACAGTCATCTTTCTTGCCGTTGCTGCATATCTCCTAGCACCATTAGGTTACTGCCATGGACCAAGCAGCTACATGCGCACGCTGGTCTTTGATTTCAGACCTTACGGCTGCAAGCGGTAAGGTCTTAAATCAAATACCAGCACACATTTGGTAATCACTAATGACAATGAACACAACCCACGCAAGCGTCAGGCATAGATGCTCATGAGCCCAGCAACCGACAGTGGGGATAACTACCCGTTCAATGCAGAATGGCAATCAATGGGAAATTCAAGAACCGTCGAGGTATATATAGATTCTCATGATTTTCAAAGATTATCATGAGCTCCTGTAGCCCTCCATGTCAACAAGAGGCACAGATTCTCATGAGCTCCTGCAGCCTTCCGGCTGCAGGAGCTCTTGAGAATCTATGCCTCTAAAAGACAGAAACCGTTCACTGGTCAAGAGCTCCACTGCAGCTAACTGATTGTAGCCAAGATGATTATACGACAAGCTGGAAATCCATTTTCGAAATGGCCCATTGTCATGCAAAAAAAAACAAACAAACAAACAAAAACATCAATTGCGCACAAGGCCATCATCCACTGTGATCCAGGCAGTTCTCCGTTCACACTGCAGGTAACAGTGCTACCGGCTGTCAAAAGGTTAACCCGTTGAGTGCCGGCTGACGCAGACACTGTAATCTTCGTTCATTCAAGACCAACAAAACCTAGATGTGTCCGGAACATGGATTCAGAGGGCTGCCACTAAGAGGCATAGATCCTCATGAGCCCCCGCAACTGCGAGGGCTCATGAGGATCTATACATCTTGAAGTGGGCTGGTGTTCACATTTTCTTGGCACTAAACAGGTTAAATGATCCTCCCTATTTAAAATGTGTGCTAGACGAACACGGGATTTAAAAAATAAAAAATAAAAAAAAAATAAAAAGCTGCAGGTTCACTGAAGATTACGTGTACCTCAATTCAGTTCGGTTCAATATAACCTTCATTCATGATGGAGCTCTGTGCTCGGGAAGACTCCTAAACGTTCCATATTTCATCTCTCAGGCGATTCACAAAATTATTCACATAAAGGCGTATGCCAACATGAAAAAAAATGTATGCCAACAGACTTAGCACAAAAGGCTGCACACTACACTAACAAACACAAATTAAGATTTAAATTTACACCTCATGTAGATCACCAAGTATAGGGGACATAAAAGGCCTCATACCAGGTGTCAACAATATTTATGTCAACAGTGTACACATCCCGCCAACCGGTATATTGATGAGTCAGACTGCACTAGTGGCTTGTGTCAACACATCCAGGTAACCACACTCAGCTCTGATAAAACTACAAGAAGATATATAGATTGGCTGTGATACTGTTCAAGGGTGGTGCCAGAATAGCTTGGCGCCTAGAGGCGCCAAGCTGTTCTTGCATCACCCTTGACTGACTTTTTTTTTATATCCCCAGCTGTAGCATTTTTATCCATTGCTCATGGGATGCAACCCAAAAATGCGAGAATGTTGGCATGATAGAGCACACAGTGTTAACACTTCAGTCCAGGAAGGAATCCCACACCTTAAATTACAGGCCGGATCTGCATGGTTGCACACTTTCGTTATTAAAAAAGAAAAGAAAAAAAAGCCAGTAACGTTCACATTCTTAGCATGCGGGTATGACGACACAAACGTGTACAATACAGTACATAGTACTGTTATGTGTAGGAGTACTTATACTTGAACTACACTGCACACCGGCAAAACTCACTAAACATCAAGTAAACTCACTCATTCCTAAGTTTCAAATCAAGTTTCAGCCAACTAGTGAATTAACCGGATGCAAAGTTTCTATAAACAGCCACTGGCTTAACTCTCATAACATCCTCCGTCTGAGAATCAGAGATAAACAAATAATTATGTGGAACAGATCCTTTTTACGCAAGAGGTTGTAGATTCTCATGAGCCCCTGCTGCCGCAGGGGAGCATGAGAACCTACGCCTCTTGCAGGTGAAAATTTGGCCTGCGTGACTGAAAGATTGAAGACGCATAAAGAGTGTGTTAAGTGTAGGTATAAGGTCACGGTACAGTGCTTCCAACTGCTCAATGTCACTATACTGTAGGTGTTGAGAGGAACCAAGTAAGCATCAGCCTACAGGATTATGAGTGCCTTTCGAGCCGTCTACACCCGAGCGGGTTCTGATTGCTAAAATTAGCCAATAAGAAGGGTTTTCAATGTTGGCTTGCCTACAACTAAGACTGTTCTACTCTTCTTTTCACAATCCATGTGAGCACGACACACATAATACTACTGCTGCAGGGAACTCTCATCCTTACAAAATAAAAGATAATCAGGAAAATCTTTTATTTTACGACATTCAAACTTCATAAGCTACCTTAGTCTGGAGCAGGACACTTTAACTCATTCAGCCTGACGCAAGTATTTCCCAAATTGTGGAGGCGTTATCTAACGACTATGCACCTGTTGCAGGAGATGGATCGACCATGATAATTCGAGGGCAGTGCCAGATTAGCTTGGCGCTGACAGGCGCCAAGCTAATCTGGCGCTACCCTTGAATTATCATGGTCGATCCATCTCCTGGTATGGTATGGTATGGTATGGTACGGTGTCTCCAAGGCGCACATATCCATCTAATTAAAGATGCTCAAGGCGCCGCCGTAGGGATAGAAGCTGGAGCTTTGAAAGCCTGCTGCTACTAAGCGCTACTTTATGCGCAAACCTCCACCCGGCTATTAACTTTGGTGCATGTGAAATATTTCTGTTTCCATTTCACCGGCCCTACCGAGCCTTCTCTTTTCGATTAGTGGTAATGGGATTTTTAACGTGCGCACTTGATGATTATGCATGCTTTGCACACGAAGGCGATACAGGCAACCGTAAGCCGAGTCTGTACATAAATTTGACTCGATGGGAATGAGGAAAAGTCCACATCCCATTCCTGCCCACCAGGGGATTCGAACCCGGGATCTTACGACTGCCAGCGCAGTCTTATCCACTAAGCTACATCTCCATGTCTGTAGGGCGTCAGGGCTGAATGGGTTAAAGTTCAGTTTAAAAAATAATTTAAATAAACTTACTGTAGTACACTGTGCAGGTTTAATTTTAGCACTAGACACTACCTGAACAAAAACCAGTGATTATACTTATCAACACATGGGCTCAGTTGCATGAGCCAGCATAAACCCTGTGCATGTCACTGAATAAGGTGCTCTTCTATGGTGGAGCACCTTGCTTAGATGTGCAGGATTTATAAGCTTACTCATGCAATTGGTCCAAGACCAGGACATTGCTTTCCTATTAACCCTTTTGTCTGTTGGTAGCAATTTTTGTCATGGAGCTTCTGCAGGAAATACCTCCACTCAACTAAAAGCACCACCAACAGCCAAAGGGTTAAAAGTCTGGTTAACCCATTCAGCCCTGATATAACAAAGCAAGATGTAGCTCCAGTTAAATCCAAACATCCCAAATACGGGAGTACAACCATTTCCCTCTGAATGACAGCGACCGACATCACAACTGAAGTAAGCATAAGTCTGGAGAAAAAATTTCAGCACCATTTGTGTTTGTTATCCCTTGCTGACACACCCAATGAACTTCTACAGCAGTCTGGGCATGCAGCAAACGCAAACCTTGCTACAACCATGACTACGTCAATCTATTTTTAGCTGAACATTGCTGGTGAGTGGAGTGAAGTCATTGTCAAATGACTTCACATTAACATGATGGGTTCTGCACTGGATTCTGCTGTGTATAAATAAACCAAAGCTAGACCCCTAGATAGCGTTTTGTAATCATCTGCTGCAGAAGTGTCTCTTGAAGCAGTGATGTCAGTAGTGGACTTTTAAACGCACAACCGCTGTACAGGCAGATGTCAACAAGCATGCATCGCGCTGCAAGTGCTGGTACCTACCCAACAGTTGCGCCTTTCAAGGGCACTCCGTTCACAATATTTGTGTATTATCCGTTAACTCTATGCGGGCTCATTCTGCCTGGGAACACAATCAGCTGCTGCTAACATTCCCCCAGCAATTCTGTCTGCCAACACCAAATGTCAAGGGAGCACAGCTATCTAATTCAATATTGCTGTTGCCATACTAAACGCCTATGGTTTAAGCACCAGATAGGGTGACCCTGCTGAACTCTTGCTTATCATTGATAATAATTTAACTCAGACATAATCATGATTTTCACAGTTTTACGAGGTACAGCAGCGTGTGCTTTGAGCGACCACTCTTATGATTCATTAACCCATTTAGCCCCGAGTCCCTGCAGCAGGAGATGGATTGACCATGATAATTCAAGGGTAGTGCCAGATTAGCTTGGCGCCTGAAAAGGCGCCAAGCTAATCTGGCACTACCTTGAATTATCATGGTCAATCCATCCCCTGCATCTGGTACACATAGTAGTTAGGCAACACCTCTAAAATTTGAGAAGAGGGACCTGGGGCTAAACAGGATTAAAGACCATCATGTAGGCGGCTGCAGCAGTTCTTAAATGACAGGTGATACTTCTTGCCCTTAATGAATTCGTTGAGAGAGTACCTGTCTTTCAATACCACTTTTTCCTTGCAAAAAGAAATTGGTTCATCAAAACAGGCTCTACTGTACATCTACGAAATACATGTATCTATAGCTGTGCACCAGATGCTGGAGACCGATCGGCCATGACAGTCGAAAGGGCAGAGCTAGATTAGCTTGGCACCCTCGCTTATGTCGCTGTTATTATGTTTGTTTGGTTTTTCGCCTTTTACGTTTATCGTACACTTAAATGTTCTGGACACTATGTTTGTTTGTTGTTTTTTTTAAATATTTTACTGTGTTGCTCGATGTATATTTATTGTGTGTAGAGTAGGACAGTTTGTGAGAGAGGCATTCGCATGCCTAAAACTTTATCCTGAATAAAAACGTTTTATCATCATCACCCTCCCAACGCCAAGCTAATCTGGCAGTACATGTACTCTTGAGCTATCGTGACCGAGGAACCTCACACAGCTGCACATCTCATGCCTGAATGTGCTGAGAGCACTAACCCTGTTAACCCATTATATCCTGAGGCTGATTTTGTAAAATTTGGTTACTGTCCTATAAAGGCTACATTACAGATTAGGAAATGAATCAACTGTTTTAGTTCAAGGGTGGTGCCAGAATAGCTTGGGGCCTGAGGCGCCAAGCTATTCTGGCACCACCCTTGCACATCTGATGAATCATGGATTGGTCGTTCAACAGTCACGCCAGACTTATACTTACTGCTGTAAATATAAGAGCTTTACTCATTCAATGCACCCTGCATCAATAGCTGACGTCGGCCCGAGTAACCTGTATGTGCTGGGTATCATTAACCCCTTCAAGCATCCCACATCAATCGCTGCGAAAGTGTCATATAACCTTGCTGCCGGGCAACGCTATATGACAGGCGGCAACGCTACATGACACCTCCGCAGCTATTGATGCAGGGTGCAGGCACCAAGGCACCCTGCATCAATAGCTGACACTGACCTCAGGACCTTTAGCGTGCCCGGATGCATCCACTTACGACTGATGTAGGCCCCAGGACCTTGAGCTCACTGGGTGTAACTTTCAGTCACAATTTATTGATTGGCCACAAGTAATCACACCAGTACTGACAGTGAGACAAAATGGGAGGTCCACACACTATTGTCCTGGGAGCTTAACTGTCAGCTCAAAGTTTTAAACCGTTTATTGTCTTGTGGGGGGGAGGGGGGAAGGGGGGGGGGGGAAGGGGGAGCAAGATTCTCACTCCAACACAATTTCGCTCACAAGGCAAAAGAAACTCATACATTAACACATTTGAGACGACCAGCATGCAGACATGCGGCTGTTCGGTGTGTGTCCGCATGCTGGTCATCTCGAATGAGTTAAACAGCAACAAAAACAACACACAAACAATAAAGTAAGAAAAAGACAACAACAAAAAAATAAACAAATCAAAAATAACAAATCCTTCACAAAATATTAACAACAACCCAGACACACACACAAATAAAACAGAAGAATAAAATCAGAAGACAATGTAGAAAAAAAAAACAAAAGAAACCCCAAAACAACAACAAACAAACAAGCAAATAAACAAGGAACATGAATTACCAACTTTCTCAAGTACATTGTGCACAAAATGTATGTCATCTTAGTTGACAAAATGCACAAATACATACACACTGCAGGCATGGGAATTGCCCAAGCAAAAATCATCTGAAACGGGACCTTCAACCTGATACAAAACAGGGCCGGATCACTTGGCTCCAGTGGGGGTGGGGGGTGGGGTCCCAACTTTTTCTTGAACCTGATACAAAAGGCCTCCACCACGCTAGATCTTGTTTCCGCGAGGGCCGAAAAATCAAACAGTGGTGGGTGGAGGGAGGGGGGGAGGGGGGTAGGCGACGGAACTTGCTTGCTTCTGGGCGCCGGAAAATCAAACAGTGAGGGGGAGGGGGGGGGGGGGGGGGGGGGGGCACCTTGGGTCTGCCCGCCTAAGTTCTGAGTTTACTGCGCTTCGCGCGGCGCACTCAGGCCAGTGCAGGCCACAGACACAGCCTGCCGCGTCATATTCTGCCGCGGAGTAAAACCGGTGCTTTGCTCGTTTTGCTACCCACAATGGTTTTTCGCGGACACACCTTTTTAATTTCGCGGACGATTTTTTTCCCCGCGGAATCCCGCGGTTTTCGTGGACAATTCCCATGCCTGACACTGGGAGTGACATGAAAGAAATCTCTCACCCTAAGCAGATTTTCAAAAGAGGTGGCCAGACTTTTCTTGGCTTTGTTGCGAAGTCCCTCAAACAGCACAAATTTTCGGTCATCAAACAGATTCAGCTGAAACAGAAATATCTACACTCCAAGCTTCATCTCTGGCTCATAAAAAAAAGTTTTTTTTTTAAATTACAGGGCTCATGAGGATCTGTGGCTGTTGCTGGATCCATATCTGTCTTTCTGATGTTGAATGATTATATAACACATGAGGCTTTCAATCTGCCATGGTGTCAGCTAATATGACTGCACGAATGATTATACCTACATATCACTTTAGCTGCATGGATGTTTTCCCTTTGCCCTGTGCTGCCTTCAAACCTAAAGAACTCATACAATCATCACTTACTGATACAAATGATTACCTCTCCTGTAACAGCCTCATGGATCCTGCTACCTATGAAAAGTTTCATTTTCATGAATTTCACAATGGACGTCCCAGCGTGAAAACGTAAACATGGGCGATATACTAAACAGTAATCATAGAAATAGTAATCTCAGTGTGTACTGCATACCTTATTGGCAGTCAAAGTGGTGGGAGTAACCCATTTAACCCCACAACTGCATTTCCCAAATTTTGGAGGTGTCACCTAAAGATTATGTACTAGCTGCAGGAGATGGATCACTCATGACAATTCAAGGGTAGTGCCAAATTAGCTTGGCGCCATCAGGCGCCAAGCTAATCTGGAACTACCTTTGAATCATCATGGTCGATCCATCTCCTGCTGTAGTCTGTTGGGGCTAAATGGGTTAATAGGTAAGTGAAAGTTTACAGAAAACTATACATACCTCATTTTTGCCAGGCCTCGCACCCTCCGAAATGTGGGTGTGCTCGCGCTGTCGATGCTCACACAGCTGACGCAGAGCAATCATCATGACCTCCACGGACTCCTCATAGGTTGTAGGCCCCTCCATCTGAAACAATCATGACACAACTGATGTAAGAATAACATAAATCACTAACATGGAAAATGATGTCAACACACAAGGTGCGGATAACCAGCCTGTGACACTGACATTAACTCATTACATCCTGAGGGTGATTTTTTTTTTAATTGCTTATTGATGTATAAAGGTTACATAACAGATCAGGAGATAGATCAACCATTCTAGTTCAAGGGTAGTGCCAAAATAGCTTGGTGCCTAATGAGCCAAGCTATTCTGGCACCACCCTTGAACTATCATAGTCAAATAATTTCAAGCAGGAGTGTGTCAGGATGAAAATGGTTAACAAACCACAAACCAACCAACCCACCAACTGAAACATTAACACGACTGCCAACAAAGTAACAGAAAACAGCACTGCCGCGAAACGAAATAAACATAAAGGGAACAAACTCATGAAGTAGTCCAACAGTTCCAAGGCAGCTTGGCCAGTGTTATTTCCCTTTTGCATTGTTTGCAGACCAGCATGCGTATGCCATATTAACTCTTTTAGCCCCCAAGGTCCCATTTCTCAGATTTTGGAGGTGTTGCCAAACGACCATGTACAAGTTGCAGGAGATGGCTTGACTATGATAATTCAAGGGTAGTGTCAGATTAGCTTGGCACCTTCAGGCGCCAAGCTAATCTGGCACTACCCTTGAATTATCATGGTCAAGCCATCTCCTGCTGTAGGGATCCGGGGCTAAATGGGTTAAGAAAAGGTCTTAGAAGTACAAAATGTTTACCTCCCTGTAACCCTGAAACCAACACAATACAACCATAATATATGCAGAAACAATCTTACCTTGATTTTATTTGAAAGCTCTGCAATCTCTCGTTCAGGCAGGTTCTGGATTCGCTTCACAAGCATTTCATGCGCAGCTTGAGCATTCAGCTCTGAAAAGGGGTAGCAAGATTTGAAAACAACTTCTACACACACACACAAAAACTACCTGTGTAATGTAAAATAATACATTAACACAACCCAACAAGAAGAAGATTGGTGACTCAGCTAGTTTCTGCGTGCCCAGCACTGCTCTGTCTGGCCATGTTTGAATGTGTGCAAACTGCTTGATGTACGTGCACAGACCGTAAGAATGGGTTACTCTGTGATGGAACGGCTGGTAAATCAATTAATGCTGATTATAAACATTGCCTGCACTTACAGCCAATTTAAACTTGTACTGGCATTGCCAGAAGACATGAAGAAACCTGAAAAGGAAGAAAGAAAGCCCCCCAAATCATGGTCTATTCTGTTCTGCCCTGAACCGTTCAAACAAACAATTTCAACAATTACAACTGCAGTACACCGAAGTGACTGAGACAGTAATGCCTGCTGTACACCCTGTCATTCTGCAAAGACATGATCGAAGATCTTTTGTGTGTGAGAGCACAAATATTTTTCGATGAACTGGTCTTCTGCGTATTAGACTCCATATCTTATTAAGAGAAAATAGGTTCTCTCAGGTACCGATAGATACTGAAAGTGAAACCTATCATCTGTGAACATTTGCAGTTGTGGTATTGAGTAAAGGTCTTAACTATTAGTGGGTGGTGTGTGCGAGAAGGGCTGTTGTTGTGGGGGTGGAGGGGGGGTAAGCGGGGGGGGGGGGGGGGGGGGGGGGAAGGGAGGGGAAGGGGGAGGGGGAAGGGGAGGGGGGGAAGGGAGGGGAAGGGGGAGGGTGGGGTGGGGGGGGGAGGAGTGCCAATGGGGGGGGGGGGGGGGGGGAAGGCTTGTGGGAAGGGGAAAATGCTTTCACTGATGTTTTTTCCCAAAGATGTTATTTCCTTTATCCCCTATTGGGGTATCATGGAGGATATCAATCAGAAGACTGATGCATAATTATTCACTGATACATAATCATATAATCACACAAACATTCTTTGTCAAATGGTCATTACTAAACAGTTAAGACAAGTTTACAAATAATAGAGAACAAGAGAAGACAGTGCAAACGCAATATACTAGTTAAGATATGGAGTAGTTTATACAACTTTTGTAACAACTTTTAACACATTTTGCATGATTCAAAACAGTTTTTCTACACTTTGAAGACGATAAATTACACGTATGAAAAACATGCACTTAGTTTACTAGACATGTGAGACCATTTCTCCATATGAAGTATTGATGCCAGCTCTGTTTTATTGACACCAGCTGCTATTTTGATTTAGTTGCAGGTGGGAGAGCTAATCATAAATGAAAATAAATAAAATGAAATGTTTACTTGCTGTGTTGTATCTGGCATTATTACCTTTTAGCAGAGCAACATAGGTATCAGTTGTATTATGTCAAACTGAATACTGTCCGAGTCTGTATTTACTTAGTTTAAGTCTTAATTTTCTAGTCAGGTTCAGGTCTAGACAGAACTTCAGTGTTGATTGCCTGAAATCAAAAGTTGGACATGATTAGAAGTTAAACTGATTTATTTCCTGTAACTCTTGTTTTCGTGCCTTTGTGCCTCTGTCTTTTTGAATGAGTGAATACCTGGTCACGCTTTAAAAATGAATATGGTTTACCTGATCGGTGACAGTGTGACAAAGTGTGTTTGCAGCTATGCTTTTTGAGAAAGAGTGTGTGTGTGTGTGTGTGTGTGTGTGTGTGTGTGTGTGTGTGTGTGTGTGTGTGTGTGTGTGTGTGTGTGTGTGTGTGTGTGTGTGTGTGTGTTTGGCTCTCTGTGTTTCTCACATGTTGAAGGTAAAGAAGGCTGAGAAAACATTTTTCTTACAGTTATCTTTTCAACAGTATATCAATATTTCTCAGGTCCAACATCTACACAGCTGACACTGATGACCGCACTATTCATACTGTGTTACATAAATAAAAATAAAATAAAATTAAATGTTTACTTGCTGTGTTGCAGAACTCATCCGCTGCACAATATGTACCGCGCGTTAACTACCACTCAACATGCGTCCAGCGATAATCAGCATGACCACACATGATATTGCCAATAGTAGTGCCGCAGGGCTTTGCATGTGCACAAACTCAGCCAGCAGCACAGGGAGTGAGTATGAATTTCACAGTGGGGGAAACTGCGAGTTGCCTATCTTCTGTACAGGGTCTTTGCAGGTACACATGAACTGTCTAAGGAAGGCTTTCACAACTTAAACCTTGAAAGAAAATTACATTATATATTGAGAACAAAAGAAATGTGACATTTCTGGAATCATCGGAAACACTAAAGTGTTTCCAGTGATTCCAATAATGTCACATTTCTTTTGCTCGTCAGGATATAACTAAATATCCGCAATTATAACTACATCAGACTTGCCTACCTGAAAAAACTGTGGTCAGTACTCCAGGCAGTTAAAAACCAGATTATGGCAGTTTTGACCAGATTTATTTGTAAACCGGTAAGGATACTACTACTGCTACTATGCATTTTGCTAAAAAAGGCGATGTATTTTTACAACATGCCAGCCATAAATGAGAAAAAATCATTTTCATGATATACTTTCATTTAATTCAATTGCGTCAATATGTTAATGTAGGCCTACTTTGTGGGGTTTTTTTTCTTCTTTTCTTTGATTCCCCCCCCCCCCCCCCCCCCCCTTTTTTTTTTTTTTTTGTTAATATAATTAGAATGATACTTGCCGACTTGGTCACTTTACTTAAGATCGTTTTTTTTTTTTTACAAACAGTCTATACATGGTGAATAAAATGCTGCCTAAACCAATCTTGTGCTGTCTGACCTGACTGTTTTGACCTGAGCAGCTGAGAACAGGCCTCTGATCGATGCTGAACCATTGGCAGCATTTTCAATCTTGGCATGGGCTTTGGAGGAAATATGTCTCTCACAATCATTTTGACCACCATGTGCGACCGTGAAATCTGTTTGGCACAATATGCATCGCGCAAAATCCTGATCTTTTGACGATACGGTCAAATAAGGCCACTTTTCAATGTATTTTTTCAGAAAGCTGTGCTTTTGAGCAACCTGCTTGGCTGACGGTTCGTCAGAAGAATGATCAGCATCACAGCTTAGTTTCATTTTTGGCTACTATGAATAATAATAATAATAATAATAATAATAACGGTATTTATAATGCATAACTATCGGATAGGATAGTATTTTTTTCTCACTGGTGTAAATCAAATGGTATCGAAAGCTAAACTATCCAAGGGAAGCAGTCACTTTCATAGCGCACCCCCCTCTTTCCTATCTTTTTTTTTTGGTGTGCTTTGACCAAAATAGACCTATGATCACTGGTCGATCATGCACACTTCTCTCCCCTGTGCTTTTACCTACTTTACTTTGTAATCTTCCTAAAATATTAGCACTGGCAGTCTCCAGTTTTTCTTTTTATTTATTACTACAATATCGACTGGAACCCCTTCCCCACTTTTAGTAGGTTCTCTCTTAGGATTTATGGAAATTTAGCTCTAGGTGGAGGCATAGAATGTATGCCCCTGCAGACACCACAATAAAATGTCTTTATCCAAGGGAAGTAACTACAAACTGAGCTTCTTTTATAATAGAAAAAAAAACCCACAAAAACGTTGTGACCGTATTATTAACGACCTGACCAGATTATCGTATTCTCAGGCTAAAATCTGTATGAATATGGCCAACTACCGTATGGTAGGCAAGTCTGCTACATACACACACTGTTCAAGGAAAAAAAAAGGTTCTCAGGCTGAGGTTGGACCCAGAACCCCCAGTAGCAAAACGTCTTCAGGCCCACTGTGGCCATTGTGGACCCATAGAGTTTTGCTTACTGGGAGCCTTTCACTGACCGAATCTGTGGTGACTTACTAGTGACTTCCTGTATGAGGCGGTTGAGTTGGTGAAGAGGACACATGCCACACATCTGCTGTTTGATGGCATTCCTCTGGTATGCCGACTGAAATGCTGTCTGCATTGTGCTCATTATCTCATTCACCTAAATAATGAAATAGAATTTATTAAACTTGAAAGTACAGCTACCTGCATGTGCAAGAAGATGAAGTACCATAAATCTGAAGACAAATCTTCAGCACAATCTGTGTTTGTTATGTCTTGTTGGCACACCTACTGAACTTATAAGGCAGTTGGGATATACAGCAAATGGCGCATAGGCGTCATCACACTTGTTTATTCCGCACAGCCATGAGTGTGTCAAACCTATTTTTAGCTGTGCTCGCAGAGACAGCGTTGTATTTATAGAATGGAGCGGAGTCATTGTCAAATTAAAGATGATGGATATAAAGATTAAGGATAAAAAGAAGACGTGTTTTGGACAGGATTCATCTAAATGAAGGACATAACTACAGACTTGTATGAAGCATTTGGTGTTTGTCACCAAGTGTTTCTTTGAACATCTGAAGAATTAACTATCGCCCTTGTGCATGCAGACACTGTTATACTCTATGCAGACAGATAATAATCATGTACTCACCACAGTACTATCATGGCAGTTGAGGACGTAGCAGACAAGAGTATTGTCAGGCTCCCGAACAATAATGCCAAACACATCTTTCCGAAGGCTGCCCTATGTACAAAATGGAATCAACACATTAATTGCGGCATTTGATTTTTTTTATTATTTAAAAAAGGTCGCTTCACAAAAAATCTAGTCTCTAAGGCTTTGGTGGTTAAGTACGTGAACCTCAGCTCCCTCCCGCCCATTCTCACCTGTGAAACTGAGGCAATGTCTTTAAATTTGCGCTCCAGAATAGTGAGCTTCTCGTCCAGGCTGATGAGATCAATGTCATGGTTGCCCACCTGGAACAACATGACGTGGGTCTTTACAACGTAGCTGCTTGATTCATGAAGCATTTCCTCAGCGCTGCAATCATCACCAACACTGCTGGTGCTCTCAAAGTGGGCGTTCATTTTTGGAATGCTGTAGGATTGCTTCTGCAATTAGAGAAAGATTAATTCAATACCATGTATCAACATTTGGCTGTCAGTAGTGCAGTCAAAGGGCTAAAATGAATAAAGTCAGGAAAGACTTTAGCCATGGGCATTCTACATATAACAGAAAAGGGCACACTGAATCACATGCTAATACACACAATCACTGGTGTAATCAATGCAAGGACTGAGTGTGTGATCTGCACACACTGAAAGCTTTGCTTGCTAAACAGATGATTTCCCTTAATTTGAAAAAGCCAATCCAGCCGTTTTTCACAAGCAAAAGGCATACATTCTTATGGGTGACTGCGAAAAACTGAAATGACTGAAAAAGGTCCACTGGCTAACTATGCCCCATAATCCTTCATGAGAATGTATGCCTTTTGCAGATGGAACAGGCTGGCTGAAGGACTGTGTTCTGTCTGAACCAAAAAGCTGAAATTCAGCTTACTCAAATTTAGAAAAAGCTGATCAGCCTCCAGGACTGAAGATTGTCACCCACACATTTTCATATGCAACCTAATGAGGATGTGATGTATGCGTCCTGCAGTTGGATTAGGCTAGATGAGAGCTTGGCATGGTTAGTTGCTTCATTGACATGATTCTAAATTAGGAATAACTCCGCTTGTCTTCTGTTACACCTGGGCTGGAGAGTGACACTGGTGAGGTATAGTCCCTACAAGCTGAATTTCCAGAGATGTAGCAAAACTCTCACAAATTATATCTCAATCTGAAACTAAATCTAGTTACTGATTATTTTGTATTATATTTTCATTTGAACTGTTTGTCCCTGCATACAGAAACCTAAATATTTAAAACTTTTTTTACTTTGCCCATTTAACCCCAAGGCCGCATTTCCAAATTTGTGAACAAAATTTGTATTGTGCAGAAGATGGATCGACCATGATAATTTAGCTTGGCGCCTGATGGCGCCAAGCTAATCTGGCACTACCCTTGAATTATCATGGTTAATCTAGCTCCTGCTCTAGGGCAATGGGACTAAATGTGTTTGGAATGGCCTAATTCTATATTTCCCTGACACAGGACTTACCTCTGAATGGTGAGAACCATGGGGATGCTGACCCCCATGCTGGTGATGTCCATAATGCTGTGGCTGATGAAGATGATGCTGATGGTGTTGATGCCCCTGTTGGCGATGAGGGAGATTATGAGCATGCTGTGGGGGATGGTGCTCCCCCTCCCCCTCCTCTAACAAATTTTCAGATGAGCTCGTCTCTCCCCCACTCAGTAGGTCATCAGCGCTACTATCAGCGCTGTCATAGTGCAAGTTTGTGACGTTGGAAGCTGAGGCATTGGCCCCTTGCCGCAGACAGTTCAGCTGATCGCCAAGGTTGTTTTCTGTGATGCTGACCTCTTCATCTAGTGATGTAGGCAAGCTCTGTACCAACCAGATGCAAATTCAAGTAAACAATGTGTTACACTGACCTGCACAAATACACCATATGCCAAAGGAACCAATTTATTTGGTGTTCTGTCTTCCATGTTGGATCAGAAATTAATTAGGAACGAAGTAATTTACAAGAAAAAGAAAAGTTGGGACCTGTGAAAGAGCATCGTTAAATCAGACTGTTGCAGCATTTGACCTTAAAAGTATAAGTAAAGAATTAGGTCAAAGACAGCAGGTTTGGACCCCTTAACAGTTAGGGCGTCAAAGCTGTTCCAGGATGAGCCTTAAACTATCATGGTGGATACTAGAGCTGCACACTGTTACGAAAATTCCGAGTACTTCAATGGTTTTTCTTCTTCTTTTTTTTTTTTTTTTTTTTTTTTTTTGGGGGGTGGGTGGGGGGGTTGTTTATCATATCAGTCGTTTTTGTGTGCTTTGTGTGTGTGTGTGTGTGTGTGTGTGTGTGTGTGTGTGTGTGTGTGTGTGTGTGTGTGTGTTTTTATCAGCAACCGCAAATATCACTGTTCCACACCACTTAACCACACACAGGCACACCCACTACTCTCTCTCTCTCTCTCTCAACTCTACACGTTTGTAATGCAAATGAATTAATGGTTAATAGTCTACTGCAACAAAGGATTGATGAGATTTCACTTTGGCCTATAAAAAAAAAAAAAATAAAAAAAAATCATGCTAATCAGCCCTTTAAAACTAAATGTATGCTGTTAACTAGATGTACATGCACAATGTTTGTTTCATTGCTAACAGCAACAACAACACTCGCACCGGTATACCATACAGGTACAGTGTCATATCCGTTTCTTTCTGATACTGATCATACTCTGCAACTATAGCTGATAGACATGGGAGAAAGCTGACAATTGTGAAAAAGCAGGCCAGGGGCCAGTTGCATGAGCGAGCTTAGTCCTGCACCAGCCACTAAGCAAGGTGCGCCACTATAGCCGCACACCTTGCTTAGTGGCTGGTGCAGGACTAAGCTCGCTCATGCAACTGACCCCAGGGTCATAGTGCAACACAGAGTCTGGTGCTGTGCTGAAATAACTTATCATTTCCTGAGCATTTCTGCAGCTTCTTCTGTGATTTTTTAATTTCAGAAATGTCCAAAAACAAAATTATGTATTATGAAATTCTGTTTGCCAACACTGACCCATAGATCGACCATAATAGTTGGAACATCGTGCAAGAATAGCTTCATTGGCTTTTAACCCATTGTGCCCTACAGTCAACTTTCCTAACTTTTAGAAATGTCATCCGAAGACTGCATTACACTCCAGGTGACAAATTAAATATGACAGTTCAAGGGTGATGCCAGAAAAGCTTGGCGCCCACTGGCGCCAAGCTATTCTGGCACCACCCTTGAACTGTCATGGTCGATCAATTATCCTGCGACAGTGCGTCAGGACTAAACGAGTTAAAAGCGGCAAACTATTCTGGCACCACCCCTGAACTTTCATGGCCAATCCTTGTTGTTGTACAGTGTCAGGGATAAATAAGGCTACATTGTCAGTCCACACTTACCTTAATGCTAGCACCACTGGCATGTCTTTGTCGCTTGGCTCTTTCCTCTTTCTGTTTCTTCTGTATAACCTCTTCCCACGCCATTAGCCGCTCCGCCAATAAATCCATGGCGTCCGAGTTCAGTTTCTTGCATGAGACCTTGGCCCGCCCCAGGTACCTGACCTCATAGGTGGCTTTGACATTGTCACCAGGTTCATGGCCTTCACCCATGTTTGTGGCTTGCGCAGGGATGTCTTTGGAAATTTCACGAATACACTGGAACAGCTCAGGAATCTGCAAAAAGAACAATAGTAACAAGCTGTGAGATCATGAAAACATTAACAATTGGAGCAAATATCTGCCTAAAAATATATTTAAATACACTAACTGAAAACGTGTAATTTTCCGTATCTCCACTGAAACCGCTGTTAAGATGTACTTGACCACTTGCAGGTGACACACTTACAAACCACTGATGAGATTCCACTATGTCTGGGGGACAAACCATGTGAAAGTTTCCTTCATCTCAAATCACCTTGGTTGGTGTTCAGCCTTTTTCGAGCGTGCCCGGTCTATGGGAGATAACTTTTTTCTTCTTATCAGAATAGTAACCCATATGCTGAGCTATGCACACTATGTGCTCATGCGAGGGGAAGAACAAGGTAACCAAAAGGCGGGAGTGCTGTCATTAAAACCAGGTTAACCCTTTGGGTGTTGGCAGTAGTTTTAGTCGCGATGATTCCTGCAGGAATCATCATGACTAAAACTGCTGACACCCAAATGATTAAAAACTGGATACATTGGTAGGCACCATGCACAGCATGGGTTGCACGCATGGGTTAATGTTAGTTATAATTGTTAGTGTATATTTTAAATATACAATTAGTGGCGATTCAGTGTATGTCGTAAAACATGGCAGCCCTAACACACTTGAGCAACAGAAAAAATGATCATGCTAGTTCAAGAGTAGTGCCAGAATAACCTCAAGGCACCATGTTATTCATGCACTACCCTTGAAAAACTATGGTTGATCAATGTCCTGAATCAGTATGTAGTCTTCAGCAGACAACAACCAACTTTTGGAACTTCAACATTTGGGCTAAAAGTGATAAGATATCCAAAGAATCTAGAACAACATAATCAAGATAATGGTTGATAAACATACTGAAAAAAAACAGGTCCAAACAATTAAAAAAATCACACTACACATATTCCATAGATACTTGCGCCAGAGAAAGCGTTTCATGGACTGAGCCTACTATCCTTGAACTGATACTTTTATACAGTACACCAAAAGCACTATGTAACACATAGAGGACTACAACGCCTGAGCGACAATGCCTTAAAAGGGCAGTCTCAAATTGCACGTGCATCAAACAAGTAATCATTTCCTTATCTCACATTTGCAGTGTGTGTGTGTGTGTGTGTGTGTGTGTGTGTGTGTGTGTGTGTGTGTTTTGGAAGGGGGGAGGTGGAGGGAGGGGCAGGAACAAGGGCAAAAGGGACAGAGAGCAAGTGAGGAAAATGAGTTATGCTCAACAGCAAATGTGGCTTGGTAATTGAGTTGGACTGAAGTAACAAGGCTTGCAAAAAGCAGGGAGGGAGGGGGGGGGGGAGGGGAGGAGTGTGTGTGTGTGTGTGTGTGTGTGTGTGTGTGTGTGTGTGTGTGTGTGTGTGTGTGTGTGCAGAGAGAAAAAGAGAGAGAGAGACAGAGAGGCAGAGGCTATGTAAGATAGCAAAAGTGGCTTCATTGGGCTCAAGTACCTAACGATCGGATTTCAGCCTCCTGTGACACCACTGATAAAAATCAGACCCAGTGACACAGAGATTGATTGATTGATTGTACATTGCTTAACGTCCCGACAGCAACAAGGCTTTCTCAGGACGTGCCTGCACTGCTTGTGAAAAAAAAAAAAAACTAAACAGAACATTGAATGTATGTCGCCAGCCGGTCAAATACATGAAATAAACCTAACACATGGGGCCTAAATAAAGCTAAGACCATTTAGCAACACACATCCAATATCAAGAGCTACAGGCAGTGCAGACAGTAGGGAGAGTTTTAAAAAGGCAAATACAGGTGAATGGACCTCGGGTAGACAGAAACACATGCCCCAGAATAGAGAGAAAAACGCACCCTGTGGGGCTGACCAGGGTGACCCTGGGAACTAAAAAGTACCTAACCCCACCCAAGTCCCCCAGGGCAGACCCGGGTGGGGAGTGACACAGAGAGATTATGTGACCAACAAAAACACTTACATAAGATGTAACTAACAAGGAACAAAGAACCTCGGGCTGACGCAGGTGGCCTGCACAAAAGCTGTGCACGAAACACCTACGGCAGACGTAGGTCTGAGGGCCTTCTGATCATTGGGGCGCAATCAGCTAAACTCTACGAGAAGGCGCTTTGGCCCATGGATGGAAAATAACAAAGAACTTGTGCATGCAGTGAACCAATTTAGCCCCAACGCCCTACAGCAGGAGGTGGACCGACCACGATAATTCAAGGGTAGTGCCTGATTATCTCGGCACCCTCAGGCGCCAAGCTAATCTGGCACTACTCTTGAATTATCATGGTCGATCCACCTCCTGCAACTGATACTTAGTCGCAAAGTGACACCCACCGGCAAAACTTTGGAAATGCAGTCTTTGGGTTATATGGGTTAACCCATTCAGCCCCGACGCACTACAGCAGAAGATGGATCGACCATGATAATTCAAGGGTAGTGCCAGATTCGCTTGGCCCCTGCCAGCGCCAAGCAAATCTGTCACTACCCTTAAATTATCACGGTCGATCCATCTAATAAAAAAAAATAGTGCTTTGTCATTAGATGACGCCTCCAAAATTGGGGAAATGCGGCATTGGGGTTGAATGAATTAAAGCGACGACCATCTGCGTCAGTTGTGTATGTTGCAGGCTGTACGCAGGGAATAGAACAGCAGTATTTCGCATAATTCCACATAAAACCCTTGTCTCCCTATCTTCCCTCTCCAGACGCAAAAACCAATGTTATCCAAATGGATTGAGCAAGATCTCTTGATCTACAAGATCCAGTGTGCAGAATCAATACAGTCACACGTCCACATCCGAAAGCCTTCCCCCACCTTCCCCCATCCGCCAAGCAAATGATAGGGCCAGTCAGTCAAAGCCGCTGTAAAAGCCAATGATTGAATTAACCCCCTTCCCCGCGCAGCCACTGGTACTGTACACAGTACCGGTGGATGCATACACAAGGGGGTCAACCTGGGAATCTATGCTGTTTGCAGAAAGCTGGGCTGGCATGGGGCCAATTCATTCTGCAAGTGTAAGCAAAATTTGAAGGATCCATCTGTCGGGGCGCACAGGCCTATGCAAACCACGCCAACTTCCATGCCAACAAGTGCGGGAATGGTTGATCAGGGGAACCCCTGTAGCCGCATTAGAACGAAAGGGAGAGGAAATTGACACAATTAAATCATGCAAGTAAAAAAGAATTAGCCCCCCAAAATTAACCCATCAGCCCCTGTCACTGCACACTGACCAGAACGTGGCGCATCACCCATGACAGTTCAAGGGTGGTGCCAGAATAGCTTGATGACCTATAGGAGCCAAGCTATTCCGGCACCACCCTTGAACTATCATGGCCAATCAGTCTGCAGAACTGGAATGTATTCTCTAGAGAATAACTCCCCAATTCGGGGATGGCGACCTTAGGGGTTAATGTGTTAGAAGTGATTAAAAGCTTAAAGCTCATATAGAAGATTCCTGCCACAGAGACTTATGCGAATCTGTGCATAAAGAAGATAAACAGATTTTGTTGCAGGGCAGTAAAATCGACAAGACAGTATAAGCCCCACAAGGAAAATGGTGCCAAGCCTCTGCGATCAGCCATTATTTCTAGGATGGACGTCCTTCTATGTCCTTTGGCTGCTGTACGGCCTCTTTCGCTTCCAGTGTTATGCAGCCTCTTTCGCGTCCGGCGCTAATCGTGGGACATAGTTTAGACTTGGTAGCTGTAGAAACTATTGTTTCGTTTGGTGCTTGGAGTGCCATCAAGCTAATCAGGTACTACCACTTTACTTTCGAGGTTGATCCCCAGTTTAAAACTACTTGACACCCGACTCATTTAGCACTGCCATAATTATAATATTGTGCTACCTTAGACAGATTACAACAGGGCCAGAAGACCCATGCTGTAATTACATGTACCCGATATCTGATACGAGAAGTGATTTACCGAGACATGTCAAAGAGGGTACCCTGTTGCAAGCAAGTTGCAACCTTACAACACAGAAGAAAAAAAAAATCATCAGGTGCAGAAGTGTGACCTTCACCTTTATCATTCTGATACAACCCACTGCTTGAAATAAATTTGACTGATAGTTCAAGGGTGGTGCCAGAATAGCCTGGCGCCTCAGGCGCCAAGCTATTCTGGCACCACCCTCGAACTAAAACAGTTGATCAATCTCCTAATCTGTAATGTAGCCTTCAAAGGACAGTAGGCAAATTTTACAAAATCAACTTCAGGATATAATGGGTTAAAGTGCACGTCGTTTGCCTTGGGGATGAAAGGATTACTGGTCAACAAGCAGAAATTTGGCCCCTCAAAATGTCAAAGAGTACGCCTGAACCAATGATCTTTTTCTCACAGGACAGAAGCGTCACATTCTGTCTCTGTCTTTGGTTATATGCCTGATATGGCATTAAAGGTTGGCAAGTCCTGTATCGTGCAGAAGACGGATCGACCATGATAATTCAAGGGTAGTACCAGATTAGCTTGGTGCCTGATGGTGCCGAGATAATCTGGCACTACCATTGAGTTATCATGGTCAATATATCTCCTGTTCTTGGGAATTGGGGCTAAATGCGTTAGGAATGGTCTAATTCTATATTTCCCCGACACAGGACTTACCTCCTAATGGTCAGAACTATGGGGGTGCTGACGCCCATGCTCGTATGTCTTTATCTCTAACACATCCGTATTACTGGCATTACCGGTTAACCCTTTGCATGTCGATAGCGGTTACTGTCACGGTGATTCCGGTAGGTTAACTGATAGAAGGCACTTGTATAAAAATGCATCTGATTTTCGGGGCAGCAACTGAGGGAGACAACCAGTATGATTTTGGTAATCAGACGAATTTTTACAAAAATGCCAGTAGTTCCATCCCAATCACACTGGTTGTCACCCTCGGTTGCTGTGCTGAACAGCACAGCAACCGAGGGAGACGACCAGTGTGTCAAAATGTGATGATGACAGATTCCATGTTGTTTATCCCTGTGACATGTCACCGTGTCTTTATCACTGACAAGTTTGTATTACTGCCATAACCTGTGTTGGGGTAACCAAAAGAAATTTTCTGTGTAGATATCCGATTTAAAACCACTATGGATAAAAATAATAAAGAGTATTTATACCACACTAAATCCCCAGACTCTGTGAGCTCTCAGCAATGCAGGTATTTCTTCAATTATGGATCTGCCTACTTGAATGTAAACTCGTGTCGTGATGATACCCTATCTTTAGTGTGGGTGACAAAAATAGTCCAGACAGCTATCCTGTCAAACCTATTCTAGGAAACAACAGAGACAACCATTTCATTGACCGAATATATTATCCCTTTGCTGATGTAGCAGTTTTTGTCATAATGACTCCTGCTACTGACAGCCAAAAGAGTTCAGATATTATCCAAAGTTTTAAACTCTGAATTTGTGGCTTTGTAGTCCAAAGTCTTGCCCCTTTGCCACAGGTACAACTGCTGCAAAGGTGTACTATAGCCTTGTTTTGTCTGCTGTGTCACTGATCCGCGTAAATCATACAACTAAGGGCTGACGGAATGATAGTTGTTAATGAAAGATGCTAGTCCTTATCGATGCTCATAGTCATAGTGCAAATGAGATTCACATCTATATAAAACACATTGAGAGGTCGTCTTTTTTTTTTTCTTTTTTTTTTTGGGGGGGAGGGGGGGGGGTGTAATCATGGACCAAGAGCATACTATAGAATACTATTTTATTTTGGTCTAACGACGAAAACAATTCACCCCAAGCAACTGATCCGCTTAACTTACAGTGTGCTCCATCAGATCTACAGTGATCCTAGCCTTTCTGGGAGTGCAAGGACCAAAAACATCTTAAGCAGGCAAACCAAGTCATCAGCCAAGTTTGTCCATCCAACACAGTGTGCCGTGGCATGGCACACTGCTTATTGGGTGGGTCCTGGGCCTCTGTTCTGGACCGCCCCCCCCCCCCCCACACACACACACACCCCGCCCAAAAAAAAAAAAGGGGGGGGGGGGGGGGGGAAAGAGGGGCTAGGTTTCGTGCGGGGTTTAGAAGGAGGGGAAAAAAATTGTGTTTTTGATGGGAGGGTAAAGGACCTTCACTCCTACAAGGCAAATGAATATCCATGCCAGGCAATTGAAAATGCAATGGTTATAGCCCTATGGCTGCCAACAGCACTTTTCGTTGCGGTGATTCGTGCTGGAATTACCTCAACAAAAAGCGCTGCTGACCGCCTAAAGGTTGCTGACAGATTCATAACTGATCCTCTGTAAATACGCAGGTCAGCGAGTGCCACAGGTGTAAAAAAATATTGAGTACAAAGGTCATTCACTGCGCAATATACACTACACGTAAAAAAAAAAAAAATAATTAACACAACAGCAGGCACTGATAGAGAAAACAGAGTCTATATGCGCACGTGCAATCCTCTGGGGCATATGAAATCTCAACATGTTATTGGACCAAATTAATATCTTTATCATATTATAAATAATCCTCAACGCAGGTGAGTGTCCCATCAGTTATCGATGTATTGATGGTCTGTTATTTTGAACCTTACGGCTCTACGACGTAAGGTTCAAACTAGCAGACCCTGCACATGGGTTATCTGCAAAAGTGCAAGCACTAGACTGATGGAGACAGATTTACCGATCAAAAATAGCTACATAGAAAGACCCAAACAGGCCTAATTTATAGACGGAACACCACATAGACTTCTCCAATAGAGAAGGGCTGATGAAAATGTAATCAGTAAGAGATATGGATCCTCATAAGCCCCCACAACCTGCAAGGGCTCATGAGGATAAATATACCTCTTGCAGATGGGTCAGGCTCACACTACGCCGCACATTCAGAAAAAAATCATTAACCACCAACTACCCTTCGGCAGAGAGTGGGCTAAACAACCAACCCACACGTGTCCTAAAAGGGGCAGCACACTGAAATGTCTTCATTAGTGACAAGAGTAAATAAAAACACGAGAGTAACCATCAGCAAACATGACGTAGCTCGATTACTGGTTGTTATCATTGATGATCTCATTATCACTGATGATCCTGTCATTACAAGAGATGCAGTGACCACTGATACTGGGTGGGTTTTTTTCCCTGCTGACTAACCGGTATTGCCAAAGTTACTTTTAGTCATATTCATAGTTCTGAATCTAGCAAGCCAAAGGCCCTCAGGCTGACATCAATATAAAAACTGTTCCCATGCTGAACTAAGGATCTCATGCTCACCAAGTCACTGTGCTTAAAGTAATATGGATTCAATATTTGCTAGATCATGGATGATCACACTCACCCAATCCTACTGCCACAGAGTCTATACCTCTTGCTGACTGATATCAACTCAAAATATGAAATTAATCTGCTGAGGCTTGCAACACTATGACACAACAGATTGACCGCAATGGGTTAACCCCTTCCTTGCCACTATATGTAGTTTTGTTTCTGAAATCTTTGTTCATTCACTGACTAAAAGTTAAAACCATTCAAAAAACATGGATACAAACTGGTCTCAGCAAGAGGCATAGATCCTTATGAGCCCCCGCAGTTGCGGGGGCTCATGAGGTTTTCATGTCTCTTGCAGTTGGATTAATTGTGTTCACCTTTTCATTGGCAGTCAAGGGGTTTAAGAGTAATTCCAAAATAGCTTGGTGCGCACCAAGCTATTCTGATACATTTCTTAAATCATCGTTATGCCCTTGAAGTATCCACACAAATCTGTCTCCAGAACCGTAAAATATTGTAATGCAGAATACTATTACTAGATTTTGATCATAGGGCTCAATGTACACAGCTTAACTGATACTGGAAGAGAAAACAACTGATTGTTGCAAACTCTTAGTTTCATTCACTTTAGTTAAGGAGCATTAGGACTCATTAGTGATCTCCAACACTCGGTCTCTCCTCCCTGCAGCAGCCACAATATGTCATGTCTTTTCACACAGATAAGTCACTTATGGCAAGGAGAGGTTTTCCCCAAAACAATGTCAAACATGGCAACTACTTATAATTCTTGGACACAAGACCCACCCCACTCCACAGTTCTGTATGCAAGCACTAAGAATGTTAGGTTTATGAGAATATATGTAGATGCTTCCAGATTGATTATTGCAGTTTGCACAAGCATCATCTAAATCATTTAAAAGATAATATCCCAAGGCTTTGCTGTTGCTGATATTTCATCTACATGACTACATGTACATGTCTCTTGTGTATCATCTTATTGTCATAGCAGTGTGAACACATACATCAATGAATACACAGTCATTACTTATGTAGCCACTAACCAAATCAGTTTTAGGCCCCTCTACCTTCCCTCCCACAGGACAAGAATTCTTTAAAATGCTATATCAGTCACTTTTTTTGGAATTGGGGGTAAAATTGATTGTACATTGCTTAACGTCCCGACAGCAACAAGGCTTTCTCAGGACGTGCCTGCACTGCTTGTGAAAAAAAACTAAACAGAAAATTGAATGTATGTCGCCAGCCGGTCAAATACATTAAATAAACCTACAACATGGGGCATAAATAAAGCTAAGACCATTTAGCAACACACATCCAATATCAAGAGCTACAGGCAGTGCAGACAGTAGGGAGAGTTTTAAAAAGGCAAATACAGGTGAATGGACAAAGGGTAGACAGAAACACATGCCCCAGAATAGAGAGAAAAACCCACCCTGTGGGGCTGACCAGGGTGACCCTGGGAACTAAAAAATACCTAACCCCACCTAAGTCCCCCAGGGCAAACCCGGGTGGGGGGGGGAATTGGGGGTAAAAGTTGAGGGCTTTAGCCTGGTACTTTTACCTCTGACACTGAACTCCCAGATCGGACCCGACATGCGACAACCACCACTGGCAAACCCTAACTTGTAATACATTGTGTATAACGATTTTGTCTTCAACCTTTAAAATACAAAAAACATGGAGTGTACCCGTGAAAGAACCCCAAGCTGAGTTTATGTGACATCTAAATTCAGGGGATGCAAATCTTAGTGCTTTCGACTTAGGTGTGAACTGCATACACTTGGAAATTTCTACGGTGTTGCCTAATTCAACACATTCTGGGTTTTTCTTTTGTATGAAATTGGTACCATAGATCATACACAATGCATGCATATAGTTATTTTGTCACATAATCTCCTCAGTTTTTATTTATCCAGTTTTTTGTTTCTGCACCACTTCCACTATGGTCAGTACATACAGCCAACTTTGTACCTTAGACTGAAAATTTCAGTCACTGATATTATCTAACTTACCCAATTTTTGAGATTTTGTTTCATATGGTAGTATGGGTATCACATAACACCTGCACACAATTCTTTTTGTTGTGTAACCTCATAAATTGTTTATTTATCAGCATTTTATGCTTGGAGGTTGGACTAAATAAAGATTAGGCTGCATTTCTCAGTACAAATATACCGAGAAATGTGAATGGCCAAAGATGTATTTGGGGGAAATGCTCATGGAGTATGCTGTTATTGCCATTGAAATGTGATAAGATGGAAAGTAGACTCTGGTTACCTTAAGAATGAGTGACCAGAAAAAAAACGGTGAATAGGGCTACGCCAATGTGAAAAAGTGTAAAGAGACTGAAAGAAGACAATGGACCTCACAGCATAGCGCCATACATCCAAAATCACATACACACAAATTACATACACGACTGCTCACCTCAAAAATCCCTTCAGAAGTTCTTTCACTTCGTTACACCCTCTGGTGAGGACAATATCATGATACAGGTCATATGCAAGTCCATATTATATACAGATTACATTTTTATTTTTATACGGCTTGTGTCGACTACCAATATTATGTTTTTCAGTAACATCTAAGTGACTCATAATGAGTGTGATCGACACTCACGCAACTACGCGGTAAATAATTGTACTGTTATCTTTCTAATCATAGTTAATCATCTTACAGTAGTTTAAGGTATGCCACAAGTGCAAAGTGTGCCAATCTTAAACATTAGCTCACATGCGTAGATCATAAGTATGACTGTTGACAAAAGTGTTTTGTCAAACTGTTGGCAATGTACTGCTACTGACAAAGCACAGATTACTGGTGAATTGGAGAAAACATTGGGCCCTATGACCAGGATAATAACATTTTGGAGTTGTCCTCTGAAGTCTACAACAGATACATTAACCATTTAGTTTAAGGGTGGTGCCAGAATAGCTTGGCACCTGTAGGCACCAAGCTATTCTGGCACCATCCTTGAACCATAATGGTCAATCCACTACTTCGCTGTATTGTATCAGAGCTGCAGGAGTTAATAATATTTGCTTTTTGTTTCATGCTAAATCCTAACTGACAAAAGTCTTCAGACTTGCAACCATCATGAGGTGGCATACAACAGATTCACTTTTATGGTCCAAAGTGTCAGGGATCCCTGAGGTTTTGGCATTCACTGAACTCAATCATTAAAATACATGTATTTCATAACTACATGTCATAATTTACATAATATAAATTGCTGGTACTTACAATACCACCGCAGCAGTCCTCAAAGGATTGTACAATAGTTAAATTAACCAGAGCTATAAAAGAAAAACAGGATGCATATATGTTTTGAGCAACCACCTTTTTTTGTGAAGAAAAGTGGTCTAAAAGACAGGCGCTCTCTCAAGGTAAGTCTTCAGGAGCAAAATGTGGTACCTGTCATTAATGATCATCATTGAAGTGGCTATTGGCCACAGAATGATGGTCTTTAACCCCTTCACTGCCAGTTGACGTATGTTTTGTTTCTGAAATCTGTGTTCAATCAATGCTCCTATTTAAGCCACAACTGCCAAGGAACATGGATAAAAATTTATCTGCACAAGAGACAGATCCTCATGAGCCCCCAGTCGCGGTAGCTCAGCAAGATCTTTGTCTCTTGCATTTGGATCGTGTCGTGGCAGTCAGGGGCAGAGGGTTAATGACACTGACAGGTGATCTGGTCCACCCTCTCCCTCCAAACAGGTACATGTGTACTGCTGGAACCACTGTAATTTTAAAGCAATTTCTGTAATATTATTTCTAACTGTCCTGGCTGCAATTTTCTGAAATCGTGACTTGCTGGAATAATAATAGGTTCTCACTGATGTGATGTTTAGGCCAGTCTTCATATTAGAGCACATTGAAAAATAGTCATGTAAACAGATTATTGTGCCATGCTCTGATTCACACACACACACACACACACACACATTTGTAAACCATTGCTGCAGGTTTCAGGTACTGAAACCTGCATCAATGGTTTTAAAAATGTGTGTGATGTGTGTGTGTTCATGTGTCAGCGTGTGTTTGTGTGGTGTGCTAACTGCAAATAAACATGTGCACTAGTTACCACCTATGTGCATTACTACCACCTAATCCTCAGGCTGACTGAATTTAGTCTGAAAGTGTACATGCTGCCCCCTAAGCTCCTTCTGCAAGGAACACAGACTCTCATGAGCATCTGAAGCTGAAGGGGCTCATGAGAATCTGCACCTCTTGCTCACAGAGGTAATACATAAAGAGAGAGAGTTAATTTTCATGAGCCCCAGCAACAGCCCACTTGCAACATGAGACTGGTGTAAGCCTGATTGTACAGAAAAACTGACACACAGTCACATACTCCGCCACTTTCAGAAAGGTACTAACTAACTACTACATGGTACAAATATATACACACATTAAGTGATCGGTGCAATACGATTTCTGAGATGGCACGCACCTGTTACACTTTACCTTCACATTACTTCCCGGAAAGTATATGAGAGGTGGGTTGACTTTTAAGTACTAGGCCAGTCAGACTGAGTGAATGTCACCGTCATTCTACAAGTTTCAGTCAGCATATCATGGTTAACCCATATTTACCCCAAGGCCGCATATTCTCAAATTTTGGAGGTGTTATCTAACAACTCTGTACCAGTTGTAGGAAATGGATAGGTCATGATAATTCAAAGTAGTGTCAGGTGTTCAGGCGCCAAGCTCATCTGGCACTACCTTTGAATCATCATGATCAATCCACCTCCTGCTGCAAGGCATTGGGGTTAAAAGGGTTAACAACACAACTTAATTTGTAACTCCTTCACCTCCAGTGGATGCAGACTGTTTTTGAAATAATAAAAATATCCCCAGCCATTAAAGAAACATTGGTACAAAGTAGTTTTAGCAAGAGGGATAGATCCTTATGAGCGCCCACAACTGTGGGAACACATGCAGATCTATGTCTCTACGGCAAAGCTCTCATGACTCAAGTGCATGACTGATCCCCATCATCCAACCTGACCTCTGTGACCTAAACCTTTCTGACAGGTCACTGATACAAGCAGGTGTTTAAATGTTAAATGGCAATAATAAATAATAAGCGCATTAAATGGGCGCTTTATCCCAATTGAAAATCGGCTCAAAGCGCCGCCGCGAACTGAACCCAACAAGCACGCTCACGTGAAACACGCGCATTCACTCACACACTGTACATAAACACAGAACAATAGTAACTGCAAAATCCATTGTTTTGTCAACACACTGCATTTTTCACACATTTTGTTGACCTCTATTGACCCAAAATGGTCATCCAAATTATTATGCATAGGAAGGCCCTATAGTCTAGCAGCTGCCCTTCATAGACGATCAGCCGTTTACGAGATAGTGATTTTCTAGAGAGTAACAAAGGTTTGGGTATATCAAAATGAAGTCTAGTTTGAATAAAAGCAGTGCGCACTCGTTTTAAACCGCCGGAGGATGGAGACATTTTTCTGTAGCACATTTTGTTTCTAGTTCGCCTGCAGACGAAACCAGGACATTCGCAGCCATGTTCCCAGGGGATCAGTAGTTTACGCGGGTCTCATTGTTCCTGTATTCAGTGATAGTATGCACTATATGTCACATAAAAGGATTTCATTTATTTTTTTTAATAAAATTTGCACACTTAGGTATATTAAGAGAAGAAGCAGTTATGAAAAGGCTTGCCTTGAACTCAAATATCGTTACTCAACAATAAGGTATCCCAAACTGATCACGTGATCAAAACATCGGCACACGCGGATTTCCCTGCGATGAATTTTGATGTACCGGCGAGTTCTTTTTGATTTGTTCTACAGAAGCGTGTTTGTTTCCCAAAAAGGTGAACATGCAACGTTGCTTTGTGCATTTTTACATCTTGATAAAGGTTTGTCACGTTTATTTTCATTCACTTTACCATCGCTTTGCCCGTTTCATTTCGACACCACAGCAAAAAAAAAAAAAAAAAAAAAAAAAAAAAAAGGCTATCTTCGAAACCTATGTCCGAAGTGCAACATGTTGCATGCTGTAAAAGAGTGCCACACCACTAGGTTGTAACTGTCATGGCTGAACAAAGTTTCGGAACTTGATTAATTATTATTATACTGTAACGCTTAATTCAATCAGTTGTACTGGCAAGCTATGTTAAGATGTGCGATCAGTGCCATGCAGTCTCGATCAGTGATCACCGATGGTACAGTACACTTGACACGTAAAACATACACAGCACAATGTGAACACGCTTGAAAGTTCATGCAATGCTTTGTTTAAAATTAAACCCTATCTTGCTAGCAGTAGCCTATTGCACAAAAGAGGAACTATTTTGCTGCTGCATAGTTTAAAGTTTGTCTGCATTATTGCAGTTTGCTGCAAGATTCTTAGCAGCTGGCATTAGCACTGACACTCATATATTTGGGGATTAAAACGAGAAAGAAAACGGAGACAGGTAACACAGAGTGATCAAATGAATGAGATATGCTTTGTGATGAACAGCTATTTAAAGTAAGGGGGGGGGAGGGGGGGGGAGGCACATACCTTTATATTGTGCACGTACTATTTCTTTCAGTGTTTCCATCACCCATCATAACACCATTGGCCTCGATGAGTTCTCATGTTTTATTTGAGCGATTTACAAAATACACGTACTTGCTGCTGTTATATTATTTTCTTACTGGCTTTGACATTTCGCGGTAAGATTTACAGTCCCATACTTTAAACCTGTCCTGACTATCGCACATGGAGGTTGAATGTATCATTGATATGTGTGTGTAGGTATCGTTTTGTTTGAGGTGGCAGTTTTGGCCTCACCTTTAAGTTTGGTGCCCCTGTGCATGTGGCCACCAGTACTATTTACAGAACTGATGGCTGCATGTGCAGTGTGATTAACTGTACACATGAGATTTTTAGGTGCGCAGCTAAAATACAGGCAGTCAATACAAGCCACTTTCTTAACCTCAAATCTCTATATATAGATTTTACAGCCCACTAATGGCAAGTAATGCCCATCAGTATACAATTGTGCATGTCTTTTGTGGGTGTTCTGTGGTTTTCCTTATCAATGTGAACTGGACAGCCTATTGTTTGAAGTGATCAGTGGTGGCATTTAAAGGGGGGTGGGGGGGGGGGGGGGAGGCACATACTTTATAATATTGTGCACATACTATTTCTTTCAGTGTTTCCATCACCCATCATAACACCATTGGCCTCGATGAGTTCTCATGTTTTATTTGAGCGATTTACAAAATACACGTACTTGCTGCTGTTATATTATTTTCTTACTGGCTTTGACATTTCGCGGTAAGATTTACAGTCCCATACTTTAAACCTGTCCTGACTATCGCACATGGAGGTTGAATGTATCATTGATATGTGTGTGTAGGTATCGTTTTGTTTGAGGTGGCAGTTTTGGCCTCACCTTTAAGTTTGGTGCCCCTGTGCATGTGGCCACCAGTACTATTTACAGAACTGATGGCTGCATGTGCAGTGTGATTAACTGTACACATGAGATTTTTAGGTGAGCAGCTAAAATACAGGCAGTCAATACAAGCCACTTTCTTAACCTCAAATCTCTATATATATAGATTTTACAGCCCACTAATGCCCATCAGTATACAATTGTGCATGTCTTTTGTGGGTGTTCTGCGGTTTTCCTTATCAATGTGAACTGGGCAGCCTATTGTTTGAAGTGATCAGTGGTGGCGTCATCTATAATGTATGTGTGCATTTGGCCACTAGTATTGTTTACAAAGATGCTGTTTACAGAACTAGTGGCTGAGTATGCATATTAGTTCTGTTATTGTTATCAGGTGTGGCCTTATCTGTAAGTTTTGGTGCCCCTGTGCATCACTGCATGAGGCCAACATTACTTTTCACAGAACTGATGGCTGCATGTGCAGTGTCATTAACTGTACACATGAGATTTTTAGGTTAGGCTAAAATACAGGCAGTCAATACAAGCCACTTTTTAAATCTCAAATCTCTATATACACATGTATATAGGTTTTACAGTCCACTAATGCCCATCAGTATACAATTGTGCATGTCTTTTGTGGGTGTTCTGCGGTTTTGTATGTGGGGTGGGGTTGAAAGCGGGGCAGTATGGCTTGTCTTGTCTGTGTTTGTCTTCGTCCCAGCCGGGGCGTCTTCACGGATGACAGTGAGTACACGCAATAATTCTTTAGTGGCCGTATGCTCGGTGGGGGGGGGGGGGGGGGGGGGGGGGGGGGGGGGGGGGAGGGGGTCTGTGTTTGCTTGTTCTGTTATTATTAGTTTGGTTAGTGCATATTGGGGGGCGATTGGGCAGTGGGCAGATGTTCACATCTGCACGGGACATAGACGACCCCGCCCTCCACGAGTCGCCTGCTGCCTTGCAGGCCTGGCCGCTTGGCTGCGGAAAGGCTAAGGGAGGAAACCCCTGACATCAAAGCCCCCGTGTCTCCGAGGAAGGCTTTTGAGCCAGAGACTAGGACAAGGACAGTCTGATATAAAACCTACAACCCGAGGACCTCGATGCCATCGTCCCAGCTTGCTAGGCCATGGCAGATGAACCAAGGGTTTAAAGGGTGGGGCCAGTACTGCGCACACTGCACTCCACCAAAAAGCTCCACCGCGCAGGCTTTAGGAAACGTCCACGGACCATGACACTGACCATTCCAAGTCCTGTAGCGACGGGCGAGGGGCGAAACGGCAGGTGAAAGATGTCACTGGAAGCCGCAGTCTCAAACCTGCATGCAGGCGGTTCAGGATATTGGTCGCCTGATGTTGACCCGGGGATGACAACGTCACTCCGCACACCCTGAACGACCAAGCAGCCTTCTCTAGGGACAGCACTGCTTGCTCCACACGGAGAGGGGCCTAGAAAAGGTGGCCTAACCAAAGCTCGTCCCCTCGCAACCCCAGTTGGCTAGCCGCGGTCAACGGGCATCTTCTCCTGCGGTCAAAAAACAAGAAAAAATAACGGATCCACTCTCATGACGACAACGACCGGACTCAACGTAGCATGCTGGAACGTCCGAACCATGCTCGACAAAACAGACAGCGAACGCCCTGAACGTCGCTCCGCCCTCATTGCCCATGAATTGCGGAGGTTAAACATCGACATTGCCGCGCTCAGCGAAGTACGCCTTCCGGACGAAGGCAGCCTCCAAGAACTTGGTGCTGGGTACACCCTCTACTGGTCAGGCAGGCCTGCATCAGAAAGACGGCTCTCAGGCGTGGGTTTCATGGTCAAGACATCCATTGCGACTAAGCTGGAAAACCTACCAACGGGCCACTCAGACCGCATCATGTCCATGCGCCTCCCACTGAGACACCAGCAACACGTCACCCTTCTCAGTGTGTACTCCCCAACCCTCCTGGCAGAGCCTGCTGAAAAGGACAAGTTTTACACTGACCTGCGCAGCCTCCTACAGAGTACCCCTGCAGACGACAAAGTCATCATCCTTGGCGACTTCAACGCCAGAGTGGGCCAGGACTCTGAAGCCTGGAAAGGAGTCCTCGGCAAGCATGGCGTGGGGAACTGCAATGACAATGGCCGCCTACTGTTGGAGTTCTGTGCGGAGCAGCAACTGGTCATCACCAACACTACTTTTCAGCAAAAGGACAGTCGAAAGACCACCTGGATGCATCCTCGCTCCAAACACTGGCACCTTATCGACTATGTCCTAGTGCGTCAGAGGGACCGCAGTGACGTCCTCCTCACCAGAGTGATGCCCAGCGCAGAGTGCCACACTGACCACCGCCTTGTCCGCTGCAAACTCAGGCTCCACTTCAAGCCAAAACCCAAGAAATGGGGGCCCCCCAAGAAAAAGCTTGATGTTGCCAGCCTTCAGCGTGACGATGTGAAAGCTGCCTTTCAGACAGATTTACAGCGCAGGCTCAAAGACACAGCGGACCCAGTAGACTCTTCCCCTGAAACACTTTGGGAACAACTGAAAACTGCTATTGCAAAATCCTCTGCAGAAGTCTTGGGTTTCGCCAGAAAGAAGAACAAAGACTGGTTTGACGAAAACGATGTAGAGATCCAGGAACACCTAGCAAAAAAAAGAGCCGCCCATCAGGCCCACCTAGCCCAGCCTTCCTGCCCTGTGAGGAAGTCGGCCTTCCGCCTCGTCTGCAGCAGTCTCCAGCGCAAGCTCAGAGATCTCCAGAATGAGTGGTGGACCAGACTTGCACAGAGGACCCAGCTTTGTGCTGACAATGGTGACTACAGAGGCTTCTACGAAGCACTGAAAGCAGTGTATGGCCCCAGGCACCTGGTACAAAGTCCCCTGCGAAGCGCGAATGGCCAGGCACTCCTCACAGATAATACCTCCATCTTGAACCGCTGGTCGGAATACTTTCAGAGTCTCTTCAGCGCTGAGCGCACTGTTCAAGAAGCAGTCGTCCTACAAATCCCACACCTCCCAGTAAAGGTTGAATTGGACGAACCGCCCACCGCTGAAGAGACCCTCACAGCCATCCACCAGCTCAAGAGTGGCAAAGCAGCAGGCATTGATGGAATACCGCCAGAGATCTGGAAACATGGAGGCACAGCACTGCACAACAAGCTCCACGACCTTTTTCTCTGCTGCTGGGAGGAAGGAACACTACCAAAAGATCTCCGTGATGCAGTCGTTATCACCCTGTACAAGAACAAAGGCGAAAAGTCTGACTGCTCCAACTATCGGGGAATTACCCTGCTGTCCATTGCTGGGAAAATCCTTGCAAGGCTGCTCCTGAATCGGCTGGTACCTGCCATCGCTGAAGACCAACTCCCAGAGGGCCAGTGTGGCTTCAGAGCAAACAGGAGCACCACCGATATGGTCTTTGTGCTGAGACAGCTACAGGAGAAGTGCCGCGAGCAGAACAAAGGGCTGTACGTAACATTTGTCGACCTAACAAAAGCGTTCGACACTGTGAGCAGGCAAGGCATGTGGCAGATCCTGGAGCGACTTGGCTGTCCCCCAAAGTTCCTCAACATGATTGTCCAGCTACACGAGGACCAGCAAGGCCAGGTCAGACTCAACAATGACCTCTCAGAACCATTTCCTATTCTCAACGGCGTAAAGCAGGGCTGCGTGCTGGCACCGACCCTCTTCACCATCTTTTTTAGCATGATGTTGAAGCAGGCCACAGTGGACCTCGATGATGACGATGCAGTGTACATCAGGTATCGTCTCGATGGCAGCCTGTTCAATCTCAGACGACTGCAGGCCCACACGAAAACCCTAGACCAACTGATTCGTGAGCTGCTTTTTGCTGATGATGCTGCCCTCGTTGCACACACAGAGAGAGCCCTGCAGCGCATCACATCTTGCTTCGCAGATGCTGCCCAGCTCTTTGGACTCGAGGTCAGTCTGAAAAAGACAGAGGTCCTCCATCAGCCGGCACCCAAGACAGTGTATCGCCCTCCTCACATCACCATTGGCGAGTCTGAACTAAAGTCAGTGCACCAGTTTACTTACCTTGGCTGCATTATCACGTCGGACGCCAAGCTGGACAAGGAGCTTGACAGCAGGCTGGCAAAAGCGAACAGCGCTTTCGGGCGACTTTTCAAGCGGGTGTGGCACAATCAACAGCTGAAAACAGGCACCAAGATCAGCGTGTACAGAGCTGTGGTCCTCACCACCCTGCTGTATGGTTCCGAGTCCTGGGCCCTCTACCGCAGCCAACTACGACTCCTCGAACGCTTCCACCAGCGCTGCCTGCGTACCATCCTGGGCATTCACTGGAGTGACTATGTCACCAACGTCGAGGTCCTTGAACAGGCTGAAACTGTGAGCATCGAGGCTTTGCTGCTGCGGACACAGCTCCGCTGGGCGGGGCATGTCTCCAGGATGGAGGATCATCGCCTACCAAAGATCACCCTGTTCGGCGAGCTTGCTACTGGACACCGTGACAGAGGGGCACCAAAGAAGAGATACAAAGACTGTCTCAAGAAGTCACTTAGTGCCTGCCAAATCGACCACCACCAGTGGTCTTCGCTTGCTGCGGACCGTGACACCTGGCGCTCCACCATTTACAAGGCAGCTGTCTCCTTTGAGGACTCTCACAGAGCTAGCCTTAAGGACAAGCGGCTCAGGAGAAAAAACAGAGATGCCGCAGCTCAGAACCCTGGCCATACCTTCCCCTGCAGCCACTGCGGTCAAACCTGCCTGTCTCGGATTGGCCTCCGCAGCCACGAACAAGCCTGCAGACGTCGTGGGCAATTCCTATAAAATCTTCGTTCGCGAAGTCAAGCCAAGAGATGGCACCTATTACTGTGTATGTGTATGTACAAAACCTACATTACCCAAAAACATGAATAAATAATTTAAATAGTTATTTGGGTTTAACGCCACGCAGGCGACTACGGCCACCCTCATGATGGTTAAATGAATAAGATAAAGTCAAAGATACCTGGGGCATATGAATGCTAAGTAAAGGATAGATTATGAACATGCACAGATATACATTCTTTTGGTGGGTGTTCTGCGGTTTTGTGTGTGTAACTGGAGTGGGGTTGGGAGCGAGCGGTATGGCACCTATGACAATGTACATGTATAAGACATTTATTCACCAAGTAAAACATTATAAGGATTTTTGTGTGGCATGGCGACAGTAAAATACATCCTCACTTGTAGGGCATTCATCATGTCATACACTCAGTTGGCGATCATCCTGTATAGAGCACTAAACGATAGATAATAATAATAATAATAATGTACATTTATATAGTGCTTAACTTCCAAATGAATGGTGCTCACAATATTAAACACTAATCAGTCATATGTCACAAATCATGGAATCACGTTGTTCCATGGATGGTGCTGTACTGAGGACAGCTTCTGGAAAGAAACTGCACCTGAATCGAGAGGCTCTGGCTTTCAAAGCACGGAACCGCCGGCCAGAGGGCAAAAGCTCGAAGAGATCATTGGCTGGGTGCGACAGATCTGACAGAATAGTACTGGTGGCCACATGCACAGAGGCATCATGGTGTATGTTCTTAGCCTGTATGCTGATGTGTATGTACAAAACCTACATTACAAACAAAATAAATAAATAATTTAAATAAATAAGATAAAGTAAGTCTAAGATACCTGGGACATATGCATGCTAGGTAAAGGCTAGATTATGAACATACACAGATGTGCATGTCTTTGGGTAGTTGCTCTGCGGTTTTGTGTGTGTATTTGGGTAGGGGTTGGAAGCGGGCGGTATGCCACCTATTGCCATCTAAAATTCTATATATATGTGTATATTTTCTTCTTGTATGCTGATGTGTTTGTACAAAACCTGCATTACAAACAAACAAAAGTAAATAAATAAATAATTTAAATAAATAGTTATTTGGGTTTAATGCCGAGCAGGCGACTAATGTCATCTCGTGGCTGTTACATAAATAAGATAAAGTAAGTCAAGATACATGGGCCATATGAATGCTGAGTAAAGGATAGATTATGAACATGCACAGATGTACTTGTCTTTTAGTGGGTGTTCTGTGGTTGTGGAGTGGGGTTGGGAGTGGGCAGTATTACCATGTATGTGTATGAGAACATCAGCATATGTATAAAACCTACTTTACAAACAAATAAAAATAAATAATAAATTTTAATAAATAAAATAAGATAAATCAAAGATACCTGGGACATGAATACCAAGTAAAGGATATATTATAAACATGCACAGACTTGCATGTCTTTTAATGGGCGTTCTGTGGTTTTGTATGTGGGTGGGGAGCAGGTGTTACGCACCTATTACCATATATGTGTACATGTATGTTCTCATCTTGTATGCTGATGTGTATGTGCAAACATACATCACAAACAAACAAATAAGTAAATAAATAAATTTTAAAAAATAATAAATAAAATAAGTCGGGGATACCTGGGACCTATGGATAGATTATGAACATGCACAGATGTATGCATATTGAAAAATAATTTTCTCTCCTTCGTGGCCACCACCATACCACTAGCGATCATGTACATCAAGGAATTCCTTCCATCCATAATTAAAAGGATAAATAATAAATAAATATGTAAGTGAATACATAAATGAATCAATAATAAATAAATAAATAAAACATGTAATACAATGGAGAGGGCTACTACCTGTATTGTGTCTCATGCAGTACCGATAAAGCTTGATCATAGTGAGTTTTTGTGAGTACTTGAGTGTGGATTGGTTGAATGGGTTGCAAAAACTACAATTTTTATATTTAGGTGTTTAGCTGAACAAGGTGATTTAGATGGAAACGGTTCGGAGATGGATTTCACTCTGCCTGGCTTGTGCTTAAGACCAGTCGGATAAGAGTTGCTTGACCAGTTACAAATCCCATCTCCACTAATAACAAAAGAGCAGACCTACACTTAGAGCCGTTAGGCTGGAAAACGGACGAACAACATGCATGTTGTATCCGGACATAAAGTCTGCAGAATGTTGAAGATGGTCGGCAGACACAATGCACAACATGCACGACTAAGGTAGTTTACTTTCGATATGCTTTCCTCCCACAAATGAGACCCGAGTTCTATGGGAAAGGCTGTTTTCAAGACCAGGAAAAATAACGTATTTGACGTTGATAAGATGTACTTCAAAGTTCAAATCCAAAATAATCTCTGTTTCACTTCAGGAGCAAAGTAAAGCTGATTAACCGTGCGCGTCTGATTGACTTCTTTCGAAGGCATCTCGCTGACCGCCATTTTGAAACTAGCGACGCGAGTATGCTTACGGCATTAAAAATATTACTTTTTAAATTATTTTATCGTAAATATGTATGCATGTTTACTTGCTGATGATTTTAATTTACTCACTGGAATAAACGTGTAACTTGTATGCTCGAAATTTTCAATGTTATGCACAAAAAATGTCTTGCACCTTATCTGGGCCGTGTACGAGGACTGGTTCCCTCACATCGAAAAATAGCTTTCGAAAAACACTTCTACAAAAATGTCTCCATCCTAAGGACAAATACTGTTGCCATGCATAAACTATATGGCATTAGTACTTTCGTTTCGTACCTGCAAACCATTGTTACTCTTTTGACGAACTACTTACCTCTGCAGAAATTGCGAAAAGCTGCTAGACTACTATCATCAACTAGCCTTCTGCAAAGTTTAACAGACATGTTTGCAAAAGTGCCAATGAAAACTTGCATTCTATAAAAAATGATTTGTTTCACACATTTCTTGAACTCTTGTGACAACCTTTGAGCAGTCACCCAATTTAGCATGCACAGAATGTCTTATCATCAGATAGATATATACCAGTATACCAAGTTTGACTTTGCATTGAAAATAGTATAAATTTGAGAAAAGACAATTTTTGAAAAAAAAAGAGTGTTCACCTATTTAATGACCCACTGTGACCTTGACCTTTGAGCCAGGTCACTTGAATCTATGTGTTATTGCCATACTGCTATAAAGTAACCTTGGGCTAAGTTTGAAGTCTCCAAGAAGATGCCAATGCTGAAGTTTAGCATGTATGACAGACAACAGCAGGGCTTCTGTTTTCACAACAGGTTAAAGGGTCTGTAGACCCCCAGGTATAAATTTTAGAGGGTACACAGACCCCCATCTGAGCATAATAGAGGGTCCACAAATTTATTTAAGAAAAACTGCATCATGTTTGTTTTTTTTAAATAAATTAACTCATTTCGCTCTCTACTCTTTAAATTTGTTGTGACAGTGTGTGAGTGTCTTTTCCATGATACTGATTTTTTAACTGTTGAGCTATCGTGCAAAAGCCTGTCTCCCTCTCCGTCTATCTCTCTCTCACTGAAAAACCTGCGAGTCGCAGCGGCGGTGCCACACACAGCCCAAGGGTATCATTTCTGGTACTGTCGCTTGTCCATGGAGATGGTGGTGTCAAAGTGCAACTTTTTTCTAAGCGATTATCACGATCTGATGGTGCCAGATTGAAGAATCCGAAGCATTCCAGCTTCCTTTGCTTTTTTGCCGTCATTTACAACTTTGTTCAAGATCGAAAGTGAAACACACGATGCGGTATCCCATAATAGTATGAATGGTGACGTCACAGCAAGTAACACATTCAACATTTAGCACGCACTTTGTAATAACATGCCGACACCACAAGCAAACTAATAGTTTGCCCGTCCAGTTACACTCACACGGACCCCGGAGTCGAGGTGATTCTGAACGCGGCCGCGACCAAGTGAGCGGCTAAACGAACCAACTCATCACTAAAAGTAGAACGACTGTCACCTACCTCTGTTAGGTTATGCACAAGGATGATGTGTCTCAGACGCAGATGCGCTGAATTTTAGTGCTTCTGACTACCCTTTAGTTACATTTTCAGTACGTGATTTTGAGTTTTAATGCGTCATAGATGCACAGATGCACTAAAACAGAAGCCCTGAAAGGTTATAGACAACAGATAGCCAAATACATAGCAATGACAGACAGTCAAATATATACTAATATAGACTCACTTTTGCTCTCACTATAATATGATCAGCCCAAAAAGCATGGAAGAGTCTTTGATTTTATAATAATAATAATAATAATAATGAGTACTTGTATAGCGCCTAACCTCAGATTAGAGCTCTAGGTGCTTAACAAAAACTAATTGTACAAAAATAACTAATTACAAAAACGCAATTTACAAAAAGTACTAAAACAAAATACAACGCACTCTATAAATAAGCTATAAAGTCATCATTCAGAAATGCTACGCTTATGGACTCATACTCGCACTCACGCACGCGCGCACACACACACACACACACACACACTATTTCTAATAGAGATAGAGATGATTCAACATGACAGATCTGTGACAAAGTCAGTCGTTGCAGACAAAAAAAAAAGATGGGTCTTTAGGGCTCGCCTGAATGCCTCTCTTGAATCCACATATCTCAGTTCGCGTGGGAGGTCATTCCAAACAACTGGGCTCTGGTACCTGAATGACCTCTCACCAAACGACTTTGTTTTGACAAGAGGGATAGTAAAACTCGAGTCGGCAGCAGAGCGCAAATTCTGTCTTGAGGGCGTATACAGCTGGAGAAGAGAGGCAAGATGGTGTGGGCAGGAACAGGTAATACAACTGTGAGTCATGCACGAAATTTTGTGCTGAATCCTAGCTGTTTCAAGAAACCAGTGAAAAGCAGACAGATGGGGTGTGATATGATCTGATCTAGCGACTCTAAGAGCAGCTGAGTTTTAAATTTTCTGGAGTTTGCCTATCAGACACTGGGAACAGCCAGCCAAAAGAGCATTGCAATAGTCTAATTTAGACAAAACAAAAGCGCATTATGACATTCAAGTGTATGATTAGGTAGTTCTTTTGTGGAGCATTATTGTAAGAAGTTGTATAACTTTGGAGACATTGTAAACTATTTAACCCATTAATTATTGTCTCCACAGATCACTTTGTTCAGCCTCATCCATTTTGCCAGTTAACTGTGCAAACAGAATCAATTAAATGTCACAAAGTAAATTATAACCTGTGTCCTCAATCCAGTTATCCCAAGGCCTATAAAGTCTAATGCAAGCAGTTTTAACACATTTCACAGACACCATTAACTCATTTGAGACATGCCGCCCCAGATGTGACTTAAAGCTGTGTATTTGGAGGCAGCATGTCTTGAATGAGTTAAACCCATTCATTGCCATAATAATTTAGATGCAGACTGTGTTTGTGAAAGCGCTATGAATTCAATGTCAAAGATCCCCAGCCATCAAAGGAACATGCAAACAAAGTGGTTTCAGCAAGAGGCATAAGGCAGTGGCTCATGACGATCTACACCTCTTGCAGTTGGCTGTTGTTCAATTCATCTCCGCAGTGAAGTGTTTTAAAAATGTAACACTAACAGTGTTGACGTACTAGGTTTTGTTTTATTCCATTATCATAGAAATGAGACACTTTCACATGGAAATCTATGGGGGGGAAAAAATGACTGTGGGAAAGAAAAGTGGAGTTGGGGGTATTCAGCAAGTGGGTCTTTAGTTTAAAACAAGAAAGAGCTCTAACAAAAAGTATGACTGGCTTATATGGAATAGTGCTTGTGTGGGAACCCTGTGTGTATGGATTATAATCTCAGACCCCCACCCCCCCCCCCCCACCCCCCTCCGCCCCCCTACACACACACACACAAAGGATAGAGTGGTTGGTTATACATTGCTTAACATCCCGACAGCAACAAGACTTCTCAGGATGTGCCTGCACTGCTTGTGAAAAAAAAAATAAATAAACGGAATATTCAATGTATGTCGCCAGCTGGTCTAACATGCTAAGTAAACATAAGAGGGTCACTCTCCTGAAAACTGCTCAGAATTGGGACATGGGGATCCAAAATGACAGGGCCAGTATTTGTTTTCTGTCAACTGCTCCCACTATTCCTCATTAAAGTTTAGGAAACTCGCGTGCAGTTTACAGTCTGTTAACAGCAAATTGTAGAAATATCTCGGAAGATGATAGCAGCTGAATAAAATTACTAACTTATGCATGAATCACGCCTCGCACGTAACACGCTGCTCCGGGGGTTCACACCACGCGGTACACGTACGATCGATCAACCGGAAACAACGGAGGCACCCAAAATAGCTTGCGGATCACACAGCCCCACTGTGGTGTGTATAATTATATATTCATCCGCAGAAGTAGGGCAATTTAATCGTTATTCATCCGCGAAAGAGTTCTCGAAGTATACCCACATGTAACGCAATTCTGATCACGCCAGACGGGTTTCTTATGATTGTCTTCATAGACAAGCTTCATTTGTTCTTTATTTCACCAGGGCTAAGTTGTAAAGGTTAAAAAATATACCCTATTTTCATATGTGTTGGTACACACGTCTCTACACAGCATGGTGTTGGACAACGCAGCGTTGAGGGGAATGCTTGTTGTGTTTACACCCCGTGTTACGTGTGGGACAGCAATTTTACTGATGTATCGTCGCACAAAAGCCTCATTCTGTCAAATCCAACCTAAATCTACTGTAAAGAAATATCAATTATCCTCACTATTCTGGGGTTTAAAATAATAATTCTGAGCAAGTGCAGTGCTCTGTGGTAGGTTCTTTAAGACCACCATAGCCATGTCACACACCAAGGTGCCGGAAAACAGACCAGTGAGGGAAAACGCGCTTTAAAAAGATAGTGTTAAATGCACAAACGGAGTCAGTACATTACCCTAATTAGTTTATTCATAGTAAAGTCAAACAGTAGCAAACTGTAGTGAAAAAAATAACAACAGCGTTGGATTTTGTGTTTAAAGAACATGCACTGCTGATGAGCAGTTTTCAGAAGAGTGACCCAAGACAATTAAGCAAAACACATCCAATATCAAGAGCTACAGCCATAGCAGACAGTTTGGAGAGTTTAAAAAAGGAAAATACAGGTGAATGGACCAAGGGTAGACAGAAACACATACCCCAGAATAGAGGGGAAAAACCCGCCCTGTGGGGCTGACCAGGGTGACCCTGGGAACTAAAAAGTAGTTAACCCCACCCAAGTCCCCCAGGGCAGACCCAGGTGGGGTCAAAGGATAGAGTGACTACTGTACATGTTTATTACAAACTGCTATCGCATCATCTGTATCAGTACTTACTGTATTGTCAGATGTCGCCAAATACACATGGCAGACTAAATCAGGGCTGAAGTGAGCCTGTGTTAAATACCCGAAGCATCGCGGGTCTTGGTGCAGCCGGGCAAATCGCGATAAAGTTTGCAGTGGATGTGAATGGATGATCTCCCCTGTCTCCTCTCCAGAAGGGTTGCGTCCCCTTGCATGAAGCGTGCCATCAGTTCCAATTTCTAGCGTGACCTAGGTGACAAAGGAGGACACAATTTATTGATGGAGTATGCAGACCATAGTCTCCACTATAGTCACATGGTTACTGACACCTAGTTATCTCCTGCAAAGGAGGCACTCATAAATTGTGTAAAATGTTAACCTTTTTGTGTCTGTAAGTGTAGTCAAATGTTTTTTGTCGCAATGATTCCCATAGGAATCATTGGAACAAAAACACTACTGACATGCAAAGGGTTAAAACTGGACAGATCCCAGGTGCAAAACCCAATGAATATTTATATTTTCAGGGGCTCATGAGAACCTATGACCCTTACAGATCAGATGGCAGAGACTGACAAAAGGACTGTACAGCTGTCAAGTGGTAAATCAAATGAAAGTCATGACAACTACCAGTAGTTTTGTTTGTAATCTCACCTTCTGAGTACAATGTCTACTGCAAATTCAATTTAACACATCAGAAGTACTGCATACCATAACATTTTGATAAACAAAATAACTTATGGAACTGTATTAATCTAATTCTAAATTAACGTTTATAGGTCTTGCCACACAAAGTATCCTTACAACAAGTTGGAACAATGTGGCTTGCACAGTGTCCAATACAATGCTAATTAATGACTTAAAGTTTACCATGGACAATGGCAGACAGCATACTGGCCCAGTACAGAGACTAACTCTTGCTAGTGCACAGGAGCCAACAATGCAAAGCTGAACTACAACCATAACAAGGAAGAAAAAAAAAAAAAAAAAGTGTTGGTCCTGAACAAGGCCATTCACCCCCACAGTAAGAAGAATGCACAAGCATTCAATCAATCCAACACCTCCACAAAAAAATGTGCTGCATTGACTTGCACCATTTGATTGAGCTGTTTCTGTGTGTGCTTGTGTACAGTACACTGAGTTAGATGCAGTTAAATTCCTCCATGGACAGTTTACAAAAAAAAGAGCGGAGAGGAGTCAAGCTAGCCTAACTCAGGGACAAATCTTGAAGGGGGGGGGGGGGGGGGGGGGGGAGTGTTTTGCTGTATCATAGAATATGAAAGTCTCTTTTTCTGGACTTTGCACCCACCTTCCGCCCCCCCCCCCTTCCCCCTCCAGGGTGATGAGAAGGTGTGTGACAGAGAAACAGACACATGCTCTTGGAGTGTCTACCCACCCACCTCCCCCCCCCCCCCTCCCCTCCACGACTTTTGGGCCACTGGGAAGCAAGGTCTGGCATAGGGAGGTCTGTGTCAACTTGAGGGTCCTAAACAAAAAGTTGGAACACCCACCCCCCCCCCCACCCCCCCACCCCCCAACCATGAGGTGACTGATCCACACTTGTATTATATGTAACTGCAAATTGTCCATGGACGGATGACCAGTAAAGTGGGCCATAATCGCTAATGTGATTGCAAGCTCTATGTACACATCCTCGCTCTTACTGTAAACCACCATCCACTAAAGTTAACTTGGTCACAATGGTCACTGTGATTGCAAGCTTGGCACCTCCCCGCTCAAGTCTAACTATAAACTGTCCATGGGACAAATGTGTAAACTTGTGGTCAGAATGGGGAGGTGGCACTGGCAGGATTGTCCCTACTTATTAATCATTTTCTCTTTTGTCCTCTAACCATGCATCTTTCTCCTGCTCTTGTTCTATTTCTTTTATTTAAATTGACCTATCCAACAAAGGGTTAACAGTTTGCAATATCATCTGTATAATAATTACTATAAATGTCCTTAGCATGCCTTAGAATAATGCTAGACAAAAGGGACAATTTATAACTGAACTTATAAAGTTTTAATAAAATGAGAGACTTTCAGCTCTGTTTCTCCTTTATTAGGAGAGTTCCCCTTCTGCACATAAGAGACAGTAGAACCTGTTACACATGCACCTACCTACATGGATTGTGAAATGCAGGATAGAAAAGTGTTAGCTGACTGTTGAGGTAAGACAACATTGATAGCGTTTAACTAGAGTAGAACTAGAAGTTGCCAATTTTAGCAGTCAAGGCCTGCCATGGAGCAGATCACTTTACAGAAACATGGAATCTAAAATGATCTGTGACAGCTATACAAACATCATATGATCAAAACTGTGCACTTTATTGCATCAGTGACACTGATACAAGTTAATACAACATATGAAGGATCCAGTGATCTGGTATTTGTAATCAGGTGTGCCCCAAAACCAACAATAAGTCTTACAGGTCAACTGCAGCAAACCTGAATATGACTATGAGAACAATCAAGATCCCATGTCTTGATCCATCAAATGGATTGACAACTGTCCCTGAGTGACAATGATGGATACAGTGTGCGACATACAGCATTCTATCATAACCATATTTGTTTGCTTGACCCAAAAACAATCCTCAGTGTGACTATGAGGTAAAAGGTGTTGATCTCAGTCAGCAAGAGCCAGTGATCTGCATGAGCCTTTGAAGCTGCAGGGGCTCATGTGAATTTCTAGACCTCTCTTGCAGGAAAAGGGCAGAATGACAAGGCAAGCTTTTCTTCTTGTTGTAAACATATGACAAGAATGTACAACATACATAAAAAATATGTACATAACTTGAGTGCATTGAACTAACTTGAGAGCATTGGACATGCAGCTTTGTAGTTAAAGAAGGTACATGACATACATATTTATACTACATATTATAAATACTAAACATACTGCAACTGCAAGTCCTATATTCCGTGGTTGAGATTCTCTGGGATTTTTATTTGCAGTCCGGTGATTTAATGGAATTTGTGCACCTCCATTATCAAAACTGCATTAGTGAAAGCCAGAATGGTGCAATCTCATTTTTTTTAATTAAATGCACTCATGCAGTTTGAAAATTTATTGAAGTTACCCACGAAAAAGATTGTTCCTTTTAAAACCTGTTTTTTTGTTTTTGTTTTTTTTTGGCATGTGTATGCTATAATATTAACATGCGGCATGTAGAAACTAAGAAATTTAATCTGCTAACAATATGTATCATTATGAAGAACAGTCCTAACATTTTATGCATGCGTCTGTCTCTCAGTCCATCTCTCTCCCTCGCTCAGTATGCATGTAAACACATGCGCACGCACACACACACACACACACACACACACACACACATGTGCGCGGTGCAACAATGGTGCAACATCGGCCCGATAACTTTGCTTACAGTAGCCTTTATACTTACCTCCTGTATTCCATCACGCTTTCGTTTGACCTCAGCCATCACCCAGGGTTGCAGGCTCTGTGAGCAAAGACGATGCATAGTGGCAGAACCCAAGTACCATACACCAAAACTGTGCTTCACATTCGGCTCCATGTTTGAGGAAAACGCTTCCGAATTACTCTTCTGTACTGCCTTACAGTCACTCTTTACTCTGACTGCAGATACTGTGATCGTCGCAGTTGAAGGCTCTGTCACCCCGGAGCGGGCATCCGAGTCCGACACGCCGTCCATCTTGAAAGCAGACGATCTTTTAATGCTAAGCTCACTAAACAATTACATACCAAAACCGCACAAGCAAAAAACGTCGGGTTTTTTTTTTTTTTTATATATATATATGCAGACCGAATACCCTTTGGCTGCAAGCAAGGTGACTTATAAGGTCCTTGTTTGCACTGAGTAATCACTTTTACAAATCTCGCATATTGATGGCACACGCAAAGTCGGCACCCACTTCCTCCGATAAATCTATCGACTGGACTTGTGCGCACATAGGATGCGTGAAGACGAAGAGTGGGCACGGTAGAATGAAAAGCTCAGATTTATAGATTTGCGAGACGTTCATATGTCGAATGGAATCCATCAAATAATGATCATCGTAAAACGTCCACGATTGGCGAAAGGCGGCGGCGATACAGCGTGCATTGTTATGCCGCCATTATGACGTCATCGAATACTTTGTTGACAGTGGGGGTCACTCCAAGTGGGTGAAAGATATCTATACGAGTGCGTGTGCGCTACACCGAATACGTAGGTGCATTGGGACGTCTGCATTTATTACATCGTAATTTGATACAATGTAGGAATACCGGGCCATGAACAGACTTCGAGGGTCTTCTAGGCTAAAGATGAAGTGTGACACGCATGAACTCACTTGAAAACAAGTTATCCCTAAAAACTAGAACTAATTTAAGTCACCCCCAGCACACACACACACTCCCCCCCCCCCCCCCCCCCCCCCGCACTCGATAAAATAAAAATAATAATAGCTTTTTGTTTTTTAAAGTGCAGCAGCGGTATCGATAGGGCTCGGGAGGCTGACGTCATCACGCCAGTCGTGGCGGCCATCTTGTGAGGATACGGGAGGCTAACGCTCCGGGGACCGTCTATCAATGTTACACTTTATAACACTTAATCACTCTCTACCTGTACAGTCACTCAGATACAGAGGGATTAGTAGAGAAAATAGAGTATGTCAGTGATAAATGTAACAGTGGGGACATTGGGGATGAATTCCATTATTTATTTTGCTGCCCTTACTTTGCTGCGGAAAAGCGTAAACCGCTGTGCTTAACAAAAATACTATTACAGCAGACCAAATGCAGTCAGATTTGAACAGCTACTTAACTGTGGGGGGTTTGTCAGATTATACCATACTGTACGGGTTTGTATAGGCACCAAACTGTTCTTCAGCTCTACCACCCTTGAACTATCGTGGTCGAGCCATATCTTGCTGTGGTGTGTCGCGGGCAGGAGCTCGGTTAACTTCTGGCTGAAGTCGGCTCGCATCATCTACACCGCCTAGTCCTTTTTAGACTGACTTACTTTGGATTATTTCTCATTTTTTCCTCGCGCTCACTGTCAACCAGGTTTTGTGGCTTATTTATCATTAAGTCAGAATTGTCACAAGTTATACAACAAACAGGAGGTGAAAGTGTGTGCGTCAGTCACGTGGAGTGCATCTTGGTTTTTTTGTGTGTGTGGTGGTGTGTGTGTCAGTGTTGAGATTAGCCATGGCTAACGCCTCGAACTCACTTTCAGGATATACTCTGCGTGAGGCGTATACTTTCATTTCCTGTCTGTTACACACACACACACACACACACACACACACACACACACACACACACACACACACACACACACACACACACACACACACACACACACACATGGACACAAAAGCCTCAGAGTGGGTCAAGTTACCTACCATTTTATGTGAAAATGGGTTCCCATATTTCTATTTATTCTAGGGCTCTGGAGTTGATGTGAATGTTTAGAACTCACCTTATAACTAAGCTCTACAACTTAAAATAAAATAGACATTTTCTAGAAACAGAGCCACTGGATGGAGAAAAAATGGGTTTCTACCCAAAAAGTGGGTGCCTCTCACACAAAACTGGCATTACAGTGAAAATACCTCACTAAAGATACCTTTGGTTGATTTTATTATTATGATTGTTTGGGTGGGGTTGTGAGGGGGTTGGGGGGGAGGGGGGGGGTGGGGGGGGGGGGAGGGGGATCATCACTTTTGGTTTATAGAGCTGCTCAATGCGCTCTTATGAATGAAAGATTTTCATTATCAGTGGAATCAGTAGGTCATTTCAGAGGCGCGCACTGAGTTGCAAGTCGAACCACTCACAAATACTCATTTGGAGTGCACCAGATGGATCCAGTTGGTCAAGTCCCACATTCCACACTATAGGACAGCTAAGACTGAAAAGCAATCGCGGCGTTTATGGTGCGGTACAAGGTTTAAAACTAAGAAAATGTTGTTTTTAGAAGCGTGTCGGGCAAAAGTTTTGATCAAAACTGTTTTAAAACCTCTTTTAACTCAACTTTTCTTAATGTTAAAAGTGTTTTTATTGTACATTGCTTAACGTCCCGACAGCAACAAGGCTTTCTCAGGACATGCCCCCACTGCTTGTGAAAAAAACAACAACTAAACAGAACATTGAATGTATGTCGCCAGCCGGTCAAATACATTAAATAAACCTAACACATGGGGCCTAAATAAAGCTAAGACCATTTAGCAACACACATCCAATATCAAGAGCTACAGGCAGTGCAGACAGTAGGGAGAGTTTTAAAAAGGCAAATACAGGTGAATGGACAAAGGGCCGACAGAGACACATGCCCCAGAATAGAGAGAAAAACCCACCCTGTGGGGCTGACCAGGGTGCCCCTGGGAAATAAAAGTAGTTAACCCCACCCAAGTCCCCCAGGGCAGACCCGGGTGGGGTTAAAACACTTTTAACCCCACCTGGGTCTGCCCTGGGGGACTTGGGTGGGGTTGGCTACTTTTTAGTTCCCAGGGTCACCCTGGTCAGCCCCACAGGGTGGGTTTTTCTCTATATTCCGGGGGCATGTGTTTCTGTCTACCCTTGGTCCATTCACCTGCATTTTCCTTTTTTAAACTCTCCCTACTGTCTGCGCTGCCTGTGGCTCTTGATATTGGATGTGTGTTGCTAAATGGTCTTAGTTTTATTTAGGCCCCATGTCGTAGGTTTTATTTAACGTATTGGACCGGCTGGCGACATACATTCAATATTCTGTTTAGTTTTTGTCACTAGCAGTGCAGGCACGTCCTGAGAAAGTCTTGTTGCTGTCGGGACGTTAAGCAATGTACAATCAATCAACCTTCCTTCAAACGGACAGCATTCGCACAAATATTACTTTACTATTACATCCGAAAATGGCCCATCCAAGCCTGCACTCTTTTAACTGCACTAAACGACTGACTGCAGCAGACCGCGACGCATGTAAGGACGCTGACTCTGTGACGTCATTTGCATTCAATCAATTTGTGCATACAATCCAAAAGGAGATGCGGCATTGATAACATCGACAAACCTACAAAATAAAGCAACAGGTTGAACCAAAAGGTCGGGCAGGACAAAAGACAACAGCAGCCTCACCCAAAGTCTATACGTCCTCTCTTACAATGCACACTCATACAATCACTTCACTTCATAGCAACCGGCGCACGAGAATACATATGCTAAGTCTCAAATTTAGACATACTCGCCCATTTTTTGTTTGTAATAAAGTGTATCACATCGCACACTATCCGATGAAAAGGCCTGTTTGTTTCGGCCGGCCGAACACACTCTATTCTCACAGCAAGTCAGTCAGATTTTTGTGTTTAAGAATGGGGTGTGTTTCGAGGACGTTTTGCTTTCAAAGCTGGTACTCCTCTCGTCAGCGGACCAAACCGTTTGAGACATCCACGTTCACAGCAGTTTTTGGCTGTTGTTGTTTCAGTCTTCTACCTTTAGACCCGATTTATTTATCGGGTCATATGCGTTCGCCCCCTGGGGCATATTTCTTTTTTTTTCCGTTCTCTAATTTTTCCATTTCCTCGTCTTATTTGACCGAGGGTGAGAAGCTTAATTTGCTTCCCTGGATGAGGTTTTCTGCCTCTGGGTTAATACCAAGAGGGAGGTAACCGTGGTGGCACGCTTGTGTGCCTTGTATTTCGGTTGTTTCCCGTGATTTTACTCACTTTTTGATTCTTCATTATTTAAGTTTTTGAGGAGATTAGCATGTCTCCTATATTTTAATTGATATAGCCTTATTTGACCATGATTGTGGAGGAACAGATTGCCCGTTCTTGGGATAGTTTGTAGCCCTTAAAAGGGCCTTTTCCCGTCAGTCTAGACTGACGAGGTTGGTTCACGGAAGAAGCTTACGCTTTTTCCCGCCCAGCCATGATCTGGGGTGCTTTGTCGCCTTTCGGTGCAGCTTCGCCTTGTATTCGGCGATGGTTCTGGTTTCTTTGGCTTCCAGGGTTTGGAGCTCGGTCTCGAAAGCTTGCAAGGGTTCACCTTTTAGGTTGGAGCGGGCAGCTTTGATAGCTTTATTTAGCTCGTCCGTTTTTCTGTCCACTGTCCGGTTACCCGTTTGGAGGATTTTCTTTCGGACCAGGCTTTCGCATTCTTTCAGTGTTGCTGATAGCATTTTTTGGTCCTCGTCTTTTTCTGGCGATGGGTGCCACTGAGGAACGCTTTATGGGCTATTTGGATCTCGAAGATTCCGCACGGCCGTTCGTACTTTATTTCGTGGTCCATGCCCGCTGTCAAGGTACACCATCTTTCTCTATTTTTGAACATATAAGAAATGTTTCGCATATGTTCGAGATAGGTGCAGCTTTGTGGGGCGGCTGGCGCTCCCCAGGACATATGATGACGAGATTGACGGTAGGGTGATGTCTAAGTTTGGTCACCCTGTCAGATCCAATGTCTCCTTCTTTCCGGCCATGTGTTTTCTTTGCCGGTGTTCCAACAGGCGGGCTTGGCTGGCCACAATTTCCTCTTGGCTGGTCGCATCTTCTTCTTCTTGGGAGTCGGGCTCCGTCTCTGTTTCGTCGATCACCAATGGACATTATCCGGAATTCCGATGCTACTCTCTAACCCCATGATTTCGAGAGTTAACTCCCCTGTTACAGGGAACACACAATGCCATTTTTAACAAAATGCCTTCAGTCAAACGTTGCGCTTGGGGAGAATGCAAAACAGACAGCAGATATTCTGAACGCTGCATTGGAGTAAAATTCCATATATCACATGAACACGTGCATGTACTTATTTAAATTGCGCAACAAAACACACAGTACTTACTAAGAGCACAAAAAGTACTCAGAATTGGTAGGCACGGAAACCGTTGCCATGGGTCCGGTGACCCTCATTAAGATTTAACATGAGGGTAAAAGGTTTTAAAAATAAATACCATACAATACTGTGATACATGTATAGATTTTACCAGCACGATCAATACCATCTTGAATCTACACAACATACTACTACTGAGGTTCTACCTCTAGTGTAGAATAGCAAGACCCATCATTTTTGGTTATTTTCTGCCACGATCCGATTTAACACAAACGAACAAGTGAAACAAAAAAATTTAAAAGTAACGGACCGGTTGCTTGCATAGACTAGTATCCGTAAAAATACACTACATAAATTATTTAAAAAAATAATTGACTCACCCCCCCCCCCCCTTGCAGGTGCAAAATGCAGATAAAATGCAGCTTCTCGTGTCAACATCCACTTTTGTCAGGATAGACCATGTAAAATAAAATGGGGCTTTGGTAACAGGATCCCTGTCTCTTGTTTTTGGTTTGACTGAGGCCTTCACTGCGAAATAGCCATCAGTCATTTGGATTGTTTCCAAGCTGTTCACATAACCATCTTGCATCAGGCTATAGGCTTCTGATCGTCTGTAGTCCCTTATGGCTGATAAGTTCATGTTCTGATTTAGTAAATATGTACAGATGTCGAATATAGAGAACTCTGGCAAAATATTCAGGTCTGTAGTCCCAGATAACAAAGCAGGGTTCGACAGTTCGATGTTCCCATCTTTGAGCTTTGCTCCGATCACTTCTACCCGATCTTCAGCACAGCACTCGGGATCAACGGGTAGTCCAATGTCAAGAGCCTTTTGTACGAGATCAAAAAGCTCTGCTTTTCTGCTTTGGCCAACACAAACTCCTCTTTCTTGCAAAAACTCCCTCACCCGGGTCTGCCCTGGGGGAATTGGGTGGGGTTAGGTATTTTTTAGTTCCCAGGGTCACCCTGGTCAGCCCCACAGGGTGGGTTTTTCTCTCTATTCTAGGGCATGTGTTTCTGTCTACCCTTTGTCCATTCACCTGTATTTGCCTTTTTAAAACTCTCCCTACTGTCCGCACTGCCTGTAGCTCTTGATATTGGATGTGTGTTGCTAAATGGTCTTAGCTTTATTTAGCCCCTTGTGTTAGGTTTATTTAGCGTATTTGACCGGCTGGCGACATACATTCAATGTTCTGTTTATTTTTTTTTTCACAAGCAGTGCAGGCACGTCCTGAGAAAGCCTTGTTGCTGTCGGGACGTTAAGCAATGTACAATCAATCAATCAATTCTTGCAAAAACCTTTAGCTCGCTCAATCGCCATGCTTTCTTCTCCACCATTTTGATCCCAGTAACATGGGAGTTAACTCTCTAAATCATGTGGTTAGAGAGTAGGCGCGGAATTCCGAAGTAGGTCTATTCGTGCTCCATTCTTGCTGTCAGGTTGTTCATGATAGAACTGATTGAGTCTTTTTTGGTTGGTTAGTTCGGGTTTAACGTCCACAGCACCGAGGTGATCATGGACGGCCCTGACGGGCGGGTTATGGGGGACAGGGAAATCTATTGCCTATGGAGTACGACCTGAACACTGATCAACTCAGGCGCACTCCAACTGTGCCACTTTGATTTACCAGGCCCTTTCAACGGACATGCTTGAGTCTTTGACTTTGCTTGGGTTTAAGTACCTTCAGTTTAGTCCGCTCGTCCTGCACGTGGGGCTGACCCAATCACGGTCATGTACTCATTTACTAATTGGTGTCGGTTTATACGCTCCTCCCTTTCTAGCTGTGGGGGGTCCGTTCCATTTAGGCAAAGCCCCCGGCCTACGTCTATTGGTAGTGAGAGTTTCGGCCATTTGCCTCTACCAATCTTCTTTGTTCATAGTGGTCCCTCTTCTTAGGGTTTGAGCCTTTTAGGTCTTGGTCGGTTTGGCTATGCTCTTTCCTTGGATATCGGTTATCCGGGAGCCTTAGTTTCATTGCGTTCTTATTATTATTATTAATATTTTAATATTATTTATTACTTTCTTTGTTCATTCTTCATTGTGATAGAATGCTGAGGGTGAGTGTAGCTCTGTACCTCTATGGTACAGGTTACGTCTAGAAGTATTGCGTTGCGTCGGCTCTGCACGTGTTGTGTATTGAGCGTCATGCTGGGTGGTGTGGCAAGTCCCTGTGTTGGGTGCTGTGATATCGAACGATTCGGCTTTCCTTGGTGCCTGGGTATTCGGGGAGGTTTTGTTCAGAACCCCGTACTCTCCGACTCTCCCTGGGGGTTGTTTCACTCCTTCGCCTTGTTATGTTCCAGGTTTAGGACTTCTGTTAGTGAGGCTTCTCATACATTTATGTATGTGCCCCGAGTAGGAAGTCCCAGAATTTCGCGGGTGGTTAAGGGTATTCTGGTCCGATTATGTGCCGGGCCCGGCAGTCATGAATTCAAAGACCAATCCACAACGCCACTCTTCTACTACGTTCCAATGGTAGTAGAGCGGAACCTGCGTAGGCGACGGCATAGATGTAGCTTTGCTATTTACCTGCTGCCCTGCCATGTTTCTTTTTCTTTTTTCTTCTGTTGCCTGTGACTCACTCTGGAGTTGATTTTTGACTTTATTTCATTGACGTTCTTATGTTTTGCTGTTGCTGAGACAACCATAAGACGTGTTTAAAAATTCAATGCTTTTTTCGTATGCTGGCATCAACAGTTGTGCTCTATCCTTGGATATGGGTTATCCGGGAGCCTTAGTTTCATTTTTTGTTTGTTTGTTTGTTTGTTCATTCTTCATTATGATAGAATGCTGAGGGCGAGTTAGTTTTCTACTTCTAAGACATTGGATCTCTGTGCCTCTATGGTACAGGTTCCGTCTAGAGGTTTTTGTGTTGCGTCGGCTCCTGGGAAAAACTGATTTTTAAAATCTTTTATAACTTCTTAAAGCATGACAATGCAGAAACAACCCTCAGAAAAAATGGGTGTCTGACTTGGTCACCCAGAATTTTACACACACCCATTGTCCATACGGATGGTAAAGACAGTCACCCATTTGAGGGGTTTTGTGCACACACACACACACACACACACACACACACACACACACACACACACACACACACACAAACACACACACACACACACACACACACACACACACACACACACACACACACACACGCGCGCGCGCGCATGCACACACACAAACACACAAAATGATCTTATCGGAGTGTGATCTATAATATGTATGCAATTGTTTATGCTGTTGAAAGTCCATGAGTTGTATTTTTGATATATTATAATAATCTAACGCATACCTTAGTCTCAATATTAATGTTATATTTATTTCTACGACCCGAGGACCTCGATGCCACCGTCCCAGCTTGCTAGGCCATGGCAAACGAACCAAGGGTTTAAAGGGTGGGGCTAGTACTGCGCACACTGCACTCCACCAAAAAGCTCCACCGCGCAGGCTTTAGGAAACGCCCACGGACTATGACACTGAACTTTCCAAGTCCTGTAGCGATGGGCAAGGGGCAAAACGGCAGGTAAAAGATGTCACTGGAAGCCGCAGTCTCAAACCTGCATGCAGGCGGTTCAGGATATTGGTCGCCTGATGTTGACCTGGGGATGACAACGTCACTCGGCACACCCTGAACGACCAAGCAGCCTTCTCTAGGGACAGCACTGCTTGCTCCACACGGAGAGGGGCCTAGAAAAGGTGGCCTAACCAAAGCTCATCCCCTCGTAACCCCAGTTGGCTAGCCGCGGTCAACGGGCATCTTCTCATGCGGTCAGAAAACAAGAAAAAACAACGGATCCACTCTCATGACGACCACGACCGGACTCAACGTAGCATGCTGGAACATCCGAACCATGCTCGACACAGCAGACAGCGGACGCCCTGAACGTCGCTCCGCCCTCATTGCCCATGAATTGCGGAGCTTAAACATCGACATTGCCGCGCTCAGTGAAGTACGCCTCCCGGAGGAGGGCAGCCTCCAAGAATTTGGCGCTGGCTACACCCTCTACTGGTCAGGCAGGCCTGCATCAGAAAGACGGCTCTCAGGCGTGGGCTTCATGGTCAAGACCCCCATTGCGACTAAGTTGGAAAACCTACCAACGGGTCACTCCGACCGCATCATGTCCATGCGCCTCCCACTGAGACACCAGCAATACGTCACCCTTCTCAGTGTGTACTCCCCAACCCTCCTGGCAGAGCCTGCAGAAAAAGACAAGTTCTACTCTGACCTGCGCAGCCTCCTGCAGAGCACCCCTGCAGACGACAAAGTCATCATCCTTGGCGACTTAACGCCAGAGTGGGCCAAGACTCTGAAGCCTGGAAAGGAGTCCTCGGCAAGCATGGCGTTGGGAACTGCAATGACAATGGTCGCCTACTGTTGGAGTTCTGTGCAGAGCAGCAACTTGTCATCACCAACACTATTTTCCAGCAAAAGGACAGTCGAAAGACCACCTGGATGCATCCTCGCTCCAAGCACTGGCACCTTATCGACTATGTCCTACTGCGTCAGAGGGACCGCAGTGACGTCCTTCTCACCAGAGTGATGCCCAGCGCAGAGAGCCACACTGACCACCGCCTTGTTCGCTGCAAACTCAGGCTCCGCCCCAAGCTGAAACCCAAGAAGGCCCCCCCCCCCCACCCCCAAGAAAAAGCTTGATGTTGCCAGCCTTCAACGTGACGATAGGAAAGCTGCCCTTCAGGCCGATTTACAGCGCATGCTCAAAGACACAGTTGATCCAGCAGACTCCTCCCCTGAAACACTCTGGGAACAACTGAAAACTGCTATTGTAAAATCTTCTGTTGAAGTCTTGGGCTTTGCTAGAAAGAGGAACAAAGACGGGTTTGACGAAAACGACGTAGAGATCCAGGAACTTCTAGCAAAAAAAAAAAAAAAAAGAGCCGCCCACCAGGCCCACCTAGCCCAGCCTTCCTGCCCTGTGAAGAAGTCTGCCTTCCGCCTAATCTGCAGCATTCTCCAGCTCAAACTTAGAGAGCTCCAGAACGAGTGGTGGTCCAGACTCGCACTGCCAGAGGACCCAGCTTTGCGCTGACAACGGTGACTACAGGGGCTTCTACGAAGCACTGAAAGCAGTGTATGGCCCTAGGCACGCGGTACAAAGTCCCCTGCGAAGCGCTGATGGACAGGCACTCCTCACAGATAATACCTCCATCTTGAACCGCTGGTCGGAATACTTTCAGGACCTCTTCGGCCGCCCCAAATAATCCACCAATCACCAAGGGGCAAGCCACCATTATTCGAGACCGGAAAGGTTTGTGTGCACAGGCCGCTGGGGCGCGGCACACCCTGGGGTGTAGCAGAAAAAAATCGCAGAGCAACCAAGAATTCTTCAAATTTCGTCTCTGCTGATGATCGATAGCTGTGGCAGACATTTCTTTCCACAATAAAATGACAGTTCTGAACTTTTCGATAGCCGTGGCAGACATTTCTTTCCACAACTGATGAAATGACAGTTCTGAACTTTTCGATAGCCGTGCCCCGTGTGTGTTGCTAAATGGTCTTAGGTTTATTTAGCCTATTAGACTGGCTGGCGACATACATTCAGTATTCTGTTTAGTTTAGTTTTTTTGCACAAGCAGTGCAGGCACGTCCTGAGAAAGTCTTGTTGCTGTCGGGACGTTAAGCAATGTACAATCAATCAATCAATCCATTGGTCGCGTGATTAATTCGAGACCGGAAGAGTATTTGTGCACAAAATGGGGCGCGGCACAGCCTGGGGCGTAACATCTTCCGCTCATGACGCAACAAATCTCGTGGTCGATTTTTGCCTATCACGTGACTTTTCGTACATTAACTGTCGACGTCAAAGTTGTGTGTGTTTGTTGGATCCCCTGTGGCGCATTTTGACCGTCGCGCGGTGAGTTGGAAAAGATCGGTCTTCTGCTCATCACGCACGGTACGCGAAACTCGGTTCAGTGGCGGAAAAAATGTCTCTAGGTCAACCATAACCAAACATGTGTATTTTCAAAAACACAATAATTATTTAGGAAATATCCTTTTCTGTCAGTACAACTGAAGCACGTTGTGTGGATTAGTGCTTTGTTGATGGGACTGTAGCCTGTCGTCTGCTAATGCAGGCCGGGATGTCAGTGACACGTTGATGAGGACTGGCAGAAGGGAAAATTAATTACTTTACTATTGCATAAGTTGTAAGTACACTGATAGCATAAATGGAGGTACAGATATACAAAAGAGGCTATGGTCTGTAGATTAAAAGCACCAAACAACACATATGGTGATGAATCAAGCCGACAGTTGTTCAGTCATAGCAGAGTCATGTGGCCATGTAATAGAATGGTTGCAAGTTTTCAGTCGTGCGTTTTCTGAATTTAGGCGCTTACAAAACCATTAAATAACTCGGTGACGGTTCTATTTGCATCAGTTGCTTCGTTGTACATCTCAACTTGTGTGTACATTTTTGCACTGGCAAATCTTTGTTAGGTTGATTTGTAAGTTATGCAGAAATATACTGTTCTTTACCCAATGGCCAAATTACCCATGATCTGGGCTGTACACATTTAGCAGTTAGCTTTAGCGTAATGAGTAAGTGCCCAAGATTTTAATATTTTAGAATGTCTCTTGTTGACACCACTGTATGTTCACTGTTGATTGTTTGCCTAAAACTGTTGTTCCATTTTTGCTTTCATGCGTTCAATTACAGTCATTTTTGTTAGACGACTGATATTGGAGACGTTTATTTAGGACCAAATACTGAGAAGTACTTACACACATGTAGTCCCTGCTCCTGCAGGGGCTTATGATAATCTATGCTGTTTCAGTCTCCACTACTGATTATCTAGAACTTGAGGTAGAACTCACCGGTAGAGACCACCCCTTTTCCCAAACCACGCAAACGTGCACTTCACTGTCCGTGTGAACACAATCCAACTACAAGAGACATAGATCTTTACGAGCACCCCGCAGGTGCGGTGGCTCATGAGAATCTATGCCTCTTGCTGATCTCTTTTTCTGTCTATTATCACATAACGGCTGGGGCTCTGTGGCGTTGGTGACTGCCACTTGCGTTGAATAAGGGCATAGGTTTTAACCACTGAATCGAGGTCATAATAAAAAACAATCATAGTTGTAACGTAAAACCAAAACAGTTGGTCCAATTTACTTGATATTTTCAAATTTTGTATTAGCACTACCCTCCACAGTGTATGCAGTATTTCAGCTACTTCGGACGAAATTCAAAGGCGATGTGACATTCTGATAGTGAAGGTCAGGGTCCGACTTGTGAATCATTTTACGTTATTTTGCAAGGTCCTGGACTGATGCGGGAAAAGTCCGTCCTGCCAGCCTCTTTTTTTCAGTTTAGGGAAAATCCAAAAGTCGCAAAGGACGTTAAACCCTTGAAGTTTAACTCTCTCTCTCTCTCTCTCTCTCTCTCTCTCTCTCTCTCTCTCTCTCTCTCTCTCTCTCTCTCTCTCTCTCTCTCTCTCTCTTTAAAATGGCTATGTCTGTGACGATGTCAATGCCTCAACCGTTGATAAATAAAGCTTCATTGAATCATTGAATCTCTCTCTCTCTCTCTCTCTCTCTCTCTCTCTCTCTCTCTCTCTCTCTCTCTCTCTCTCTCTCTCTCTCTCTCTCTCATTTTCTGTGCCTCTTATGAGTATTCTGGATGTTGGTAAATCTATTTCTAGTTTAAAAAACAAATCATCTTGCGGTCCAGATGGCATCAGTACTCAGTTTTTAAAATTATCTCTGCCATTCATCGTTGAGTCACTGACATTCATCTACAATCTAGCCATTAGGCATAATGTATTTCCTAACAAATTAGAAAGAGCTAAGGTAATTCCTCTTCCCAAAAGCAAAGACTTAATCAATTTAAATGAGTATAGACCTATATCCATTTTATCATCAATTTCGAAACCACACTTGAAAAACATATACGGCATACTCATCTCCTAAATTTTCTTGAACAAAATCATCGGATTAGTGCTGCTCAATCCGGATTTCGACCATTACATTCCTGCCAGACTACTCTAAATCTGATTATTGATAAATGGCTCTCTGCCATTAATGATAATAAATTATCAGGCGCAATCTTTCTAGACCTTAAAAGGGCATCTGATCTTGTCAATCATTCCATCCTCCTGAAAAAAACTACCACTTTATACATTAACTCGAATACTGTTTGCCTCTTGTCTTCATATCTCAAAAACAGAACACAGAAAGTACTCCTAAATGGCAAATTTTCATCAGACGGTATAGTGACCTGTGGTGTTCCACAGGGATCTATTTTAGGGCCTTTATTGTTTCTATTATTTATTAATGATCTGACGCTATGCATATCTCACCCAGAGGATAACTGTGATCTGTTCGCTGACGACACAATGGCACACACATCTAACAAGGAGCTAGCGAACATCAACGAGGTACTCCAGAAGAGCCTGGTCGAAGTAGCTGACTGATGCATTAATAATCACATGTTAATTAGCATTCCAAAGACAAAGATCATGTTAGTTACAACACGCCAGAAACACCAGCGCGGCCTACCAACTTTAACACTTACCTTAGATGGCCAACCTCAGTATAGAACAAGTAAAAAGTAAGCATCGCTTGCTGGGCGTAACAATAGACAACCAGTTAAACTGGAAACCTCATGTTGATAACGTATGCAAAACTTTGTCCAAAACTTCCTTTTGTCTAAGCTCAGCCGTATAGTTCAGTAATCCTGACGTTTGCAAACATTTCTACCATGCGCATATCAAAACGCACTGTAATTACAGTTTCACTGTCTGGGACGGTTGCAGCGAAGTTCATATGAAAAAAGTAAATTCTCTGTATCGTCGAGGTGTTACTCATACGGCTTCCTGGACGGACCCGCCCCCACAGACCAAAAAAAAATCAAATCTCTTAAATTGCTGGCATTAAACAAACAATTCGAATTTAATCGGTGTGTATTAATGTACAAGATTCTGCACGAGAGAGCATTTGCGAACTCTGTCTTTAGATAATTATAGACATAACACGAGAAACAGGTCGCTCCACCTAAGAACAAGATTAGATATATATAAAACTAGTCGGGCCTTTTCAGGTGCAAAAGCACGGAATAATTTATCCCATCATCGTAAGTCTATTTCTAAATTTAGTATTTTTAAGGATCGCCTTATCGCTTTTTTATTTCTAAACTAATAAAAAATGATACCACGATTTAATTCTCCTTTATTAATGCTGTACTCTCAGATTATGTTCTAATTACAAGATGACCTTCAGCTTATGTCGCTGTACTTATTATGTTTGTTTGTTGTTGTTGTTTTAGACTTTTATGCTTTTCGTACACTTGAATGTTCTTGATATTATGTTTCTTTGTTTTTTTGAGTATTTTACTGTGTGTTGCTCGATTGTATATTTATGTGTGTAGAGCAGGACAGTTTGTAAGAGAGGCATTCGCATGCCTAAAACTTTATCCTAAATAAAAACGTTTCATCATCATCATCATCATCATCATCATCATCATCATCTCCCTCTCTCTCTCTCTCTCTCTCTCTCTCTCTCTCTCTCTCTCTCTCTCTCTCTCTCTCTCTCTCTCTCTCTCTCTCTCTCTCTCTCTCTCTCTCCGCGTCTTATGGTTTTGTCAGTCACAGTGCTTGGTCCAGTGCCGCTATTTAGTAAAGTCGTAGACTGATATTGCATGCCAAATTTCCTACCATCATTCTCAGGAAACGATATTATTCAGTTCCGAGTTTGTGCACCCAGCTGGAGTTCAGTTTCCAAAACGTGACTTGCAAGTTTTTTTCCGCTGGGACTATGATATGAGTCAGTCGTGTAAGACTGAGGCTGACTCCGGCCGGCCGTGACGCGTTAACTGGTGTGACTCCCTCCTATACCGGTCTGCGGCGGCCCTGAAATCATCATTTTTCTAGTACACTCCCGCATACGCGGACATTCTTTGAATAACGAAGTCCAATGATCGGTACTACTGCCGCGTTGGTCACTGATGTTACAATGATGTTCAAACTGGATGAGCCTGAGGAGACATGTTTGGTCATGTGCTTTCGGATTCATACCATCCCGCTGAGCTTATCCAGTGGACAATTGTGGGCCTATGTTGAGTTGCCGTTGATGTAGTCACTGATATTTTGAGGGGCACACTGATTTTAGCTGTGCCGGTGGATGTGGGGTTGGTAAGGCGCCGGAATCCGCAGGTTCAGTCATAGCCAAGACGGAGACAGTCAATGTGCTGTTGGTATTTTGTGCATGGCAAATGTCAGTGCAGCTGTTACACCTGTACAATGCGGAAACGGCACTGTGTTCCGTGGCCCGCCCTGAGTTTCACTTCGGTAGATCAAGTTATCTCCCCGGCGTCGAATTCCTCGGTCGTATGACCGCACGGCCGAGGAAGTCGACTCGCGGGAGATAACCCAGGGAACAGCAATAGATATAGGCCTTTAGAAACACGTTAAAGGTGAAGCTCTTTCAGGTACATAACAGCGGTCAGACCGGCAATATTATCAATATTATTTTTGTTTTTTCAATACTGTCTAAGCTGACTCGGGGCGGACTTGAAAGGGGATTGGGGGAGGGAGTGGGGCTGTTTCCAGCCCCGCCCCCCCCCCCCCATCATCCTTTTTGGGGTGTTTAACCCCCCCCCCCCTCACCTCCCCCCCTCCGGCTCACCTGTTTGATATTTTTTTGTGCTTACCCCCTCCCCGCCCCGCCCTCTGTTGTTTGATATTTTGGTGAGTCCTCCCCTTGTGCGGCCGCCGCACCCCCCCCCTCCCCTCCTTGTTTTATTTCAGTTTTTTGGCCTGACTCCGGTCTAGCGCGGCGTCGGGGAGGCCTTCTGTGTCAGGCTGAAGGTCCCGGCCAAACAATGAAACAAGTTGGCCGGAACCCCCCTCCGGCCCCCCCCCTCCCCCTACACACTCGGCACACACAGTTGACACACACACCGGCACACACACACACACACACACACACACACACACACACACACACACACACACACACACACACACACACACACACACACACACACACACCCGCGCCCGTCGACAGAGGTAACTGATCCGCGCCTGGTCTCTGATTTAGGCCAGGCTCAGGGAGTAGCAAAATCGATCGTTAGAAATTTTCTTGAGTGTGACATGGGCCGTAAGTCAGAACAGGTGAAACCACCCTTGTTTGTGAGTTTTCTTAAACGACAGAAACCGTAAGTCTATTGCTATTATAGTAATAGACTTATGCAGAAACTGACCCTGGCTTTATTGTTATGATTCTTTGGCGTTCGGTTTGCCATTGCACTCGGTATGCGCTGACAGCACGAAGACGTTCATCAGTCTCCACCGTTCTTAGTCATATGTGTACAGAATCCAGTTTCAACATTTTGAACACACACACACACACACACACACACACACACACACACACACACACACACACACACACACACACACACACACACACCAGCACCTTGCTCTTGCAGACGACACGCCCCCTTTTGACCCCCCCCCCCCCCTTCTTTGGGAGGAAGTTGTCGTTACGCATGCGCAGGCAGTGTAAATATGGCGGACGATCTATTTGGTGGATTAACACTGCTCGGAATATAACAGTAGTTTTGTGGTTTCTGAGTTATTTATAACAAAATGGAGTCATCAGACGATTTAATTGATCCTCAAAGTGAAGTGAAGAAACTACAAGAGCTGGTGAAAAAGCTTGAAAAGCAGAATGAACTGTTGCGAAGCAAGCAGAAACTCAGTTTGGATCCCAATGCCCTGCCTAACGGGGATATGGACAGCCCCATCAGTCACAACAATAATCACCAGACGGACAAGTTGTCCGAGTCGACTGAAAAAGACAGGACATCACTTGGAGGTCTTGAGGATGTAGACGTTTTGGATGTCGATAGTATGTCACTGAAAGATGACGAGGACAGCTGGTAAGTTACTTGGTGGAGACCGCTCCCTTTCACAGTTTTTAGTCGCAATGCTCTTGGTAATTACTAAATTAGTATTCTTTACCTTATATGCTTGCAGTCGCACTGTATGTGATTTGTAAACACGTTCACAATACCTTTTTAAACCCCAAGGGCATGCATCTACCTGTACTATTGAAAGTAAAGGTAGCTGTGTGTATCACCTTGAATTTCAAAATTAGAAAGGCTATTATTAACACTGAGTAGTGTTAAACTGTTGGCTGGAGATTTGCGCACGCAGTTCCTGCACATCATTTGAATCCTTGCATTGCAGCTGTAGGTGAAAATTTTCCTGCGGTGGGACCCAACCCTTTGAGATTATGACAATATCAGGGTTAATTTTTGGAGCGTGCCTTGCGCCATTGGTGCATAATTTTCCAAAATAGCCCATAACGTTTTGAACTGAGGATTCAATGACCCACAAGTTCTGTTAGCAATGGGCCCTTTTTTTCACATGTTCCTAACACATGTTCCTAAAGGCCAACTATCTTGTCCGCTCTGCCCCCCCCCCCCCCCCCCCCCAATTTTTCAATATTTCGGCAGTTGGTGAGAAGGTGCCCACACTTGTTCGGCCTATCGTGTTTCAGAAATGACCCATTGGATTTGTACTCTGCAGGCCAATGACCCTGTGCCTAAATTTTAACAATGAACCTGCAATATTCTTCTTCCTCTTCTCACTTAAGTGCATTCCAGAGCACGCACATGATGTTTTTCGCGTGCGGGGCAAAAAATCTGGCAAAGAAGTAACAAAATAAAAATGACGTCGCATCTAGCTATGCAAACCTTGCTAGAGAACATCTTTTTTTGTGCCAAAGCGCCGTATGTGTGTGTGTATGTGACAGCAACTAGAGCCTGTGTTTGAGGATGGACACACTTGAAATTGTACATGATATCGAGGTTTTTTGGCGAGAAAATGTCCGTTTCACAAAAACTGGTTGATCCACACTGGAGTCCGTAATTTTTCTTATTTTTACAAGATATTTTGAATAGCTAGATAAAACTTACTTACCTGTCACCCCTACCCGGGTATAGGCCGTCGACGAGAGACCTCCAGCAACTCCTGTCCTGTGCTTCTCCTTCGATTCTACTCCAGGTGGTTCCCAGTATTTTGATGTCTGCTTGGAGGTCTCGACGCCAGGAGTTTCTCGGCCTACCTCTTTTCCTCTTTCCCTGGGGGTTCCATGACAATGCCTGCCTAGTGATACTGGAAGCTGGCTTTCTCAGACTGTGACCGATCCATCCCCATCTTCTTCGCCCAATTTCATTCTCTGCTGTTATCTGCTCTGTTCTCTCCCATAGTCTGACGTTGCTGATCTTCTCTGGCCAGTGGATTTTCAAAATTCTTCTAAGGCAACTGTTCATGAAGGTCTGTACTCTGTTGACTGTGGTTTTTGTCAATCTCCATGTCTCTGCTCCATATAGGAGAACTGCTTTTACATTGGAGTTGAAAATCCGGACTTTGGTGTGTTGTGACAGCTCTCTGGAACTCCACACTTTTTTCAACTGGAGAAAGGCTGCTCTGGCTTTACCGATTCGTGCTCTGACATCTGCATCAGTGCCGCCTTTTTTGTCTATGATGCTCCCGAGATAGGTGAAGGACTCCACCTCCTCCAACGGGGTGCCAGCAAGCAAGACTGGTTCTTCCCTGGTTGCGTTCAGCCTCATTGTCTTTGTTTTTTGTTTGTGAATGGTGAGGCCCACTTGGGACGAGATGTCAGCAAGCCTCGTGGTCTTGTCCTGCATTTTTTGATGAGTGTGGGACAGTAATGCCAAGTTGTCTGCAAAATCGAGGTCGTCAAGCTGTGTCCACAGTGTCCACTGTATTCCACTTCGTCTGTGCTCTGTGGTCATCTTCATGACCCAGTCTATGGCCAGTAGGAAGAGGAACGGAGACAGCAGACACCCCTGCCTGACACCAGTTCTGACCTGGAGCTCTCTGGTGAACTGCCCTTCGTGGATCACGCGACATGTCATGCCATCATAGCTGCTCTTGATCAGGCGGACGAGCTTTGTGGGTACACCGTAGTGTCGTAGGAGTTTCTACAGAGTCTCTCGGTCCACGCTGTCAAATGCTTTCTCATAATCCACAAAGTTGACGTACAGCGGGGAGCTCCACTCCAGAGACTGTTCCACGATGATGCGGAGAGTGGCGATCTGGTCTGTACATGATCGGTTCTTCCTGAATCCTGCTTGCTGGTCTCTCAGCTGGGGGTCAACGGAGCTCTTCATTCTCTCTAGGATGATCCTGTTGAAGACCTTTCCTGGTACTGACAGCAAGGTGATTCCTCTGTAGTTGGAACACTTGCTGAGGTCGCCTTTCTTGGGAAGCTTGATTAGGTACCCCTCCTTCCAGTCAGCTGGCATCACCTCCTCTTCCCAGATTTTTCCAAACAGTGGGTACAGCATCTCAACTGTTGTCTCTAGGTCTGCTTTCAGAGACTCCGCTGGGATGCCATCTGGCCCTGCTGCTTTGCCATTCTTCAAAAATGCCACTGCTTTTCTGATCTCTTCCCGGCTGGGTCTGTCACAGCTGATGGGTAGGTCGGTCTCTGCCGGCTGGATGTCGGGGGGGGGGGGTCGGGTGGGCTAGGTCTGTTCAGTAACTCTTCAAAATACTCGGCCCATCTGTCGAGTTGGTCTGCTCTGTCTGCAATAGGCTTGCCTTCTTTGTCTTTTACTGGTCTTTCTGTATGGCCATACTTACCCGACAATCTTCTGGTAATGTCGTAGAGCTGTTTCATGTTGCCGCTGCCTGCTGCCTTTTCTGCCTCTGCTGCCAGGCTGTCTGTGTAGGCCCTCTTGTCTGCCCTGATACGCCTCTTCACCTCGCGGTTGGCTTCCGAGTATTCCCCCTGTGCCCTTACTTTGGCTGCTCTCGTGCGACTGTTGTTGACCGCTGCTTTCTTCTGCTTCCTCGCTTCTATCTTCTTCAAGGTCTGTGCCGACAGCCAGTCCTTGTGGTGGTGTTTCCTGAACCCTACAGTGTCTTTGCAGGTTGAGTTCAGCGCCTCTCTAACTGCCTTCCACTGCTGCTCTGTGGTGACCGCCTCCTCTTCATTTACTAGCTCCTGTAGCGCTTGAAACCGGTTGGACAGCACCAGTTTGAACTCTTCTCTAACTCCAGTTTCTCTCAGGAGGCCTACATTATAGCGCTGTCTTCTTGTTGTCTCTGTGCGGCTTTTCTTTAGCTTGAGCTTCATTCTTAAGGTAAGCAGATGGTGGTCTGAGGCGACATCTGCTCCCCTCCTCACTCGAACATCTTGAAGGGATCTTCTAAATTTCTTGCTAATGCAGATATGGTCTATTTGGTTCTCTTTTGTATGGTCAGGTGAGACCCAAGTTGCTTTGTGTATTCTTCTGTGTGGGAAGATGCTGCCTCCAATGACAAGTCGGTTTAGAGCACAAAAGTCTACAAACCTCTCCCCGTTCTCACTCATCTCCGAGCCTAGTCCCTGTCTCCCCATCACCTCTTCGTATCCGGTGTTGTCCTCCCCTATTTTGGCATTAAAATCGCCCATGACGATGGTGATGTCTCGCTCCGCACATTTGTCCACGGCACTCTGGAGTCGGTCGTAGAACTCTTGTTTCTCTTCCTCGTCACTGTCATTGGTGGGCGCATAACACAGCTAGATAAAAGGGAGATACAAAATGAGTACATTAACCAGCATTGTACCTCTAGAACTTTTTGAGTGATTATTGAATATTTTTTTTAAAACATTGTTCATGTTTTTGGGATTAATTTCATGAATTATTTGGGATTAATCTTAAAAAAATTGAATCTTTTTTTTAAAAAAAACCCCACAATCTTCTCATTAATAATCGCATGATTTTTCATAATATCATGCGGTATTTAGATAAGCCTACAGTTTGTCTCGGCTGTTGGGTATGATTAGGTCAATTGTGACTTGTATGCCTTAGGTGTGAAAATCAAACAATTTTCTGCACCACTCTTTTGGAGTTATTTGTAAAACAGCTAACATAACTTTAATTTTCCTTTTGCAAAAAACCCTATCTTCTCATTAATACCTGTTTGATTTTTCATCAACAGTGTTTGCATAAGCCTGCTGTTTGTCCCAGCTCTGGGGTAGGATTAGGTCAGATTGTGACCTGTAAGCCCTAGGTATGAAAATCAGCAAGAAAATTGCAAAGTTTGATCTTCTAATATATCAAATGTTAGTACTGCGATGAGTGACGTATAACATCGAGTCGTTACTAAATACTATGAACATTGCTTTGTGGGACTAAATCACTAATGATCTGATGCCATGACGTGAAGCTTGAAGTGATGTCATTTCGCTGCTGGTGCTATTATTCCTCTTCAAAATAGTTATGCTATGCCAAATCACTTACGAATGGCGCTAATCGCCATGTGTCCGTCTTTAT
>BTPG01000005.1:88369376-88384399 GCA_036245525.1 Semisulcospira habei | reverse complement strand
ACTGACTCGCACGGCTGACTGCTATGAAGAGGTGAAAAACTGGATGACAGCAAACAAGCTAAAACTGAACGACGACAAAACGGAAGCCATGCTGGTAGGTACTCGCCAGAAACTCTCCCAGCTCCCTCCCTCTCTCCACCTTCAACTCGATAGCACCCCCATCTCCCTCTCTGACTCGGCCAAGAACCTCGGCGTTATCCTCGATTCCTCTCTGTCTATGACCAGCTTCGTTTCCGCCACGGCCCAGGCATGTTATTTCCACCTCCGCTGCATCAGTCAGATCAGAAAATACCTCACTACCGAAGCTGCCACCAAACTTGCTGTCTCTCTCATCTTATCTCGCATTGACTACTGCAACTCTCTCCTTTCCGGCCTCCCTCACTCCACCATTTTCACTCTCCAACGTGTTCAGAACAATGCTGCCCGCCTCGTCCTCAGAAAGAAAAAATCCGACCACATCACTCCCCTGCTCAAACTCCTTCACTGGCTCCCCATCCCCCAACGCATCCAATACAAAATTCTGTCTCTCTGCTACAAATCCCTGAACAACTGCGCTCCTGCCTATCTCTTCAACTTACTTCACCCCTACACACCTTCCCGCTCCCTCCGCTCTGCCTCCGACCCTCTCCGCCTCCACATCCCTCGCACCAAACTTAACACTTTCGGCCCCCGCTCCTTCTCCGTCTACGGTCCATCCACCTGGAACACTCTCCCACTCTCTCTCCGTCAGAAACACTCTCTCTCCTCCTTCCAGTCCGCCCTCAAAACTCACCTCTTTCAACAGTTTTAGCACTATATCACCACACTCCCCACCCCAAGCTGACCGTCGTAATGTATTCCACTGTTTGTGGTACGCAAGTCATTGTCTAAAGCGTGCGCATGCATGTGCGAGTTGTGAGTGCGCGCTTGAGTTATAATTATTATAAGATAAGCGCATTATAAATACCGTAATTATTATTATCCCAAAAGATTGTTTGGAACAGATGCCTAATATTGTGGTTATGATGCTGTCACAAACTATTTTAGATGTGTCTGTTCATATAATATTGTTACCTGAATCATGCATTTGAAAGTGGCCTGAAAAATTGTGTTTCATGGGGCTATCTTCATGATCTGCTTAGCCAGGATGGACCCTGCAGCACGTTTAAAAAAAAAAAGTTAACAGTCACACAATCAGCAGACCACTCATGAAAAATGAGTCAGATGGGATATGTTACACACCAGCCATACTCAAGAGTTGTGTGAACGAAGACACCACCAGACATTAGTGTTTTCAGAAACGTCTTTTATTTCGGGTACAACATTCTTCCAATAAGTTGGGCAGGACCAACCTACGGAATAGTAAAGTAGCAATCGGAGCTCTCGGTCCCTATCTCCTGAGCTCCCTGTTCTGAGCTCTTCTACTCTCTCTCTAGCTCATGCCTAGCTTCTCCCTCCCAGCCCTGCACTATATATACCTATTTGCGAAACAGTGCCCTATTATTGGGAACGTCGCTCTTGGCTCCAAATCTGTCAACAGAGCGTCTTTCTGTCAACCATAAATTTCTACAACAATGGGTCTTCCCCCAGGCCGTATACACTATACCTATATTTCTTGATCTTGGCCTTACATATTCAATACCACATCCCTTGATCTTGGCCTTACATATTCAGTACTCCAAGCCCCAGGGAGTGTGGCCCATATTCAATTATGCACGCTCACAAATTCAACACATGAGAACTTGCGTCAGTGCTCGATCTTGGCCTTACAACTTAGGTATATGGTACTAAGCCCTCATTGATAATGGTCTTGAATAATAATTATGTACTGATACATGTGGATGGCACACGTAGTGTAACAGATGCAACTGCCTCATTTCTTGTGACCAGAGTTAGCTGCTTCTTCAATTTGCATATAGCAGATGGCCATGGGATTAAATGGGTTAATAATTTACAGTTTTTTTTAAATGTCTGTACTTTTGTTTCAGGTCTCAGATCCCCTCCCCTCGCCCGCCTTCATCACAAGGATCTGGTGAAGAAAGTTGGCGGGATGGGTGCTTTTGACAGGAACTTGATCTGCATTATTTATTCTCTCTCCTGCATCTCCTAATTGTGCCGCTACATCAGGGAACTGCACTCTGTAATAACTTAGGCCGCGCTGTGGTGGAAGTGACGCTTTATTCATTTACCCATTCAGCCCTGAAAAACTACGGTAGGGGATAGGTCGATCTGCGATTGTTGGAGGGTCTTGTGTGATGTGCTTGGAAACTTCCTATTTCTTGAAACTGAATGTGTTGATATGCTTCAGCTTTCTACATTTCACACAGGTAGATATTTATACGTAAAGAACTGATTGGCTTGGCACCTGCAGTGGCAAGCTCATCAGGCTCCATGCATGTTCAAGTTCAGTGCCTAGTGAGCTTAGTACCTGAAGCGCCAAGCTCACTAGGCATTATCCTTGAACTGTCTTTGAAGGATCAGTCGTAAGAGTGCCAAGCTACTCTGGCACTACCATTGGGCTAACAGTAACACTTTCAACTCGTTGCCCCCAGCTGATGTGTAGTTGGTAAAGAATGCCTACTTTGACTTGCTGCTACGTATATGTATGATTAAAACTTTGAAAAGTGTTACAAGTGCGTCAGCTTTCTGCATTTTACAAAAGTTGCCTGGTAGTGGAATTCAGTGGGATTGTGTACTGTGCTACAGCTGTGGTGTTTCGTTGGACCAGTGAATGGCGTGATGGTCTGTGATTTTGGGCCTTACAGCTCAAGAGCTGTATGGTCCGAAATTCTAGATCATCACACACACAGATTATTGGAGTGTTTTTGTGGAGAGTTAACATTTACAAGAATGAGTTTCAGAGTGAAAATTACAGGTATGAGTTTTAGACATGTGCTGGTCCGTAATTTTGGACCTTATGACCTTCAGCCGTAAGGTCCAAAATCACTGGTGAGCATTACAAGAGTGTTTAAGTAAAGAGTTAAAATTAAGTATATGGGTTTTAGAAGCAGTGTTAGTGAACAAACGTTTAGCATCCTTGTGTGTTACACTGTGGGTTGTCAGCATGTTGAAAATTGTGGGGATTGCATAGATCTGTTAACGCCAGAAGTGAATATGTACTGTTTACAGTACTTGGTGGCTGCATGCACGAGGGGGTGGATAATCTTAAGTGTTAAGTGATTGGTGTATTTAACAAAGGGGCAGAATTTACAGTGCTGTACAGTGTATTTGTTGCTTCCCTTTGGCCGACTACAATTTTACAAATTAGAGCATGCTTCAGTAGGCATAGAAGCATCGATGTTTCGCTATTTTGAGATTTAGTAGCTGATCTCTTGTGACAGATTTTAGGGCTAGACATAAAAAACTGCATTGTTTCTAAGAAACTAAATTTAAAGAGGATTTAAAAAGTACCAGGCAAATGAAAAAAGCTTACTCAGGTCATCTTCTGCCAATACTTAACAGTAAGAAAGCAAATTATTCAGAAAATTTTAATTTTGCTGTCAAAACCGTGTGTACTTTATGCATCAGGAACAGTGCTAAAACCTGAGACTGAAAAAAGGAAATGGTTGGAAGGAAGATGGAGGAAAATGTTTTGTGATGTACATTGTAGTTGTACTGACCTTGTGAGAAATAGTTAAATGTAATTATCAAAGGGAACTACTTTAGACAGTAAAGGGTTAATAGTCCGCAATATCTCCATTTTTAATGTTTGTAGCATGTCTTACAAAATGCTGGACAGAACGGCTAACTTAACCGATATCATACTGAGGCTAAAAGTAGAAGCTTCAAATTTGTACACTGCCATATGCAAGCTACATTATAGTAATTACGGATAAGGATATAGACCAATGGCTTTAGTTCAAGGGTAGTGCCAGAATACCTTGGTGCCTCTATGTGCCAAGCTATTCTGGCACTACCCTTGAACTATTTTAGTCAAACTTATTTTACACACTGGTGTATTCCGAATGATAAGGGTTAAATTATGCAGTTGGAATGTAGCAAAATGAAAGACTTTTCTGCTCTTCTTCTCCTTTGTACGCAGGAGACGCCTTGTGTTAAACTCAAAAGGCAGTGGAAAACCTCTGTTACGTGTGCCTACTCGCATCGATTGTCAAAAGAAGGGTAGAATAGTTTTAGCTGAGGCAAGACAAATAGCCTGCTGTATGGGCAAATTATTGCAATCGAAGCATGAAGCAGATCACTTTAATTTCTTTTCCATGTCTGCATTTCTTAATTTAATATTTTTACTTCAGGTTTCTGTGGAATGGTATTATAGAAAGATTTATTTTTTTATGTCGGGATTTTAAATTTCAGTCTGCAGAAAGTTTTTTTGTTGTTGTTCACCTTTGGTAAAATTTGTTTGTTTTTAGTGTATGGAAATGATTTACATTGGACTCATGTATAGCTGTGATAGCAAGGCAAAAAGAAAGTAATCAGTAGATTTACACTTGCAGTTTGTTTGTATGAAAGGTAATGTGTAGATTGAGGATACTAATGGACAGTTGGAAGCAACCAAAACTTGCATTTAACACATTCATTTGTTGATTAAAACTGAAAGACTTTGTGATTTGGCTTCTTTTTTCAAATGTGTTGGCAGTATCCTTTGAAATGTTAAGAGTTAAGTGTTTAAGAAAACATGCAGCTTGTACAGGACATCATTTTTTTAATTACCGGTACACGCACACACAAACACACATGTATGTATGCACGAACATACAAAAAGTATGATGACAGCTGTAAGGAAATGTGATCACATTTTGTTCAGTTTTTGATATCCACATAAAATTTATCTGTCAAAGAAATCCATTTTTGTATGGTGCGCTTCTTTCTTGTCCCAGAACCCGCCTGGCAAGTTAAAGGTTCTTGGGCTGATGTTGGCTTCCATTGGCCCATGAATACATGTGCATTAGCTAATGATGGCTGATGTTACCCTGAGGGCCTTTAGCTTCGTTTTTTGTGCTCTGTCTTAATGCAATTTGTCATTAGATGATTTCTCAAAATTATGCAATTCAGACTTATATCACGGGGTTCGTGGCTCTCTATGTTATGGAACAAACGTTCACTTGTGTGATCTCGCAGAGGTTGTTTCTCTTGATTCACTACAGCTGTAGCGAATAGAGGGAGACAATCAGCATGATCTGATCTTGGTGGTTCTTAGCACTGGTAGATATTGACACAAGAATGAGTTGAAATTCAGCTGACCTATTTATGTTTGTGCCTATTCCCAGTAAGCAAAGGTCCTCGGGCCCATGATGGCCTCAGTGGGCCCGCGCATAGCTGTGCATGGGTCCACTGTGGCCATCATAGGCCTGAAGACATTTTGCTACTGGGGTGGTTTGGTGCAAATAAGTCAAACATCTTTACATGCCTGTAGACAGGTGATACCAAAGCGGAAGTTGACTGAATTTGAAATTATTTAGGTGTCGGCATTTGCCTATGATAGTCACACATGTGAGACTGCAACTGAGGTGAACTCTTGTGTCAACATCTGCTTGTGGTATATGTTATACATGTGTAAGGTGAATTTCAAGTCATTCTTCTGTCAGCCTCCACCTGTGGTATTCAAGCATCTCAGACCTAAACCGAGGCAAACCGACTTTTGATGCGACAACCTTTGCCACAGGTTCTTTTTGCAGAATCATCTGCTATGCACTTTGTACAAGTCGTGATAAATTGATCAAGCATGACTTAGGCCTGTCAATAGGCTTTTTCATCAACAGCTTGAGGTACTTATCAGGTATTAACTCATTCAAGGTACCCCACATCAATAGCTGCTAAAGTGTCATATTGCATTGCCAGCAGTAAGCAACATGACACTTAAGCAGCTATTGATGCGAGACACCCTGAATGAGTTAACAGGACAAGAGCTGTACAAGGACGCATATACCATTGTGATCAGGGTGATCCAGTAAAACGGTTGTTTTAGTCTACTAAAAATGAGTGCAATTGACTGTCAGTCTAGTTCAATTTAGGCCTGTCAGTATAATTTCTGTTCTTTTCCAATGGTCCTGGTGTTGGTCCTGATTTTCTGTCAATAGTTATGCCACATTTTTGTGTACATGTGTGTTTGTGCTTCAATATACCATGTCACAGTGAACGGCTGGAGTCATGCTAAGTTTGGCATAACACTGTATGCATCATGGTGGGGCCATCTTTGGCAGAAAGAGAGATTTGCATGAAACACTGTCATCGTGTCTACCATCGCTTGTGCGAATACTTATGCTCTAATTTTTCTTTTCCAATGGTCCTAATGGTCTTTACTGCTGCAAGTTGCAACCACCTGCAAACAATTGTGTCTGTATTTTAATATGTGTGTGCTGGTCTGTAAAATTTGGACCTTACAGCTGGAAGCTGTAAGGTCCAAAATCACAGACCATCACGCCCGTGCCACCCTACCCACAGCCAAACCCCCTCCCCCACCCAACTCAAAGACCTTTGTTTGGTACATGTCAAATTATGCATGTGTGCCATTAGTCGTGTGCATAAACACGCGTAATCTGTCTTCAATAGGCATTGCCGTAAATTATCATGAGCACCTGAAGTCAGCATCCAGCATCTTATTACATCTAGTCATCCAGCGTCATGACCTGGGGCCAGTTGCATGAGCGAGCTTAGTCCTGCGCCAGCCACTAAGCAAGGTGCTCCGCTATAGCGGAGCACATTGCTTAGTGACTGGCGCAGGCCCTCCAGGTAACTAGTCCCAGAGGTTGTCATCACATGATTCATCAGGAGTAGGTCAAACATTGTACAGACTTGAACCATTCTGTGGATTCATCGAGCCCGCTCCATCAGGAAGAGACGTACAGTTTTATGAGCTCCGACAGCCGCAGGGGCTCGTGAAAATATTTGCCTCTTGCTCGCAAGGTGTTGCCTCATGGACACCGACAGATTGACAGTACTTATCTTGTATGAACAGATGACCGCTGCCAAGGCGCATGTCGCACTGATCTGGGTGATCCAGCGAAATGGTTGCTTTAGTCTTTACTATACAGGGGCACAACCTACTGTCATTCCTTGCTGTAAAGGGCTCATCCTACTGTCTTTGACCTGATTCTGATTTAGAAACGAGTGCTACTGCACCCTACTCCACATGCTCGTATGTGCTAATATAGCTGTAACTCCCCCTTCCTTAACCCATTCCTGAGGCTAAATTTGTTTAAAACGTTTATTGTCCTATGAAGGCTTCATTACAGATTGGTAGATAGACCAACCAGTTTAGTTCAAGGGTGATGCCAGAATAGCTTGGCGCCTCAGGCGCCAAGCTATTCTGGCACCACCCTTGAACTATCAATCAAATTTATTTCAAGCAATAGTGTACCAGGATGAAAAGGGTTAATATTACTCTAACTCGGATCTAGGAGGTAAGGAAAAGCACGGGTGACAGACAGGTCTATAGGCCCGTGGACTGATTCAGCTTTTTTCAAAATCCCAGAAAGCTGAATTTCTGATTTTTGGTTCTGACAAAACAGTCCTTCAGCCAGCTTGTTTCATCTGCCCGAGTCTTAGATCCTCGTGAGCCCACGCAGTTGCAGGGGCTCATGAGAATTTGTGTCTGTTGCTGGCATTGATCAGCCAGAGTTGCATCCGCAGACTCGGTTGCTCATCCTCGGGGAGTACTGCTGCTGAATGGAGAAGAAGTGTGTGTTTCCTACGCAAAAGTATGAAATACTAATTACAGCTGCACCATAGTGGGGCATAGTTAGACTGTGAACTTTTTTTAGTCGTTTAACCCATTGGGCTGTAGTTAGCATTTTTCAGGAATCATCGTGACAAAAACTGCTAACAACGGCCAAAGGGTTAACAATTTCAGTTTGTCTAACTGTCGCCCAAGGAAAAGCATCAGTTCATTGTTCGACTTCCAAAGCAGTCGAGGTAAACGTTAGTATTTTTACTATGATTGATTTTGCGAGGGACGAGCCCATGAGCATTAGTAGTGAGTGGTAAAGGCTGTACAAATTAGTGTACAATTATTGATATGTGTTTGTTGTCAGTGTGCAAAAAGCCTAAAGCAAAAGAAAATACGCTGTGCAAAAAAATGAACAGGGCATGTTGCTTCACTGATTTACACCATTTTCATTGTACTCTCATTCCTGGATACTTGGATGCTTTTGGGTTGCCAGTGTAAACAACTGAACCTTTTAACCCCACGGGTGCATTTCCCAAATTTTGGAAGTGTTACTTAACGACTATGTACCAGCTGCGGGAGGTGGATTGACCATAATAATTCAAGGGTAGTGCCAGATTAGCTTGGTGCCTTAAGGCGCCAAGCTAATCTGGCACTACCCTTGAATTGTCATGGTCAACCAATCTCCTGCTGTAGGGACTCGGGGCTAAATGGGTTAAAACTGGAAGTTCAAAGTTATTATCCTTGGCAACCAAAAACGTTCCAATTGCTTCAAAAGGCTTATTCAAAAGCGTTCTATTTATTTGCGTTTGATGTGGAAAAGATCTCATGCCAGTATCTGTGTCAATGCTGTGTAACTTGTTAATTTGTGTCTCTATTTTCATTGTTCAGTACAAGCTACAAGGTCGGCATCTTTGTAATTCGCACCGCTGCTGCCCCGTGAAAGCAAAAGACAGCAAGTCAGTTTGTTTTGTGAAAAGCGATATTTCATTGTAATACAATGAACATCTTGCTTTTCACGTATGGTTTTACTGTCTTTTTGCATCCACGGGGCAGAGTACACTGCGGACACGATTACAAAGCCATCGCATCCTTGGCTTCCAAGTGTATGATTTCTTAAAACCATATGAATTCGGCATCATGATGGCGTAAACACCAGTAACACCCCTGGAAGCGCATAAGCGCAGGGCCAACCACATCCGGCGTCAGCCCAAGAATATTCAGCTTACTGGGACGATCTGAATTGATGACAACGTTGCATTGGCGATAACCTGTGGAAATAGCTATGGCGTGCTCATTTTTTTATTGACGTAATGTAACGCTTGACTCATTCAAGGCGCACCGCATAAACAGCCGCGAAAGTGTCATATAGCATACAGCGTTGCCGACGGCGTTTATGCGACCCTTCCACATTTGTTGATGTCGGGTGCCTTGAATAAGTTAATACTTTTTTTTTTCTTTAGCTCGGCTAGATTATCGCAAAATGTCCACATATCGAGGTGTACATGTGCAGAAAACTTGGCCTGCTCAATAGAACTGGCAAAGTTTTATTTTTATTATTATTAGCCTATACTATGACATAATTGTCATTATGAGAGTGACACTACGTGGCGATTCACTTTTGCGATTAAAGCGACCGACTCAGGGCAGTAAAGGATTAATAGATAGCAATAGCTCTTGTACAAAAGTTGCTAGTATGTCTTGCGATAATGTTGGACAAAAGGGCCAATTTACGTTATGAAGTTTGAATGTCGTAGAAGGAAATTCTTCGCTTCTTCTCCAGTTGTACGCAGGAGAGGTCCTTCCGTTACGTCTGAAAGGCAGTGAAAAACCGTTTGTACCTGTGTCTGCAGAGACGGATTGTAAAAAGAGCAGTAAAATCAAAGCAATCGAGACAACATTGATAATCCGTTGTTGTATCGGCGAGTTTTAGCAAAGAAAGTCCACCACGGAGGAGGTCGCTTTATTGGAATGGCGGCATGGTCTCTTTCAGATCTGCCGCCACCCGGGGGAGATGTATTGACCATGATCACATGTATTCACCGTACGCAAAGGTCCCGATGATTCTTGCATACCGCGAGGTTGAAAGTTCCGAGCTTACAGCCATCTTCCGTTGTTAGTGCTGGCATGGAAAGAAACAGTGTTAACTCATTCAAGGTGTTAGCTCACGCAAGGCGCCGCGCATCAATAGCTGCGGAAGTGTATAGCGTTGTCGCCGGCAACGCTATACACTTTCACAGCTATTGATGCGGGGCTCATTGAATTGACCATTGTCTTTATCTTCTTCTTTTTTTGTGCAAAAAAATGGTTGCCATGTTACTAAACCATAACTGCGCGTTTTTTACTAACCTTTGTACACTATATGATAATTTCCTTGCGTTTTGATTGTCACGCAAAATGAACTGACCGTGTACATGCATTTTTGTGTGTGCCATGTGCCCAAAATCTGTGATGAATTTGACTGCGAAAATGATATTACCGTTAGTGATCATGTATTGTCAATGTTGTGCTTACGGTGTGTGTTTCGACTACCTTCATTAGTTTATTTGTACAGTTTTTAATCTCCAAAGCTTTGAAAACTAACATTTCTCATTTAAGCTTTTAGAGGCGTCTCAAATGGGTTAATTTTACTCAGCAAACAAAGAGTCGTGCATCGGACCGACACGGACAAAACAGTTCTGGCCGACTCAGTCGACAGCCCATGATACTGCGTAAGTTCAGAAAGTTAGGGGAACAGCCCTAGCAACGATAACACGGCTTCTCACAGTGACACGGTGGGCATTTATGCAGGGAAGTTGGCAGATCTGTGCTTGTGGATATTTAGAAAAGTGGCTAACTGTTCTGTGTGTGAATTTGTCACATGTTTAAATGAATTTTGCTACGCTTACTAATTAACTCCCTTGCGCAGGCAGCCACCGGTACTGTAAACAGTACTGGTGGCCGCATGCACAAAAGGGTTAACATAATAGCTGAGGAGACTGGTATTTTGTGGTTGCGTTTTCGTTTTGAGATCAGATTTTTACTTGACAAGAAACTGCCACGTTATTGCTAAAATTTCACAAAATGAGTGGTTGCTTCTAATGTGGGTTTGGCTTTTGTATGTAAATAATTACAATTGTACAAAGTGTAAGATATCAGACTGAATAAAATCTTACCCTGCGCTTTTTGGGGGTTTAGTCGTGTTTATGGATGTCCCTTTGCTGTCGCAGTTCGTCAAAGAAACCTTACCATACGTAGGTCGCTTATCAACCCCGATATATTTTCAAGATCAGGGGTGCATCGGCTCCAGCGTGGTTTACGTTTATTTCGCTTGCTATCCCGGCTGGCGGCACACATCCTATATTCTCTTGGGTTTTTGGTTGTTTTTTTGTGTTGGTTTTTTTTTCACACACAGCGCAGGCACGTCCTGTGTTGCTGTCGGGACATAAAGCCCTTACGCAATGCGCAAAAGGCCATCGGGCCGACGTCGACCGCCGTTGGCCCGCGCACAACCGTGCGCGGGCCAACGGCGGTCGATGTTGGCCCGATGGCCTTTCAGTTGCGCATTGGGGACGGCCGAGACTGAAAAACTAAACTCGGTCCGAGCGCAAGAGACATAGATCCTCAAGAGCTTCCGCAGTTGACGGGGGGGGGGGGGGGGGGGGGGGGCTTATCATGAGAATCCATGCCTCTTGCCGACACTACTTTGTATTTATGTTCATTCTGAATCTTGTTCAATACCACCTCACCACCCGTCGCAAGCGACCACGAATATCTAGCTTCAGGGTGGCCGTCCCACACAGAGGTTTTACAACCCAACGTTGACGACGACGGTAACACATGAGTACATGACGACGGGACATAACAAAATGAGTGCTGGTCTGTGCTTTCTGGACCTTAGGGGCCTGGAGCCATACGGTCCAAAAATCACAGACTAACATGATTAACCCAGTCAGCCCCGACACACTACAGCAGGAGATGGATCGACCATGACAATTCGAGGGTAGAGCCAGATTAGCTTGGCGCCTGATGGCGCCAAGCTAATCTGGCTCTACCCTTGAATTATCGTGGTCGAGCCGTCTCCAGCTGTAGTGCGTCAGGGCTACCCGTGAATTATCGTGGTTGATCCTTCTCCTGCAACTGTCTTTAGGTGACACCTGCAAAAGTTGGGTTAACTGGGTTATAAAACACACACACACACACACACACACACACACACACACACACACACACACACACACACACACACACGCAATACAAAAATAATTGGCAGAAATGAACGAGTTTATCAACCGAAAGCCGTAAGCTGGACCATAATCACAGGCAATAATAAAGCAGTACAAAGCGCTGGTGAACACGCGGCATATAGAGGGCATGCTTCATCAACAAACGGCTTAAGGTCCAAAATCACAGACCAGCACACAAGTTAATCATTGAAAGATTACACATTAACGATGAAAACCTCGTGATTTGCTGCGGCATGATTGAAACGGAACCCTGCGCGACGGTCTGGTTAAAAGCGTGAAATCATTGTCCACATGACATGACGTGAGGAAATAAACACGCTTAGAAAGGACAATTACAACAGAATTGGTTTTTGGGTGTCACAGACAGGATAAGTACAATATTTTACATTTTTAGGATGAAAATAATAATAATAATTAAAAAAAAAATCCAGCACCATTATTGGGAGTACGTGGGTTTTAGTACCTACTTTAGCCAATGTTGCCATGCTTTAACTTTTTCGAGACGTGCCGCATCCGGATTCGCGGCGTAAAGCCGCGAATCCGGATGCGGCACGTCTCGAAAGAGTTAACCCGGTCAGTGGCAGCTGACGCAGACTGACTGTTTCTGCACTTGTCGTGGATTCAAGACCAAAACACTCTAGCTGTCCCAGGAACAGGGATTCAAAGTGGTGTCAGCAAGAGGCGAAGATCACCATGAACCCCCGCAACTGCGGTGGCTCATGAGGATCTATACCACTTGCAGATGGGTAGCGTTTACATTTTCTCGGCGCTGAACGGGTTAACCCGGAAATAATTATACTGACGAACAAAAAGAAATGCGACATTTTTGGGAACCATCGGAAACACTAAAGTGTTTCCGATGATTCCAAAACTTTATCGCATTTCTTTTGCTCGTCAGTATATAATAACTTGTGTTGTACTTGCCCTTCTAATGAACTTGTACATTGTATACTTGTCTGTTATGCCCATTTTGATGAAGACTTTTTTTTTTCAAAATGACCATTCAGACAGAAATACATTATTATACACTACACATGTTTCTTGGCCCATCACATCCTGAGGCTTATTTTGTATAAATTGCTTATTGTCCGATGAAGTCTACATTATAGAGTAGAAGATAGATCAACTGTTTTAGTTCAAGGGTGGTGCCAGAATAGCTTGGCGGCTGAGGCGCCAAACTATTCTGGCGCCACCCTTGGACTATCAGTCAATTTTTTTTTTCAAGCATTGGGTGTATCAGGATGATAAGGGTTAATGTACGATTCACTGGTATGTGTCTCGCCCACTAAGTAAAAGATAAATTTGGGACGTGTTCTTTGCGTCTTAAATAGTAGTCGTAGAAGTTAGACTGTTCTTGACAGTTCAATGGTAGTGTCAGATGTGCTTGCTAATTTGGATAGTTTCATGTCTGTACACAGACCCGGCTCTGCCTCTGCCTCAAAAAGAAAGCGTCCAGATAAACAGGTATTCGTCGATCTGTTTCTTGTAATTGTTGAGAACTGCATAACTTTAACCCATTTAACCTCAAGACCTCATTTCCAAAGTTTGAAAGTGTCACCTACTGACTATGTACCAGTTGCGGGAATTCAAGGGTTGCGCCAGATTAGCTTGACGCCTGATGGTGCCAAGCTAATCTGCCACAACGTTTGTGAATTATCGTGGTCGAACCATCTCCTGCTGTAGTGCATCCATAAGTTACTTGAGAAAAACGCAATCAAACTAACACGGTTGATCCGTATATCGCTTAAAATTAAGGTCTAAATTAAATAATTAACCCATCGACTGCCGGAACGCAGCGAGTAACACCCAGTGATGATCATAGCCTCTTGATCGCTTGATTCATACCAGCAAGGTTCAACAAGACGAGGTTGTCCGCCAGCAAATCTGAGGCGATGTCAGTTTTAGAGACACAATCTAGAAGCTTACAGAACAGAGGTGCATTGTTGATTTAACCCCTTTGAAGCATGGAGGCACTAGCCTACTGTAAACAGCACCGGTTGCAGTAGGCACCAAGGGGTTAATTCAGGCGTGTAACTATTTGTGTTGATGTCAGTCAGAGATGGACGTTGTTTTTGTTTCAAATACGCTCATACTGCTTTCCCTTTGCGCACGGAAAACGGCTGATGGTGAAGAAAAATCCGTCCTGCACAGCACAATTGTTAAAAGTGAGTGAGTGAACTGATGAATGAATGAACGAACGAACGAACGAACGAACGAACGAACGAACTAATGAATGAATGAATGAATGAATGAATGAATGAATGAATGAATGAATGAATGAATGAATGAATGAACGAACGAACGAATGAATGAATGAAAACCGATTGAGGGAGTGACCGACTGACTGTGACTAATTAACCATAAGAGTCGTACTATCCAAAATCACAGAACAGCACAGACCCGGCATATATTATGTCTTCAGCTTGACAATCGAGAGAGTTCCAAGACAATGAAGGAAAACCGGCCACGTGATCGCGTTCCGGCTTGAAAACTATTGGCCTGGGCCGCGAGATCACTCGAGGCTGCTAGCACGGCGCGATATGGCTTTTCACTGAGTAGTTCCTTTAGGCTGCACAAGCGTAATTGGTCCGGCAAGATCGACATACTTAACATCTGCACATCGTGCAGTCGTCTGTTTTCCGGAAAAAAACACCATGCAGCGGAGCTCTACAGCGGTTTGTCCTTCGCTCTGCATTTACTTCTGGTTATAAAACACAAATTGACCTTTTTGCTATTATTTTTTTTTACCCGGCTTTAGCTGATGGTTACGGTTTTTGTCGCGATGATTCCCGCAGACACATCACGACAAAAAGTGCTACCGACAGCCATATGGCGCGTCTCCAGTGAGTCAACCCATCGGCTCAGTGCTGCTGAAGACCCCAGTAGCGAAACGTCATCGGGCCCACTACAGCCGCAGTGGCGGACCCGCGCACAACCGTGTGCGAGCCCACTGCGGCCGTCGTGGGCCCGAGGACCTTTGCGCACTGGGGACGTCGTTTGACGGAAAAGATGCGTCGTTACACGTCTTTTCCACCAAGCGGTAGCGCCGTAGCAATAAAACACTTAATATATACAGAGATATACATTACAACTACCTAATCCAGGCACTAAAGGGTTAACAGTTTTCGGACTGATGTCATTAATGTCCTTATAGACATTTGGCTCTCCATTGACCCCCCTCCCCCACCCCCCAC
>BTPG01000005.1:88336778-88368876 GCA_036245525.1 Semisulcospira habei | reverse complement strand
CAGCAGTGTTCTGAACCAGTTGAAGACGTCTGAGTTGTTGAGCCCACTCGGCACCGGCCTCCACGTGGCGTGGGTGGGTAGTCCCTTCAGTCACTGATTGAGTGGGCTAGCAGAGGGGTGCCATCTTTGTCCAGGATTAGGACTTGATGTCAGCAGATACGTTGTTCAATCTTTTTCACTGGACCGGTTTTTGAGGAGCTGTGCTAACCCAGTTCGTACCATGTTGGATTGGTCCTTAAAAATACTCGTGACCTTTTGGTCCTTTGGATCCCAAGTGTTTGCCGTGCTTGGAGACCCGTGTCGGGGCTGAAACACTCCACTTTGGCCTTGACTTCTGCCTAAACGGGAGGCTAGTCGTACCGGCCTAGTCAATCGGCTCTTGTCACGTTGAGCCCTATCCCACTGTTGACATGCGGGTTGCTATACGGAGCACCATGCTATAGCCTCTGATGCTGATTAGGTGCTTTACGCCAGTATTCCCCTGCAGTCAACAGTGTGATAGAAGGCGGTGGCTCAAACGGTTCAATCGGGCTTACCCCCTTGAGTATATCTCCATTGTGCGTCGACTGGAAACCCGTCGACAGTTGCACTTTCCCTTGTTGGGCTCGGTGGCGGGCGGGGACCCCCGGGGGATGAATATCTTTACTATAATAATATGGAAAAAAAACTGGCACAAAAGCGGCACATAGCCACCGACATTGAACATGACAGTGACTCGGACTGTGAGGAGGCGACGACTCAGGCGTCGGCCGTATGGCCTCGCTTCCTCATTGTCCATAGCAAAGTGATGGAGAAACCTGTTTCCAAGCTACATCCTTTTCTGGTGGGGGAGACCCTCAGGAGCCGTGTTGGCAGACCTGATGCCTAGCGCCTCAGGTCTGCTGACTTGCTGGTAGAGTGCCGTACTACTGAGTGGCTACTGGGGCTCTCTTCCATCGGAGACACTCCTATGGAAGTCACACCCCACAAAACTATGAATTCGTCAAGAGGCGTAATCAAAGATCAAGCTTTGGCAGAACTGTCAGAAGATGAACTTGTACGAAACCTTAAGTCTCAGGGGGGTGACTTACGTCAGGCGCTTCGCTTCCAAGCGAGGTGGTGGGGAGATCCGTCTCCCTACCATCATCCTGACGTTTGGCACCCCCACCCCTCCTACTACCATATGGAGAGGTTACTACTCCTTGAGAGTGAAAAAGTACGTCCCTCTCCCCCCTCAGGTGCTTTAAGTGCCAAAAGTATGGCCATGGGCAGAAGACATGCCGACAGGCAGAGGCTTTATGCGCCCGTTGCACTAAGCCCGGACACTCTGCTGAGTCCTGCACAGTCACCCCCCTGTGTGTGAATTGCCAGGGGGGCGGAAATGGCTTCGGACAATAAATGCCCTCGTTGGATATCCGAGTGCAAGATTCAGCAGGAGCGTGTGGAGAAGGGGCTGTCCTTTCTGGACGCCAAAAAAACTGGTTGAAGGCCCTGGTGCAGCTGCGGCTGCCCCAACCTCTAATACCTCTGTGTATACTTTCAGTGCAGCGGTGGCAGTCAAGCACCCCACCAAAGACTTCTCCTGTCAAACCCCAACTTCTTGGTTGGGGGCGGAGCCTCGGCTCCTCTCGCCCCTGGAGAGTAACCCTCCTCCGGTTGTGACAAGGAGCCAGTGAACGCAGAAGGCGGACACTGCCTGTCCGGTAGATCCGCCTTCTGTTGCCCCTAAGTCTCAGCCCCCACCCAAACCTGCTAGTTTGTCAACTCCAAAGGCTTCTGGCTCTGGTCAGCCTTCCAAGTCCGCTAACTCTAGCGGCAGGAACGCTGCCCCGGACCAGAAGTCTAAGAAATCTATGGGACCGCTGTGCGCGCGGGCCCAGAAGGGGAACACTGATGTCTCCCTTCAAAACAAATATGCTGCGTTGGAGGAGCGGATGGAGGGAGTGGAAGTTGTCGTTGCTGATGCTGCGGCAGTTCCACCCCCTTCATCTCCGAAGAACCAGAAGAGGCCCTGGAGCCGGCCCCCCTCTGTTTCTTCAACTCCTTCCAAGGCAAAGGAAAAAAAGGGGGGGGGGACACTCCTCACCCCCAGATAAGACATAATCATGTACTCTCTGCTACGCCTTTTAGTCAAGTTCTATAAACCCTCAGTAATATCTCTTCAGGAGACTACCCCACCCGGGTCTGCCCTGGGGGACTTGGGTGGGGTTAGGTATTTTTTAGTTCCCAGGGTCACCCTGGTCAGCCCCACAGGGTGGGTTTTTCTCTCTATTCTGGGGCATGTGTTTCTGTCTACCCTTTGTCCATTCACCTTTATTTGCCTTTTTAAAACTCTCCCTACTGTCTGCACTGCCTGTAGCTCGTGATATTGGATGTGTGTTGCTAAATGGTCTTAGCTTTATTTAGGCCCCATGTGTTAGGTTTATTTAATGTATTTGACCGGCTGGCGACATACATTCAATGTTCTGTTTATTTTTTTTTTTTCACAAGCAGTGCAGGCACGTCCTGAGAAAGCCTTGTTGCTGTCGGGACGTTAAGCAATGTACAATCAATCTTCAGGAGACTTACCTGAAGACTTCTGACCCTGTATCCTTTAATGGTTTTAATAGTCCACAAGCTAGGAAGGTCTACCGTGCCCCCCCCCCCCCCCCCCCAGTACTCAATAAGATGGGTTTCAAAGTGTTCCTTAGTATGTCCTGAGATGTTTAAGCCATGTTCCCCGAAAATCCTTAGGAACACACCAGAGATATAGCCGATGGCGCAAGGGTACCCCCATTCACGCTCTTCGCAGGTGCTAAAATGAGGTTGAGAAACATTTTCCTCTAAATAAATCAGAATTCATTCCAGAAACCCAAATCAGGCAATATCATGTCAAGGCACACCTTCTACATCCTCTGCAAAAAGCAGAATGAAAAAATATCGAATCTCTGGCTCACAGTGAAGGTATTTGTGCACCCAGTAAACGACCATTTCCGCGAAATCGCAAAAAAAGACAAAAATAATGTGTCAGATGCCTTCAGACATTTTCTATAGCACTGACAGTCCATTTTCAGATTTACATCATTAAAACAGGATGTCACAATTATTATAAACTTAACTAGGTGATGCTGTGGTCACTGTGAGTGCCACAGTGGTTGATTTTGTATCCCTACCCCCAAGTTGTAAAAATACACAAAATTAATTAGAAAAAATTGCTTAAGTTATTCTATTTTATTTTGACCTCTCTTTACCTATTAAGTTTCAATAATGTGAGCATAAAGTGCAAGAAAATAAGTAAAGTCGGCATCCTTTACGGTACATTCGTGGTGAATGATAACTTTTTCCCATTTAAAATTGCCGAATTGGGAAACGTACGTTGTTTCCGGTGCCCACAGAAATTTTGTACTCAACCGATAGGTCTTTGTTAGGTTTTATTGGTTAGGATAGTGTACCACAGTTACTCCCAACCTGATTTTGTGATGCTATGATGCATTTAGGGGCCACAGTGGCTGAATCTGCTGCCCTACCCCCATTTTACCAGTACGCAAAGTAACGCAAAATAATCATAAAAATTGCTTACATCATACTCCTCTGTTTAAATATTGTTTGTTGCCAGTTTTTTTTTTTAAAAGTATGCATATTGAACATAACAAGTTGTGATCATTTCATTAATTTCAATGTAACCCATCAATTTAATTGTAACTATTTTTAACTGGCTGGTCTTTTATGTGATATTTTACCTAGCGTAAGGCGGGTCTAGTAAGGTCTCCCCTTTTCCTTTCATTTATTTTCATCTAGAAATGTGTAAATATGAATGCGTAATAAAGTTTCATGGTTCCTAATAGCCAAAATAATGTTATCAAAATACTTAGTTTCCACATGTCGACCACGAGATCTCCACTTCCACCTTCTGCAACGTTCAATTTTTTTATGGCCGTCTTTAAATCTTATATTGTTCTGGATGCCAATAAGTGAGCTGTCAAGAGCTAGGCAGCATGTTTTCAGAGTTTGGTGTATAGGGGCGTGTCTTCAGGTCAGAACTGCCAGCAGACCGCTTCTGTGTATGGACATGTTTGGAGAATGTGCTAAGGAGACTGATTTTCTACGCCAAATTCGCATAGGGCTGTTTCCGCATGACCCAATCCTTCGAGGTGAGTCCTGAAGGGTCCTTACGGTCTGTGAACATTTGTGAAAGTTGTTAAAAAATGACAAGGCTTTTTTAGGGCCCTGGAAAGTCTGTCAATTTCAGTCCTTTTCCTTAAAGTCTGTGAAAGTTTGTACAAAATTACAACGTGCTGGCAGACTTTTGTCTACTTCTTTTCTTTCTTTTTTTTTTCTCCCCCAATTTGTGACTATTCCATTGCGAACGATCATGCTGACGCTTGTTGCAAGTGATCTATATTTAGCTCTGATCATAACGTGACTGCATGGCCTTTCTGCCGAACATTCTGATTGGTTGTTTACGCTTCTACCGAAGTCCGCCATTCGCTAAGCGTTCTTTTATTTTGGTATCTCTTCATGCATTAGGCACGGAGGCTTCAAATAATTGCTGATACAGAGTGATCTGATTAAAGTGTGTAAACCTTCAGGCTTCATTTTGGGTTTGTGAAACGTTCCTGCTTTTCTGTATGGACCCAGTCCAGAGTAATCAGTGCGTAGATGAAAGATGGTGGCCTGGCTCTCCCTGTTCAGCTTGTTGATGTCATCTGCCCACGGGCTGCAGCCGCCATTCTGCTGTTGCCAATCACTTTGTTGTTGTAGTGTCTCCATTCCCAGCTAGTCCAGAATGCACTGGAATCCACTGCAGCACTATTTTGTGGACAGGGCATCCAGTCTATCTTGAAGCTTCTTGGTGAGATCAGTGGATCAAGCTGCTGGCTTTCCCTAGCTAGTGCTCTGCTGCTGTGTTGAACACCTGCAGATCTGTACGATAGTTGGAGCTGTTGCCACCAGCTGGTAAGGAGAGGGAGGTAGTAGTGCGGTCTGCACAACAGATGTACACGCCACTTCCTTCATTCCGCACGGCATCTTGTGTGGTATCACAGCTGCTGTGAGGGTAGCGCTTGTGCACAACCTCCAGCAAGATGGCTTTGTGCGGTGCCGCGACCTTTGGCAAAGAGTCCTGGAACATTGTTTATGTTGTTTTGAAGGCTCTTTCGAGATGTCCAGGTATCTGTAGGGAGCTGTTCACACATCTTTGGGCTTGGTTCCAGGACGTCAGTGTTAGCCCTTTGCAGGACCTTCAGTTGGCGGTTCAGATTTGGGCGGTTCAGATCTGGACATTTCTGACGGTTCTTGGTCTGCTCCTGTAGTCTCCCATGCTGTCGGTGTTTAGTAAGTTTCTTCATCGTGTGTGCTGTTCTGCATTCCAGTGGCTCCAATGTCCTCCATTTCCTAAATTGGAGTGCTCCAGATGGCTCTAAGAATGTCACTGCATCATGAGAATGACCCATGTTCTGCATCTTGTCAAGCCTGGCATTTTGGGTTTTGCAGGCAGTGTTTCATGTTGTCGATGTATCTTGGTACCGCACGACTGGTCTGACCGAGCAGGTGTTTGCTTGTGCCAGGATGCTGTAATTTGCGCCAATGTGGTCCCCACCAGTTTCTTCATCAGAGACTTTTCCTTTTTGCAGCTCTAGCTTCCATGGCTTCAATGTGAGGCCTCCACGTGAATCCAGTAATTTATTTGTTGCCAGTAAAGTTGGCCTGTCTGTCTTTGGTACTCGAAGGTCTCCAGTTTTGAGGTGACCTCTTCCGTCTGATTGAAAGAGATGGTCTAGCTCAGTTTGAGTGGCCTCTTTCAGTCCAGCTGCTGACTCTATTGGCAGCATCCTGGATTCTGGAGGATGCTATTTCTTTATGTTCTGCTGCGCTCCACACTGCAAAGTCATCCGCATGGAGGATGTTCGAGACGAACCTTGGTACTGTTGTACTGATGTCATTAATGTAGACCAAAAACAGCATTAGACACAACATCTCCCGGAGGTACACCTTCCCCGAGTTTGACAAGAGTGCTGAATGTGCAGACGATAGAAGCTTCAGCGGCAGCCCCTGTTAAGCATGCCTTAAATAAAACGAATTACAATTAAATTGATGGGTCACATTGAAATTAATGAAATTATCACAAATGTTTATGCTCAATATGCATATTTTGTTAAGAAAACTGGCAACAAACATATTTAATCAGAGGAGCAATTGTTATGATCATTTTTCGTTCCTTTGCGTACAGGTAAAATGGGGGTAGGGCAGCAGATTCAGCCACTGTGGACCCTAAATGCATCACAGCATCATAAAATCAGGTTGGGAGTAACTGTGGTACGCTTTCCTAAACAATAAAACCTAAAAAAGACCTATCAGTTATATACAAAATTTCTGAGGGCATCGGAAACAACATACGTTTCCCAATTCGTCAATTTTAAATGGGAAAAAGCTATCATTCACCACGAACATACCGTAAAGGATGCCGACTTTCCTTATTTTCTTGCACTTTATGCTCACATTATTCAAACGTAATAGGTAAAGAGAGGTCAAAATAAAATGGAATAACTTAAGCAATTTTTTCTAATTAATTTTGTGTATTTTTACAACTTCGGGGTAGGGATACAAAATCAAACACTGTGGCACTCACAGTGATCACAGCATCACCTAGTCAAGTTTATAATAATTGTGACATCCTGGTTTAATGATGTAAACCTGAAAATGGACTGTCAGTGCTATTGAAAATGTCTGAAGGCATCCGACACATTATTATTGTCTTTTTTTGCGATTTCGCGGAAATGGTCGTTTACTGGGTGCACAAATACCTTTACTGTGAGCCAGAGATTCAATATTTTTTCATTCTGTTTTTTGCAGAGGATGCAGAAGGTGTGCCTTGACATAATATTGCCTGATTTGGGTTTCTGGAATGAATTCTGATTTATTTAGAGGAAAATGTTTCTCAACCTCATTTTAGCACCTGCGAAGAGCGTGAATGGGGGTACCCTTGCGCCATCGGCTATATCTCTGGTGTGTTCCTAAGGATTTTCGGGGAACATGGCTTAAACATCTCATGACATACTAAGGAACACTTTGAAACCCATCTTATTGAGTACTGGGGGGGGGGGGGTGCACGGTAGACCTTCCTAGCTTATGGACTATAACGTTATACATAAAGGCTCTGATTCGGAGAGGCGTTCGGGTGGAGTGGCTCTTCTCATTAGTAGCCAAATTTTATGTAGCCCTGTTAGCATCGACACCTGTCTTCAGGCTGTCGCAGCTCGGGTTACCTTGAAGAAGACCATAACCATATGCAGTATTTACCTGCCACCATCCCTGCGGGTCTGTAGTAATGATATGTTTAACTTCGTAGATCAGCTGCCCCCTCCCTTTATTCTTATGGGAGATTTTAACGATCACGCTCACCTTTGGGGTAGTGACCACTATGATGGCAGAGGTCAGATGTTAGAAGATGTTTTTCCTCAACTTAATCTATGTGTCTTTAACGATGGCTCACCTACATACTCTAACTCAGGTTCAGATCTAGTTCTGTTCTAGACCTCACTGTGTGTGATCCTTCTCTCATGCTGGACTTTGACTGGAAGGTTCACGACGACTTCCCAGTAGTCCTGTCATCGGTCAGCTGTGAGGAGGATTCGGGGCGGTGGAATCTCAAGAAAGCTAACTGGCCTCTGTTCGCCTCCCTGTCAGTCTCGTATTACAAAGGAGGTGGTCATGTCATCTGAAGAACCTGTCTCTTGTTTTACTCCTATTTTGTTGGACTCAGCAGGTGAAATCATCCCTAGAACTTCCACATCAGTCCCTCGGAAGCCGAGAGTACCATGGTTAAATGAAAAGTGCCGCAAGGCCCAAAAAACGCAGAAAATCTGCTCAGCGACGTGCTTTTCGTCATCCGTCGCAAGCGAATATTTTAACCTTTAAAGGCGACAGAGGGCGAAAGCCCGTTACATTTTTTAACGTGAACGCCGTGCTTCCCGGAGACGCTTCGTCTTCTCTTTATCTTCTAGGACTCCGTCCCAAAAAGTCTGGAAGGCTGTTCGAAGAATTAGGGGCAGGATTGGCTCGGCTTCTGTCGGCCATCTTAGAGATGGTGCCAGTTTGGTCACGGTTAAAAAGGCTGTGGCCAATTTGCTTGCCTCCACCATTGCCCATAATTCTTCAACAGAGCACTATTCTTCCTGAGAGAGAAGGAGAAGCGAGAGACTTGTACTTGTTATTTTATATCGGATAACTTGGAAGACTATAATGCCCCTTTTACATTTTTAGAATTGCAGCAAGCCATGCAGAAGTGTAATGACTCTGTTGCTGGACTAGATACCATCCACTATCAGCTCCTAATACATCTGTCTGAGGATTCACTCCTTGTACTTCTCAAGGCCTTTAACCATATCAGGATAACCGGCCATTTTCCGCCATCTTGGCGCCAGGATGTAGTTGTGCCAATCTCCAAGCCGGGTAAGGATCCTTCCGACCAGGACAACTACCGGCCAATAGCTTTGACATCGTGTTTATGTAAAACTATGGAACGCTTGGTCAACGCCCGCCTGGTGTGGCATCTTGAGTCACAGGGTCTCATCACAGACCTCCAGTGCGGTTTCCGGCGTTTCCGTAGTACAAACAAAGATCCTAAATAGTAAGATACTCCAGCAGGCTTGTTTTCGCGAGGCCAGCACCAGAGTTACTTCCCCTGTTACTTCCATGTGTAACATGGCGACGCGCCGGAGAGAAGGTGGAGGCGATGCACGCGGTGCAATTGGATGCTCAAATGCTCGATGGAAAGAAAGTTGCAAAGGAAAATCTTTCTTCAGATTTCATAAGGATGAAAAGAGGTAAGTGATCGCCAATTTTTCAAATAGTTGAATCATTTATAGCTTAAAATGCAGATAAGGCATTCACCATCTCTCTATCACGTTGTTTACACTGACATACTAGGTTTCTCTGCCAATGTCTTCATCGCAAAACGCTCTCGTTAATACAACCAGTAACTTATCAGTGCATGATTCTGAATTATAGGGGATCAAAGGTAAGTTAGCAAAATTGAACACCCGCAAATGAAGATGAGAGACAATCATGAACATGGCTATACCTGCGATTGTGACTGAGCACATTTATATTCAGTGTCAGATTGGGTCTAGTGTATATGTAATTGTGTTACTGTGAGTGGGCGATCACTGATGTTTGCTCAAAACTAAGTGACAATGTCTTTTTTTACATGCAGACATTTTCTGTTGTGGCATAAAAACTGAATTCACAAAACTCTTTTGTATGGTGTACAGGTGCAACAAATGGGTTCGAAGAACAAGGAGGGAGGACTTGCTTAGGAAGACAGCAGCGGAGCTGTACGCTTCAGGTGTACAACTCTGCAGTGACCACTTCGAAAAGAGCCAGTTCTTATATCCAGACAAGACCAACAAGCTGGCCTGGAATTCAAGAATCTTCCGAATCCACCCCTTCGAGTATCCACTCTTCGAAAGCCGCCCAAACAGAGAGTACAAGATGATGTACTGCGCTGTCCACCGGAGAAGAAGAGAAAGTCTTCAGGAACAGGTAAAACAGGTCAATTTCCACCTGCACAGTCGCTTCCACCTCGTGCCATCTCCCCTGTGCCCTTGTGGAGAAGCAGAGCAGACCACAGAGCACATCCTCCAGGACTGTGGGAACCACCAGTTGCTGAGGGAGGAGATATGGCCGAAGCCCGCCACCCTACAAGAGAAACTGTACGGGCCTGTGGAGGCGCTACAGAAGACCACAGATTTCATTTAGAGAGCCAAACTCCAAGTGTGACGGCGTTCGAGAAGAAGAAGAAGAAGAAGGAACAGGTAAAAAAAATTCAGGGCAAATCCCAATGTATGTCCATTGTGTTCATGTCATATGTAGGCTTTTGTTTCGTCATTAGTGGGGTATTCATTACATAATTTAATAATGGCTTGCAAAACGCGACTGTCAGTAAGCATTAGTCAACCAGCATGCGTACAAGTGGTTTACTATGCCTAATGGATATAGCATTGTAAGCTATCATTTATTTCATCTATCAAGTAATTGTATAAAGAGCCTGTAAATCATGTATTTGTTTTACAGCCTTAAGATGCAATTCTTTACCATGTCTTTCATTATGTTTCAGGACTGCAGGCTTCTTTGTCACCGGACACTGAATTTGCACAGCACATGGATGTGGAACTAGAAGTGGACGCCATACCACCACCAGGTATAATATACATATTAAATATTAGCTCTTCAGAAGTAAACCACCACCCCCACCCCCACCTCCCATTAGAAACTGAACAACTAGCAGAAGGCTGAGCGTGGTTGTATACAGTCTATAACTCAACGGACAGAGAAAAAAAGGTCCCTGAATTCCGGCAAGTGTGGGTGCGAGTCAGTTATCATCAAGCTGTCGTGAGAGATATCTGGCACATATCAAACCCGCTGAGACCGTATTTCCTCCCCTCCCTTTGGCTCCTGCGGCTCCATGCCTGACCAAAAGCTTTTCGAGTTTTTCAGTTCACGGATAGTACGACTGTGTCTTCACTTATACCGTGTATACACTATTTAGTTATAACCATTTTTTACACTTTATTATCACTAGGCTGTTGTTGTTTTGTTTTGTTTTTTCTCTCTTAATAAAGTTTCATTTCATCTCTCTTTCTCTCTCTAAGAATGTTGTAGTTTAGCAAGGACAAACACGAAAAGAGGCCTGTGCGCCTATTGTTTCCCCAAAAAATGCGCTAACCCGTACACGCACTAAAAAATGCTAGAGTTCATTTGTTTTTAAATGAAGTTGATGTGAATTTTCAATGATTTCACACAAGTTCACCTTATTTTGCGCACGCAGTCAATGAGACGAGGGACAAAAAAGGAAAGTGAGAAACGGGACGGCTTCGCCTGCCGTCCGCTGTAATATAAACAATTCCGCGATAACGCGGATGCTAAGGAGCTCGTGGGGCCATGTGTTTTTGGAGCTGTAGCGACTACCTCAGTTCGGAGTAATCTCTGTGTCCGTTGAGTTATATACTGTATATTATAAAAAACAATTCAGAGGGCACTGGCATGATCATAGGAAAACAGCACAGGGCTGACGTGCGGAAAGCTGAGTGCAACAGCTAGTGTCATTCTAAACACACTGGAGATTTTGACTTGCAGTGGTCAAACATTTCAAACTTGGCGAATTGTAGAGAGTTACTGACAACCGATTAGCCACACCACTTGCCTCCATAGTCTACAGTCAATTGAATTAAACTGTATTTTTTGTGAACAGTATAATTAGTAGTATTATTTTGTGTTTGTGCAGAAAAGCAAGTGCCCAGTACCTCAGGCATTTCGCCAAGAAAGAGAAAGCTGAAGAGGGACCTAAAAGCTTCCAGAAACAAAATCTACAGACTGCAGAAGAAAATCAAGCAACAATCTCCAAAGAAAAAACTCCAAAAGCAGGACCTGGCAGAAAAACAAGATGCGTTGATAAAAGATCTCTCCCTCTTCCTCGAAGGTCCATGTCTGCAGTTCGTCACCACTCAGCTTCACCAGGTCATCAAACCGAAGATGAGTCGCAGATGGAGTGAGCAAGATAACCGTTTAGGTTTGTCCATTTTTCATGCCAGTCCCAAAGCATATCGGCTACTGAGGAAACTGTTCTTGTTGCCTTCAGTTTCTTCGCTTCGGAGACTCATGCGAGCTGTCCAGATATTTCCAGGCTTCAACAAGAATGTCCTGAACGCATTCCAGCAAAAGATTTTCTTCAATGCCAACTAATTCAGAACTCTGTGCTTTGGTGTTCGACGAAATGTCTTTAAAGGAGTTTGTGACATACAATGTCGAAAAAGAATATGTGGAAGGCCTAGAAGACTTCGGCTGTACGGGTCGGTCCATGTATGTAGCCAACCATGCTACAGTGTTCATGGTGAGTGGACCGGTTATGAATTGGAAACAGGCTGTTGGTTATATCCTTTCCAGCGGATCTGTTGACGCTAAGGTTCTGCATGGTCTGTTGATTAAATGTCTTGATAGACTAGAGGAGTGTGGTCGGCAGGTAAAAGTGTTGATTGCTGACCAAGGTTCCAATAATCGAAAAATGTTAACAAAATTCTACAGGGTGACAGAGCAGGCTCCTTTTTTCTTCCACAAAGAGAACAATGTACACGTACTTTATGATCCTCCCCATCTTTTGAAAAACACAAGGAACAACTTCAAAAAAAGTGGGTTCCTTGTTGATGGACAAGAAGTGAAGTGGGTGCATATTGAACAATTCTACAACTTTGACCAGCAAAATGTTGTTTGCATGGCCCCAAAACTGACCAGCAAGCACCTTGAACTGCCACCTTTTGCTTCACTTCGCGTGTGGTTTGCTGCGCAGGTCCTCTCGCACACAGTTGCAGCAGGTATTTCTACACTTGTGCAGCTGCATGTACTTGACGCAGACGCAGCTCACACAGCCCTGTTCATCGAAACATTCGATCAACTGTTCAATACCTTCAAAAGTGGCAACCTCAGGTCTACACAGAAAATGGCCCATGCCATGACTCCAACATCCGGACATGAGGAGTTCTTGTTGAAGACTCTAAGTTGGCTGGAATCTGTTCAGTCACTCTCCTCAGTATCGCAACTCCCAAGCCTGACAGGGTGGAAGATGTCCATTAGAACACTTCTGGCATTGTGGAAAGAAATTCATACTGACCATGGCGTGAAATTTCTTTTAACTGACCGTCTGAACCAGGACTGTGTTGAAAGTCTGTTTTCTGTTGTTCGGTCAAAAGGAGGGCATGGTGACAACCCCAGTCCACAACAGTTTCGCAACAATTTTCGCCAGGTCATGGTGGACTCTTTCTTCGTGCAGAGTGACGCAAGCAACTGCATTGAGGACTGTGACAAGTGGCTGCTCACCCTGACAGCGCTGACATCAGTACCGCAGTCAGTAGTGGAAGATGAACCTGAAGATGGTGTCGTCCCTGATCGGCCACAGGGCCATATGGAAAATGATGGTGATACATATCAGTTGATGCAGCTGATTTTTCCAGTGCCAGAGACGCAAGACCAATGGGTCGTCCAAGTGCAAGAAAACGTACTTCTGTATATTGCTGGCTACATGGCAAAGAAGATGCAGACAAAACCATTATGTCAGGAATGTAACAGTCTCCTCACAGGTGCCTCTACTGGTTCTCGGGCTGAAACGTTCATCATGAACAAACAGCATCAAAGCATTACAGAGGGGCTTACTGTTCCGAGCACCAGACTGCAACACGTGGTGCAGGCGTTCGAGGAAGCTTATGTTGCCAACATCGGAAAAATTCTGCACTTGGAAAAAGTAAAGATGCACTTGGTAGCAGTGTTGAAAAAACATGACACCTTTTTTTGCCGCTTGGGAAAGTGTGCCATCCAGCATTTTCTGCTGCAGTTGTTCATCAATGTGCAGCTGCATTTCACTCTGAAAGAGAGCAACATGTCATTCGTGCAGAAGTCACAGAAAAAAAAGCCAGAAAAATGTTGAAAATTGGGGGAAAATAATTGAGCATAAATTAAACAAAACAAGCACACTGCAAGATAATAGAAGGCATGAATCATGGCTGGTTGATACTTGCTGAAATTGCGCTTCTCACTAACACATGAATAAATAATACAAAAAAACTAAATGAAAGATAAATGATAACATTCAAATACACTATAAGTAAGCATTATTAAAACAACAACACAACTTGAAGTACATGTTAACACTTAGACATGTAAACAACTCTGTAGATTCATACCATTTAAAACAAAATATTGCACACCACCCCCCCGCCCCCATCCCTCCCCCTCCATTCCACATCACAGATTTTATTATCAAAGAGGCCTGCACCATGCAGCATGAAACATCTAGGGATACACTGCATTTGCTTGTGCTGATGTTTTTCTAATCGTGTGTTTACCGGCTGCGTACATGGCCAGAACAAGGGAAGCAACTCCTGGGCTGACCTCGTTTTTCTGCTATACGCTAAAGAGGAGCTGGTTTATCTTTCTATGTAGGATCTTTGGTACAACTGACCATCTTGTCCGCTTTGAGTCTTTTATCCGAAATGCTTTTGTCAACAAGCAGCATGTCTATGCAATTTTCTTTGATCTTGAGAAGGCATATGACACTACCTGGAAGTATGGTATAATGTCTGATTTGTCGGACATGGGTTTTAAAGGGCACCTACCCGTTTTTATTCACAATTTTTTGTCTAACCGGTCGTTCCATGTCCGTGTGGGCTCTACCCTCTCCGACTCCTTTAAACAGGAGATGGGTGTGCCGTAGGGCAGCATTTTATCTCCTGTTTTATTTAGCATTAAAATTAAGAACATTGTAAAGGCCGTCAAGGATGATTCTGAATGCTCTTTGTTTGTGGACGACTTTGCTTTGTGTGCACGAGGTCGAGGGCTTGCGTCCCTTCAGAGGCGCTTGCAGCTGTGCGTTGATCGCTTCCAGGGGTGGGTGTCTCTCAACGGATTCAGGTTCTCGCCTTCCAAGACAGTCTGTGTGCATTTTACTAATCAGATGAATTTTTTCCCAGAACCTAGCCTGAGCATTGCTGGAGTGCCAATTAAGGTGACTGAGGAGGCAAAGTTTCAGGGGGTCATCTTTGACAAAAGACTGACCTTCTGCAACCATGTTAATTACCTTAGAACATCTTGTCAGAAGGCCCTCGACGTTCTTCGTGTCGTTGGTCGTACTGACTGGGGTGCAGACCGCATTGTCTTACTTCAATGTACCGGGCCCTTGTTCGGTCCAAACTGGATTACGGCTCTGTGGTATATGGCTCTGCTTCCAAGTCTATTCTACAGCGTCTAAACACAATTCACCATAAAGGTCTGCGAATATGTCTGGGGGCCTTCAGGACATCTCCAGTTCCGAGTCTGTATGCCGAGGCTCCGTCGCATCCACCTCATGCTCAGCTATGTTCTGAAGCTGAAGGCCCATTAAGACAATCCTGCCTATGACTGTGTTTTAACCCGTCGTTTGCAGAGATTTACGATGCCCATCCGGGAGCTGTACGTCCACTTTCCTTCCTTGTCCGACCCCATCTGCGGGCGGCTGGAGTGGACTTGGACAATGTTTCGGAATCTCTGCAACACGTCACTCCACCCTGGCTATTACCAGTTCCTGACACCTTGCTGGAATTGACCGCCCACAAGAAGGATTGTACTCCACCAGCCAACAGAGCCTAAATGAACTCCTTTCAATTTTTCCTGGCTATCGTCTGAGGATGGGAGAGTGGCTGCTGCTGCAGTGTCTTCTCGCCATCCTAGACGCCCATTTAAGCTCCGCCTCCCTGACCATTCCTCTGTATTTAGTGCAGAACTGCAGGCAATTCTGCTGGCACTCAAGCATGCCTATCAGTCTCGGGAAAGGAACTTCCTGACTCTGTCTGACTCTCTTTCTGCCCTGCAGGCCCTTCAGGGCGCAGGAACAGACCACCCACTGCTGGTGCAGATTAGAGGGCTCTGCGCAGACTTGATGAAGGAATATTATGACATCATTTTTATTTGGGTCCCGGGCCATGTGTTCATCGAAGGCAACAGAATCGCAGATTCTGCTGCCAACAGTGCCCGCAATGACCCTGTCCCTGACACACAGGCTGTTTATCGTGATTTTAAACCTGTGATTAGTGCGTACTTAGCCCGCGAGTGGCAGTCCGTGTGGGACAAAGAGGAAGGGAACAAGCTGCATGAAGCTCTTCCTACGGTGTCGGACAGTCTACCTTTCCGCTGCGGCAGCCGCCGTGAGGAGACTGTCCTTACTCGGCTCCACATCGGGCACACATATGTTACGCACTCTTACTTACTTAAACAGGATGAGCGTCCATGATGTCTTGCCTGTGATGAGCAGTTTTCTGTTCGACACTTATTGCTGTATTGTGCCGATCTTATTGTCACGAGATATATACACGTCACAGCAGACTCCTTGAAGGTTTTGTTCCGGGATGTTCCCCTGGACAAAATCTTCAATTTCGTGAGAGAATGTAATATTTTTAACAAGATCTGAGTGCGACATTTTAGCCTGACATTTGTAAGCTATATTTACATCTTGTCTTAAGACCTTGCTTTTAGTCTGGCTGACCAGATTTTTTACCCATCCCGCCGTGAGATGGCCTTAGCTGCCTGCTAGGCGTTAAACCCAAATAACTAATTAACTAACTGAGTTGTTGATCTGGTGGACCCCAAAGACAGCTATTACAATAGTCCAGTCTGGAGAGGACAAAGGCAACGACGATAGCATTTGCAGCTTTGGATGTCAAGATAGGTCGTAGTTTCCCAAGGGAGCGAAGATGGAATCCCCTGACAACAGCATTTGTATGGTCTTCCATGGTAAGACTGACATCGACAAAGACACCAAGATCTCAAGATCTCTGACAGTCTTGGAGAAAGGGATGAGAGACTCACCAACACGAATGGCATCAAGCGATTTCACACCCAGTCTGTTCCTGGGTCCACACAGAATTGCCTCAGTCTTATCATCATTTAACTTCAGCATGTTGGTTGACATTCAAGACTTGATTTCTTGGCAGCACGACTCGATTTTCTGCACTGACTGAGAAGCAGAGACACTGTCAGGATGAAATGAATCATAGAGACCAGAGTCATCTGCAAACAACTGTCGCCCTAACCTGTACTTGTCAATCACACGTCCTAACTTAGTGGTGTAGAGAGAGAACAGAACAGGCCCTAAGACGGACCCTTGAAGGACCCCGCATACTAGCCGGGTTGACATCAGACGCCGCACCATTAAAACTGACGTACTGGAACCTGTCCTCAAGGTACGACCGAAACCACTGTAAGGCACAATCCGTGATACCAAACTCAAAAAAATGAAAAATGAAAGACTATCTGTTTTGTCCCGCCTGGCACGTGTTTTTAAACTAACATAGCAGGAATCTAAGACTACTGTGTCAAAGCAGCTCACTGCTGGCTGATTTGGTGGAGTTTAATTGTTTGTTATTGCTGTTTTCGCTGATGGTTTGTGGTGGAATGATAAACATTGTGAGCCGCCTGGTATGAAGTTCAGGTACACTTTGCATGAGTGATCTTAGTCCTGCGCCAACCACAAAGCAAGGTGCTCCTCTACAGCGGGCCACCTTGCTTAGAGGCTGGTGCAGAAATAAAGCTCTCTCATGCAACTGACCCCAAGGGTTTACAGCCTTTATCCGCAATGATCAGAATTAGAGAGCAGCACACAGGTGAATAATGAACTAGCAGACAAACCGCGACACACCACAGCAAGATATTGCTCGACCATGATAGTTCAAGGGTGGTGGCAGAATAGTTTGGCGCCAATCTATTCTGCCGCCACCCTTAAAGATCATGGTCGATCTGTCTCCTGAATTGTAATGCAGTCCTCAGAGGATAACTCCAAAATGCGGATATTTTGTACCTCGGGCACAATGAGTTCAAACAAGTGGTTGACAAGATCGTGTGATGATGATTATGAAGAAATATAAAAAAGGTGATGATGATGATGATGAATTGATGGTAATAATAATAATAATACCGTTATTATATAGGCGCTTTTTCTCAATTTTTTTTTGGGGGGGGCAAATCGACTCAAAGCGCCGCGAACTGAAACCCAACACGCACACTCACGCAACAGACACGGATTTACGCCATCCAAGACAAACACAGTCCAAGACAGCTACTGAAGTTACAGTGATTTTTGATCGCTTGTATTTGAAATTTGTAAAGTGGCCTGAAACCGGTACCAAAGTGTGGGGGGGTGGGGGGGTGGGGGGGTGGAAGAACCGGAGTACCCGGAGAAAGAACCCCCGACGTTCCGCTCAAATTAACGGTGACACTTACCAGAGGAGAAAAGTCCGACGCAGGAACCCGTTTTCGAACCTCGCACCTTTGGCATTGGTGGCAGGTGCCTTAACCACTGCGCCACGGACCCGCCCCGATGATGATGATTGTGATGTAATGACATCAATAGTGACAAATGTGTCAGGAAAAAGACAGAGAAGGATTGCAAGTGATAAATAATAAATGATCTAATAATGCTACTCACAAGAGCTGGTACACGTGGCCACCGATTGCTTTCACAGAAATCAAGGACATTGTTTACGGAACATGAACACGGGTACGGGTGTACCTATTCACCCCCCCACCCTCCAGCGACTATCTGCGGTATATGGCTATCATTCCCCCGCCCCCCCCCCCCCTCCCCCCTCAACGGCCATCTGCGCTTTATGCCTATCACCTTCATAGCGGTCATCTGCTGTGGCAGTGAGTTCCAGACATGAAGAGAAAACGTCTGTAAATTTTGAGAAAAACGTTTCTGTCACTGTATGTATATTATGTTATATTGTCTATACATATTATATTACACTAGTGTGAATACCCACATGTGTGCTGCTTTGTGAGTTTGCACATATGGCTTTAGGCCATAATGTCCAAAATCACAGAGTAGTACATATTTTTTTTTTACTTTGTTTTCATTTATTCATTCATCCATTCATTCATTTATTCAGAAACCAAAAAGCATGCATTCGTTTTTTCATCTACTTATGTCAAATAGTGATGCTGAACTGAACGACTTTCATCCAGTAGTGATGACACTGTGTAAGAGAGATGATGATAAAACGTTTTATTTACAGGATAAAGTTTTCGGCGAAACGCCTCTCTTACAAACTGTCCTGTTAGAAAAAATTAATAATCATTAACAGCAAAGAGTAAGAGTAACACAATAAATCGAAACATGAAGAAATAAACTGGAATAAACACTACACAAAAGCAATGCAAATAATGCGTACACAGCATATGAATAACAATAATAATTTATATATTTAAAAACATCTATTTGTAGTCCGTTCAGGTAGTAAGTTACTGTAACAAGTGGTTATATAAACGAGCTTTGAAGGTTTTAGAGTCAGAAATGGATTTAATTTAGGGTGGTAGTTCGTTCCAGGCTTTGGTACATGAGAACGAAAGGCTGGTTTTATATATATCGAGTCTAGCCCGTGGTAGCTGTAACAAACTATTTCTCGTGTTTTGTCTTTGACTATGTAAGAATAACATAGGAAGGTAAGATGGGGTTGTATGGTTAAGAATTGTATGCATAGGTATGCATTAATTAAATGTTAGCAGTTGTTTAGGTTTAGCAGTCGGATAGTTCTAAACTTTTCGTCGGTGGGAGAGAGAGAGTTAACTTTACCCCGCGACGATACAATGAGTTAGGTTTCTTTAAATGTACCTCACTACACCCATCCCAGATAGTGGAGCAGTAATCACAGTGTGTCTTAATATGGGCATGGAGAAAGATTCTTCTAGTGTCAGTGTTAACAATGTGACTTAAATTTGATAGCAAGGATAGATTTTTAGATATTGTTTCATGTGTTTGTGATATGTGGTTCCCAGCTTTGCTGGTTATCGACTGTGACTCCAAGCAAACGGTGTTGTTTAACTTGATCAAGAGGCTCAGACTCCAGGTATAAAGTTAAGGGCAGGAGACCACGTTGATGTTTTTGGTGGGAAGTAATCAACATACTCTTTGTCTTTTTGACACTAATTATCATATGGTTATGTTAGCACCAGCTTGAAATCTCATTACGACTTTGCTGGAGAACTTCGTTTATGTTTGGCACGTCGCAGTTTGATATTTGTATGGTAGTGTCATCAGCAAATAAGTCACATGTTGCATCGTGATTTGAGATAGAGAATGGCAAATCATTGATAAATATGTTAAATAACGATGACGCAAAATTTACCCCTGAGGAACACCACACGTTACTAAACCTTCACTCTAGTAATTACCATTAAGCAAAACTTGCTGTCTTCTGTCACTTAGATAGGATGATATCAGATTTACGGTATTGGAATCGATGTGATACATAGGTAGTTTTTTTTTTATATATAAGATAGAGTGGTTGACTAAATCAAAGGCTTTTTTTAGGTCAAGAAAAACTGCACCAGATAACTAAGAATTATGAATGGCTGTAAGCCATTTGTCAATGATATGTGTAAGGGCAGTTTGGCAAGAGTGGTTCGGGCGAAAACCAGACTGCAATTTACTGAGTAAACAGTTCTGTTTAGAAAAAAGTACAGATGTGTATGGATATGTTTTTCAATAGGTTTTGAGATGGCTGGTAAAATGGAGATAGCTCTGTATTCATTCATTGAGTTTAAGGTTTTGCTTTTGGGAAGGAGAATAACCTTGGCTGTTTTTAACTCATCGGGGAAAATATTTCTTTGAATAGAAAGATTGTAAACGAACGTTAGAGACTCAACTATGTAGGGCAGAGCTAGTTTAAGAATTTTGCAACTGATGCCATCTGAACCACATGACCTCTTTTCCATATTAGAAATATATTTACCCACGTCAAAAACAATCATTGGGGGGAGTGTGAAAACACAACCACCAGTTCTGTGACTGTAAAAATTACCAATTATGAGAGAGAGAGAGAGAGAGAGAGAGAGAGAGAGAGAGAGAGAGAGAGAGAGAGAGAGAGAGAGAGAGAGAGAGAGAGAGAGAGAGAGATGAATGAATGAATGAATGAATGAATGAATGAATGAATGAATGAATGAATGAATGAATGAATGAATGAATGAATGATACTTTATTTCTCAAGGATGGAAACAATAGGCGCACAGGCCTCTTTTCGTGTTTGTCCTTGCTAAACTACAACATTAAAAGCAACATTAAAACACTCACAGGTCACTTGTCTTACATTTCAATACAAGTTCCAAAGTCGCTGAAGATTACACACACATACACACACAGCAAAATGACAGAGTCTTGGAGGGGGGGTGGGGGTGGGGGGAGGTGCGATGTAAAGTGTGTTTATAGAAAGCGACTGCACGCTTATGATACAGCTAATCATGTGTAGGAATTTAGTGTACAGGCAAAACACTACGATAAAGAGAGATATTATGTAAACACTAACAAGTGCAAAACGGATGACCACAGGAAATCATTGGCATGGCTCTTTTGGACATATTATCTACGTTTCTTTTAAGTTTGCTCAGAGATGTATTTAAAAACGTTCGTCCTAAACAACGGAAGATGTCTCGTTTGCTGTATATGTGGAGGAAGTGAGTTCATTAAATAGGCACCCGCGTACGAAAGGCTGGATTTCAACAAGTCAATTTGGAGCCGTTGAATGAGGAGACTGTTCCTCAAAGTGCTGTAAACCCTTTCGCTCTCAGTGAAAAGCTTAGTCAGGTAGAGGGGGGCTTTCCCGTTCAGTGCTTTGTGCATAAGTACGCACTTATTTAACGTAAGGTGTTGGTGTAAAGGAAGGAGCCCTGTTGCCTTAAGCTTTTCCTCCAAAGTTAGAGAGGGGATTGGGAGGATCAGTTTAACTGCGCAATTGTATAGAGAATTAATCCGCTTAAGGTTAGCCTTACTACAGCCGTCCCAAATAGTAGATACGTAGTCAATGTGAGGTTTTATGTAGGAGTTGAAAAATAGCTTAGGTGTCTTAGTATCAATGATAGATTTTAATCTTGACAGTAAAAATAGCTTCTTTGATAATATTTTTCCCCAGTTGTGTTAGATGTGGTAACCAGCACAGTTGGTCGTCAACAATTACCCCGAGGAGGCGATATTCCTTGACTTGCTCAATGGGAACTGAATCAAAAGAGAGGCTAAGTGAATGGGGGTGGAGCTGATGCTTTTGGCGTGTTGTGATTAGCATACTTTTCGTTTGAGATGGATTAACAAGCATTTGATTATTTTTGCACCACAGTGAGACCTCCTGAAGACTAAGCTGAAGATTGCTTGATATTTCAGGTACAGTGTTCCCGCCAGCGTGAAGAATTGAATCATCGGCAAACATGTTACATTCGGTATTTGGATTGGATATATGAAGTGGAAGATCATATAAACAAACAGAAAAGTAACGGTCCTAGTATGGGTCCCTGGGGTACGCCATACTCAACACGCTTTTCAGAAGAGAAGGTAGCATTGATATACACAGTTTGAATGAGAGAGAGAGAGAGAGAGAGAGAGAGAGAGAGAGAGAGAGAGAGAGAGAGAGAGAGAGAGAGAGAGAGAGAGAGAGAGAGAGAGAGAGAGAGAGAGAGAGAGAACAGAACAAAGATCAGGAGAAAGAGAGAGTAAAAAAATCAACATAGACTCCATGCGCAACGGAACAAAGATCAAAATACTGATTCGTAAAATGCATAATCATTGATACCACAAACAAAATAACACAATCACGTTAAAAATCATATGATTAATTACACACGTAGGAGTTAGAGACACTGACAAATTACACTCAAAAATACTTTTACATGGCACATTTTAAATTATTCATCGCAACAACACTGAAAATAATAATAATAATAATAATAATAATAATAATAATAATAATAATAATAATAATAATAATAATAATAATAATAATAATAATAATAATAAGAAGAAGAAGAAGAAGAATAATAAAAATAATAATAATAATGTCGACTTCGCATATAACACGGTCAGATATAACAAAATTGTAGAATATAACAACTTTTTAGAGTTCCACATCATACATTTTCTATACTAATTACTTCGCTTATAGCAAACTTCGGTTATAACAAGAAACAAGCTTGGGTCATCTGGCGTTTTGTGATATTCGAAGTTTACTCTAACAATAATGTTAATTCATTCGAGACGTGCCGCCTACGGATACGCGGCGAACCACTACGTATCCGTAGGCGGAATGTCTCGAATGAGTTAATATGTAATGACAACAATTATTATTATTATTATTATTATTATTATTATTATTATTAACCCTCTCGGTATCGGTTTTTCGTCGTGATTTCTACAGGAATCATCGCGACAAAAACTACTACCGACATCCAAAGGGTTAAAAATTAACATGTTGTGTAATCAACATAATTAAGTTACATCATAAGTCTCTTACTACTTACAGGTAATAACGTACACACTATCAACATTTCAAAATTTATGACTTTTGTGCTGGTCTGTCATTGTGGTCCTTATGACTTACGGCCAAAATCACAGATCAGCACTAACCATAATGAACATTACAAATCTAACGCATTCAAGCATTTAAGTCGTCCCGCTTCAATAGCTGCGAAAGTGTCGTATAGCGTTGCCGACGGCAACTTTGTACGACACTTTTCGCAGCTATTGATGGGGGGGGGGGGGGGGGGGGGGCGATTTGCATGAGTTAACAAACTTTACGAATCAGGATAAATTATGTAATCCCCTCAAAGGGGGTTATATATAGTCTACATTTTCTCAGAGTTCGAGTCTCTAGGTTACTTGCAATGACTGAATACTTTGACTAACTCTGTGGCACTCTTCAACAATCTCTGACCTTCTTCAAGTCACTAAGTAGTCCATTCAAGAATTGCATTTGCCCACATGCATTTCCATCGCCGTCCTTACAAACTCTCCACTTTTATACATTTTCTTCATGTCTTCAAAACGGACATATATCCAATATCAAGTTTCAGTCAGCTTCAAGCCACAGCAAAGCAGACAGGATACATGTACACATGACAGTAAGCACATTATTAATATTGCTTGTGTTAGCAGTGATGAACAAATAGTGCTTTTGTTATCAGCGTAACATATCCACACTCGTCTGTGATTTTGACACTTACGGCTCAAAGCAGCGAGGTAAAAAAAAAAAAAAAAATCACATGCCATCGCGCAACACTTCTATAACATGCTGTATGCATAAAAGTACATCTCAATCAACAGGGATGAAAACAACAACTGAAGCCAAAAAAGAGGAGATTTATAAAACTGATGACGGGTGGGGGGGCGGGGGGGGGTGAGAGAGAGAGAGATGATGATGAAACGTTTTTATTCAGGATAAAAAGTTTTAGGCATAGCAATGCCTATCTTCCAAACTGTCCTGCTACTCTACACATATAAAAATACATCAGACGATACATCAAAAGATAAAACATATGTAAGTAAAAAGACCCATCCCACCCCCCACCCCCCACCACCACCACCACTCAGAGGGAAACAAAATAGAAATAAAAAAATTAAAAAATATATAATTATATACACAGGTATGAACCTGACATGTTAATGCAGACAGTCGAGCTATTACATAATCTGCAGCAACAGTAGAAGAGTATTAGGTAATAGGAAACTTGTCACTAACTATACGAATAGTAGCATAAGGGAGCCGAACATACTATTACTTCTGAAGTAAATATTTATGGAGGCGATCTTTGAAGACGCTAATCTTACAAATTGATTTCAGGTGTGGAGGTAATATATTCCACGCTTTAGCGCCTGAAAAAGACAGACTGGTTTTACATATGTCTAATTTAATTTTTGGAAGGTGGATCGAACTATTTCTCGTGTTTTTCCTATTATTGTCGGAAAATAGAGTTTTTAGATAGGGTGGGGCTTTTCCGTGCATGATCTTGTGCAGTAGAACACAGCGATTAAATTCAAACTGTTTCTTCAATGTTAGTAACTTGAGAGATTTTAATTTTTCACCAGTCGAAGTAGGACCGGGAAGTATTAATTTAATGCCCCGACGATACAAGGAATTAACTTTTATTCATGTGAACTTCGCTGCATCCATCCCAGACGGTAGAACTGTAGTCAAAATGCGTTTTGATATGCGCATGGAAAAAGAGTTTACGGATATCAGTATTAACTATATGGCGTAGTTTTGATAACAGGAACAGATTTTTGGAGATTGTTTTGCATATTGAGTCAGTATGCGGCTCCCAGCTTAATTGGTTGTCCACTATAACGCCTAATAAGCGATGCCTAGTTACTTGTTCAACAAGCTGTCTATCTAAGGAGAGTGTTAAAGGTGGTAGGCCATGCTGGTGTTTCTGACGTGTAGTAACTAACATGCTCTTTGTCTTTGGAATACTAATAATCATGTGATTATGAGAGAGAGAGAGAGAGAGAGAGAGAGAGAGAGAGAGAGAGAGAGAGAGAGAGAGAGAGAGAGAGAGAGGAGGGGGAAGGGGGAGGGGGAGGGGGGCGGGGAAGGGGGGAAGGGGAGGGGGAAGGGTTCGTGTCAATTCTTCAGTCTTGCGGAAAAAAAATATATACTTTTTTTCTCTCTTTTTTTTTTCGGCGGAGAAATAAATGTTTTTTTTTTTTCAGCAGATAGATTGTAAATATAAAAAAAAAATCGGCGGAGAAAGAGGATAAGTTTTCAGCTCTGAATGAATGAATCAAATAGAGTCAAATACAGATACGTACGGACTCTTGTCTCCACTATTACCTTTTGTGGTAGTACTGCCCGGATAGAACAACCACAATTATACTTCTATTCAAAGGAGCTGGGGCCAATTGCATGAGCAAGCTTAGTCCTGCACCAGCCACTAAGCAAGGGGCGCCGCTATCATGCAACTGGCCTCTGCTCAGCATCTCCTTTGAATAGAAGTGTAATTTTGGCGTACTGCCTGAGTGGGTCTTTCCGGGGAGTACTTCGCAAATGGTACGGGATACCCCACTTTTTTGGGGTGCAAACTTTGAAATGACGATACCAAACAGCAACTGGTGCAGAACCATTGCATATCTTTTTTGTGTCCCTCTGACTCCGGAGAGCGCACTTTAGTGTCAGATGTTTGTAAAATGATTCTCCTTCGAAACAAAAAGGAGACACACATTTTTCTTGCATTCTTTTTCATGGAAGGACATTGTGGTCATGGCCTCTGAGAGTAAACCTACTTACTAGACTTGAAAGTCGGACGTAAACCCTCTGGCTGTTGGTAGCAGTTTTTGTCGCGATGATTCCTGCAGGAATCATGGCGACGAAAACCGCTACCGACCGCGAAAGGGTTAACCTATCAGCTTTTAGATCTTATGATCGTAAAGCCTCTGTTCTCGGCGTGGCATCGCTGTTCAAAGGAGGCAATCGTGCAGGTGTGATCGGGCTTGGTGGATCCATTTGATCTGGAGCTGTTGCGGCGGTTGTCCCACGTCGGTATGGTTGGTAACATGGTGAGAATATCCTGAAACAGCACAACATCCAGGGACAGGTGATTACTAAGCGTGTAATAATAATAATAATAATAATAATAATAATAATAATAATAATAATAATAATAATAATAATAAATTATTATTAATATTATAAATATTTATTATTACTATTATTTCAAGAAGCAAAGACATAAGGGACAAAATACAAAAATACAAGTTTTTAACTTGTTTTGTTTTTGTCTCACCATATATTTTTTTTATGCACTTTTACCGTTCGCACGAGAATATGCGACAGTGTTAGTGCAAGAGTAGTGCCTGCTTTGCTATGTCCATGGGATGTCGTTTATTCCTTGCTTATTTATTTCTTGCTTAGAGTATTTGTTTGTCTTGCCGTTATGTTTCATGTTTATTCATTCTTGTTTCGTGTCGTGTTGTGTCGAGTTGATTCATGCAGTTTCACTTCATGTCATGTGCCAAACACGCCTAGAGATAGAACAATATACAATAAAAGAGCAACAATACCGATATTGCCGCATTAATCACAAAAATCATGTCATTTTTGACATTAAACCCCCATTGTCTCTGCTGCCACCCTGCCTTCCTCAATTTACTCTGTTGATTTCAAATAAAACAAACACATGACCAGTACAGCAGTGGTAGCCCATGGTTGATTTTTTCACACAACACGCACACAGGTAATTATTTCATCTAAAACAGCCTTCATAGCCTCTAGCTTAATACCCCTGGTATCTGGCTACCTCGTACTGAGTACATAAACATGGGGTTTTACAAGAGGGCTAAGATCCTCCAGAGCCCAGAGCCCAGGTTCTTATGAGCTGACAGGGCCAAATCCTCAAGAGCCCCGTTTCGCAACATTTTAGTCAACTGTATTGTTAGGACCTCCATTGTAAGTTAGACTGACAAGGCTTAATGGCATACAACAACATTCACTTGCTCCTTGGTAACAGCACTCAACCCGCCTGCACTGAATTAAAATATGTAAAACACACAAGGATATGTACGCCTAATAAGACTATTCACAAAAACCTCCCAGCAATCAGCCATATGCAAAGGTACCCATTCATATGGGAAAATCAATCACCGTAACCACAAACGTAGCCAAGGTATACCAGTGGCCGTTTTCTGAGGAATTGTTCCTAAGAAAATCAATCGGTGGCCACACTTTTGCTTTATACAGGCACCCGGTAACACACATTCAAAACAGCCAGATAGAACACTATCTTTTAGTAAACAGTATGGTGTTTTAATCAGATGCCTGTGTTTTATTCACAGACAACAAGGCGTAAAGTGCTACTGCACGTGTCAATCAATGCGGGCAATAAGGCATTGAAAGCTTGCAGGTAATGCACTGCCCAGCTTTTAGATCAATTATTTAGACAGTCCCTCAGTGCTGCAGGCCATTCAAAGCTTTTACCTGGATGTTGGCACAGTAATTGATTGCTGCGCTGTATAGACAGGCATGACTGGTTTTTTATCTCTCTATGTGTTAGATGCTGTGGCTTGTCTGCTGTTTTAAAACACTTTCTATAAGCGCCACCCTACAGTACTGTGCCAGTCTTACGTGATGTTTTCGCTAGCAAGGCATGTACGGTTTAAAGTGATAAGGATTTATCTCAACCCAAAGGTAAGTGCACAAATTTTGTTTCACTTTTTTAAAAATTTCATTATAAAATGAATCACGACGAATTACTATTACTGAGTGATATCAATGCTGTAGAGAACAAAGACTTAGACTCTTTAAAAACAGCGTCTTCTATCTGTAGTTGTTTTAGGCAAATCCAGAGCTTATCTCGGAAAACAGTATACAACAGAAGATATAGAATCCCTCACGACTGAGGAGTTAATTAAACTACATTCTAAATATGAAAATCACATCGCTTCACTAATGACTCGTGATTTAAGTCAATCTCTTGTCTGTCTATACACAAAAGCAGTGAGTCACTTTCTACCTGTAGACACTGACAGTCTATCACACGACCTTGAAAGCAACCCTATTGTTTCAAGTTCAATTGGTAAATTAGCATGCATCATGTTTTACAAGTTTGGCAATTACCTTGCACCTGTGGAAACTTTGCTTGTTACTGGGAGTCATATTGATGTTTTGAAATTAAATTTTTCTGCTGATGAAAATGGACGACCCACAGACGACCCCACAACTGAACCCTGTTTCGACACAGATTCAAACTGTGACCAAAACTAAAAGCCCAGGTCGGATCGGTTGGTAAAAAGATTGGCCGAATGGAACAGACAAAAAAATCACAGCTTATGGCGTTAACAGAAAAGGCTCATGTAACTGATCTGCCGTCAGGACCGTCAGGACCGTCAGGACCACCAGTGTCACTACCATCAATACCAACACCATCAGGACCCCATCTTCCCCACATCAAAGTGAGAGACAAACAACTGAGTCTAAACCCAAAACAACAAAATATATAGTTGCCGGATTTGTTGTTGGATTTGGTTATGCAGGTTACAGCCTATGGAAAAAATACAAACCCCACACTCGAACAGTGACCAAAAAATTAGACACTCCAAAAACAAAACCAGAAGTCGCCACATTACCAGTAACGCCATGCAGTGAATAACAAATATTAATTTAATTTTTATTGCATAAGAAATGAGCGATACAAAAAACTTAATGAACCTTGTCTATCACTCTGCCGTTATAAGCCGGCTAGCAGTAGCTTACTCCATGCTGGGAAAAAGTCTTCTCAAAATGAAATCGGCAGACCTGAGTAGATTAGACTTTGAAGATACAGCTAAGCTAGTTGTAGTTGTCACAGCGTCAATTGCCACAAAAGACTTTCTCATCAAGCAAGGAATTATTCCTGAAAATGTTTCTATGTAAATAAAAATAATATGGCGACTTTAGCTATTATGATTGGAGGTGCCATGGTCAACACCCTGGCTTTCAGTGGATCAAATTATCTCTTTTCAAAAGTCAATAGAGAGGAATCTGCAGAAGAAATGAGACGTCACAATGAGGCATCTGAAAAACTAGCCAACGCCCAACAAGAGTATGAAAAGCAAAGAATAGAGAAACTTGATTTCATCAATGAAAAACTCAGACTAGAAGGTCACGTGCAGCATACATTTTCTAATGTCGATGACGCAATCAGGGAATATTTTCTCGTTACAGGTAATGTCATATCTACCCCAAAGCCGAAACTTAGCGATTACTATCAACCCAGTCCACAACAAAGAAACGGGGAGATAATCTTTGTTCTAGTGGGAATGACATTCGTTTATTTTACTGGAGTTTTTATTGCTAGAAAAAAATGAACGACACCGGAGCCGGAGTCAGGGCCAAGGCTGAAAATAAACAACCCAATTGGATATTGGAAGGGAAAAACCGTGATTCAAAAACTACATGCGGCCATGGGCGTTGATGTATCACTCAATCAAATTAAACAATGGTTACAAAAACAGGCAATTTGGCAAATATATTTGCCTGCGTCAAGAAAAATAACAAGCCCTCATTTTGAAAACGTCACTCCCAATGACACCCATCAAATGGACCTCCTGTTCTTACCGCATGACACAATAAGAAAGAAGCATTACAAGTATGCACTAACTGTTGTTGACATTGCTTCAAGGTACAAAGACGTGGAACCCATAACTGACAAAAACGCTAGTACGGTTGCTACAGCATTATCATTAATATATAGCCGAGGCCCTTTAAAATTTCCCAGACTGGTGCAGGTCGATGACGGGTCTGAATTCAAGGCTGCAGTTAATCAATTATTTGCAAAGCATGGAGTGCTAGTGTGGCATGGAATACCGAGTGTGCACAGGTCACAGGCAATTGTTGAGAACTTTAACAAACAATTATCAGAGAGACTTTTCAGCTATCATTATTCTAAGGAACTCATGCATGACGCATGTAACACTGAGTGGGTTAAGAGATTACCATCTGTGATAAAAGCAAGTAACAATGAAGGTCATCCTACACCCACTGATGCTATTAAATTGAAAACAATGACGGAGCCAAAAACAACACTGTCAGGACCGCCCCTAACCCCTGCGCCAGACACAAGCTTGTTTACAAAACAGGTAAGATATCTATATCAACCTGGAGAGGCCGAGTATGACGTCAGATGCAGAGCAACTGATCCCATTATTGGTCTACGTCTGTACACAATATAAAAAATAGTCCCCGGCAGTCCATCAATTTATTATTTATATGAGCCTGCCCCACAGAGGGCATTTGTCAGAGAAGAATTACAGATTATTCCCCCAGACACTGTTACTCACTTTTGACCATTTCAGTAACTAACTCATCAATTAATTCATCGGATATTTCTTCAGATAACTTAAGTCTGTAATGCCCAGGTGTATAAGCCTTTTCCTTAATATGAAACACGTTTTGTGTCTACTACTGCCAGTGACTTTTTATGCATTTGGATCATTTCAAGATTGTGTCTATTTGATCATTTCAAGATTTGTGTCTTGTTTGGATAATCAGGCATTAGTTCTCCATCTAATACTTGTTTGTAATGTTCATGACGAATTTCTTTATTTTTTATCGCTGTTTTTTAAAAAAAATATTTCTTTGGCTTTAGACTGACTGCCTTTCTGGTGCAGTATAGAATACATTTTTGATCACAGTCTAATGTACTCAACTATAGGCACTCCATTCAGTTCATCTTTAAACTTTCCAGGCACCTTCTTGTTTTGTGTGCTAAACAGCGGTTGGTCTTTTGGATAGTCAGATGTGTCATACATATGTAGTTCTTTTTCATGTCTTCATAAAAATCTTCAGTAGGCACATCAATGATAATTGAGTCAGTGTCAGTGTATAATCATAATAAAATTCAAGCATTAATAATTTTGACAACTCAAGTATTGCCATACCAATAAATACTGGCTTGTCCAGTTTAACAATCTTTTTTTGAGTGTCACTGCATACAATGTCTGATGAAACTCTTTGTACCCTGTTTACTGTGGCTTGCCTGTAAGTTTAATTGCACCCAATTCAGTTGTGACCAGTCTCACATCTTTGCAGTGATGAGGATTTTCCATTGTCTTACCAAAACAGGCATTGTTCATAAGCTTAAAAAAGTCTTTGTCAAATGCTGTGTTACCATTCCTTGCATGCAGGGTTGTGTTCTTCATTATGTAATCTTTCATGAAAGCACACTGATCAAAGCTTATGCCTCTGTGAACTTTCTTTAGTATTAACCCATGTCTGATGTAAAACTGCAGTAAGCGATAGTGACAAATGTAATTGAATTTGTCATTCAAATTCGGCACAAGTTTAGTGTCTTCTTTTTTCCCCGTCATACTCATTTTATCAACATCCAACAGATAATCATTGTGATAATCATGTAGATGGTATGGGTACTCTATGTCTACTTCAAAGATCCAACCCTTTGCATCATTCCAGTCATGATTCATAATATAGTTAGTCAAGTCTGTTATGTCATACTGTGTCAAATCATGCAGTTGAAAGTTTTTCAAGGGCAATAACTCGCACATCGCAAATCTGTACAAATTGTTGGCGTCCACGTATGTAATGAATGACCTTGACCTTGAGGGGTCAAAACCCTGACCTGGCCAAGGTCACCATGTCCATCCAGATATTTGTTGTTGGCTTTGGCATAGTTGTTTGCGGCTATACTAATACCTCCTCTCAATCCACGTTCCACCATTTCACCCATCGTATGATCAGACAACAGGTCTATAGATATCTTACTGGATTTCAAAAAGTTCATCCCATGTCATGCCAGGACTAGTTATGTAGCTAGCCGGGTCAAAACCGTAGTGCAACAGTCCCTTTTCAAGATAACTTTCAAATACGTCTGCTAGCAAACAAATGTCAGCTTTCAAGTACTGATCATGGTAGTCACCAATAGTTTCACACACTAATTTACCCCGTGCATCAAGAGCGTGCTGGTAATCAGAGTCAGAAATACCTTTTCCATTTAAGGTAGAATAAAATTTCTCTTTTGGTGGCACAAACACAACCTAATGATCAATGTACTCGTAAGGGTATACTCCTTTCTTGATTAACTCAGGCTCAAAATATTTACTTGTTATTTGAAACTCAGTCAAGCCTTCTGCCAGACCAGCAAGACCTGAAGACAAATGTTGCATTGAGTCATAAAACACTAATTTGTTGTCCAACCTAAAAGTCAAATATTTTTCAGTTGTCTGAGCAATACAACTAATATTTTTTTGTAAGACTCATCTACAGCACGCATGATAATGTGTGAATCATATCTCCTTAGATTGTGAAAAAAGATTGGCAGT
>BTPG01000005.1:88197102-88336278 GCA_036245525.1 Semisulcospira habei | reverse complement strand
CAGAAGCATTAAAGTATTTGGAGAGTGAAGAGGCGAGATACTCTAGGTGCAAAAGACGATAAAAAAACAGTTTTCAATTCTGTACAAAACACAGCTATTAATGGAGGTGTGGTTTCAGCTGGTTTATCTGCTAGCGGTTTTGCTCTGATTGCCACTGGAGTGGGAGTGTCATAGGAATTGCTCTTGAAGGTGTTAGTGGTTTTGCATGCCTGACATGCTTTGGTTTGGAAGCCCTTCATACAAAGTTGCAGAAGCATGAAGCATTGAGCACTCTTGCTGGTGTTAAGCTGAGTAGTATGAAACTTATTATCAGTAAATCTTTGGAGGATAATTTTATTGACGATATTGAATTTAAGAGAGTGCAGGATGATTTGAACAATTACAAACAACAGAAGTCTGAAATTCAGAATAAGATGCGTAGTCAATCCCATGTGAATGTTGAAGGACTAAAGGCTAATTTTTTAGAGAAAGGAAACAGATCGAGGTAAAGGAAACCACAGAAAAATTACAAAATCTTTTAAGCAAATGAAAATTAGTTTTGGCAATCATATAATATTTTTTCATTACACTTCACAGAGAGATGTCATGTTGCTCACACCTGACTATTTAGCCCCTTTCGCTCTGACCAGAGTACTATTTAGAAAAAAAGTTTTTTTTTTCTTTTTCCTTGTAGCTTGTCAGATATGTCTCAGTATCTTGGGACTGGAGTCAAGTTTTTGTAAGAACTTTTAGAACTTATAGTAAGTAATAAATAATTTCTTATGGCAAGTAATTAATAAGTTCTTATGGCAAGTAATTAATAAGTTCTTATGGCAACTAACTTAAAAGAACCTGCAGAGGTAAACTTTAATTTACCTACAACTTGTAAATAAGTATAAAGTTCCACTTGGCTCCAGTGGACTGGAATGCGTTCTTCGGGTGCTTTGCCCAATAACGAGTTATTGATAAGCTATTATGCCAGCCACGTTAAAAGCCCCAGGTAATGGCAGCATTGATTGACACTTGCAATAGCAGTCTCATCAAACCCATGTTTATGTACTCAGTACGAGGTAGCCAGATACCGGGGGTATTACGCTAGAGGCTATGAAAGCTGTCTTAGATGAGGTTAAATAAATAATTACCTGTGTGCGTGTTGTGTGAAAAAAAATCAATCATGGGCTACCACTGCTGTACTGGTCATGGGTTTGTTTTATTTGAAATCAACAGAGTAAATTGAGGAAGGCGGGGTGGCAGCAGAGACAATGGGGGTTTAATGTAAAAAAAAAATGACGTGATTTTTGTGATTAATGCGGAAATATCGGTATTGTTGCTCTTTTATTGTATATTGTTCTATTTCTCGTCTTGCCGCTCATTTACTTTTTTTTTTTTTTCTTGCCTTGACTTGCTCGGTCATGATTTGTCATGTCCCTGTGGTTTGCATTTGGTTGTCTAATATCAATTTGTGGTGCGTCGTCGTGTGGTATTTGCGCGTGTCGTGTCGTTATGTATCATAGCCCAGATCAAAAGCAGGTGTCTGCCAAGCGTGTAAAATGCAGAGAAGAACCCAACGGAGAAAGAAACACGCTTAGAAAAAGACAGTTACAACACAATCTATTGTGTTGTAACTGTCTTTTCTAAGCGTGGTTCTTTCTCCGTTGGGTTCTTCTCTAGTATGTAGCATAAGCTTGTCATAGTCTTACCGTTTGTTGTAGTTGGTTTATTAGGCAGACGCTCGTCTGGCCCTCTTGTACAGCAGGAACAGTGGCGGGACTACCGCCAGCGCAATCAAACCCATCAACACTCCAGTGACAATCCATGCCACGGATGATCTTCCAAAATCGAAGTCCCCAGCTTTGCGAAAGAAATTAATCACTTGTGAGGAGATCTGCCGTCCATTTGGCAAAAGGGCATTTTTAAGAGACGCGATATTTTTTATTGTAAGACAATTAAATTATCGAGAGGAAAAAGACAAAACAAAACACACACATGTACAATAAAACTCTCCTCGCTTTGTCTCAAATTTATTTATTTATGTAAGACATGCTCCAACTCTGCTGCTTTCAAATCACTGCTCAAGACCTATCTGTTTTCTTATGCGTATAGTTTCAGTGCGTTAGCAATCTTTCGCAGTAACTGTTTTCGTAACGGTGTGTGTGTACTGTGTGGGTGTGAGCTTTTGATATGTGTCACTTTAGTTTTGTAACATTTATTGCAGTGTTTTTGTTTTTTGCACTTTTTGTTCTGTGATGTTTGATCTTGTAAAGCGCTTAGAGCACCATTCATTTGGAGGTTAACCCCTACATAAATGTACATTATTATTATTATTATTATTATTATTTATTATTATTAAAGTGAGATTTTTTATTGTTTCATGATGTAGGCCTATATCTCGCTTTTCTAAAATAAAATAAAAGGGGGGGGGGGGATACAGGCTTTTGCCAAATTGGATTAAAGGGTATGACCGGTGCCTTCAACCAACGCCCGCGTCAGACGAAGCACGGTCCCGACCCACGTCTGGTTAATATGCATTACACACGGTACATGAAATACAACTACATAATAATACATACATATACATTGCACACTGTTAAGACTACATCTTGTACATTGAACGCAAAACTGTAAGCATAAACGTTAAGATTATCTAGACGTTTTACTTCCTCCTGACTAACCGATCACACACATACATGCACGCAAACACACACACACATACACACACACACACACACACACTACACACGCACGCACACGCACGCACACAACAGCATAACCAAACATGCACAAATCACACTGTTCCACACATATGCACGCACACACATTCTCTCCATGATGATCATGTTGAAGACCTTTCCTGGTACTGACAGCAACGTGATTCCTCTGAAGGTGGAACACTTGCTGAGGTCGCCTTTCTTGGGAAGCTTGATTAGCTACCCCTCCTTCCAGTCAGCCGGCATCACCTCCTCTTCCCAGATCTTTCCAAACAGTGGATACAGCATCTCTACTGTTGTTTCTAGGTCTGCTTTCAGAGCCTCCGCTGGGATGCCATCTGGCCCTGCTGGTTTGCCGCTCTTCAAAAATGCCACTGCTCTTCTGATCTCTTCCCGGCTGGGTCTGTCACAGCTGATGAGTAGGTCAGTCTCTGCTGGCTGGATGTCTGGGGGGTCGGGTGGGGTGGGTCTGTTCAGTAACTCTTCAAAATACTCGGCCCATCTGTCAAGTTGGTCTGCTCTGTCTGCAATAGGCTTGCCATCTTTGTCTTTTACTGGTCTTTCTGTATGGTCATACTTGCCCGACAATCTTCTGGTAATGTTGTAGAGCTGTTTCATGTTGCCGCTGCCTGCTGCCTTTTCTGCCTCTACTGCTAGGCCATTTTTGTAGGCTCTCTTGTCTGCCCTGATACTCCTCTTCACCTCGCGGTTGGCTTTCGAATATTCCTCATGTGCCCTTGCTTTGGCTGCTCTCGTGCGACTGTTGTTGACAACTGCTTTCTTCTGCTTCCTCACTTCTATCTTCTTGAAGGTCTGCGCCGACAGCCAGTCCTTGTGATGGTGTTTCCTGAACCCCACAGTGTCTTTGCAGGTTGAGTTCAGTGCCTCTCTAACTGCCTTCCACTGATGCTCTGTGGTGACCGCCTCCTCTTCATTTACTAGCTCCTGCAGCGCTTGAAACCGGTTGGACAGCACCAGTTTGAACTCTTCTCTCACTCCAGTCTCTCTCAGAAGACCTACATTATAGCGCTGTCTTCTTGTTGTCCCTGTGCTGCTTTTCTTTAACTTAAGCTTTATTCTTAAGGTAAGCAGATGATGGTCTGAGGCGACATCTGCTCCCCTCCTCACTCGGACATCTTGAAGGGATCTTCTAAATTTCTGGCTAATGCAGATATGGTCTATTTGGTTCTCTGTAGTATGGTCAGGTGAGAGCCAAGTTGCTTTGTGTATTCTTCTGTGTGGGAAGATGCTGCCTCCAATGACAAGTCTGTTTAGAGCACAAAAGTCTACGAACCTCTCCCCGTTCTCACTCATCTCCCCTAGTCCCTGTCTCCCCATCACCTCTTCGTATCCGGTGTTGTCCTCCCCTATTTTGGCATTAAAATCGCCCATGACGATGGTGATGTCTTCTGTGTGGGAAGATGCTGCCTCCAATGACATGTCTGTTTAGAGCACAAAAGTCTACGAACCTCTCCCCGTTCTCACTCATCTCCCCTAGTCCCTGTCTCTCCATCACCTCTTCGTATCCGGTGTTGTCCTCCCCTATTTTGGCATTAAAATCGCCCATGACGATGGTGATGTCTCGCTCTGCACATTTGTCCACAGCACTCTGGAGTTGGTTGTAGAACTTTTGTTTCTCTTCTTCGTCACTGTCATTAGTGGGCGCATAACCCTGGATGACGTTCAGCTTGATCTTTTTCCTAGTTCAAAAGGCTGCTGTGATAATTCTTGGCCCAAGAGGTTCCCAGCCAATCAGCGCTCTCTGTGCCACTGGTGACAGCTTGAATGCCACACCTTCTGTATGGGGGGGGGGGGGGATTCTCCTCTTCATGACCTGAATACAGAATCATCTCCCCACCTAACAGACTTTTCTGGCCAGACTGCTTCCATCTGGCTTCACTGATATCTAGCAGGGAAAGGTTGTACTTTTGCATTTCCGCTGCTATCTGGGCGGACTTCCCGCTCTGGTACACGGTCTTGACATTTCATGTGCCCATGATTGTGTCCCTGGATAGAGAGAGGCGGCTCTGTCCTGTGGCTTCCGAAGACTTCCGGCTTTCACCACACGACGTCATAAATCTTCTGGTAGAAGAACCTTCCTCCTCCAGGAAAGGAATTGCTGTTTATCTATTCGTCGGCGTTTTTGTAGCTATTTCTTTATTTGCAGGGTGGGGAAGCTAAAAAAAAAAAAACCCACGCCCAACCCCCTTACTAGGAGGACCAGGGGTTTTCTGTCGGGGTCTCCTTCCCTTAGACCATGTTGGTTCACGGCACCTTATTTCATTTGGTGCACCCCTCTCGCGAAGGACCCCCTATCCACCACCCAGGGGACGCGCCTCAACGCCATATGGTCCCAGCGCGAGACCCCCCCCCCCCCCACCGACCCCAAAAAGTTTTAAAATGCTATAACAACGCCCCCCCCCCCCCTCCCCCCCGCTCCCCATTACCTTTGTTTGATATTTGGGCGAATGGTAAAAGTCTTAAGACGCACGCATCGCCTCTCTAACTCCCCCCCCCCCCACACCACCCCCCCCCCCCCACCCCACGACACACACACACCATTTTCGATTTTTCGGACCCCGGAAGCAAAGTCTAGCGTGTCGTATAGGCCTTTTGTATCAGTTTGAAGGTCCTAAACTAAAAGTTGGATCCCCCCTCCCCCCGAAGTGACTGATCCGCCCCTGGTTTATGTCTAATAATAAAATAATAATAATTACAATATTTATAATGCGCTTATCTTATAATAATTATAACTCTAAGCGCGCACTCACAACTCGCGCACGCATGCGCACGCTTTAGACAACGACTCACGTACCACAAATAGTGAAATACATTACGACAGCCTGCTTAGGGTGGGGAGTGTGGTGGTATAGTGCTAGAACTGTTGAAAGAGGTGAGTATTGAGGGCGGACTGGAAGGAGGAGAGAGAGTGTCTGCGTAATGTATGCTGCAGTGCCGGCTACAACGAAATGAAAATGCGTTGTTACCCACTATGTGTCAGGGATATCGGGCGGGAGAGCTTGTGGAATGTAAAATCAAAGCTTGGCTAAAAAATAAAAATAAAATTAAAGAGAGTGGGTATTTCAAGAAAAATGCAATCATATTGACAAGTAAAAGGTGTGCAGCAGGAAATCAGGCAAGGAATGGTCAGGAAAGGGCGGAACTTTAATTACACACATTAGAGGGATGAAAATAAACGCAAAACAAGAAGCCCAAATCAGCATGGACGAAAGCAGACTTAAGGAAGTGAACTCTTAATATATATAATATATGCTGCAGTGCCGGCTACAACGAAATCAAAATGCGTTGTTACCCACTATGTGTCAGGGGTATCGGGCGGGAGAGCTTGTGGAATGTAAAATCAAAGCTTGGCTTTAAAAAAATGAAAGACAGTGGGTATTGCAAGAAAAATGCGATCATATTGACAAAGGAAAAGGTGTGCAGCAGGAAACAAGGCAAGGAATGGTTGGGAAAGGGCAGAACTTTAATTTACACACATTAGAGGGATGAAAATAAACGCAAAATAAGAAGCCCCAATCATCATGGACGGAAGCAGACTTAAGGATGTGAACTCTTTCACATACCTGGGCAGTGTTACGATTGTGGTTGTGTTGTTCCATGAGAGCATGCATGTATTAATCGTAGGAAACGATCCGATATTTATTTGAGCTATCTTGGTTACGAATCAATACCTTTTTAGTAAGATTCTCTATCATTCGTGCAGAGTTATGATACGCTAAGATTAGTCCGGAAGTTTCTAGCATAGTCGCACGGAGAAGAGCGGTCGATCTTTGTCATGCGTAGATTCGCTGAGAATAGATTAGAACGTTCGAGCGAAGTCGCGCTCTGTCGAGTGACCTTATGTGACGTCAAAGTGTAGGCAACATTTTGCAACACAGTATTTAAACCGCTCTTATATCCATAGTCACAGTTGTTTCTGTACACGTGAAGTTAACAGCCGGTCAGTAAGTATTATGAAAGGTCGTGATCGGTCTGCAATACTCTTGTGTGACGCCATTACACACTGGGACTTGCGGCTGAAATTAGCAGTCAAATTTTTGAAGACTGTTGTAGTTTATTCTAGAAAGTTCTTTATTATTATTATTATTATTATTATTATTATTATTATGAGTTTCGGTTATGTGTTCCGTTCTGATTGGTCGCATTGTGTGAATTTGTTGGATTATTCTGGAAAGTTGTTCTACTATAAAAGTTTGTGCTATGAAACACGTTTGTACATTGTCATACATTGTCAGTTGTAGGGACACACAGTTTGTGAGAGACGCAGCGTAACGGTGGTGTACGTTGTGTGAGAGGCGCATTGTGTCGCCAGTGTTGACATTTTTCAGAGGAGACGTTGTATCAGTGTTGGTGCATTTGGGAATGCATTGTGTGGAGATTGCATCGCTGAATTAAAATATTGTTGGAACTGTTACCCCAGTGTAGTCTACATCCTTAAGCCACGTTTGACAGGTTGCAGCTGAGTGAAGTTTCTTTAAAAGAACCTTACGTGCGTGCGTCTGGTGTGATATCATACTACGACTACGACTCAACACGTAACAGGCAGCGTCGTCTCCACAACCGGTGGAGCAGATGAAGACGCCAAGGCAAGGATTGCTAAAGCAAGACAAGCCTTTATAAACCTGAAATCCATCTGGAGATCCTCAACCCTCTCCACAAGAAACAAACTTCGCATCTTCAAACAGCGATGTCAAAGATGTACTTTTATATGGCGCAGAAACTTGGAAAGTGACAAACACCTTGTCGGACAAGCTCCAAACATTCATAAACTGCTGTTTACGCCAGATCCTACGCATCCGATGGCCTGAGAAAAGAAAATAACAACAAAAACCTATGGCAGAGAGCGAACCAAGAACCTATTACCTAACAGACTGCACGTCAAAAGTGGAAGTGGATCGGCCACACGCTTAGGAAACCGTCGGACAATATCACTCGAATCGCGTTACAATGGAACCCCTAAGGGAAGAGACGAGCTGGTCGCCCCAAAACCACCTGGAGACGATCCTGCGAAGAAGAGCTCAGACAATGCGGACTGTCGTGGGGTGAGATCAAGAAAACTGCCGAAAATTGAGTGCGCTGGAGAGCTGCTGTTGAGGGCCTCTGCTTTACAAGGAACTTACGGGATTAAAGTAAAAAAGTAAAGTAAGAGGTGTAGAAATCCATTAACCTATTAAGCCCCTGAGGCAATACAAAAGAAGATGGGTCGACCACGATAATCCAAGGGTAGTGCCAGATTAGCTTCTCGCCATTAGGTGCCAAGCTAATCTGGCACTACCCTTGAAATATCATGGTCGATCCATCTCTTGCCACTGGTACATAGTCCTTAGGTGACACCTCCAAAAATTGCCAAACACTTCCATGAGGTTAAATGGGTCAAATTGTGAGGATAACAAGCACTGGCTTGTAAGCTGATTTTGCACATCAAAATATGTGTGCTAGTCTATGGTTTTGAACCTTACGCCTACATGCCATAACTCACACACCAGCACACGAAGGGGCAAACACACAGGGAAAGATTTTAAGCACACGGCGAACGACACAATAATGCAGACACAAGCCGATTTTTTCACCTGAGTTTTCCTCTGAAGATATTTAGCATATTAAGTCCAGGTAACTCAAATTACCCTGTGGCTATCGGTAGGGTTTTTTTTCGAGGCGATTCTTGTGGGAATCGCCTCGACAAAATGCATTATTGACGGCTGAATGGTTTGAAATGATACAAAAATTGTTTCACATAACAGGGCGTATTGTACCTTTATACAGGTACTTCAAGGTTCAAGATTGCTTCCAAGTTATGGTTAGGTTCTATCTCAGAAAGAAGAAAAAAAATCATATCATTTACATGTGTTTGACCTTTTACACACATACAAACAACAACAACAAAAACAACCTGTTAATATCAAACTGAATCAAAAATCAAACAACAAAATAGGTTTGTACACACTGAAATGAAGCATTTAGTCTCAGCTTGGCTCAGACCTAAAACAACAAACCGGATGAGGCTGGCCGCGAATGAGTTAAACATCAGACTTCGATTTGGGTTTTGTCAAAACTTAGCATAAAACGTTACAAATGAGTTTGGTCCAAACCAAAAAAAGCAACAAATTGAATTTGATCCAAACTTCAACATAACAAGATGGAATGAACCATAACCCACAAAGTCCCTTCTATATGAGAGCTGTCCTCGCTGTCAATGGTCTACCTTTTGTCTTTGACCTGATTCTAATGTTGAATTATCTCCTATTGAAAAGGTCTCGCAGATCTGCCTATGCGTCAGTGAGTTCTACAAGGGGCGCGGGACATAGGCGTCATTGATTTGTCAAACGTCATTTGTCATGACGGAAGTTTTAGGTTTTACGTAATTTTATATTTGACGTGATTTTAGTTTCACTTTCGATACATAGGCTTGATAAAATGGTGACTATACTAGAACTTCACGGTACAATTTCAGTCTTCCTGTAATTTGTGTGACAGCAGGTTGACTTTACCTAGCTACATGATGAACTAAGTACACGGGTCATCTGCATGCTTTTCTGAAAGCGCGTCGATGTGTGTGTGTGTGTGTGTGTGTGTGTGTGTGTGTGTGTGTGTGTGTGTGTGTGTGTGTGTGTGTTAGTGCGTGCATGCGCGCGCGCCCTCCAAACATCTCCAAGAGGCATAGATCCGCATGTGCTTGGAGGGCGCATGAGGATCTATTCCTCCTGGAGATGCGCGCATGTTTGTGTGTGTGTGGTGTGTGTGTGTGTGTGTGTGTGAGAGAGAGAGAGAGAGAGAGAGAGAGAGAGAGAAGAGAATGACGTCATATTTAGAATATTACGTCAGCGTCTGCGTGGTGACGGAGTTGCCTCTTTTACGTCACTGCCACTGTCTGACTTTTTCTAGAAGCAAAGTTTTTTTTTTTTTTTAGTGTTTTAATTATTTTCTGAAAACAGTTAATTTTTACTAAAGAAGTTGAAAGGGTACAAAGCTGGCTAGCAAACTCATCCAATGTCTTTCTCCAAACTAGTTTTATGGAAACGTTCAAGTAAATATGACAAAAATTACGGACTCTAATCTGGGTCAACTGACTTCCTGTAAACGAATGCTTATGTCTTCAATGAGCCATTCAGAACAATATGCTCGGAGGCTCTCTCAGCCACCCTCTTAAGAAAGTATTTCGCCAAGTTTCAAGCTTGTGTGTACAGAAATATCGCAGATTCTTTTGTTTACATACATACACATACATACATACGTACATACATACATACATATATACATACATATATACATACATACATACATACGCACATACATACACACTCACATACGGCGCTTCGCGCCAAATGTACGTTCATCAGCGAGGTATACGTACGTACGTACGCACGCACGCACGCACGCACGCACGCACGCGCGCACGCATGCACGCACGCACACACACACACACATACATACATACATACATACATACATACATACATCTCTTGGCTTGACTTCGCGAACGAAGATTTTATATGGGTTGCCCACGACGTCTGCAGGCCTCCTCGTGGCTGCGGAGGCCAATCCGGGACAGGCAGGTTCGACCGCAGTGGCTGCAGGGGAAGGTCTGGCCAGGGTTCTGAGTTGCGGCATCTCTGTTTTTTCTCCTGAGCTGCTTGTCCTTAAGGCTAGCTCTGCGAGAGTCCTCAAAGGAGACGGCTGCCTTGTAAATGGTGGAGCGCCAGGTGTCACGGTCCGCAGCAAGCGAAGACCACTGGCGGTGGTCGATTTGGCAGGCACTAACTTGACTAAGTGACTTCTTGAGACAGTCTTTGTATCTCTTCTTTGGTGCCCCTCTGTCTCAGTGTCCAGTGGCAAGCTCGCCGAACAGGGTGATCTTGGGTAGGCGATGATCCTCCATCCTGGAGACATGTCCCGCCCAGCGGAGCTGCGTCCGCAGCAGCAAAGCCTCGATGCTCACAGTTTCTGCCTGTTCAAGGACCTCGACGTTGGTGACATAGTCACTCCAGTGAATGCCCAGGATGGTACGCAGGCAGCGCTGGTGGAAGCGTTCGAGGAGTCGTAGTTGGCTGAGGTATAGGGCCCAGGACTCAAACCATACAGCAGGGTGGTGAGGACGACAGATCTGTACACGCTGATCTTGGTGTCTGTTTTCAGCTGTTGATTGTGCCACACCCGCTTGAATAGTCGCCCGAAAGCGTGTTCGCTTTTGTCAGCCTGCAGTCAAGCTCCTTGTCCAGTTTGGCGTCCTACGTGATGATGCAGCCAAGGTAAGTAAACTGGTGCACTGACTTTAGTTCAGACTCACCGATGATGATGTGGGGAGGGCGATGCTCTATCGTGGGTGCCGGCTGATGGAGGACCTCTGTCTTTTTCAGACTAACCTCGAGTCCAAAGAGCTGGGCAGCGTCTGCGAAGCAGGACGTGATGCGCTGCAGGGCTCTCTCTGTGAGTGCAACGAAGGCAGCGTCATTAGCAAAAGGCAGCTCACGAATCAGTTGGTCTAGAGTTTTGGTGTGGGCCTGCAGTCGTCTGAGGTTGAACAGGCTGCCATCGAGACGATACCTGATGTACACTGCATCGTCATCCTCGAGGTCCACTGTGGCCTGCTTCAACATCATGCTAAAAAAGATGATGAAGAGGGTCGGTGCCAGCACGCAGCCCTGCTTTACACCGTTGAGAATAGGGAATGGTTCTGAGAGGTCATTGTTGAGTCTGACCTGGCCTTGCTGGTCCTCGTGTAGCTGGACGAATATGCTGAGGAACTTTGGGGGACAGCCAAGTCGCTCCAAGATCTACCACATGCCTTGCCTGCTCACAGTGTCGAACGCTTTTGTTAGGTCAACAAACGTTATGTACAGCCCTTTGTTCTGCTCGCGGCACTTCTCCTGAAGCTGTCTCAGCACAAAGACCATGTCGGTGGTGCTCTTGTTGGCTCTGAAGCCACATTGGCCCTCTGGGAGGTGGTCTTCGACGATGGCAGGTACCAACCGATTCAGGAGCAGCCTTGCGAGAATTTTCCCGGCAATGGACAGCAGGGTAATTCCACGATAGTTGGAGCAGTCAGTCTTCTCTCCTTTGTTCTTGTACAGGGTGATAACGATTGCATCACGGAGATCCTTTGGTAGTGTTCCTTCCTCCCAGCAGCATAGAAACAGGTCGTGGAGCTTGTTTTGCAGTGTTGGGCCTCCATGTGTCCAGATCTCTGTCGGTATTCCATCAACGCCTGCTGCTTTGCCACTCTTGAGCTGGTGGATGGCTGTGAGAGTCTCTTCAGCTGTCTGCGGTTCGTCCAATTCAGCCTTTACTGGGAGGTGTCGGATTTGGAGGATGACTGCTTCTTGAACAGTGCGCTCAGCGCTGAAGAGGCTCTGAAAGTACTCCGACCAGCGGTTCAAGATGGAGGTATTATCTGTGAGCAATGCCTGTCCATTAGCGCTTCGCAGAGGACTCTGTACCAGATGCCTGGGGCCATACACTGCTTTCAGTGCTTCGTAGAAGCCCCTGTAAAACCATTGTCAGGGCACAGCTGGGTCCTCTGTGCGAGTCTGGTCCACCACTCGTTCTGGAGATCTCTGAGCTTGCGCTGGAGACGACTGCAGACGAGGCGGAAGGCAGACTTCTTCGCAGGGCAGAGAGGCTGGGCTAGGTGGGCCTGATGGGCGGCTCTTTTTTTTTTTTTTTTTTTGCTAGGCGTTCCTGGATCTCAACATCGTTTTCGTCAAACCAGTCTTTGTTCGTCTTTCTAGCGAAACCCAAGACTTCTGCAGAGGATTTTGCAAAAGCAATTTTCAGTTGTTCCCAGAGTGTTTCAGGGGAGGAGTCTGCTGGGTCCGCTGTGTCTTTGAGCTTGCGCTGTAAATCTGTCTGAAAGGCAGCTTCCACATCGTCACGCTGAAGGCTGGCAACATCAAGCTTTTTCTTGGGGGGGGGGGGGGGGTTGGGGGGGGCATTTCTTCGGTTTCGGCTTGAAGTGGAGCCTGAGTTTGCAGCGGACAAGGCGGTGGTCAGTGTGGCACTCTGCGCTGGGCATCACTCTGGTGAGGAGGACGTCGCTGCGGTCCCTCTGTCGCACGAGGACATAGGTCGATAAGGTGCCAGTGTTTGGAGCGAGGATGCATCCAGGTGGTCTTTCGACTGTCCTGTTGCTGAAAAGTAGTGTTGGTGATGACCAGTTGCTGCTCTGCACAAAACTCCAACAGTAGGCGGCCATTGTCATTGCATTTCCCGACTCCATGCTTGCCGAGGACTCCTTTCCAGGCTTCAGAGTCCTGGCCCACTCTGGCGTCGAAGTCGCCAAGGATGATGACTTTGTCGTCTGCAGGCGTGCTCTGTAGGAGGCTGCGCAGGTCAGTGTAGAACTTGTCCTTTTCTGCCGGCTCTGCCAGGAGGGTTGGGGAGTACACACTGAGAAGGGTGACGTGTTGCTGATGTCTCAGTGGGAGGCGCATGGACATGATGCGGTCTGAGTGACCCGTTGGTAGGTTTTCCAGCTTAGTCGCAATGGAGGTCTTGGCCATGAAGCCCACGCCTGAGAGCCATCTTTCTGATGCAGGCCTGCCTGACCAGTAGAGGGTGTAGCCAGCGCCAAGTTCTTGGAACCTGCCTTCATCCGGAAGGCGTGCTTCGCTGAGCGCGGCGATGTCAATGTTTAACGCAATTCATGGGCAATGAGGGCGGAGCGACGTTCAGGGCACGTCCGCTGTCTGCTGTGTCGCGCATGGTTCGGATGTTCCAGCATGCTACGTTGAGTCCGGTCGTGGTCGTCATGAGAGTGGATCCGTTATTCTTTCTTGTTTTCTGACCGCAGGAGAAAAATGCCCGTTGACCGCGGCTAGCCAACTGGGGTTGCGAGGGGACGAGCTTTGGTTAGGCCACCTTTTCTAGGCCCCTCTCCGTTTGGAGCAAGCAGTGCTGTCCCTAGAGAAGGCTGCTTGGTCGTTCAAGGTGTGCCGAGTGACGTTGTCATCATTAGGCGAGCAATATCCTGAAACGCCTGCATGCATGCTTGAGACTGCGGCTTCCAGTGACATCTTTCACCTGCCGTTTCGCCCCTCGCCCGTCGCTACAGGACTTGGAATGGTCGGTGTCATGGTTCGTGGACGTTTCCTAAAGCCTGCGCGGTGGAGCGTTTTGGTGGAGTGCAGTGTGCGCAGTACTGGCCCCACCCTTTAAACCCATGGCAGACGAACATTACATACATTTCATACATTACATACATTACCATACCACACATTACATTACATTACATTAATACATACATACATTACATACATACATACATACATACATACATACATACATACATACGCACATACATACACACGCACATACGGCGCTTCGCGCCAAATTTACGTTCAGCAGCGACGTTAGCGTAACTAGACATGAAGTAATTTTTATCTTGTTACTTCAATTGTTAGAGGTTTAGCCTGCCCGCCTTTGACGTCATGGACATGCTATTAAATTCGTCCCACAGCGACCCGTCCTAAAAAGTCCCTTCTATAAATGGAAGGGACTTAAAAACATAAAAAGCCAATGGTTAAACTGTAAATTAGCTGAGTGTGATACCGGCAACACACACACATCAAGCAATGTTGTCTCAGATCCATACTTACATTTGGCTGTCGTAATGGCTGTGCACACACGTAAAGGAGACAATGACAGTATCGATCTTCATCGAGGGAAGATTAGGTTCATAACCACTAGGAGGGGCCCTGATTTTATTTATTGTGTTGGCTTGTCTACGGTACTGTATAATGAATTGTAATAGATTGATGAAAATGACACTGAAATTCAAAAATGTACACAAAAACACACAGACGCAACACATGAATAAATATACACACGCCACGTACAAACATATGCACACGCATAAATAAAATCTAAAAATACCACAATACAACACACGAAAGAAGAAGTATTGAAAATGGAGAAAGCGATAACTCATCATTGTGCCCAGCATCAATAGCTGCGAAAGTGTCGTATAGCGTTGCGTTTGGTAGCTTTTGATGCGGGTAGTTTTGAATGAGTGAATGAACAAAATGCAGTTTTGGCTGTGAAGGAGTTTGGCAGTAACATTGGTGAAGCTTGACAGAAAGGAAATGATAGATTCTTGTGTGTTTCTACGTCAGCTCGAAGGAATGAAAATGAAGACGTATGTTGATATATGATTTTGGACCATATGGCTGCAATCCGTAGGATCTGGTATCACAAAGCAATGCAGAACTCACTTGGTGTGGGGTTTCACGCTAGTTGTCAGTGAAGACAGAGTGAACAAATAATTATTTAGATGCACGTTTACAGGGGCGGTGCTGGGACGGGGGTTACAGGGTACCGGACACACCCCTGAGCCCCTGAGGCAATACAGCAGAAGATGGTTCGACCACGATAATTCAAGGGTAGTGCCAGATTAACTTCTCGCCATCAGGCGCTAAACTAATCTGGCATTACCATTGAATTAACGTGGTCGATCCATCTGTTGCCACTGGAACATAGTCGTTAGGTGACACCTCCAAAAGTTGCCAAACGCTTCCATGAGGATAAATGGGTCAAATTGTGAGGATAACAAGCACTGGCTTGTAAGATGATTTTGCACATCAAAACATGTGTGCTAGTCTATGGTTTTGAAACTTATGCGTCCATGTCATCGGGTCTAAAACTCACAGATCAGCACACGAAGGGGCAAACATACAGGGAAAGCTTTTAAGCACGACACAATAATGCAGACACAAGCCGACTTTTTATTCTGTCTGAGTTTTCCTCTAAAGATATTTAGCATAATTTATTAAGTCCAGGTAACTCAATTTACCCTGTGGCTGTCGGTAGCGCCTTGTTTCGAGTCGATTCCTATTGACAACTGAAGGGTTTAAAATTATACTAAAATTGTCCACATAACAGAGCGTATTGTACCCTAATACAGGTACTTCAAGATGCAAGTTGGCTTCCAACGTATGTTTAGGCCCGATGTCAGAAAGTAGAAAGAAATCATATCATTTACATGTGTTTGACTTTTAAAAAAATTATTTAAAAAAACTGTTACTATCAAACAGCATCAAACATTAAACAACAAATTAGGTTTGTACACACTGAAATGAAGCATTTAGTCTGAGCTTGGCTCAGACCTAAAAGAACAAACTGATTTTGGTCCAAACTACAAGCGACCTTTTCCAAGACCGTTTTTCATTCTAGAAATATAACCGTTGAGGCAAGACAACATCGAAAATCTGTTGTGTCGACACCTATTTTGTAAGTAAAGCCCGGCCTGGCTACTATGGCTTTAAAAGCATTAACTCGTTTGATCGAGGGAAGATTAGGTCCTGAACTACTAGGAGGGGCCCTGATTTTATTTATTGTTGGCTGGCTTGTCTATAAAATTGTACTGTATAGTGAATTGTGATAGATTGATGAAAATGAACCCCCCCCCCCCCCCCCCCCCCCCGTCCACACACATACCCTTTTCGATTTTTCGGACCCTGGAAGCAAACTCTAGCCCCCCCCCCCCCCCATCTCCCCCTCACCCCCGAGGTAACTGATCCGCACCAGGTTTGTATGCCTGCATAATATTTGCTGCAGTGCCGGCTACCACGATATGAAAATGCGTTGTTACCCACTATATGTGTCAAGGGTATCGGGCGGGAAAGCTTGAGGAGTGCAAAATTAAATCTTGGCTTAAAAATTTAAAAAAAAATAAACGGAAGAGACCGGGTATTGCAACAACAAAAAATGCGATCATATTGACAAGGAAAAGGTGTGCAGAAGGAAACAAGGCAAGGAATGGTCAAAAAAGGGCCGATCTTTCATTTACACACAGCCCCGGGCTAGAAATCCATTAACCTATTAAGCCCCTGAGGCAATACAGCAGAAGATGGGTCGACCACGAAAATTCAAGGGTGTTGCCAGAATACATTGGCGCCATCAGGCGCCAAGCTAATCTCGCACCTCCCTTGAATTATCGCGGTCGATCCATCTCTTGCCACTTCTATAATAGTCCTTAAGTGACACCTCCAAAAGTTGGCCAACGCTTCCATAAGGTTAAATGGCTTAGTTAATCAATCAATCAATCAATCATCAATCAATCAATCAATCAATCAATCAATCAATCAATCAATCAATCATTGTTTGGGATAAAGCAGAAATTGATTCACTGGCTTTGTAAGCTGATTTTGCACATCAAAACATGTGTGCTTGTCTATGGTTTTGGAACTTACGTCTCCATGCCATAAGGTCTAAAACTCACAGATCAGCACACGAAGAGGCACAAGGCCAACGACACAATAATGCAGACACAAGCCGACTTTTTCTTTTGTCTGAGTTTTCCTCTGAAGATATTTAGCATGTAATGAAGAATTTAGTCTAAACTTGGCACAGATCTAAAAGAACAAACTGATTTTGGTTCACACTACAAGCGACCTTTTCCAAGACCGTTCTTTTCTTCTAGAAATATCCTCTTTGAGGCAAGACAACATCGAAAATCTGTTGTGTCGACACTTATTTTGCAAGTATAGCCCGTCCTGGCGCCTATGGCTTTAAAAGCATTAACTCATTCGCGGCCAGCCGGAAGCCGCGCATCCGGATGCGGCTGGCAGCGAATGAGTTAAACATCAGACATTTAATTGAGTTTTGACGAAACTTAGCAAAAAACGTTACAAGTGAGTTTGGTCCAAACCGAAAAAGCAACAAATTTAGTTTGATCCAAACTTAAACATAAAAAGCTAATGATTAAACTGTAAATTAGCTGAGTGTGATCCCGGCAACACATACACATCAAGCAATGTTGTCTCAGATCCATACTTACGTGTGGTTGTCGTTGTAATGGCTGTGCACACACGTAAAGGATACAATGACAGTATCGATCTTGATAGAGGAAAGATTAGGTCCTTAACTACTAGGAGGGACCCTAATTTTATTTATTGTGTTGGCTTGTCTATAAGATTGTACTGTATAAATGAATTGTGATAGATTAATGAAAATGGCACTGAAATTGAAAAATATACACAAAAACAGACACACAGCGACACATGAACAAACATATACACACCACGTACAAACATATGCACACGTATGTATGTAAATGTGTTAAGGCGGGTGGACAATTTAGGAAAAAGAATCTAAAAATACCACAATACAACACACAAAAGAAGAAGTATTGAAAATGGAGAAAGCGTTAACTCATTAATCCGCCCAGTATCAATAGCTGCGAATGTGTCGTATAGTGTTGCCTTTGGCAACACTATAAATAGGCTTTCGCAGCTATTGATGCGGGCAGCTTTGAATGTGTAAATGAACAAAATGCAGTTTTGGCTGTGAAGGATTTTGTCAGTGACATTGGTGAAGCATGACAGAAAGGAAATGATAGATTCTTGTGTGTTTCTACGTCAGCACGAAGAAAATGAAGACGTATAATGATATATGATTTTGGACCATATGGCTGCAATCCGTCGGATCCCGTATCACAAAGCAATGCAGAACTCACTTGGTGTGGTACTTCCCGCTAGTTGTCAGTGAAGCCAGAGTGAACAAATAATTATTTAGATGCGGGTTTAGAAGGCCGGATGTGGAAGGGGCTTGGGGTTCCGGACACACTCCCACGCCCGCCCATAAACGTTTTAAAATGCTATAACGTCCCCCCCCCCCCCTTTCTTTCTTTGATATTTTGGCGAATGGTAAAAGTCTTAAGTCGCACGCACCGCTTCTCTACCCCCCCCCCCCCAACCCCACCTACCCCTCCCACCCACTACCCCACCTCCCGCCCACACACATACCCGTTTCGATTTTTCGGACCCTGGAAGCAAACTCTAGCGTGTCGGGGAGGCCTTTTGTATCAGGTTGAAGGTCCCAAACAAAAAGTTTGAATTCCTTCCCGAGGTATCTGATCCGCACCAGGTTTTGTCTGTCTGCATAATATTTGATGCAGTGCCGGCTACCACGAAATGAAAATGCGTTGTTACCCATTATATGTGCCAGGGGTATCGGGCGGGAGAGCTTGAGGAGTGTAAAATCAAATCTTGGCTTAAAATAAAAAAAACAAACGGAAGAGACCGGGTATTGCAAGGAAAATGCGATCATATTGACAAGGAAAAGGTGTGCAGCAGGAAACAAGGCAAGGAATGGTCAGGAAAGGGTGGATCTTTCATTTACACACATTACTGGGGTAGAAATCCATTAATCTATTAAGCCCCTGAGGCAATACAGCATAAGATGGGTTCGACCACGGAAATTCAAAGGCGTTCCCAGAATAGCTTGGTGCAATCAGGCGCCAAGCTAATCTGGCACTACCCTTGATATATCGTGATCGATCCATCTCTTGCCACTGTCACATAGTCCTTAGGTGACATCTCCAATAGCTGGCCAACGCTTGCATAAGTTTAAATGAGTTAGTGTTTCAATCAATCAATCAATCAATCAATCAATCAATCAATTAATCAATTAATCATTGTTTGGGATAAAGCTGAAATTGATTGAAATCATTAAAAAAAAAATTTAAAAAAAAAACCGAAACTCAAATTGTGAGGAAAACAAGCACTGGCTTTGTAAGCTGATTTTGCACATCAAAACATGTGTGCTAGTCTATGGTTTTGGAACTTACGCCTCCATGCCATAAGGTCTAAAACTCACAGATCAGCACACGAAGAGGCAAACACACAGGGAAAGCTTTCAAGCACATGCAGACACAAGCCGACTTTTTGTTCTGTCCGCGTTTCCCTCTGAAGATATTTAGCATATTAAGTCCAGGTAACTCAATTTACCCTGTGGCTGTCGGTAGCGATTCCTGTGGGAATCGCCTTGACAAAAAGCGCTATTGACGGCTGAAGGGTTTAAAATGATACTAAAATTGTTCACAGAACAGGGAGTATTGTACCCTTATACAAGTACTTCAAGATTCAAGATGGCTTCCAAGTTATGGTTAGGTCCTATGTCAGACAGAAGAAAAAAAAATCATATCATTTACATGTGTTGGACCTTTTACAGACACACACACACACACACACATACACATACACACACACACACACACATACACACACACACACACACACACACACACACACACACACACACACACACAGAGAGAGAGAAAAACAACAAAACAAAAAAATAACAACAACTGGTAATATCAAACTGCATCAAACATCAAACAACAAACTAGGTTTGTACACACTGAAATAAAGCATTTAGTCTGCCCAGACCTAAAACAACAAACTGATTTTGGTCCAAACTACAAGCAACCTTTTCCAGGACCGTTTTTTTCTAGAAATATCCTTGTTGAGGCAAGACAACATCGAAAAATCTGTTGTGTCGACACCTTTTTGCAAGTAATGCTCGCCCTGGAGCAGATGGCTTTAAAAGCATTAACTCATTCGCGGCCAGCCGCATCCATCCGGACGCGGCTTTCCCCGAATAAGTTAAACATCAGACACCGAATTGGATTTTGTCTAAACTTAGCATAAAACGTTACGACTGAGTTTGGTCCAAAACAAAAAGTGCAACAGATTGAGTTTGGTCAAAACTTAAACATATAAAGCCACATGGTTAAACTGTAAATTAACTGAGTGTGATCCCGGCAACACATACAAATCAAACAATGTTGTCTCAGATCCATACTTACATTTGGCTGTCGTTTTAATTGCTGTGCAAACACGTAAAGGAGACAATGACAGTATCGAACTTCTTTGAGGGAAGGTTAGATCCTTAACTACTAGGAGGGGCCCTGATATTATTGTGTTAGCTTGTCTATAAAATTGTACTGTATGAATTGTAATAGACTGATGAAAATGACACTGCAATTGCAAAATGTACACAAAAACAGACACACAGCGACACATAAACAAACATACACACACCACGTACAAACAAAATTTAATGCACTCGTATATATCCAAATGTGTTAAGGCTGTGGAAAATTTAGAAGAAAAATATCTTAAAATACCACGGTACAACACACAAAAGAAAAAGTATTGAAAATGGACAAAGCGTTAACTCATCAATGCGCACAGCATCAATAGCTGCGAAAGTGTCGTATAGTGTTGCCTTCGGCAACGCTATACAACGCTTTCGCAGCTATTGATGCGGGCAGCGTTGAATGAGTAAATGAACAAAATGCAGTTTTGGCTGTGAAGAATTTTGGCGGTGACATTGGTGAAGCATGACAGAAAGGAAATGATAGATTCATGTGTGTTTCTACGTCAGCACGAAGGAATGAAAATGAAGACACATGTTGATATATGATTTTGGACCATACGGCTGCATTCGTAGGATCCGGAATCACAAATCAATGCACACAAACCAAGGGAAATCACTCAGCGCTGGACAGACAAACAGTTAGCTCCACTGCCCCCGCCTATCAGGCACCCAATTGCCAGCCCACAGAGAAATACGCAGGTATAGAACAAGACGATCATTTGCATCTTCACAAAAATGCATCAGGTCTCTTATATAACCCATGTCTTTCTCCGGAACTTAGGAAGTAGGCAGGAGAAACATACATACACAAACACGAAGGTGCATTACTATATGTGGTCGTGTAAATACCCTGATAACCCACAGTAGATGCACAGAACATTACACAACAATGTAACGATACAAATTTGCCTCGAGTTATAGATACTCACAAACCAGATAGGTGAGGCTAGCGCTGGCAGAATTGTACACAAACCAATGGGAATCACTCAGCGCTGGACAGACAAACAGTAGCTCCCCTGCCCCGGCCTATCAGGCACCCAATCGCCAGCCCACAGAGAAATACGCAGGTATAGAACAAGACGATCATTTGCATCCTCAAAAGAATGCATCAGGTCTCTTATATAACCCATGTCTTTCTCCGGAACTTAGGAAGTAGGCAGGAGAAACATACATACACAAACACGAAGGTGCATTACTATATATTACTGATAGGCGGGGGCAGGGGAGCTAACTGTTTGTCTGTCCAGCGCTGAGTGATTCCCCTTGGTTTGTGTGCAATTCTGCCAGCGCTAGCCTCACCTATCTGGTTTGTGAGGACAAATCAATGCAGAACTCAATTGGTGTAGAACTTCACGCTAGTTGTCAGTGAAGACAGAGTGAACAAATAATTATTTAGATACCCGTTTACAGGGGCGGATCTGGGAGGGGGTTACAGGGTTCCGGACACCCCCTCACCACCCCCACTCCCCTAACCCCCTCTCTCACCCCCCCCCCCACCCCGACCCAAAAAAAAAGTTTTAAAAATCTATAACAATGTCCCCCCCCCCCCCCCCCACCTTTGCTTAATATTTTGGGCGAATGGTAAAAGTCTTAAGACTCACGCACCGCCTCTCTACCCCCCCCCCCCCCCGCCCAACACACATACACACACACACACACACACACACACACACACACACACACACACACACACACACCTCCCTCGCCCACATACACAAACCCTTTTCGATTTTACGGACCCTGAAAGCAAAGTCTAGCGTGTCGGGGAGGCCTTTTGCATCAGGTTGAAGATCCCAAACAAAAAGTTGGAACCCCTCCTCCCCCCCCCCCCAACCGCCCAAGGTAAATGATGATCCACCCCTGGTGTATATGTCTGCATAATATTTGCTGCAGTGCTGGCTACCACGAAATGAAAATGCGTTGTGACCCACTATGCGTGTCAGGGGTATCGGGCGGGAGTGCTTGTGGAATGTAAAATCAAAGCTTGCTTTAAAAAAATGGAAGAGACTGGGTATTGCAAGAAAACTGCGATCATATTGACAAGGAAAAGGTGGCAGCAGGAAACAAGGCAAGGAAAGGGCGGATCTTTCATTTACACACATTAGCGGGGTAGAAATCCATTAACCTATTAAGCGCCTGAGGAAATAAAGCAGAAGATGGGTCGACCACGATAATTCAAGGGCAGAGCCAGTTTTGCTTGGCGACATCAAGCGCCAAATTAATCTGGCACTATCCTTTAATTATCGTGGTCGATCCATCTCTTGACACTGGTACATAGTCCTTAGATGACACCTCCAAAAGTTGCCAAACGCTTCCATGAGGTTAATGGGTTTAATGTTTGGGATAAAGCAGAAAGTGATTGAAATCTAATTTTTTTAAAATATTTTTTAAAAGACGGAACAGTTACTATGGTTTTGAAACTTACCCCTCCATGCCATAAGGTCTAAAACTCACAGATTAGCACACGAAGAGGCAAACACAGAGGGAAAGCTTTTAAGCACAAGGCCAACGACGCCCTAGAGCAGATGGCTTTGAAAGCATTAACTCATTCGCGGCCAGCCGCATCAGGATGTGCGGCATAAGCCGCGCATCCGGATGCGGCTGGCCGCGAATGAGTTGAACATCAGACATCGAATTGGGTTTTGTCAAAATTTAGCAAAAATCATTACAACTGAGTATGGTCCAAACTAAAAAAAAGCAACAAATTGAGTTTGATCCAAACTTAAACATAAAAAGCCACATGGTTAAACTGTAAATTTTCTGAGTGTGATCCCGTCAACACATACAAATCAAGCAATGTTGTCTCAGATCCATACTTATGTGTGGTTGTCGTTTGTGATGAAGCTCTATGCTCGTACATAGTGCTCACACATTAGGGTTAGTACGGTACGGTTTTTGTTAACGGTTTGTTTGTGCCGATAGTCCGTGTGGCCCGTTGTCCACGGGAAATCTTTAAGACATGGTTAGTATGGGAGTTTTAGTGAGTACTGTTATAGTGAGTTCTAGGCGGAAGCTGTCTTGCAGAGCAGAAATACGTTAATACGGGCTTTCTTGTCAGAGGAATCAGATGTGTTTGAGATACCTAGCCCGTATTCCAAGAATCTGAAGCCTAGAATTCAGGTATGTTTCTATATATGTAGTATTGATAGTTGCTTAGTTAAAGACGGTATGCTTTGGTAAGAGTAATTTGGTTGTGTAGTGTTGACCGGTTTTGGTTCAGTTATGTTGGTTTAGAATTCATTGAAGTAACCGGTGCTTTTGGTATACAGTTATTTACCGAGATGGACGACTAAAGGAATGTAAGGTGTGTATGCTTAAGTCGCTATGAAGGTAGTACGTGGATGGTTAAGCATAGTCTTTTCCAGTGTATAGAGTAGTGTATAGCAAGAGTGTTAGGCTATAGTCTGTTTCCAGATAGTGACAGAGATATCGGGGTGTTACGGAAGTAGACAGTTTATGAAGCACGTGTGTGTGTGTGAATGAACGTGTGAGTTATTTGTATCAGCCAGGTTACGTGACGTTTCTCATTGATCCAATATGTTGTGTGTTTAGCAAGTGTTACGTTGGGACTTTTGTTGTCGTATTCAGAGTGCTTGTAAAGAGTGGAACGACGGACGCCGAGACGTCATTCACAGGTGGGACCTAACGTGAGGTCATCCCTCCAGCTCTTCGTTCAGAGTGAGTCTGATCGGGACCAAGATACCCGGATCACAGCGAGAACTGCGCTACGGTGCGAGTAAAAGGACGTTCGTGTTACAGACAGGACGACAGGAAAGAGCATACAACGGACTTGCACGCCTAGACGTGAGAAGGACCAACTTAACCAGGCAATAACATCAAACAGGTTGGAGACTGAGAACTAACACCTAGCCTGGCGAGATATTGTGAATTGTGTGTGTGTGTGATGTTCGGATGTTAGTAGAGAAGTGTATATAGTTTGATAATCTTCTTGAACCTTTTAGTGTATAAAAGTGTGTGTTGAGTTTTACCGCATGAATGCGCCCGTCTGAGTCAGTGGCGGTGTATGCGTCTGTTGTGCGAGAGTCTGTGCGTACGACTGTGGGCAAGTCTGCGTGCGTTACATCGTTGTAATGGCTGTGCGCACACGTAAAGGAGACAATGACAGTATCGATCGATCTTCGTCAAGGGCAAGAGCAGGGGAAAGGTGGGGAAGTAGGTCATCTGAGAGGGAACATAAGTTCCTTTAGGAGGGGCCCAGAGGCACCTGACAAGCACAGTGCGTATTGATATGAAAGCGAGTCATCCCGTGCGCAGTTCAATACTCTCTCATCTAATTGAAGAATGAGTATTGCACTGCACGCGCGAGGGGGCTGGCTCCCATGTCAACACGTACAGAGCTTGTTTCGTTTGCAAATTGCATTCAGGACTTTCCCATTTCGGAACTATCATCGGAAGACTATAAGAATACCAGTTCTGGAACCAATCGGCCGTGATAGTTCAAGGGTGATGCCAGAATAGCTTGGCGCATACAGGCGCCAAGCTGTTTTGACCCCAGCCTTGAAATGTCAAGGTCGATCAATCGCCTGCTGTGATGCTGTACAAAACAGTTTACTAATTAGATTAGATGCAGCTAGCCGGGTCAAGACTGTAGTGCAACAAACCCTTTTCACGGTAACTTTCAAATAATTATGTCTGCTAACAAGCAAACGTCAGCTTTCAAGTACTTGTCATGGTAGTCACCAATCGTTTGACACCCTACTTTACCCCCATGGCATCGAGAGCATTCAGAAATTCCTTTACCATTTAGTGTAGAATAAAATGCCTCTTTTGGAGGCAGAGACGTTTAGTCAAACACAACCCAGGGATCAATGTACTCATAGGGATAGACTCCTTTCTTGATCAACTCATGCTCAAAGTATTTACTTGTTATTGGAAACTCAGTCAGTCCTTCTGCCAGACTAGCAAGTGCTTAGGGCAAATGTTGCATTGAGTCATAAAACACTAATTTGTTGTCTAACCTAAAAGTCAAGTACTTCTCAGTTGTCTGGGCAATACAACTGTTTTTGTAAGACCCATCTACAGACGAACACGTAGTTAACAGTTATCAGTCAAAATGGAAACACACACAAAAAAACTGAAAAATAAAAATTGAGGGGATGACACAACCAAAAAACTATATACAGACATTGTACATTACCTGTAGTAACTATCACACACTATAACAACAGAAAATGTGGTAATTTAGATAAAATCATCGACAAAAGAATTAAAACGAGCGAATGCTGTGCACAGGCCAGCGATGCAAGATGGCGTCCCACGCACGTGTGACGCCTAGAGAGAGAGAGAGAGAGAGAGAGAGGGGGGGAGGGGGAGGGAGAGAATGGGTGATCAAAAGGTTACTCTAATTAACTAACCATATAGACTAACAAACTCCAATAATTGCAATTACCTCTTTGATTGCCTATGTTCATTAGGTCTATTCCAAAAATAATTGAAGCTACGTTTTTTGATCGGTTGTCAACCCGTGATTATTAAGGCAGATCCCCAAGCCAACATAAATTATTAATGCTGCCATTAAGTTCTTTAAAAAGACTAATTAGTCTATCAACGATCACAACCTTACCTTTACTAAAACAGCTATCAGCTGTTACCAGAAAATGGTTTGCCTAGCTACCTAGGATTACTAGACTGAGACGGAAATTCCCGATAGTCCTAATAAGACCAGGAAAATATAGGCATGAGGCAATCTATATGAGACAAGCTTTGTGACGTCAGCGTTGCCAATAGCGACTCTGATTGCGTGACTGGTCTTGCCACACTATTGCGTCAGGTTCATTTCCAGAAAACAGTTATGTGAGAAAGATGTGTTCATTTTGTGTTTATCATTGGAGATATCACAATGCCAGACTTCATATTCAGTGTTAACACTAAATCTTGCAGAATATTACTATTTTGAGATTGTGGTTTGATTGTTAAAGTAGCGTTATGTTGAAACAACAAAAAGGTTAGTGAACCGAGACTAAAGAAAAACTTACAGATAGATCGTTAACTAGCCGAATAAGTACGACCAGCTTATTCCGTTTTACTTTAGAACATGACTGTGAGTGAGAAAGACCAGTGTTTTACAGTTTCTTGGAGTTACCACAAATGGACTTTATATTCAGTGTTATCACTAAATCTTGCTGAATATTACTATCATTAGTTTGTACAACAAACCAAGGGGAATTACTCAGCGCTGGACAGACGAACAGTTAGATCCCCTGCCCCCGCCTATCAGGCACCCATTCGGCCAGCCCACAGAGAAATACGTAGGTATATAACAAGACGATCATCTACATCCCTAAAAAAGGATGCATCAGGTCTCTTATATAACCCATGTCTTTCTAAAACATTATATAAGAGACCTGATGCATCCTTTTTAGGGATGTAGATGATCGTCTTGTTATATACCTGCGTATTTCTCTGTGGGCTGGCGAATGGGTGCCTGATAGGCGGGGGCAGGGGATCTAACTGTTCGTCTGTCCAGCGCTGAGTAATTCCCCTTGGTTTGTTGTACAATTCTGCCAGCGCTAGCCTCACCTATCTGGTTTGTGAGTATCATTAGTTTGACTTTTGTACTCATTAGCGTTGTTTTGAAACAAGACTAAGGTTAGTGAGCCGATACTAAAGAAAATCTTACTGATAGATTGTTAACTAACTGAGCGTGATTTGTCCCCACTGACTAACATTTGCTATGTTTAAAATATATTTGTGGTCGCCAACATGTTATTACATGATACTAAACGAAACAACCTGATGGCCTCTATTCAACAAGGTCATTTATTTTCGTCAGTTGTTTAATTTAGCTTGACATTGTTGTGTTAGACCTTTTAAAACAACTGCATAGAAACCCGAGTCAAGACAAGCCTTCAATTCTGCCGAGTCACTGAAAGCGTTCTATTACGAAGTTAGCGCAGGGTCTAAACAGAACATTGAGCCTTCTCAAACAGAGCTATTTGCTATCACTTCCGTGTCATGGACAACTAAGAAATGAGAGACATAACAAAGAGTTAAATGACTCTTAATCAAAATTCTCATTCTTTTGTTAACATCCGGCCTTGGCGTTCACAGTGCGAACTGTGGCGTGGTATCTAAGTTAAACAGAAAGACCTGGGCTTAGCAACTGGTCCGACGCATCAGATGATTCGCAAAACTAAACAGATAGTCATGGCCTTAGCAACCTATGCTGCCGGCGCCGAAGACTACATCAGCACTACGTCAGCGCAAGTTTTTAATCTACCCATGTGTCAAACAACTGAAGTGTGGTGAATTCCGTGTTGTGGACAACTAAGAAATGAGAGACAGAAAATAAAGTTAAATGCCTCTTAACACACTGTTAACACCCTGGCGTTCACAGTGCAAATGTGGTATCTAAGGTAAACAGAAAGACCTGGGCTTAGCAACTGATCCGACGCGTAGGACGATTCGCTAAGGTAAACAGATAGTCATGGCCTTAGCAACCTATGCTGCCGGTAAACAGTGCTGCAGACTAAGTGAACAGTTACAATTTGTGTACACAGATCAGCAACAAAATACGATACAAGCCGCAACACACAATGCCGAAGTTGTCAATTCTACATATGTCAAACAATTGAAATTGAAGTCTGGCGATGTGTTCTGACTGGAGTCTACAATAAATATTCATACATGTTGAATAAGATTTTATGTGTGTGAGTGTGTCTCTGTGTGTATGTGTGTGTGTGTGTGTGCATGCGTGTGTGTGTGGGCATGTGTGTGTGCATGTGTGTGCATGCATGTGTGTGTGTGTGTGTGTGTGTGTGTGTGTGTGTGTGTGTGCGCGCGTGTGTGTGTTTGTGTGTAAGAGATAAGAAAAAGGGTAATCCTGGACATTTATACCATTATCTCTAAGCCAATGCCCAACAAGGCGATTTTTTTAAAAATGACCATGCACAACTCACAACAACAACAACAACAAAACCATTGTATCAAGTACTCTTCATGCATTTGATAACAAATTTTCAAAGTTACCTAAAGTCACCTACAACTACCAACTAACTTTACAGGTGACTTTTAAAGTTTTTATAAGTTAGTTGGCATAAGTTCTTATAAGTGACTTAAAATAACAACTTGTAAGTTCTTAACCCAAGTCAATAAAATACTCGGAAAGATTTGCTCGGTTACAAGAACAATAACAAAACTTTTTTTTCTCAGTAATACTCTGGTGGTGGAGTGGATGGCATCAAATGGGCAGGGGGTTAAAGGCATGACATCTCTTTGTGAAGTGTATGACAGAAATAATGAACAATTACCAAATCTGATATTTACCTGCTAAAAGACCTTGAACTTTCCCCATTGTTTCTTTAATCCTGACCTGTTTCCCTTGTTCTAAAAAAGATTTCTTTAGCTCTTCAACATTCACGGGTTGACTACGCATTTTATTCTGAATTTCAGACTTCTGTTGTTTGTAATTGGCCAAATCATCCTGCACTCTCTTAAATTCATGATCATCAATTTTATTATCATCTAATGCTTTACTGATAATAAGTTTCATACTGCTCAGCTTAGCTCCTGCGAGCATACTCAATGCTTCATGCTTCTGCAACTTTGTATGAAATCTTTTGTTAAGGGCTTCCATACCAAAGCATGCCAGGCCTGTGGCAATGCTAACACCTTCAATAGCAATTCCAATTAAACTTCTAATTCCCATAGCAAACAGGGCTATACCTCCCACAGATTATCCAGCTGAAACCACACCCACAGCCATTGATGTGTTGTGTACAGAATTGAAAATTGTTTTATACCGTCTTTTGCATCTGGAATATTTTTCCTGTTCTCCTTCCAAATACTTTAATGCGTCTGTAATATTTATTAAACAGAATGAGTCGGCCTGTAATCTTTCATCACACACTATCGGCTCAGGTGGCTCAGGTTGTATTTGCAGATACAAGTGTTTGTTTGTTGACAGGCCTGTTTCAGGTTGACGTTAGACAGGCGTGCAGGTCGTGACAGGGCGTGGTGACTGCTGAAGAGAGGGACGATAGAGGAGGCCTGGAGTGTAGCACGTGGGAATGCGGCGGACACTAGATGGATTAGCTTCAGCCAGGTGTGTGTCGGAACGGGACCCTGGTTGTCGCAGCAGCTGTTGATCCCTATGTGAAAAACTACATGCCGGATACGTGGAGTAGGGGGGAGGTTTGTAAGCCACTTGCCCAAGGCCTCGACTGATAGGCTGGACACTGCCAGGTTCTGCACGGTGCAGTCTTCATCCGACATTTTTCGTTCACTGACCCGCTTCATAATGGAGTCGCCGAGCAGCAGAACGTTAGAATCTGATCTGATGTTCATGTTGCAGAGGTGGTCATACGGTGTCTTGGCAAACGTGGTTTTGGGGGTTGTCTGTTCCGCTTCTTGCAAGAGTCCGTATGTGATTACATCACAATCATCATCTGTGGCAAGGGCTGCGAAGCGATTATGCGTGGCAATATTAACAGCTGAGTTAGGGGTTCCGCTTGTTAACGACAGGCGTTGTGAAGTCACTGGTGTGTCCTGCATTTTGACGTGGTTGTTGCAGCTTGATGGAGAAAGGAAGCTTGTACATGGGTCCTGGATGGGCAGTGTGGTACTGGATTTTGTTGAAGGCGACAGGGATTCAATTTGTTTTTTCAGCGTACGAAGCGTAGCGCCGTGTGTGTCTTTGCTGAGTGCACGTTTCATCACTTGTGTGGACAGAGTGCTGTGTTCGTGATTTAACTTCTCAATCGCCTTTTCGGTTGAGGTTGCATAGTCTTGCAGGGACTGGTCAGCAGCTTGAAGGCCGTGCTTGAGCTTGGCTTCATTGTCTCTGTGGTCATTGTCAAGGCTGTCCTGTCTGGTGCTGAGGGAGACATGCTGCTGCTTGACAGTAGCCAGCTCTGTTTGACCGTCTGCAACTCAGTTCTGAGTTCCTGGATGCAGGCGGTAGCTTCCATCAGTTGTTGTTGCTGGATGGACAGGGTAGTCGAGGATGGCGCAATCTCAAGTAAGTATGGAGGGTGGGATTGATCAGAGGATAACGCTGTACCGTTAAACTTATGAACTTGTTGACAGCTGCTATTGTGATTGGATGTGGTCGCTGCGTCAGTCACGCCAGTTGAAGAGGGATTAGTGTTGTATGGGGTGGGGACAGGTTCTGAGCTCTCGCAGCGGGGTGGTATGGGCGTGGCGTTGGATTTGGTGATGTCAGATGAAGGATCTGAAGGGGAAGGGTTAGAAGAGACTTGCTCCAGGGAAGAATAAGAATAAGAAGAATAAGAGTACTTTATTATCTCGAAAAGAGAAATTCGGTTGTGGTACATTTATAACAAATAGTACAAACAAGACATAAAAACATTATAGCATAATTATGAACATTTTCTCCCTGCACTTGCACAGCTACAAATTCCAAATGAATATAAAGTAAACACTACAAAATCTTTACACATAACTCTTACACATCTCACACAAACATCTTTTATGGACTGAACTGAGCGGCACTTATACATTCACACCCACCTCTACATATGCATACATAATACGCGTGTTTCAACCTAGTCCTAACCCTCACTACTCAGCAGTTTTGATGTCACACTGGAGGCTAGTCGTGGATTGGAGGAATGTGGGCGTGGCATCGTCCTTGTTGACTGGGCCGGTGGTCGCCACCTCAGGTGGAAGAGTACAGGGTGTGGAGGGTGGGCAGGCAATGCCCGGCGTTTGCGCCATGGCTGGTGGTAGGGCGGGCGTCTGGGGGGAGGAAGGGCACTGGGAAAGAATGTCAGTTCTCGCTACAAGATTGTTAACTATCTATTGGACAGGCTGAAATTCGTCGTCTATCCACCACTTGCAGTTTTTACCCTGTATCCTAATGAGATAAGACGTGTAGAATACGGTGATTGTGACCACACCACCGGGTGCTCCGTCTGAAATCTGTACAAGGGTGTTATTCAAGGCATCAGGCCAGGGAGGTTGGATGGGGGTCTCGATGTTTTTCTTGTCTTTGTTGCGATCTTTCCATGACGCTGATACTCCGGCGATGTAGCGTTCGTGGAAAGTGATAATATGTATCTTTTAACCAGTTGATTAGATCTGTCCAGAAGGACTGGACATGCCCACAGTTCCAGAAAAGGTGTGTTTAGGTTTCTTCCTCACTTCCACAAAAGGTACAGACAGATGAATCTGACAATTTTCTCAAAAAAAGATATCTTTTTGTTGGAAGCATTCGGTGGATAAGTCTGTACTGAAACCAGCGTAGCTGAGGATCAGAAGTAGTTTTTAATGGCCGTACAGAATATTTCTCCCACTCTAAATGAGTTTTAAAGTGCTTGCTCCCTTTTTCTACGCAGATGGGATTTGATCTTAGTTTGGTCAGTTGTTAAGTACTCTTGCACCCTTGGCAGATAACTTTCCAAGCACAAGTGTCCGAGATGACTATTGAACTATCTGCGTCTATGTTGACACTTTTTTTTTAATTCTCTAATTGCTTTAATACTTCCAGCATGTCAGAAAGTGTGTGCTTATATCAGGATATTTTACCTTGAAGTCTTCAAAACTTAAAAAGTTTCCGTAATTATCCATAAGATCTCTAACCTGAAAGATCCCATTGCATACCCATTCCGGGACATGTACAATTTTTCTATCAAGCACAATATGTACATTATAATGAATACATTCATTTGCAAAATCACTAAAACTCTATCATACACTTATTGTACACTTTTTTATAATGTCTGAGAACATCAAACCAAAACTTGTTGTCTGCACACTTTAACATCAGTATATTAGCAAACTCCCCTCCGAGCTGAAAAATGTTTACAAACCTAGGATATGACAAGAACAAAATCATTTTCACAAGAGAGTCATTACAGTACAGTCTTCTCAGCCAGCTCACCTTCATAGATGAAAGGAATGAGTAAATATCCACCATTTTCAAACTACCTTGTTCAAAAGAGGAACAAGCTTGAGATTTGTTAACCTTTCCCCTTTTATTGTTCCACAGGAACGAGAAAAATAATTTATTTACTTCCATCAGAAAAGTGTCTGCTGGATCCGGAATATTAAGAAATAAGTGTACAATTTTGGACAATGCAAGGGTTTTTATAACAGCTACTTTTCCATAAGGTGTCAGGTCCCTTCTGGACCAGACTGAAATAATCTTCCTAATTTCTATTAATTTATTTTCGTAGTTTATTTCCACAATATCTTCAGTATTAGTAGAAACTTTTACTCCCAAGACTGTAAATATACTTGGGTTCCACGATAAATTCAAATTTCGCATAAACCGTTTATTTGAATTTTTCATTGACCCAACCCATATAACATGCATTTTGTCATAGTTTATTTTCAGCCCTGAAATAACAGGAAACCTTTCAAGAGTTTCTATGCATTCACAAAAGGACTTTTCATCATCATCCAAATACAAAGTGGTGTCGTCTGCAAACTGGGACAACAGAATATTGATATTTCCAATATTGATACCTTTAATATTCTCATTTTGCACAGGGAATCAAACTTACATGGGATAGCTCAGTGACAGAGTCGGCAACAGTATTTATTGCTATTAGAAATGGCTCAGATATAGACGTATTGATTAGTAACACAGCTGTTAAAGTAGTAATCGATAAACCGAGTCGTTATTTCATTAAATTACATAAACCTGGCACACATAGATCTTGTTTCGTTTAATTATGCTAGCAAATTACACACCTCTGAGGAGTTGCAAAATGTCATCACTGATTAAGTTTATTTGAAATATTTTTATTTGTCATAAAAAAAGTTCCCTTATATCCACAAATCCCCAATTAAAGATTACAGGTTGAAAGTGCTGACTTATTTCACTTAATAAATATTACAAATGCGTTGAAGTATTTGAAAGGTGAAGAGGCAAAATACTCCAGGTGTAAAAGTATAGCACAGTTTTCAACACTATTCAAAACACAACAATGGTTGTGGGTATGATTTCTGCTGGATGCACTGTAAGGGGTGTAGCTCTGTTTGCAATGGGAGTGGGGAGTATAATTGGGATTGCTATTGAGGGGGTTAGCGCTGCCACATGCCTCACATGCTTTGGTTTGGAAGCCTTTAACAAAAGATCTCATTAAACGTCACAAAAGGATAAGGCATTAAGCACTCTTGCTGGAGCAAAGCTGAGTAGTATGAACGTATTATCAGTAAAGCATTAGAAGACAGTAAAATTGATGATGATGAGTTTAAGAGAGTGCAGGATGATTTGGCCAATTACAAACAATAGAAATCTTAAATTCAAAATAAGATGCGCAGTCAGCCCACGAATGTTGAAAAACTAAAGGCATCTTTTTCAGAAGAAGGGGAAAAGATAGACATAAAAGAGACCATAAAAAAAAAGTTTAAGGTCTTCTAAACAAGTACAGATAAGCTTTCCTTTATTTGTGTCATGCAATTCACAGAGAGATGACATGCCACTTGAGCCACTCACGCCACTCACACCTAACTGTTTAACCCCATCGGCTCCACCACCAGAGTATTACTGAGAAAAGAAAGATTATTATGTTGTCCATGTAACTTGCCAAATTTGTCCGAGTAATCTGATGACTTGGGTCAAGAACTTATAAGAACTTATGTTAAGACACTTACAATTTTTTATATCAAGTACCCCCACCCGGGTCTGCCCTGGGGGACTTGGGTGGGGTGAACTACTTTTTAGTTCCCATGGTCACCCTGGTCAGCCCCAAAGGATGGGTTTTTTCCTCTATTCTGGGGCATGTGTTTCTGTCTACCCTTGGTACCAATCACCTGTATTTTCCTTTTTAAAATCTACATACTGTCTGTGCTGCCTGTAGCTCTTGATATTGGATATTGGATGTGTGTTGCTAAATGGTCTTAGGTTTATTTACCATATTAGACTGGCTGGCGACATACATTCAATATTCTGTTATTTTTTTTTTTTCACAAGCAGTGCAGACACGTCCTGCGAAATTCTTGTTGCTGTAGGGCAGTAAGCAATGTACAACCAACCAATCTTATGTCAATTAAATTACAAGTACTTAATAAAGTAACTTACAAAGTTACTTGTAGGTTTATAAGTTACCTTTTTAAGTACTTGTAATTTACTTGGAAATATCTAGAAATTAACATAGACAGTAACTTTATAGTTTACCCATGACTTGACCAGAAAATAATCTGTTGAGGCTCAGTAACAACATGGGAGGGAATTTCAGATTACTTCCCTTTGTCTAGTATAGGCTCGGTGACAGCAAGGGAGAAAATTTCCCCTGTTCAGTATTAACATGGAAGAAAATTTCAGATTACTTCCTTTGTTTAATATAGGCTTAGTGTCAACAATGGAAAGAATTTAGGAAATATAGGGAACCCAAGGAAATTACTTCCCTTACATCATAGTTCACCTTAGATTAATCTTTATTTTGTTTTACTAAAATATACATTTTCTCATGAAAATAAAAGGCAAGGTGTGCCAGTAATTATGGTACAAAGATGTTATTTGTTTCTGTTTAAAAATGTGTGATTAATCACTGTTTTCTCATCTAATATCTACTTTTTAACATTTCCCTTTTGCCACCTGCTTAAAATTTTTAAGGTAATGTATGACTATATATATGAAAATGTTTGTATTCATTGTGGGTCCGTGAAATGGCTTAGTGGTCTGGCAAAAAAAAACAAGGGGAGTGAGTTGTGCACATAAACCTAGGTTTTAGCTCCCATTGAGTGATTGAATCACCTCTGGGACATCTTAACACGTTCGTTTCTATAACTGGTTGTAAGTCCGAGTGTGAGCAATCATCGAGCAGGCCACAGAGAAAGAAAAAAATGTGTGACTGTAAGACCGAGTGTGAGCAAGCACCAGGCAGGTCATAAAAAGAAAGAAAACAAAAAACGAAAACGAGTGGCTGCAAGTCTTGGTGTGAGAAATCATCTGGCAGGTCAAAAGTGAGATTCACGTCTGGGGTGTGAAAAACATCATACCAAACCATCTAGACCACACCACAAACTCTCACAGAGGGGTGAGTTGCGCGCTAAACCTGGGTTATCACCTTCTCTGTGAGAGTGAGCGGAAAAGGGCCACAAGCATACTTTTATAATTTTTTTACCATTTTTATGGGAAAATGTATATTTTAGTGAATACTTAAGGTTATTTTGAAAAACTAAAAATAGCTCTGTCTCAAAATAAATAAGCACCTCGAGCTCAACCACATGACCGTGACCTTGTCACTTGACCCCGTGACCTTACAGATGTGACCCTTGACCCCGTGACCTTGCCCATGTGACCTTGACCTGTGAACTTGACTTTGTGACCTTAATCTTGGCACGTGACCTTGATTATTGACCTTGTGACCTTGCGACCTTGCCCGTGACTTTGTGACTTGACCTTGACACGTACATGTAATTTATTTATTTTGAAATTAGGTTTTGAAGTGCCGTTAAGTTTATTTTACCAAGTGCACTGAAAAGGCAGTGATTTAATTATAGCTGTGGGCGTTGATGTTTGAAAAGGCTATGATTTAGACATGGGTCTCTTGATGGGAGGGCCGGTTTCAAATCTCACTTCTCCTCAAAATACAATATGGTGTGGCATGAGGCAGAGTTTTTGAAAGCTGTGGGCATTGATGTTTAAAATAAATTTGTTTTAGGCATGGGCTCGGTCATTATGGGAGGGGTGGTTTTGAGATCTCCTTTCTCTTATTTTTTCCCCGCCCTCCCCCTCCCCCCCCCCTCCTCGTTTCTCTCCTCCTCCTTCGTCTTCTTCATCGTCCGTTTCTTCTTCCTCTTCTTCTTCTGCCTCATTCAACCTGAAACTGCGTCTGTTCAATGCACAGTCTGTCTGCAAAGATGGCAAAGCCTCCTTCCCGTGCGCTTTCAGACGGAGTGGCATTGCCATCATCTTCAGGGACTGTCTTTCCGCTCACCTCTCCTTCTCTCAGTCTCTCCCATTCGCTCATCTCTCCTTTGAATCTGTCGAGGCCGTAGCAACACTCCCTGGCCTGTGTCTCATCTTTTCATGTATCTATCGCTCTCCCCCCCCCCCTCCCTCCAACCTCTCAAAACAAACTCACCAACTCTATGTTCCTCACCGAGTTCGACCTCCTCCTCGACCATTACAGCACGCGACCCGGAAAACACATCCTTCTTTGAGATTTCAACTTCCACTTCACTTCAACATACCTGACAATCCTGACACAAAACGCCTTTGCACGTCACTTTCAAACCACAATCTTACGCAACACATCACTAAACCCACCCACCGTCTCGGCCACACCCTCGACCGGATCATCACCCGTAACTTCGATCAACTCTTTTTCGACTCTGTCATTTCCTGTGTGCTTCCCTCTGACCACCTCGCTATTCTCGTCTCCCTCAACCTACCTCCCCTATACAGACCCACACTCCTTGTCTCTCGTCGCAAACTAAAATCTGTCAACCGAGAGAGTTTCTTCGACGAAGGTGTCGACCGTCTCTTGGACCCCCCACCCCTCCGACCCCTCTACCCCCCCCCCCCTCTCCTGATCTTGCAACCCACTTCGATTCCTCCCTCCGAAAACTCCTAAACACACATGCCCCTGTCACCACCTGCTCCACGCCTGACCGACTCCCCACCCTCTGGCTCACCGACGAGATAGCTAAGGACAAGCGTGAGCGCCGACAAGCGGAACGCCGCTGGCGCTCATCCGATCTCACCGTTTACAGACAGATCTTCCAAACCGCCGATGCAAAACGCAAACACCTTCAAAACAACACTCCTAGGCACATCTAAAGACTCTCCTCTCCCCAACACACACAGCAAAGAACTCCCGTCTGCCTTTTCCACCTAATTTTCTGACAAAATCCAAACTCTGCGTAACACACTTGATACTCTACTTCACTGGCACTCCCCTCTCGTTTTTTTTCAGCCCTGTCTCTCAGAATAAAGTTCTCAAGACCATACAGTCTATGCCTTTCAAAACCTGTGAACTAGACCCTCTCCCGGCTGCTCTTTACCATGACGGCCTCCCAAAACTTTTGCCCTTTATTAGTGATATCATCAACACGTCTCTAGAAAATGGCTTCGTTTCCGATATGTTCAAGTCCCCCATCGTTCGTCCTCTCCTCAAAAACCACAACCTCGACCCAAACGAATTCAAGAACTATCGCCCAGTCTCCAATCTCTCTTTTTTGTCCAAGCTACTTAAAAAGGTTGTTCTCAACCAGCTCAACCTCCATCCTATCCTGAGCGATCTTCTCCTCTCCAACGACTCGGGCAACATCTCCCTTCTTACGCAACTCGATCTGTCTGCCGCCTTCGATACTATAGATCACTCTATCCTCATCCACCGCATCACTGACTCTGCTCACTCCTGGTTTCTCTCCTACCTCTCCGACAGACAGCAGTCCGTCATCATCGACGGCGTCTCTTCTCACCCAGTCAGGCTCTCCTTTGGAGTTCCAAAGGGGTTCTGTCCCGTGTCTGGTCCTTTTCACACTCTACACCTCTTATCTCCTCTGTCCAACATCATCCAGTCTCATCACATACAGCACCACCTCTACGCTGACGACTCACAACTATTAGACAAAGTCAAACCCGACAACATTCAGTCACTCCTGACTCGCACGGCTGACTGCTACGAAGACGTGAAAAACTGGATGACAGCAAACACACTTAAACTGAACGGACAACAAAACGGAAGCCTTGCTGGTAGGCACTCGCCAAAACCTTTCCCAGCTCCCTTCCTCTCTCCACCTTCAACTCGACAGCACCCCGATCCCCCTCTCTGACGGCCAAGAACCTCGGCGTCATCCTCGATTCCTCTCTTTCCATGACCAGCTTTGTCTCTGCCACAGCACGGGCATACTATTTCCACCTCCGTCGCATCAGTCAGATCAGAAAATACCTCATCACTGAAGCTCACCTCTTTCAACAGTTCTAGCACTAACGCCACCACACACCCCACCCCCCAGCCGACTGTCGTAATGTATTTGTGGTATGCGAGTCATTGTTAAAAGCATGCACATGCGTGTGTGAGTTGTTAGTGCGCGCTTAGAGTTATAATTATTATAAGATAAGCGCATTATAAATGCCATTATTATTATTATTGTCCATTAACCCATATCATACTGAGGCTAAAAGCTTCAAATTTGTGCACTGCCATATGCAAGCTACATTACCGTACTTACAGATACAGATATAGACCAATGGCTTTAGTTCAACTGCCAGAATAGTTTGACACATACAGGCGCCAAGCTATTCTGGCACTACCCTTGAACTATTTTAGTCACATCTTTTTCACACACTGCTCTATTCCGAATGTTAAGGGTTAAAGACATGCGTAAACGTGTAATCTACACGTCCGATGTGAAGACCGTACTATTGACTATTGATATTTTTTCTAGTTATAAATAAATTCTGATTTTATGATTATGAAACATTCTGATTTTATTTATTGTGTTAGCTTGTCAATAAAATTGTACTGTATAATTAATTGTGATAGATTGATGAAAATGACACTGAAATTGAAAAATGTATACAAAAACAGACACACAGCGACACATGAACAAACATACACACACCACGTACAAACATATGCACACGTATGTATGCAAGTAAGTTAAGGCGGTGGACAATTTAGAAGAAACCAAATCTAAAATCACCACAATACAACACACAAAAGAAGAAGTATTGAAAATGGAGAAAGCGTTAACTCATCAATGCGCCCAGCATCAATAGTCTTCGGCAACGCTATACGACGCTTTCGCAGCTATTGATGCGGGCAGCGTTAAATGAGTAAATAAACAAAATGCAGTTTTCACTGTGAAGAATTTCGGCAGTGTCATGTTTCACTTGATTCTTGTGTGTTTCTACGTCAGCACGAAGAAATGAAAATGAAGACGTATGTTGATATTTTGGACCATATAGTTGCAATCCGTAGGATCCGGTATCACAAAGTAATGCAGAACTTACTTGGTATGGTAATTCACTCTAGTTGTCAGTGAAGCCAGAGTGAACAAATAATTATTTAGATACTCGTTTGCAGTGCGGATCTGGGAGGGGGGTTACCGGATACCCCCCCCCCTTCCTCCTCCCACCGAGCCCATAAAGTTTTAAAATGCTATAACAACGTCCCCCCCCCCCCCCCTTTTCCCTTTCTTTGATATTCTGGCAAATGGTAACAGTCTTAAGACGCACGCATCGCCTCTCTACCTCCTCCCGCTCCCCCTCACCACCCACCCTCACACACACACACCCTTTTCAATTTTCCGGACCCCGGAAGCAAAGTCTAGCATGTCGGGGAGGTCTTTTGTATCAGGTTGAAGTCCTAAACTAAAAGTTGGAACCATCCCCCCCCCTCCCCCACCCGAAGTATCTGATCCGCCCCTAGTTTATGTCTGTTATGTCTGCATAATAATATGCTACAGTGCCGGCTACAGCGAAATGAAAATGCGTTGTTACCCACTGTGTCAGGGGTATCGGGCGGGAGGGCTTAAGGAGTGTAAAATCTAAACTTGGCTAAAAAATAAAATTAAAGAGAGTAGGTATTGCAAGAAAAATGCGATCATATTGACAAGTAAAAGGTGTGCAGCAGGAAACAAGGCAAAGAATGATCAGGAAAGGGAGGAACTTTAATTTACACACATTAGAGGGATGAAAATAAACGCAAAACAAGAAGCCCCACTCATCATGGACGGAAGCAGACTTAAGGAAGTGAACTCTTTCACATACCTGGGCAGCGTCGTCTCCACAACCGGTGGAGCAGATGAAGACGCTAAGGCAAGGATTGCTAAAGCAAGACAAGCCTTTATAAACCTGAAATCCATCTGGAGATTCTCAACCCTCTCCACAAGAAACAAACTTCGCATCTTCAACAGCAATGTCCAAAATTGGAAGTGGATCGGCCATACGCTTAAGAAACCGTCGGACAATATCAGTCGAATCGCGCTACAATGGAACCCTCAAAGGAAGAGACGAGCTGGTCGCCCCCAAAACACCTGGAGACGATCATGCAAAGAACTCAAACAATGCGGACTGTCGTGGGGTGAGATCGAGAAAACTGCCCAAAATCGAATGCGTTGGAGAGCTGCTGTTGGGGACCTATGCTTTACAAGGAACTTACGGGATTCAAGAAAAAAGTAAAGTAAGCGGGGCAGAAAGCCATTAAACTATTAAGCCCCTAAGGCAATACAGCAGATGGGTGGACCACGATAATCCAAGGTTAGTGCCAGATTAGCTTTTCGCCATCAGGCGCCAAGCTAATCTAGCACTACCCTTGAATTATCATGGTCGATCCATCTCTTGACACTGGTACGTAGTCCTTAGGTGACACCTCCAAAAGTTGCCAAACGCTTCCATGAGGTTAAATGGGTCAAATTGTGAGGATAACAAGCACTGGCTTGTAAGCTGATTTTGCACATTAAAACATGTGCTAGTCTATGGTTTTGAACCTTACGCCTCCATGCCATAGGTCTAAAACTCACAGACCAGCACACGAAGGTGCAAACACGCAGGAAAAGCTTTTAAGCACAAGGCCAACGACACAATAATGCAGACACAAGCCGACTTTTTCTTCTGTCTGAGTTTTCCTCTGAAGATATTTAGCATATTAAGTCCAGGTAACTCAATTTACCCTGTTGCTGTCGGTAGCGCTTTTTGTGGAGGCGATTCTTGTGGGGATCGCCTCGAGAAAAAGCGATATTTACAGCTGAAGGGTTTAAAATGATACTAAAATTGTTTACATAACACTAACAGGGCGTATTGTACCCCTATATAAGTAATTCAAGATGGCTTCCAAGTTATAGTTAGGTCCTATCTCGGAAAGAAAAAAAAATTTACATGTGTTTGACTTTTCTCTCTCTCTCTCACACACTCACACACACACACACACACACACACACACAACACACACAACACACACAACACACACAAAACACAACACACACACACACAACACACACACACCAAAAACCTGTTAATATCAAACTGCACCAAACATCAAACAGCAAACTTTTGTACACACTGAAATAAAGCATTTAGTCTGAGGTTTGACTCAGACCTAAAACAACAAACCGGATGCGGCTTGCCGCGAATGAGTTAAACATCAGACATCGAATTGGGTTTTGTCAAAACTTAACATAAAAAGTTACAACTGAGTTTAGTCCAAACGAAAAAAAAAAAAGCAACAGATTGAACTTGAATCCAAACTTCAACATAACAAGATGGGATGAACCATAACCCACAAAGTCCCTTCTATATGAGAGCTGTCCTCGATGTCAATGGTCTCTACCTTTGTCTTTGACCTGATTCTGATGCTGAATTATCTCCTAATGGAAAAGTTTCACAGATCTGCCAATGCGTCAGTGAGTTCTATAAGGGGCGTGGACATAGGCGCCATTGATTTGTCAAACGTCATTTGTCATGACGAAAGTTTTAGTTTTTAAGTAATCTTATATTTGACGTGATTTGAGTTTCACTTTCGATAAATAGGCTTGATAAAATGGTGACACAACTAGAACTTCACGGCACAATTTCAGTCTACCTATAATTTGTGTGAAAGCAGGTTGACTTTACCTAGCTTCATGATATACTAAGTACACGGGTCACCTGCATTCTCTTCTGAAAGGGCGTCGAGGGGTGGGGTGTGTGTGTGGGTGGGTGTGTGTGTGCGTGTGCGCGTGCGTGTGCGTGTGTGTGTGTGTGTTGTTGTTGCGTGCATGCGCGCGCGCTCCAAACATCTCAAAGAGGCAAAGATCTTCATGTGCTTGGAGGGCACATGAGGATCTATTTCCCCCTACAGATGCGCGCATGTTTGTGTGTGCGTGTGTGTGTGTGTGTGTGTGTGTGTGTGTGAGAGAGAGAGAGAGAGAGAGAGAGAGAGAGAGAGAGAGAGAGAGAGAGAGAGAGAGAGAGAGAGAGAGAGAGCCGTGCGTGAGACAGAGAATGACGTCATATTTAGAGTATTATGTCAGCGTCTGCGTGGTGACAGAGTTGCCTCTTTTATGTCACTGCCACTGTCTGACTTTTTCTAGAAGCAAAGGTTTTTAGTGTTTTAATTCTTTTCTGAAAAGAATTAATTTATACTAAAGAAGTTGATAGGAAACAAAGCTGGCTAACGAACTCATCCAATGTCGTTCTCCAAACTAGTTTTATGCAAACCTTCAAGTAAATATGACAAATAATTATGTACACACTGAAATGAAGCATTTAGTCTGAGCTTGGCTCATATCTAAAAGAACAAACTGATTTTGGTCCACACTACAAACGAACTTTTCCAAGACCGTTTTTCCTTCTAGAAATATCCTCGTTGAGGCAAGACAACATCGAAAATCTGTTGTGTCGACACATATTTTGCAAGTAAAGCCCGGCCTGGCGCCTATGGCTTAAAAGCATTAACTCATTTGCGGCCAGCCGCATCCGGATGCGCCGCATAAGCCGCGCATCCGGATGCGGTTGGCAGCGAATGAGTTAAACATCAGACATTGAATTGAGTTTTGTCGAAACATAGCAAGAAACATTACAACGGAGTTGGTCCAAAACAAAGCAAAAAGCAACAAATTGAGTTTGATCCAAACTTAAACATAAAAACATAAAGCCAATGGTTAATCTGTAAATTAGCTGAGTGTGAACCCGGCAACACATACACATCAAGCAATGTTTTCTCATATCCATACTTAGGTGTGGTTGTCGTTGTAATGGCTGTGCACACACGTAAAGGAGACAATGAGAGTATCGATCATGATCGTGGAAAGATTAGGTCCTTAACTACAAGGAGGGGCACTGATTTTATTTATTGTGTTGGCTTGTCTATAAAATTGTACTGAATAATGAATTGTGATAGATTGATGAAAATGACACTGAAATTGAAAAATGTACACAAAATAGACACACAGCGACACATGAACAAACATACACACACCACGTACAAACAAATGCACACGTATGTATGCAAATGTGTTTTGGCGGTGGACAATGTAGGGAAAAAATTCTAAAAATACCACAATACAACACACAAAAGAAGAAGTTTTGAAAATGGAGAAAGCGTTAACTCAATGTGCCCAGCATCAATAGCTGCGAAAGCGTCGTATAGTGTTGCCTTCGGCAACGGTATACAACGCTTTCGCAGCTATTGATGCGGGCAGCGTTGAATAAGTAAATGAACAAAATGCAGTTTTGGCTGTGAAGGATTTTGGCAGTGACATTGGTGATGCATGACAGAAAGGAAATGATAGATTCTTGTGCGTTTCTACGTCAGCACGAAGAAAATGAAGACGTATGTTGATATACGATTTTGGACCATATGGCTGCAATCCGTCGGATCTCGTATCACAAAACAATTCAGAACTCACTTGGTGTGGTACTTCATGCTAGTTGTCAGTGAAGCCAGAGTGAACAAATAATTATTTAGATGCGGGTTTAGATGGGCGGATATGGGAGGGGCTTGACAGGGTTCCGGACACACTCCCACCCCCGCCCAACAAGGTTTTAAATTGCTATAGCGTCCCCCCCCCCCACCCCCTTTGTTTGTCTTTATTTTGGCGAATGGTAAAAGTCTTAAGTCGCACCCACAGCTTTTCTACCCCCACCCCCACCCTCCCCCTTCCACGCCCCTCTTCCCCGTCCCATCCCCCGCACATACGCAAACCCATTTCGATTTTTAGGACGCTGGAAGCAAACTCTAGCGTGTCGGGGAGACCTTTTGTATCAGGTTAAAGGTCCCAAACAAAAAGTTTGAATCCCCCCTTCCCGAGGTAACTGATCCGCCCCAGGTTTGTATGTCTGCATAATATTTACTGCAGTGCCGGCTACCACGAAATGAAAATGCGTTGTTACCCACTATATGTCAGGGGTATCAGGCAGGAGAGCTTGAGGAGTTTAAAATCAAATCTTGGCTTTAAAAAACAAAGAAAAAAAGGAAGAGACCGGGTATTGCAAAAGAATGCGATCATATTGAAAGGAAAAGGTGTGCAGCAGGAAACAAGGCAAGGAATGGTCAGGAAAGGGCGGATCTTTCATTTACACACATTACCGGGGTAGAAATCCATTAACCTATTAAGCCCCTGAGGCAATACAGCAGAAGATGGGTCGACCACGAAAACTCAAGGGTGTTGCCAGAATGGCTTGGCGCAATCAGGCGCCAAGCTAATCTGGCACTACCCTTGAATTATTGTGGTCGATCCATCTTTTGCCACTGTTACATAGTCCTTAGGTGACACCTCCAAACGTTGGCCAACGCTTCCATACGGTTAGTGGTTTCAGTCATTCAATCAATCAATCAATCAATCAATCAATTAAAGCGGTCTTTCTTGGACAAGGAGTTGATGTCGTTCTGCCACTCGATGAAGGCACTGCGCTTTTGCTCCAGTATCTTGTTGATCTCTTCATTGTTCTCATCGCACCAATCCTGGTGTACCCTCTGCTTGGGTCCAAGCACGTCCTTGGCAGACTCCGTCACCATCCCCTTGAATTTCAGTTGGGTCGCCAGTCAGCGGTCCTTGGGCGGTTAGCAGGTCATCAAGGTTGGACTGGAAGTTTTCCTTGACGTCCGGGCGCTTCAGCTTGGCCAGGTTGAATGAAGGTCGGTGAGCTTCGACCTCTTCCTGTGTGCCGGTGCAATGTGCAGGTTGAGGACAGACCGCACCAACCGATGGTCGGTCCAGCACTAAGCTCCTCTCATGGCTCTGGTGATTCCGACATCACGAGTATCTCGCTGACGGACAATGACATAGTCTATGAGATGAAAAGGGTGTTTCATTCTCAGCGCACAATGTCAGCAGCAGCAGGCCATTGCTGTTCATCTTGACCAAAAAGGTGACTGCCAAGCGTGTAATATGCAAAGAAGTACCCAACGGAGAAAGAAACACGCTTAGAAAAGACGGGTACAACACAATTTATTAATATTTCGGGTAAATACCCTTTGTCAAAATAGACAAACAAACAAACATAGAGATTAGCCGCTACTTATCTTCAATGGCAGAAGGAATGTGGCCACATTCCTTCTGCCATTGAAGATAAGTAGCGGCTAATCTCTATGTTTGTTTGTTTGTCTATTTTGACAAAGGGTATTTACCCGAAATATTAATAAATTGTGTTGTACCCGTCTTTTCTAAGCGTGTTTCTTTCTCCGTTGGGTACTTCTTGTTCATCTTGCCCAGCCCGTGTGGGCCCATCACTCCTTCCCAGCAGTCACATTCGCGCCCAACTGGAGCATTGAAGTCACCAAGCACGATGAGTTTGTCAATTGCAGGAGTGGACTTCAGGAGGGAGTCGAGGCTCTCATAGCACACCTCCTTGTCGTCATCGGCGTTGGTGGGTGTCGGAACATAGGCGCTGATGATAGTGACATGTCGGGTCTGGGCGATTGGGAAACGGAGCTTCATCACTCGTTCGCTGATGCCAGTAGGAAGGGAAGGCAGCTGTCGGAGGAGCGTGGTGCGGATGGCGAAGCCAACTCCGTGTATCCTGTCCTCGTACTCAGATTTGCCCTTCCCGAAAAAGGTGCACCCACCCTCAGGTTCACAGATCGAGCCTTCGTCAGCAAATCTGGTTTCACTAAAAGCCGCAATGTCGATCTCTACATCTTTGACATCTCACTCACACACACACACACACACACACTCACACGCACGCACGCACGCACACACACACACACACGCACATACATACAGACGCACATACGGCGCTTCGCGCCAAATGTACGTTCAGCAGCGAGGTTAGTGACGTAATTTGTATCTTGTTACTTCAATTGTTAGAGGTTTAGCCTGCCCGCCTTTGGCATCATGGACATGCTATTAAATTCGCCCCATAGCGACCCGTCCTAAAAAGTCCCATCTATAAATAGAAGGGACTTAAAAACATTTTAAAAAAACAATTGTTAAACTGTAAATTAGCTGAGTGTATCACGGCAACACATACACATCAAGCAATGTTGTCCATACTTACATTTGGCTGTCGTTGTAATGGCTGTGCACACACGTTAAGGAGACAATGACAGTATCGATCTTCATCGAGGGAAGATTAGGTTCATAACCACTAGGAGGGGCCCTGATTTTATTTATTGTGTTGACATGTCTACGGTACTGTATAATGAATTGTAATAGACCGATGAAAATGACAAATTGAAAAATGTACACAAAAACAAACATACAGCAACACATACACACACACACACCACGTATAAACATATGCACACGTGTATGTAAATGTGGTAAGGCGGTAGACAATTTAGAAAAAATAAAATCTAAAAATACCACAATACAACACACAAAAGAAGAAGAATTGAAAATGGAGAAAGCGTTAACTCATCAATGTGCTCAGCATCAATAGCTGCGAAAGTTTCGTCTAGCGATGCCTTCGGCAACGCTATACAAGGCTTTCGCAGTTTTTGATGCAGGCAGCATTGAATGAGTAAATGAACAAAATGCAGTTTTGGCTGTGTAGTATTTTGGCAGTGATATTGGTGAAGCATGACAGAAAGGAAATGATAGATTCTTGTGTTTCTGCCACAGCTCGAAGGAATTAAAATGAAGACGTATGTTGATATATGATTTTGGACCATATGGCTGCAATCCGTAGGATCTGGTATCACAAAGTAATGCAAAACTCACTTGGTATGGTACTTCACGCTAGTTGTCAGTGAAGCCAGAGTGAACAAATAATTATTTAGATGCACGTTTACAGAGGCGGAGCTGGGAGGGGGGTTACAGGGTACCTGACAACCCCCCTCCCCCACCCCCGACCCCAACAAAATTTAAAATGCTATAACAACGCCCCCCCCCCCCCCCCTTTTGATATTTTGGCAAATGGTAAGTCTTAAAACGCACGCACCGACTCTCGACCTCCTCCCCCCTCCTTTCCCCTCCCCGCCCCCCCCCCACCACCCCCACCCCCATCACGAACACACACCCTTTAGATTTTTCGGACCCCGGAAGCAAAGACCCCCCCCCCCCCCCGCCCAAGGTAACTGATCTGCTCCTGGTTTATGTCTGTATAATATTTGCTGCAATGCGTTGTTACCCACTATGTGTCAGGGTACGGCGGGAGCTGTGAATGTAAATCAATCTGGTTAAAAAACCCACAAAAACGTGGTATGCAAGAAAGTGCGATCATTGACAAGGAAAGGTGTGCAGGAACAGGCAAGATGGCAGACAGGGCGGACATTATGTACACACATATGATGTAGAAAGCCATCAAAACATGTGCAGTCTAGGTTTGGACTACGCTCATGTCATCAGGTGTAAAACTCACAGATCATCACACGACACAGGGAAAGCTTTTAAGCACAAGGCCAATGACACAATAATGCAGACACAAGCCGAATTTTCCTTCTGTCTGAGTTTTCCTCTGAAGATATTTAGCATATTAAATCCAGATAACTCAATTTACCCTGTGTCTGTCGGTAGCGCTTTTTGTCGAGGTGATTCCTGTGGGAATCGCTTCGATAAAAAGCACTATTGACAGCTGAAGGGTTTAAAATGAGACTAAAATTGTTCCCATAACAGTGCGTATTGTACCCTTATAAAGGTAATTCAAGATTCAAGATGGCTTCCAAGTTATGGTTAGGACCGATGTCAGAAAGAAGAAAAAAAAATCAAATCATTTACGTGTGTTTGAATTTAAAAAAAATTAAATTAAAAATAAAACTGTTAATATCAAACAGCATGAAACATCAAAGAACAAATTAGCTTTGCACACTGAAATGAAGCATTTATTCTGAGCTTGGCTCAGATCTAAAAGAACAAACTGATTTTGGTCCAAACTACAAACGACCTTTTCCAAGACCGTTTTTTTTTCTGCTAGAAATATCCTCGTTGGGGCAAGACAACATCGAAAATCTGTTGTGTCGACACATATTTTGCAAGTAAAGCCCGGCCTGGCGCTATCCCTTTAAAGCATTAACTCATTGGCTGCCAGCCGCATCAAGATGCGCGGCATACGCCGCGCATCCGGAGACGGCTGGCAGCGAATGAGTTAAACATCAGACATTGAATTGGGTTTTGTCGAAACTTAGCAAAAAACGTTACAACTGAGTTTGGTCCAAACCAAAAAAAGCAACAAATTGAGTTTGATCTAAACTTAAACATAAAAACATAAAGCCAATGATTAAACTGTAAATTAGCTGAGTGTGATCCCAGCAACATATACACATCAAGCAATGTTGTCTCAGATCCATACTTACGTGTGGTTGTTGCAATGGCTGTGCACACACGTAAAAGAGACAATGAGAGTATCGATCTTGATCGAGGAAAGATTAGGTCCTTAACTACTAGGAGGGGTCCTGATTTTATTTATTGTGTTGGCTTGTCTATACAATTGTACTGAATAATGAATTGTGATAGATTGATGAAAATGACACTGAAATTGAAAAATGTACACAAAAACAGACACACAGCGACACATGAACAAACATACATACACCACGTACAAACAAATGCACACGTATGTATTCAAATGTAAGGCGGTGGACAATGTAGGGGAAAAAAATCTTTAAAAAACCCACAATACAACACACACAAGAAAAAGTATTGAAAATGGAGAAAGCGTTAACTCATCAATCCGAACAGCATCAATAGCTGCGAAAGTGTCGTACAGTGTTGCATTCGGCAACACTAAAAATAGGCTTTTGCAGCTATTGATGGGGCAGCGTTGAATGAGTAAATGAACAAAATGCAGTTTTGGCTGTGAAGGATTTTGGCAGTGAAACTGTTGAAGCATGACAGAAAAGAAATGAGAGATTCTTGTGTGTTTCTACGTCAGCACGAAGGAATGAAAATGAAGACGTATGTTGATATATGATTTTGAACCATATGGCTGCAATCCGTCGGATCCCGTATCACAAAGCAATGCAGAACTCACTTGGTGTGGTACTTCACGCTAGTTGTCAGTGAAGCCAGAGTGAACAAATAATTATTTAGATGCGGGTTTAGATGGGCGGATATGGGGGGTGGGGGGCTTGACAGGGTTCAGGACACACTCCCACCCCCACACAAAAACGTTTTAAACTGCTATAACGCCCCCCCCCCCCCTCTTTGTTTGATAGTTTAGCGAATAGTAAAAGTCTTACGTCGCACGCACGGCTTCTCTACCCCCCCCCCCCCACCCCCCCACCCTCCGCCCACACACATACCCTTTTAGATTTTTCGGACCCTGGAAGCAAACTCTAGCGTGTCCCAAACAAAAAGTTTGAATCCCCCCCCCCTTCCCGAGGTAACTGATCCGCCGCAGGTTTTGTATGTCTGCACAATATTTGCTGCAGTGCGGCTACCACGAAATGAAATTGCGTTATGTGACAGGGGTATTGGGCGGGAGAGCTTGAGGAGTTTAAAATCAAATCTTGGCTTAAAAATAAAAAAATAAAATAAACGGAAGAGACCGGGTATTGCAAGAAAAATGCGAACATATTGACAAGGAAAAGGTGTGCAGAAGGAAACCATGCAAGGAATGGTCAGGAAAGGCGGATCTGTGATTTACATACATTACCGGGGTAGAAATCCATTAACATATTAAGCCCCTGAGGCAATATAACAGAAGATGGGTCGACCGCAAAAATTCAAGGTGTTGTGAGAATGAGGCGCCAAGCTAAACTGGCACTACCCTTGAATTATCGTGGTCGATCCATCTCTTGCCACTGTTACATAGTCCTTAGGTGACACCTCCAGATGTTGCCAACGCTTCCATAAGGTTTAATGGGTTAGTGATCCATTCCATGCCAAGCCAAGCCAAGCCAAGCCAAGCCAAGCCAAGCCAAGCCAAGCCCAGCCCAGCCCAGCCCAGCCAGCCCAGCCCAGCCAGTCAATCAAACATTGTTGGGATAAAGATAAAATTGATTGAAATCATTTTTTAAAAAATCACAAAATCATAAGCCGCGCATCCGGATGCGGCTGGCCGCGAATGAGTTAAACATCAGACATCGAATTGGGTTTTGTCGAAACTTAGCATAAATCGTTACAACTGAGTTTGCTCCAAACCCCAAAAAGCTACAGATTGAGTTTGTTCCAAACTTGAACATAAAAAGCCACACGGTTAAACTGAACATTAGCCGAGAGTAATCCCGGCAACACATACAAATCAAGCAATGTTGTCTCAGATTCATACTTACATTTGGCTGTCGTTTTAATTGCTGTGCAAACACGTAATTGAGACAACAACAGTATCGAGTTTCATCGAGGGAAGGTTAGATCCTTAACTACCAGGAGGGGCCCTGATATTATTTATTGTGTTAGCTTGTCTGCAAAATTGTACTGTATAATGAATTGTAATAGACTGATGAAAATGACACTGAAATCGAAAAATGTACACAGCGACACACGAACAAACATACACACACCACGTACAAACAAATGCACACGTATGTATCCAAATGTGTTAAGGCCGTTGAAAAATTAGAAGATTTTTTTTAAATACCACAATACAACACACAAATGAAGAATTATTGAAAATGGAGAAAGCGTTAACTCATAAATGCGCCCAGCATCAATAGCTGCGAACTTGTCGTATAGTGTTGCCTTCGGCAACGCTATACAACGCTTTCGTAGCTATTGATGAGGGCAGCGTTGAATGAATAAATAAACAAAATGCAGTTTTGGCTGTGAAGGATTTTGGCAGTGACATTGTTGAAGCATGACAGAAAGGAAATGATAGATTCTTGTATGTTTCTACGTCAGCACGAAGAAATGAAAATGAAGAAATATGTTGATATATGATTCTGGACCATACGGCTGCAATCCGTAGGATCCGGAATCAAAATCAAAGCAGAACTCACTTGGAGTGGTACTTCACGCTAGTTGTCGGTGAAGCCAGAGTGAACAAATAATTATTTACATGCCCGTTTACAAGGGCGGATATGGGAGGAAGTTACAGAGTTCCGGACACCCCCTCACCCCCCCCCCCCCCACCCCTTGACCCAAAAACGTTTAAATAATTATGCAATGTCGGCGGCTTCCCTCCCCCCTTCTTGTTTGATATTTTGGGCGAATGGTAAAAGTCTTAAGACGCACGCACCGCCTCCCTACCCCCCCCCCTCCCTCACCCCCCTCCCCCGCCCGCACGCGCGCGCACACGCACGCGCACGCACACGCACACGCACACACACACACACTTCGATTTTACGGACCCTGGAAGCAAAAGTCTAGCGTGTCGGGGAGGCCTTTTGTATCAGGTTTAAGGTCCCAAACAAAAAGTTGGAACCCCTCCCCCCAACCCCCCAGGTAAATGATGATCCACCCCTGGTTTATATGTCTGCATGATATTTGCTGCAGTGCTGGCTACTACGAAATGAAAATGCGTTGTTACCCACTATGTGTGTCAGGGGTATCGGGCGGGAGTGCTGAGGAATGTAAAATCAAAGCTTTAAAAAAATGGAAGAGACTGGGTATTGCAAGAGAACTGCAATCATATTGACAAGGAAAAGGTGTGCAGCAGGAAACAAAGCAAGGAATGGTCAGGAAAGGGCGGATATTTCATTTACACACATTACTGGGGTAGAAATTCATTAACCTATTAAGCCCCTGAGGCAATAAAGCAGAAGATGGGTCGACCACGATAGTTGATGGTAGTGCCAGAGATGGATCGACCACGAAAATTCAAGGGTTGTGCCAGATTAGCTTGGCGCTTGATGGCGCCAAGCTAATCTGGCACTACCCTTGAATTATCGTGGTCGATCCATCTTTTGACACTGGTACATAGTTCTTAGGTGACACCTCCAAAAGTTGACAAACACTTCCATGAGGATAAATGGGTTAATGTTTGGGCTGGAGCAGAAACTGATTGAAATCTAATTTTAAAAAAATGTTTTAAAAAAGACGGAGCTCAAATTTTGAGGATAACAAGCACTGGCTTTGTAAACTGATTTTGCACATCAAAACATGTGTGCTACTCTATTTTTTTGGGAACTTACGCCTACATGCCATAAGGTCTAAAACTCCCAGACCAGCACACGAAGGGGCAAACACACAAGGAAAGCTTTTAAGCACAAAGCCAAGGACGCCCTAGAGCAGATGGCTTTGAAAGCATTAACTCATTCGCGGCCAGCCGCATCCTGATGTGCGGCATGAGCCGCGCATCTGGATCCGGCTGGCCGCGAATGAGTTAAACATCAGACATCCAATTGGTTTTTGTCAAAATTTAGCAAAAATCGTTACATATGAGTTTGGTCCAAACAAACAAAAAGCAACAAATTGAGTTTGATCCAAACTTAAACATAAAAACATAAAAGAGTGATTCCTCTTGGTTCGTGTAAAACATAAAAAGCCACATGGTTAAACTGTAAACAGATGCAAATCAAACAATGTTTTCTCAGATCCATACTTACGTGTTGTCGTTGTAATGGCTGGGCACACACGTAAAGGAGACAATGACAGTATCGATCGATCTTCGTCAAGGGAAAGAGCAGGTGGAAGGTGGGAAAGGAGGTCATTTGAGAGGGAACATAAGTTCCTTAACTACTAGGAGGGGCCCAGAGGCACGGTGCCTCAGGCACCTGACAAGCACAGTGCGTGTTGATATGAAACCGAGTCATCCCCTTCACTCGTGCGCAGTTTAATACTCACTCATCTAGTTGAAGAATGAGTATTGCACTGCACGCGCGAGGGGGCTGACTTGCATGTCAACACGTACATAGCTCGTTTCGTTCGCAAATTGCATTCAGATTATCCTAATCAAAACACTGAGCCCACGAGCAGGACTTTCTCATTTCAGAACTATCATCGGAAGACTATAAGAATACCAGTTCTGGAATAAATTGGCCGTGATAGTTCAAGGGTGATGCCAGAATAGCTTGGAGCCTACAGGCGCCAAGCTGTTTTGACCCCACCCTTGAAATGTCAAGGTCGATCAATCGCCTGCTGTGATGTGTAGTACAAAACAGTTTACTAATTAGATTTTGCGCATTCGAGACGAACGGCATCCGGATACGCGGCTTTAGCCGCGTATCCGGATGTCGTTAGTCTCGAAAATATCTATTGTATTTGTCAAAACACACCCACCCAAAAAATACAATGAGCTACTAATCTTTGGAGATAAGAGATGCAAGAATTGTATCTCTTGTCTCAAAATGGTATGTAGTCCATTGCATTATTTTCAGTTTGAAAATTTTTAATTAATAGTTTTACACTCGTCCTTTCAAAGTGAATTCTTTCTCTGGTAGGTTTTTTTTTTTTTTTTTTTTTTGTATTTTACAGGCGTGGCAGTCTTTCAGGGACGAATCGGGGGGGGGGGGGGGATCCTAGAGGTTCCGGACCCTCCCCTCTTTCTTGATCAGACTCCAAATTGTTGAAAGTGCTATAACAAAATTCCTTTTTCGGTTGTTTGCCTCCCCTCCCACCAAATCCCCTCTTGCCCTTTTTTTTTTTTTTTTTTTTTTTTTGCGCATTTCGACACACACGCTACCCCCTCCCCTCCCCTCCCTTTCCCCGTTCTTTGATACTTCGGCGAGTGGCGAGAGTGTTCACGCACACACGCCTTTTTTCTCTAACGCCCTCCCCCCCCCCTCCCGCGCCCCTCCACCCCCAAGCCCCCACCCCCCACCCCCCTCTCTCTGGTTTTGTCTTTACTTCCATTAGAAGAAGGTCTAGCTTTGGGGAGGCCTTTTGTGTGAGGTTGAAAGTTTAAAAAAAAAAAGGTTAGGCCTCCCCTACCCCCTCGAGGTAACTGACCCGCCCCTGCTTCTGTCCTGGATTTGCATGTTATTTAGCCACGAGTGTGCGGTCATTTTTACGATATTTTATTCCGACGTGGCCACCGGCAGCACAAGGATTATCTGTTCATCAGGTTGGGACGTTCGCATATTTTCTCTTCGGCATACAAACTGTGCTGATTTAACGCCATTGTAACATCTATTTGTGACTCTGCATTAGTGGCTGGTGCAGGACTAAGCTCGCTCATGCAACTTGCCCCAGGAGCATTCACACTTTGGTTGCGAATTCAAACCAAAATATTGGACTGAGGCTTGCATCTCAAGCACCTTGCTTGAACTCTTTTGGTTGCTGGTAGCGGTTTTCAAGCCCGTTTACTGTAGGAATCATCGCCACGAAACCGCTACCAACACTCAAAAGGGGTAAAGGTGGGCACCCAACTACAATTTTGGTAATATGCGCATGTACGTGCCGTTTGTGATCAATCAAATACTGGTCCTACTTTCCCGGCCCATGCTATACTAATGGAAAATAGGAAATAAGCCCCTTAACCGCCAGCTGAAAAAGGCTGTGTTTATTGTCAATTCATTGCCAAAGTTCCGCATCCACGCAAGGAATATGGATTCAGAATGGTGTCAGTAAGAGGCATAGATCCTTATGAGCCCCCGCAACTGTCTCTTGCAGTTGTATTGTGTCCACTATCTTCATCTTGGCTGTCGATAGGGTAAATCAAGACATTTGTAACTAATCAAGCCCTACCCTTCTCAGTGCTGTCATTAACGTCTCAGAATATTATACTTTCATACAGCCACGACTCTTTGTGAAAACTACCACGCTATATTAAGATCAAGTGATTTGCTGCATAAAATAGAAGCGCCACAGAAAAACACTTTGCAGAATATCATTTTTCACGTGACAACGATTCCCCGCCAAGATTCCAAGAAACATTACAGTCGATTAACCCCTTCACTGCCGAGAAAAAAACCCACATTCAGCCGCAAGAGGTATAGATCCTCATAAGCCCCCCGCAGTTGCGAGGGCTCATGTGCACCTACACCTCCTGTTGAAACCAAATGTTGTCCCTGTTCCTTTGACTGCTTGAAATCTTTGATGCTCAACTGAATGTATAATGCATTCAAAAACACAATTTGCTTCCAATGGCAGTGAAAAGGATTAAAGTATGTCGCAGGTAATCGCGGATCAAGGAATGCATGACATCCAAGGTATCGTCAAGGCTCCTTTCAACTCACATTAGACTGCCAAAACCAAACAAACAAAAACAAAAACAAAACAAAACACAAAAAAATGATGCAAGTTGAACGCAATCTTGACGCCACAGACTACAAGACTTTCCTGAAGGCAGGATAACATGTGACATAATTTCGCACTCTATAACAGTCCTCGGAATCTCGGCCCCGTAAGGCACCACATGTTTTCAGTTCTGTCGGTCGAAGTTTACACGGTCAAATTGAAAGAGGAAGTTTGTACTCACGACAGCTCGCTGCAAAAGAAATAAAAGCAGGGTTTTTTTTTAAAGGCCGTAACTGTTCAAATACACACTTCTGTAACAGATGGTTACGAAACACTACACACATGTCTAGTTGTGGTTCATTTAGACACAGGACAACCCAGTTCAGCATACGTCGTCTTTACATTAAGTAACCTGACAATAATTACACTCCGTTCTAGAAATGCAACGCTTTCAGTACGAGAAACAGATAAAAATAGATTGACACGCTAACGGCTGAGCAGAATAAATAAATGAGTTTACGCGTGTGCTTTTGCTGCGTGTCCCAACTGCCGTTAAAGTTTATTAGTTGTGTCGGCAAGGCATAACAAACACAAATAGTGCTGAAATGTGTCTTCAGGTTTATGCGTAATGCTACGTTAACTCATTTGCGACCAGCTGTATCCGGATGCGGCTGGCCGCGAATGAGTTTATGGAGAAAATATTTATAACGGAAAATTATATAAGTATATGAGTTCACTAGTGATAGTCTTGATATTTTAAGATAGATGACATAATTTATGATTGATGACACCATCTTAACCCTTTGGCTGTCGGTGACGGGTTTTGCCGCGGTGAAAACCTACAAGAATCACCGCGACAAAAACCGCGATCGGCAGCCAAAGGGTTAAAAGGTCGTTGTAAAACTACCTGTAGTTGTTAGAGCGAGGTCATGCTTGGTTGCACCGGAGCAGATCTGAGGATACACGGTGGCTTGGGTAGAACTCGTTAATTCCTGAAACCAGTAAAAAAAAAAAGTTTCAGATATGTATGTCCGGTTCTCAGAATGTTCTAGGAATCCAAGAACTGCTCGTACAATATCAGTCTGCGAGGTGCTGTAGGTGAGCAGCTTATGATTCAACATGGTGAATTATGATACAAGTCACAACAAACAAGATGCACTAAAACAACCCAACAGTTGCTCATAATGAATAAATAAATAAATAAATAAACACATAAACAAACAAACAAACCAACAAACAAACAAACAAATTTACATTCATTCATTCATTCGAGCTTTTAACTGATGAAGACTCCCAGACGGAGTGGAACGCTCGTTCCAGCCCGAACACAGCTCTCTCATCATTATATCCAATTGCAGAATAAGGAAAGAATATTCACGTCTGAGCAGGGGCGGATCCAGGAATTTCTCGACGGGGGAGCCCTCCAGCCCTATGCCCTCTGTGATGAAGCTCTATGCTCGTGCATAGTGCTCATTCATTAGGGTAAATATGGTACGGTTTTTGTTAACGAGTAGGATTAGTACGGTACGGGTTTTGTTAACGGTTTGTTTGTGCCGAAAGTCCGTGGGGCCTGCTGGCCACGTGGAATATGTAAGGCATGGTTAGCACGGAGTTTTGGTGAGTTCTGTTTAGTGAGTTTTAGGCAAAAGCTGTGTCTGTCAGAGGTCTAGTTTGGTTAGTGCGGGCTGTTTTGTCGTATGGAACAGTTGTTGAGTTACCTAGCCCGCATTCCAAGACTCTGAAGCCTAGATTTCAGGTATGTTTCTATAAACGTAGTATTGATAGTTGTTTAGTTAAAGACAGTATGCGTGGTAAGATTAATGTGGTTGTATAGCGGTGTTCCGGTTTGGTTTAGTATAGTATGTTTAGAATTCGGTGAAGTAACCGGTGTTTCTGTATACAGTTGTTTACCGAGTTAGATGACTAAAGGAATATGAAGTGTGTATGTCTAAGCCGCTAGGAAGATAGTACGTGGTTGGGTAAGCATAGTCTTTTCCAGGGTATAGAGTAATAATGTATAGCAAGAGTGTTAGGCTATAGTCTGTTTCAAGATAGTGACAGAAATATGGGGGTGATACGAAGATAGTTTATGAAGCACGTGTGTGTGTGTGTGAATGAACGTGTGAGTTATTTGTATCAGCCAGGTTACGTGACGTTTCTCATTGATCCAATATGTTGTGTGTTTAGCAAGTGTTACGTTGGGACTTTTGTCTATTCAGAGTTCTTGTAACGAGAGTGGAAGACGGACGCCGAGACGTCGAGTCGCAGGTGGGACCTACGTGAGGTCATCCCTCCAGCTCTTCTGAGAGTGAGTCTGACTGGGGACCAAGACACCCAAGTCCAAGTGAGAACTGAGTACCGTACGAGAACGAGGACGTCCGTGCCCGAAGAGACAGGACGGCAACAAGCGTACGACGAAGGACTTTCACGCCTAGACGTGAGAAGGACCAACGTAACCAGACAACATCAAACAGGTTGGAGGCAATGAAAGAAAAACAGAAGATAGTGGTAGAAAACCCTTTAAAATAGAAACAAATAACGACGTTTCGGATCAAAGATCCTTCCTCAGGTGACATGGAAACAAACGTAGAACAGAAAAGAACACGACAGAAAGAATAGACGTCATCCTGTATAGAGAGAATTTAGAATGACGTAAAAAAAAAAAAAAAAAAAAAAAAAAAACAACCACACACACGTACAAATAATGACGCAAATACACATGCACAAAACACGTAGCACAAAACTTACGTCTATATACATACACGTCACTGCATACATTCGCATTCACTCGTGCCTGCTGCAGCTCGCGCACATGCACACACACACACACACACACACACACACACACGCACAACACACACACACACACACACACACACACAGACACACACACTCAAAGGATACTACCTTTGAGTGTGTGTGTCTGTGTGTGTGTGTGTGTGTGTGTGTGTGTGTTGTGCGTGTGTGTGTGTGTGTGTGTGTGTGTGTGTGCATGTGCGCGAGCTGCAGCAGGCACGAGTGAATGCGAATGTATGCAGTGACGTGTATGTATATAGACGTAAGTTTTGTGCTACGTGTTTTGTGCATGTGTATTTGCGTCATTATTTGTACGTGTGTGTGGGTTTTTTTTTTTTTTTTTTTTTTTTTTTTTTTTTTTTTTTTTTACGTCATTCTAAATTCTCTCTATACAGGATGACGTCTATTCTTTCTGTCGTGTTCTTTTCTGTTCTACGTTTGTTTCCATGTCACCTGAGGAAGGATCTTTGATCCGAAACGTCGTTATTTGTTTCTATTTTAAAGGGTTTTCTACCACTATCTTCTGTTTTTCTTTCACGTGAAACCCTAGCGGCAACAGTTTTACTACAGGTTGGAGGCAATGTGAGACTAAGACCTAACCTGGCAAAGATATTGTGATACGTGTGTGGTGTGATAATAGAACAGTGTATATAGTTGATAATCATTTAAGTCATTCTTTTTCATTTATAGTGTATAAAGGTTACTTTAGAAAGGGAGCCCGTGTGTTGTGTTTTACCGCATGAATGCGCCCGTCTGAGTCAGTGGCTGTGTATGCGTCTGTTGCGTGAGAGTCTGTGCGTACGACTGTGGGCAAGTCTGCGTGTGTTACAGTGGTGACCCTGTTTTAGCGGTAGGTTAGAAGTATTTGCGAGCGATAGGGAGTAGCGATTTTAGAGTAGGATTTGTTGCTATGTGCATGTTGTTGTGTTAGATTCCCCTCTCCGATTCTAGGGGGTAAGATCCGTTATTTCTGTAGTTTTCTGGATCTTACGAGGAGCTAGTTCTTGTTTCTTCCTTTTGTATAGGTAGTGTTCTTTTTCCTTGCTCTTCTTTCTATCGTTCTTATTTTTCGTTCCATCTGGACGTCAAGTAGGTCACTGTTTCTGCGTAAGTTGATATTGTGAGATTTCATTAAGTTTTTTTTCCGTCATTTGGTTGTGGTATTTGTATATTTACGTTTTCAAGTTTTGGGAAGTTGTTGTAGCAAATATGGAGGTAGACCCGGTGGAGGCTTACATTAAACAGGGTGAAAGGTTATGACTTAGGGATGATAAGCTTTTTGACTATGTGGAGAAGTGTAGGGATAGAGAAGATAGGGCGAGGGAGAGAGAAATTCAGCGAGAAGAGAGAGTACTAAAAGAGAAAGAGCTAGAGTACCAAAGAGAGAAAGAGGAGAGGGATAGAAAGGAGAGAGATAGGGAGGTACAGCTTCAGTTAACTCGAGATGCGGGGTCTAGAGCAGCTCCAGATAGTGATTTGGTAAGCCGGGGCATATGTAATGTTCCCAGACTGCCGATGTTTAAGGAGTCTGTTGACTCAATTGATGCTTTTTTGTTTCGATTCGAGGCTCACGCGCGAATGTTGAGTTGGCCACCTGCCAGCTGGCCCGTTTTGCTTTCATCGGTGCTAGAGGGTCAGGCCTTGAGTCTTTACCATAGCTTGAACGTTTCGGGGAACATAGAGTACGCGACTTTGAAGGAGTGTCTCTTACAGCAGTTTCAGTGTAATGCGGAAGGTTTTAGAGAACGCTTGAGAGCTTGTCGGCCAGAGACAGGGGAATCGTTTGTGTCGTTTGGCAGACGATTGTCCCATTTGCTCGTACGTTGGGTCGAACTGTCAAAGATCGACCACACGTACGAAGCATTGTTCGATCTCATGTTGGCTGAGCAGTTCTTTGGGAGCGTTTCCAAGGATCTAGCGGTATTCTTGAGGGAGCGTAGCCTCAAGCGTACAGATGAGTTAGTGCAGAACGCGGAGGCTTTTCGGATGGCGCATCCTACGAAAAACCTCGCGCGTAGGAACGAGACACCGCCAGTCTGGTTGGTCGCTGCTAACACGTCTGGGGGTTACCGGAGAGTCGATAGCTTACGTGGAGAGCATCTGGTTAACGGTAAAAGTACTTTGCGTTTTCGACGCGGTAATAGAGGTAACGGCAGTGGCGGTCGCGATCCTTACAAACGAGCAGAGAAATCTGGGCGTGGGTACGGTCGAGGTCGTATGGCTAATTCGGACACTCGGTGTTTTGCGTGTCACGAGTACGGTCATTTCGCTCGTAGCTGTCCTAGCGGTCGTTCGGGCGTTCAGCATTTCGCGTGTCAGGAGAACGGCCATCTGGCTCATCAATGTCCTAGCGATACTGGTATGTTGGAGGGGACGGAGCAGCCCACTCACATAGCCAGCTTTGCAGTCCCAGTCGGGGAGAAACCACAGGGGGGCGGAGTGCGTTTAGTTGATGGATGTCGTTGCCTACCGCTGGTGGACGGGGTTGTAAATGGATGTCTTGTTTCTGTTCTCCGTGACTCCGGTACAACGACCGCGGGGGTCAGGCGTAGCCTTGTTAGACCAGATCAGTTCACAGGCGAGTCACAGAAAGTAGTTTCGTTTGGAGGAAAGATAGAAGTTTTTCCGTTAGCTAGGATAGAAGTTGACACGGAGTTTTTCACAGGTAATCTGGTATCGTGTGTCATCGACGAGCCAGTAGTTGATTTAGTTCTGGGTAACATGAAGGGTGTGCAGCCAGTCATCAGTAGAGTCGAGACGGTTAAGCGAACTCAGGTTAATCGCAGTGTAGTCGCATCAGTGGCGACGAGAGCTCGAAGTAAGCGTAGTTGGGAACAGAGGGATCGTGTTATTTCCGTCCAGAAACAGGGAATCGGTCAGCGGGTGTGGCCCAATAGTCGGGTTGGTCTGAGACGGCATACTTCTGTTGCGGACAGAAATGCGGCTCAGCACCCAATATGTAGGTAGATCGGAGATCGAAGTCTCGCGATTGTGTGTTTTGTGCCTGGGCAGTCGTTGGATCTTTTCCGTTTCTGAAGGTTTTAACGCGTTAGTTCTGTTTTGCTGTCGCTGTGCGATCTGAAGGTGTGCATTAAGGCGTAAGGCTGTAATTTTCTTTCTTGTGTTCTAGATAGTCAGTTAGTCATTTCCTGTTTTCGGATAACATTACGTCGAGTAGTCTTAAAAAGAAACTCAGTCGTTTCTTTTTTTTTCCCGAGGAAGGGGGAATTGTGATGAAGCTCTATGCTCGTGCATAGTGCTCATTCATTAGGGTAAATATGGTACGGTTTTTGTTAACGAGTAGGATTAGTACGGTACGGGTTTTGTTAACGGTTTGTTTGTGCCGAAAGTCCGTGGGGCCTGCTGGCCACGTGGAATATGTAAGGCATGGTTAGCACGGAGTTTTGGTGAGTTCTGTTTAGTGAGTTTTAGGCAAAAGCTGTGTCTGTCAGAGGTCTAGTTTGGTTAGTGCGGGCTGTTTTGTCGTATGGAACAGTTGTTGAGTTACCTAGCCCGCATTCCAAGACTCTGAAGCCTAGATTTCAGGTATGTTTCTATAAACGTAGTATTGATAGTTGTTTAGTTAAAGACAGTATGCGTGGTAAGATTAATGTGGTTGTATAGCGGTGTTCCGGTTTGGTTTAGTATAGTATGTTTAGAATTCGGTGAAGTAACCGGTGTTTCTGTATACAGTTGTTTACCGAGTTAGATGACTAAAGGAATATGAAGTGTGTATGTCTAAGCCGCTAAGAAGATAGTACGTGGTTGGGTAAGCATAGTCTTTTCCAGGTATAGAGTAATGTATAGCAAGAGTGTTAGGCTATAGTCTGTTTCAAGATAGTGACAGAGATATGGGGGTGATACGAAGATAGTTTATGAAGCACGTGTGTGTGTGTGAATGAACGTGTGAGTTATTTGTATCAGCCAGGTTACGTGACGTTTCTCATTGATCCAATATGTTGTGTGTTTAGCAAGTGTTACGTTGGGACTTTTGTCTATTCAGAGTTCTTGTAACGAGAGTGGAAGACGGACGCCGAGACGTCGAGTCGCAGGTGGGACCTACGTGAGGTCATCCCTCCAGCTCTTCTGAGAGTGAGTCTGACTGGGGACCAAGACACCCAAGTCCAAGTGAGAACTGAGTACCGTACGAGAACGAGGACGTACGTGCCCGAAGAGACAGGACGGCAACAAGCGTACGACGAAGGACTTTCACGCCTAGACGTGAGAAGGACCAACGTAACCAGACAACATCAAACAGGTTGGAGGCAATGTGAGACTAAGACCTAACCTGGCAAAGATATTGTGATACGTGTGTGGTGTGATAATAGAACAGTGTATATATTTGATAATCATTTAAGTCGTTCTTTTCATTTATAGTGTATAAAGGTTACTTTAGAAAGGGAGCCCGTGTGTTGTGTTTTACCGCATGAATGCGCCCGTCTGAGTCAGTGGCGGTGTATGCGTCTGTTGCGTGAGAGTCTGTGCGTACGACTGTGGGCAAGTCTGCGTGTGTTACACCCTCCAGCACCCCTGCTCCCCTCCCTCCCTCCCAGCCCCATCTTCCAAAGGGTGTCATACAAAATAAATCCAGACCAAAACAGTGACTATCAGGCGAGCATAAATTCACAACAAAGAAAGAAACGCGCTTAAAAAGAACAATTAAAAGTAAGTTCTGTTGAAATTATTCTTTCTTGGTGCTTTTCTTTTGGGGCTTTTCTTTAAAATTGTTCTATCGTGTTGTAACCGGTCTCTCTACACGTGTTTATTTTTTCTTTTCTTTTTTTTCTTTTTTTTTTTTTTTGGAAAGGGGGGGGGGGGTTGAGGGTTCTGAGACATATTTAGAGTTTGCAGAGGTTACGATTTTTATTTTTTAAAACGTTTCTTCTTTTATCTTGGGACACAACACCGCTTTTGGCACTTTTTAAAAATTTAAAAGGAAGGGCTGATCATATCTACATGCACTTGACCTCCTCCCCACCTCCGCACCATCTCCCTAACAAAACAAGATTAATTTGGCACTTCTGATTCTTATATGGTGTTAATTTTCTTATTGAAAAGAATGTTCTACCTGGAGTTTCCGCAGGAGCAATCACCTTGGGTTTGACAACAACACTACACTATCAAGTACTCCTCCGTCTGGTTGGTTGGTTAGTTCGGGTTTAACGTCCACAGAAACCGAGGTGATCATGGACGGCCCTGATGGGCGGGTTATGGGGGACAGGGAAATCTATTGCCTATGGAGTACGACCTGAACACTGATCAACCCAGGCGCACTCCAACTGTGCCACTTTGATTTACTAGGACCTTTCAACGGACATGCTATTGAACAAATCCGTTTTCCCCCCTGGATTGTGAGTCCAGCTACCGGGACCGTCTGAGGAACATCACAACCATTTGTGAAAATTGTGCTACTGCTCTTTACACCCACAAATCTCCTCCATTTGAGGAACACAGGATCAGATCACAGAAATAGTCATTATCACTCATGATGTATACCTCTTACACTGACTGACTTTTAAGGGTTAGTTCAAGGTTGATCAAAATCACGACATTTCACACCTCCCCTCTGGTGACACGCATCAATGACCACATTGCTACTCTGAGGGCACTTGTGCATGTCCACGGAAGACAATGCAATGCAATCTGTGTGAGGATGGACTATACTCAGAGATTGTTGTGTGACAGGATTAGGGGATTAGCAATTTACCTGTGCCTGTCGTCTGCTAACCCCGGGGGAGACACTCACAGCGCCCGCAGGTGATTTCTCGCTTTCTGATCACAGTTGGCGCGTACACAGGCGTAGACGTAAACCTAGATGACTGCCACGTATGAGGATGCAATACCATTCGTATGGCACAGAAAGAAGTAATGCTTTTCATGAGCCCCTGTGACTGAAGGCGCACATGAAACTCTATGGCTGGCTGAGGGACTGGGTTGGGCAATGATCGGACACTTTTCCACCGCTGGGAGTGACCAGCAGTCAGCGGCTTATTGCCTCAGTCTGAGGATGCAATGCGGATTGTATCGCACAGCAAGAGGCACTGATTTACATGAGTGCGGGGCACATAATAATAATAATAATAATAATAATAATAATAATAATAATAATAATAATAATAATAATAATAACAATAACAACAATAACAATAACAATAATAATAATAATAATAATAATAATTACGGTAATTATAATGCGCTTATCTTATAATAATTATAACTCTAAGCGCGCACTCACAACTCGCGCACGCATGCGCACGCTTTAGACAACGACTCACGTACCACAAAAAGTGAAATACATTACGACAGTCAGCTTGGGGTGGGGAGTGTGGTGGTATAGTGCTAGAACTGTTGAAAGAGGTGAGTTTTGGGGGCGGACTGGAAGGAGGAGAGAGAGTGTTTCTGACGGAGAGAGAGTGGGAGAGTGTTCCAGGTGGATGGACCGTATACTGAGAAGGAGCGGGGGCCGAAAGTGCTGAGTTTGGTGCGGGGGATGTGGAGGCGGAGAGGGTCAGAGGCGGAGCGGAGGGAGCGGGCAGGGGTGTAGGGGTGAAGTAAGTTTGAGAGATAGGCAGGAGCGCAGTTGTTCAGGGATTTGTAGCAGAGAGACAGAATCTTGTATTGGATGCGTTGGGGGATGGGAAGCCAGTGAAGGAGTTTGAGCAGGGGAGTGATGTGGTCGGATTTTTTCTTTCTGAGGACATGGCACTCTATGTCTGCGTGAAGTACTGTGACAGGTGCAGGTAGGGAGGTGCAAAGTGATGATATTTTACTATAGGCCCATGAACACACTATGCTCACCCACCGATCCCGTGAGATAATTGTAAAATACACCGTACAAGAAAAGAAGAACCATCGAACAGTAAAACACAATGACTTCCACAAATAACCATAAAAAAAATTGTCAGGGGCTGACGGGGGTGGGGGGTGGAGGGGCGCCAGAGCCCCCTAGGCTACCCCCCCTCCTGGATCCGCCACTGCTGAGTTACCAAAGAGTTGTAACGACAAGACGAGGAAATCCATACGATTTGTGACTGCTGACGGCGGCTGGAAGCCTCCGCCGCCAGGGGACATAACTCGTGTAAGTTTCCTCGTCCTTGCAGTTTTGATCAAAGCGACTTGCCATGCACACAAAACGGTAGGAGGACCCAGTGTTCGTCACAGTGCTATCCTGGTTGATCAGCATGATGTACTTGACGCCGCTGATAGTGAAGTCTGTCAGGCAGCTCAGAACACCTCCCTCTGCAAATTGACGTTTCAGCGTGACGTTTCGGCTCTAGAGCCGTTAGGTCCAAAATCACAGACCAGCACACTTGTTAAAACTGTCCAAAGAACGTAGACACAAAGTGTTCTCAGCAAGAGTCATATAGATCCTCATGTGCCCCGGCAGTCGCGGGGGCTCCGGAGGATCTATGTCTTTTGCAGTTAGGTCGAGTTCACTTGTTCTCGGCGGTGAGGGGTTAAACATACCCGAGTAGATGGATATAGGGCATGTCCCGACAGTCGCGCGAGCGGTGCTTCGGTCCACGCAAAAGTCCAACTTGCCTGAGCAGCTAGCGCCGTCGGCAACGTAGGAATAATTGGCAAACACGTCGGACGGGCATGGCAGAGTTGCTTGCGGTATTGTGCTAACAGCGACTGTTGTTGCTGTAGAACTGGATACTGAAAGAAAAAGAGCAGTATTGTTAACCTGTTCACTGTCAGAGGGCACTACATCTCATACCGTTAGCAGGAATATTCGCCAGATGGACCCACTGGGGGGAAAAAACGCCACAAGTACACTTCTATTCAAATGAGTTGCTGAGCATCTCATTTGAATAGACGTGTACATGTGGTGTACTCCCCGATTGGGTCTATCTGGGGAGCACACGCGCAAACCGTGCGGGAATGTTACTTGCCCTGTGCACAGACAGTGTGTCAATTTGTGTGAAAAGCGAGATTTTCAGTTCAATACAATGAAAATCTTTTTTTTTTTTCACACAAATGGATACACGACAATCAGCCGCAAAATAAGGACTTGAGGTAAAGTTTTCTTTTGGACTGGGTATTTGAATTACACTGAGCCAGATTTTGCCTGATATAGTGCTGATAACCGACAGATGTGATTATTTGACCCGAATCAAAACCTGTCCTCGACTAACGCCTCGGGCATTTTCATTCGGGCTTCGTAATCACGTATCCTGGTTATCAGCACAATTTCAAGCAAATTATGGCTCAGTATATTATAATATAATAATTTAAAAAACTAACAAAGGCCGTAACTTCGCTTGTTGCTATGTCCTAATTTAATTGTACTTACATTTATAGAGGATTGTCGGTTCCTCATGGGTCTTGCCAAGTGTGCAGGCTCCTGAAATTGTTGGGTTCGTTTCGTCCACGAATCGTATTTCATAGTTCGAATCAATGGCTGTGCAGAGAGTGAAACATACTTACAAGACATCACTAAAATACTTGCCATGTAAAGACAAAAACAGCGCGATCTTCATTGTATGATAATGAAAAGCGAAATCTTCATTGTATGACAATGATTAGGCAAAGCGTACTTCCTGTCTCTTCTCATTCACAGTGCATACAGTAGTGGCTTGATTGGAACTGAATTTAACTTAGATTTCGTCAGTCTCACTTCCAGCTAATAACTAGAGCAAAAAGTGACTGTCAAGCTTAAAAAATTTAATCCCACAACAACCCACCTTTAAGAAACTGCTACTGACGATACCGCTCCACGGAAAAGACAAGTAAATGCCTGAATAGAACAAACTGTTTTGTTCTGTTTAGTCACTTTACTACTACTGACGATACCGTTCGCCGTTCGGCGTATGCCGAACAGTATCGTCAGTAGTAGTCAAGTGGTTAAACAGAACAAAATAGTTCGATTTGTTCAGGTTATTCTAAAGCATGTTTTTTTGATTGTTTTGTTTTTGTTGTGGGTTTTGGTTTTTTGTTATTGAATTGCTCGTCTGTTTGTTCGTATCTTGATTAAAGGCTCAATACGGATGTCACATCAGGGAGGAAGATTTGAGACCACACGGAATTGTTGGATTTTTTTCTGATCGATTTTTAATGATTGATTTATCTTTCGCGCGACAAACACTCGGCTCCTCATCGGACACACGTATGACTGTTACTCACTCTTACTTACTAAAACAGGATGAGCGTCCATGGTGTTATGCCTGTGATGAGCAGTTTTCTGTTCGACACTTTTTGCTGTCATGTGCCGATTTAATTGACACAAGATATAAACACTTCACAGCAGACTACTTCAAGGTTTTGTTCCGGGATGTTCCCCGGGACAAAATCTTCATTTCTTGAGAGAATGCAAGATTTTTTAACAAGATCTGAGCATTTATAGACTATATGTGAATTTCGCTATTTTGCCCTTTTTCAGAGTCTGTAGACGTTTCTTTTAAACTCACAAACCAGATAGGTGAGGCTAGCGCTGGCAGATTGGGTGCCTGATAGGCGGGGGCAGGGGATCTAACTGTTGTCTGTCCAGCGCTGTTTCTTTTAAAGACTTGTGTGACATTTTAGCATGACATATTTTTAAGGTATACTGATTAACATTATGTTTTAAGACTTTCTTTTAGTCTCGATGATCAGAATTTTACCCATCCCGCCGTGAGATGGCCTTAGTCGCCTGCTCGGCGTTAAACCCCAATAACTAACTAACTAACTCGCACGACAAACGATAGACAAAGACGCACACAAACCAACTCACTACTCAGTCAATTCATACATGCACCTTTAATACAATGAATTAAACCCACACACTTAAGCATTCACGCAGAGTTCGGAGCAATAATCATATTTCATACATTGTTCCACTGCAATGTTTCATCTCAGTGTCTGCTGAAAACTGTCTACTGTCTAAGCTGAATTTTAGTTCTCAAAGTTATTTAAACAGTCTAATTACATCTGACCGTGAATTGAAGATGAATATAGCTTAGTCATTGCCGTCGCTGCTAGTTGACCTACGTCACTTGTTGAATGAGCGGACTGTCTCTCACGGTGGCCCGTTGAGTCAGTTCTCCTGCATACCCATCGAATGTGCTTGGAACACCTGAGGCAATTCTCCTGCACACCTGGATTAATCTATCGTACACCTTGGTTGACTCTTCAACCCGCATGGGCAATTCTCATCATACCGGGAGTGACTCTCATCACACCTGGAGTAACTCTCATCACACCTGGTCGATTATGCAGATATCCTGAGGCATTACCTCAGAAAACATGTCAGACTACGGAGATTGCGGCGACACTTTGGACAATTTGGACAAGACTATGTGTGCCAAAAGAAACTGTATCAGACCAAGGAACCCAATTTGTGGGAGATTCGATGCAGCAGCTACAGAAGCTACTGGATGAGAAAGGCATAAAGACGACACCATACCACGTACAATCAAATGAGTTGGTGGAAAAATTCAACGGTACTTTAAAACAGGTGATGAAGAAAATGTGTCTTGAACAACTAAAAGAATGACGATACCAGCTTTGTTATTTACATACAGTGAGGTGCCACAAGAATCTATGATGTTCTCGCCATTCGAGTTTTTGTACGGCAGATCGATTAAAGGGCCAGTGCAAATATTGAGACACCTTTGGATGAAGAACCAAGTTGAAGAGAAAGAGAAGACGACAGCACAATACGTGATCGACTTGAGAAACAGGATTGAACAAACCTGTACCATAGCTCAAGTAAACTTGCGTAAAGCTAGCCAGAAACACTTAATGGACTTCAACAGAAGAGCAAAACCTAGAACCATCAAAGAAGGTTCAAAAGTATTGCTCTTATTGCCAGAGAAAAAGAACAAACTACAGCTTACATGGGAAGAGCCATTCACGGTGACGAACAAAATAAACGATTTTGATTACAAAGTGAATGTGCAGGGCAAAGAAAAAGTGTACCATGTGAATTTATTAAAAAGCTACATTGAGAGAGAAGAAACAGAAGAAATCGCAGTGGTTATGACTGAAGACAATGTTAAAGGCTATGCGGAAAACGATGAAACCATAGGCACGGTACCTACGTTACCACTCGAAGCTAACGAAAGTTTAACAGATAGCCATATTTCTGACAAGCTAGATGCAACAAAAGTGCAATGAAATACGAAGAAAACATCAGAAGGTTTTACAAGTGTTGCCAGGGGATACGGATATTGAAATATGCGAATTGCGAAGTACAACCCAAGAACCAGTATACGTGAAGCAATATACATTAACGCGCGCAGCAGTGGAAACTGTGAAAACAGAAGTAGACCAAATGTTGAAAATGGGAGTCATAGAACCAACCATAAAAGCATACAATTCGCCTATTGTACTCGTCAAGAAAAAGGATGGGTCAGTGAGATTCTGTGTAGACTACCGGAAACTGAACGAGACATTAGAGTTCGATCCTGAACCAATACTAGATATAGAACAATTGTTTGCAAAAGTTGGGAAAGCAAAATACTTTTCGAAACTGGATTGTTCGAAAGGATATTGGCAGATCAAAGTCAATAACGAAGATAAAGATAAAACAGCGTTTACTACGCCAGTAGGACAATTTCAGTAAACAAAAATGTCATTTGGACTGAAAACGGCAGGCGCCGTATTTTCAGGCATGATGCGGAAAGTACTGAGTCCATTAGGCCGCAAAGATGTAGACAGATTTAAGGATGATATTTTGATCGCAACAGAAACTTGGAGAGACCATCTAGAGGCTGCAGAAGCAGTGTTGAGGAGACTCGAAGAAGTAGGGCTCACAGTGAAACCATCAAAATGCTACTTTGGTTATGAAGAAGTAGAGTATCTAGGACATCATATGGGCAAGGACAAAATACAACTGGAATATGACAAGATCAGCAAGCAAATTGCAAAATGCAAACACACCACAGACCAAAAAGGAGCTCAGAACATTTTTGGAACTAGCATGATATTATCGAAAATTTGTGACGATATTTGCAGAAATAGCCACTCCATTGACTGACATGACACAGACAAAACAGCCTGACAAAATCAAAAAAAAAATTATTGGACAGAAGAGGCAGAGGAAGCATTTAGGAAGTTGAAAGGAGTTTTGTGCAGTAAACCCGTGATGCACTTACCTGGCAACAACAAGCTATACATTTGGAGGACCGATGTATCAAACACAGCTATGGGAGCTGTACTCATGCAAGTAAAAGATCAATAAATGAATCCGATTGCTTATGCAAGCAAGAAGTTATCGGCAGCCGAAAAATATTATTCTACCATTGTAACGCACGCAGACTTGCCCACAGTCGCACGTACAGACTCTCACGCAACAGACGCATACACCGCCACTGACTCAGACGGGCGCATTCATGCGGTAAAACTCAACACACGGTCTCCCTTTCTAAAGTAACTTTTATACACTGAAAGGTTCAAAAAGATTATCAAACTATATACACTTCTCTACTAACATCACACACACACACAATCACAATATCTCGCCAGGCTAGGCTTTAGTTTCACACTGTCTCCAACCTGTTTGATGTTATTGCCTGGTTACGTTGGTTCTTCTCACGTCTATGCGTGAAAGTCCTTCGTTGTACGCTTCTTCCTGCCGTCCTGTCTCTTTCGCAGGGACGTCTTCGTACTCGTACTGTAGCGCAGTTCTCGCTTTGACTCGGGTGTCTTGGTCCCGGTCGCTTCACTCCCTGAGTGACGAGCTGGAGGGGTGATGACCTCACGTTAGGTCTGGTGACTCGACGTCTCGGCGTCCGTCGCTCCCTCTTTACAAGCACTCTGAATACGACAACAAAAGTCTCAACGTAACACTTGCTAAACACACAACATATTGGATCAATGAGAAACGTCACGTAACCTGGCTGATACAAATAACACGTTCATTCACACACACACACACGTGTTTCATAAACTGTCTACTTCCGTAACACCCACATATCTCTGTCACTATCTTGAAACAGACTATAGCCTAACACTCTTGCTATACACTACTCTATACACTGGAAAAGACTATGCTTAACCAACCGCGTACTACCTTCATAGCGACCTAAGCATACACACCTTACATTCCTTTAGTCATCCATCTCGGTACATAACTAGCTCCCATTCGTCTAGTTATCCATCTCGGTAAATAACTGTATACGAACCCCAACATAGCTGAACCAAACCAGACAACGCTATATAACCACATTATTCTTACCAACGCATACTGTCTTTAACTAAACAACTATCAATACTACATATATAGAAACATACCTGAATTCCAGGCTTCAGAGTCTTGGAATACGGGCTAGGTATCTCAAACACATCTGATTCCTCTGACAGGAAAGCCCGTATTAACGTATTTCTGCTCTGCAAGACAGCTTCCGCCTAGAACTCACTATAACAGTACTCACTAAAACTCCCATGCTAACCATGCCGTACAGATTTCACGTGGAGCCATGCCACCCGGACTATCGACACAAACCGTTAACAAACCCCGTACCGTACTAATCCTACTGTGTGAACACTATGCATGAGCATAGAGTTTCATCACAATTCCCCCTTCCTCGGGAAAAAAAGAAACGACCGAGTTTCTTTTAAAGACTACTCGACGTATTACACTATCCTAAAACAGGAAAGGACTAACTATTACTACCCAGAATACAAGAAAACAAAAATATTACAGCATTACGCCTCAACGCACACCCTCAGATCGCACGCGAAACAGAATGCGCTAAAAACCTCCAGAAACAAAAACGATTCAACGGCTGCCCACACACAATCCACACAATCGCGAGACTCCAATCTCCGACCTACCTACATATTGGGTGCTGAGCGGCATTTCTGTCCGCAACAGAACTATGCCGTCTCAGACCAACCCGACTATTGGGCCAAGCCCGCTGACCTATCCCCTGACTCTGGACGGAAATAACATGGTCTCTCTGTTCCCAACTACGCTTACCTCGAGCTCTCGTCGCCACCGATGCGACTGCACTGCGACTAACCTGAGATGGCTTAATCGTCTCGACCCTACCGCTGACTGGCTTCACACCCTTCATATTACCGAGAACTAAGTCGACTACTGGCTCGTCGATGACACAAGAGATCAGATCCTCCGAGAAAAACTCCGTGTCAATCTCTATCTTAGCCAACGGAAAAAACTTGTACCTTCCCTCCGTACGAAATCACTTTCTGCGTTTCCCCCGTGTACTGATCGTCCCTAACAAGGCTACGTCTGACCCCTGCAGTCGTGGCACCCGAGTCGCGCAGAATGGAAGCGAGCCATCCGTTTACAACACCGTTCCCCACAGGTAGGCAACGACCTCCGTCAACTGAACGCACTCCGCCCACCTGTGGTTCCTCCCCAACTGGGACTGCAAAGTTGGCTATGTGAGTGGGCTGCTCCGCCCCCTCCACCATACCAGTATCGCTAGGACATTGATGAGCCAGATGGCCGTTCCCCTGATACGCGAAATGCTGAGCGTCCGAACGACCGCTAGGACAGCTACGAGCGAAATGACCGTACTCGTGACACGCAAAACACCGAGTATCCGATTTAGCCATACGACCACGACCGTACCCACGCCTAGATTTCTCTGCTCGTGCGTAAGGATCGCGAAAGCCACTGCCGTTACCTCTATCACCGCGTCGAAAACGCAAAGTACCTTTACCGTTAACCAGCTGGGCTCTACGTAAGCTATTGACGCCCCGATATCCCCCACCAGTCGTGTTAGCGGCGACCAACCCGACTGGCGGTGTCTCGGTCCTACGCGCGAGGTTTTTCGTAGGATGCGCCATCCGAAAAGCCTCCGCGTTCTGTACTAACTCGTCCGTAGTCTTGAGGTTACGCTCCCTCAAGAATACCGCTAGATCCTTGGAAACGCTACCAAAGAACTGTTCAGCCAACATGAGATCGAACAATGCTCCGTACGTGTGGTCGATCTTTGACAATTCGACCCAACGTACGAGCAAATGGGACAAACGTTTGCCAAAAGACACAAACGATTCCCCTGTCTCTGGCCGACAAGCTCTCAAGCGTTCTCTAAAACCCTCCGCATTACATTGGAACTTCTGCAAGAGACACTCCTTCAACGTCTCGTAATCTACGTTCCCCGAAACGTTCAAGCTATGGTAAAGACTCAAGGCCTGACCTTCTAGCACAGACGAAAGCAAAACGGGCCAGCTGGCAGGTGGCCAACTTAACATTCGCGTGTGAGCCTCGAAACGAAACAGAAAAGCGTCAATAGTGTCCACAGACTCCTTAAACATTGGCAGTCTAGGAAAATTACATATGCCCCGGCCTACCAAAGCCTATCTGGAGCTGCTCTAGACCCCGCATCTCGAGCTAACTGTAGTTGCACCTCCCTATCTCTCTCCTTTTCCTCCCTATCCTTTTCCTCTTTCTCTCTCTGGTACTCTAATTCCTTCTCTTTTAACGCATGTTCCCTCTCGTCCTTCTCTCTCTGAAACGCTAGAGACTTCTCGTCTTTCTCTCTCTGAAACGCTCTCTCTTCTCTTTCTCTCTCTCTGTACTTCTAATTCCTTCTCCTTTAAGACCCTTTTTTTCTCTTCACGCTCTCTGAGTTTGTAACTCGTTCTCCTTTAAGACTCTTTCTTTCTCTTCTCTCTGAATTTCTCTTTCTCTCGCCCTATCCTCCCTATCCGTACATTTCACCACAGTCAAAAAAGCTTCTCATCCTTAAGCCCTAACCTCTCACCTTGTTTAATATAAGCCTCTACAGGGTCCGAATCCATATTGACTACAACAAATACTTCCACAAATTCAAAAAACGTAAAAATACAAACCACGACCAAATCAACGGTAAAAACTTAAAGAAAAACTCACAAAAATATCAACAACCAAACACGCACCAAGCAATACTGAAACTTTAAATCCACTACTCCACTATCGCCCGCACTACTCTAACCTACCGCTAAAACAGGGTCACCACTGTAACGCACGCAGACTTGCCCACAGTCGCACGTACAGACTCTCACGCAACAGACGCATACACCGCCAGTGAATCGACGGGCGCATTCATGCGGTAAAATTCAACACACGGGCTCCCTTTCTAAAGTAACTTTTATACACTAAAAGGTTCAAAACGATTATCAAACTATGTACACTTCTCTACTAACATCACACACACACAATCACAATATCTCGCCAGGCTAGGCTTTAGTTTCACACTGTCTCCAACCTGTTTGATGTTATTGCCTGGTTACGTTGGTCCTTCTCACGTCTATGCGTGAAAGTCCTTCGTTGTACGCTTCTTCCTGCCGTCCTGTCTCTTTGGCGCGGACGTCCTCGTACTCGTACTATAGCGCAGTTCTAGCTTTGACTCGGGTGTCTTGGTCCCGGTCGCTTCACTCCCTGAGTGACGAGCTGGAGGGGTGATGGCCTCACGTTAGGTCTGGTGACTCGACGTCTCGGCGTCCGTCGCTCCCTCTTTACAAGCACTCTGAATACGACAACAAAAGTCTCAACGTAACACTTGCTAAACACACAACATATTGGATCAATGAGAAACGTCACGTAACCTGGCTGATACAAATAACTCACACGTTCATTCACACACACACACACACGTGCTTCATAAACTGTCTACTTCCGTAACACCCCCATATCTCTGTCACTATCTTGAAACAGACTATAGCCTAACACTCTTGCTATACACTACTCTATACACTGGAAAAGACTATGCTTAATCAACCGCGTACTACCTTCATAGCGACCTAAGCATACACACCTTACATTCCTTTAGTCATCCATCTCGGTACATAACTAGCTCCCATTCGTCTAGTTATCCATCTCGGTAAATAACTGTATACGAACCCCAACATAGTTGAACCAAACCAGACAACGCTATATAACCACATTATTCTTACCAACGCATACTGTCTTTAACTAAACAACTATCAATACTACATATATAGAAACATACCTGAATTCTAGGCTTCAGAGTCTTGGAATACGGGCTAGGTATCTCAAACACATCTGATTCCTCTGACAAGAAAGCCCGTATAAACGTATTTCTGCTCTGCAAGACAGCTTCCGCCTAGAACTCACTATAACAGTACTCACTAAAACTCCCATGCTAACCATGTCTTACAGATTTCACGTGGAGCCTCATGCCACCCGGACTATCGACACAAACAAACCGTTAACAAACCCCGTACCGTACTAATCCTACTGTTTGAACACTATGCATGAGCATAGAGTTTCATCACAACCATTGAAATAGAATGCTTAGCAGTCGTGTGGGGAATACAAAGATTTGAACTATACCTGTACGGACAAAGATTCACGTTGGAAACGGATCATCAACCATTACATTATCTACAGAAGTCAAAGACAGAAACTGGGCGTTTGATGAGATGGGCATTGCAGTTGCAGCAACACGATTTCCATGTGATGGTGATCAAAGGAAAGGATAATGTTGGTGCAGATTACCTCAGCCGTGTGGACAATGAACAAAAATAAACAGATGCAGTGTTGACGAACAATGAACGTGTATGTTATGTATTGAACAGTGAGGTTATAGGGAAAGAAATGGTTATTGTTGTAGATATGATTTATTTGTGAGTATTAATATGAAATTGTGTTAAATATAGCCTAAAACTAGAGTTTTAGCTGGGGAAGGGCCTTGTGTCAAATTTATTTTAATCATTATTAATTATTGTCTTTCGCATAGAAGTTCCGTTCTATGTTTTTGTGTTGAGATGATGACACGTGCTTTTTAGGTGACGTCGAAAAACATTTCACGTAGGATATTTGTTTTGACGGTACGGTATGCGTCATCGTTGATAGGCAGACACATCAGCACGCAAGAGATTTTGCTCTTACGCAGAAATTAGTTTTAAAGGAAGTGGAGGCAGTAGGTAATGCTGCGTAGTGATCTATTGATTGAATAGATGAGGGAGGAGCAGAATGCTCAAAGTGCAAGTGTAGGAAAAGGTGTGTAGTTGGAGAACTACAAAATGACGGGCCTGACAAACCGGTGACCTTGTCCACGGCCATGGTGGTCAGCGGACAGGCACAAAATCAGTCAACGGGATAAACAATTCACGCACCATTGGATGCACTCCAGGTGTGTTGAGAGTTACTTCAGGTGTGATGAGAGTTACTCCAGGAGTGATGAGAGTCACTCCAGGTGTGATGAGAATTGCCCTGGTGGGTTGAAGAGTCAACCTAGGTGTACGAGAGAATTAATCCAGGTGTGCAGGAGTGTATTCAACATGTGACGTAGGTCAACGAGCAGCGACGGCAACGACTAAGATATATTCATCTTCAAATTCATGGTCGGATGTAATTAGAATGTTTAAATACCTTCGAGAAACTAAAAATCAGCTTAAACAGTAGACAGTTTTCAGCAGAAAATGAGATGAAACAGTGCAGAGGAACAATGAGTGTATGAAATATGATTATTGCTCCGAACTCTGCGTGAATGCTTAAGTGTGTACGTTTAATTCATTGTTTTACAGGTGCATGTATGAATTGACTGAGTAGTGAGTTGGTTTGTGTACGTCTTTGTCTATCGTTTGTCGTGCGAAAGAGAAAATCAATCATTAAAAATCGATCAGAAAAAAATCCAACAATTCCTTGTGGTCTCGAACCTTCGTCCCTGGTGTGACAACGGAATTCAGACAAAACCCAGCTAGCGTAAACTTTCACATCACTTCGGAGATATCACGAGAAGACCTTGTTAATTCAACGGTGGTGTTAGAACAGCACGCTATTCTGGTATTAGCACTGAATTATGATGGTTGGTCAGTTTCTGCTGTGCAGAGCGAGGCTGTAATGATGTTAACTTACAATGAAAGCTAGCAAAATAAAAGTAGCTTATTTATATTACTTACGTGTTAGTTCATAGAGAAGATACGTGATGTTTGTGACTCTGGTGAACTCCCAACAAAAGAAGGCCCAAAGCTCAGAACCCCCGCTAGTCTGCAACCAAGTAGGTGCAGCTCTGCAAAAAAAAGACAAAATACACAACGCAAACTGTACACCCTTCTGTTCCACTTAACCCATTACATCATGAGGCTGATTTTTGTTAATTTTGCTTATTGTCCTATGAAGGATACATTACAGATTAGGAGATGGATCAACTTTTTTAGTTCAAGGGTGGTGCCAAAATAGATTTGGCGCCTCAGGCGCCAAGCTTTTCTAGCCCCACTCGTGAACTGTCAGTCAGCCTTTTTTTAGCAATGGGTGTATGAGGATGAAAAGAGTTAAACGGCTCAACAAGTTACAAAATTTATTATGTCACGTGGACGTGTGTATGGGCATCATCATCATCGCTTTAAAAAGCGTGTCTGTTCACGACACAATTCCCAAAGCGATGGAGGTCCTCGGACGGACGTCGGCTGCAGCTGGACCAACTGCGGCCGACGTCGGCTCGAGCCCGAGAGACCTGAGCGCACTGGGTTATTAACCTCTAAAACTCAGTCTAAATGTTATAAAAGTGCTTCGACCAATACTTACAGCAGATACTGGCTACCGCTGGTGACGTTACAGTTAAAGGTAGAGATGGTTGTAGCGCCCTGTGTAATACTGTGTCCAGTGATGTCTGCTGAAGCAATGTCGAGAGGCTGGTTGTCTCGAGCTCTCAACCAGCGCCCTTGTAATGCAGCAGGAAATTGACACCCTGTCAACACTCCACTAGGAAACACTGAAAATAACACAGACTGTCAAATCCAGAACAACTCAGAGTAACGCCAAACGTCGTCTATCGGCCACCGTTATATAGTCATCCAGCCACCCAAGAAATACACTCCACACATTTTTACACTATACAGATCCCTTGTAAAAGGGCCACCAGTACATCATGTCACATCTATCCTGCCCTGTAGCTGACCATCCCAGTAATGAGATGGACCAGTCACTCAATTACCCCGTCGTAGTACATCAATATCCCATGATTTGTATTTTACAGAGAGTTATTTAGCTTTCGAAGACAAAACGTCGTTTAAGATGCCATACATATATTTTTGAATTTTGTAAATCAGAGGTCGGAGACGAAGTTCCTAATCATTTTTCTAAGATTCGTGATGACTTTGACTCATTCACTGAGCCCGACGCAAGTATTTCCCATATTTTGGAGGCGTCATCTAACGACAAGGCACCTGTTGCAGGAGATGGATCGACCATCAACATTCAAGACCAGTGGCAGATTAGCTTGGCGCCGACAATCGCCACGCTAATCTGGCACTACCCTTGAAATATCATGGTCGACCCATCTCCTGCTGTATTGCGTCAGGACTGAATAAGTTAGTACCATAAAGGAATGAATACATCGTAGAACCATACGCCTATCATACTACACTGGAACCCGTTTCTAGCAACCAACATGTTTGCACGAAACAAAATAGTCTACACCGACAAATGCTTTCTCTCTAGAGAGGTATTGAAGGGGAAAAGGTGTCACCTGTCATTAAAGACCATCATTTAGGTGGCTACAGCCACAGTCACAGCTACGGCCACCTAGTTGATGGTCTTTAATGACAGGTGATCTCTCTCATAAGGTTAGTCACGCAAAACAGGTTCTGCGGTATAATAATATGAGAGAAATCTGGTAGAACAGATTCATGTAAACTGTGTAACCGTTCTGAGCACGGCTTTCAGCTGAACGCAAGTGATGTCTTTCAGCTGAACACAAGTGATGTCATGTACAGACGAGCAAAGGAAATACGACTCTTTTTTTAAATCATCGGAAATTAAAGTGTTTCTGATGATTTAAAAAATGTCGCATTTGTTTTCCTCGTCAGTATTCAACATACTGTATCACGGATCGCCTACTGATGTCTCATGTGAGAATCACGAAAATTAGCATCACCTTACTTTTGAGGGGCGGGGAAGGGATGGGTTCAGCAAGTGCGCTGTTAGATAGTCTTAAATGGCAGATCCACTTTGAATACAATTTGATGTCAGTGAATCTAATCAATCAATGTATCAACTGTATTGCTCCAAATACGTCGCCACCTACAGGAAATTTTGTCTCGCCACCTCTGCTGCAACTCACAATCACTCACCCTCACATAAATCCGTGAATAAAACAGTTGTTTATTCCACTAACAACAATATTTAATATTGCTACTGTGACTGTGATTGTCATAAGTCTTACCTGATAAAACAATGAAGAGAAGTACAAGTGCGTGCTGGTCCCTCACATCCATTTTGATTAGAGCCACGCTTGGGTCCTTCAGAATATAGCCTGGTGGACAACCAGCTCTAAAAGGCTTAGAAAATAAGAGGAAAAAAATGTCATGGCTGCAAACTGATTTTAATGTATTTTTAATCTCCTAAGACCAACAATCTGAACTCCAGAATTTATCCTCCGGAAAGCTGCACAATATAAAGATACAGCCATTTAAATATATTGCAGTTTGAGAATCCTCCTACTTGCCCAGTGCAGAAAAGCATAAAAGATGGGTTATATTTATTTTTCACCAAAGAACGTTGATTCTTTCATTGCATATGATGTTTGCAGAAGTGTAAAAACCTGTGGGAGGTGAAACTGAAATAAAGTACAGTGGAACCTTCATATTATGACAAACAAAAGTGCAAAAACTACTTTCTTATAATACACAGGTACAAATACAGATCCAGGTTGTGTCCAAAATTTGGCATGAAAAACATATTTTAATGTATGGAAAATTCCTAGTCAGCAATTCAGCTAAATATGTAATTTCTTTAAAGGTACAATTATCTAAACTGATAATAAAACAGTACCAAGACACAGAGACAGAGACGCAGAGAGAGAGAGAGAGAGAGAGAGAGAGAGAGAGAGAGAGAGAGAGAGAGAGAGAGAGAGAGAGAGAGAGAGAGAGAGAGAGAGAGAGAGAGAGAGAGAGAGAATCAATGAATCAATTAATCTTTATTTTACAACGGTGAAGATATTAACACAGTGACTATATCAATTTTCGTACCTGCCGTTGCTACAACTACGACTAAGTACAAAATATATATAAAACAGGGACATCAAAGCACAGTGATACAAAATATATAGTCCACTAGACACAAACACGCGCATACACGCACACACGCACTCACGCGTCCACACACACACGCACACACACACACACACACACACACACACACACACACACACACACACACACACATACACATGATTGTTAGAATATACACGTACATTCGTGTGTCTAACTAGATATTATTATTTGATTGATGTCAGATATCTATAAAGACTTGCCTTGAAACGAGATAATGTCGGAGTGGCTTTAACGTGATGTAGGAGGGAGTTCCACAGTGTGGAACCCGTAAATGACAAAGTAGATTTAAATATATCTATTCGGGGTTTTGGAACAATATAAAGACCCCTCATATTCCCATAGCAGGAATCCGATTTTCTAAAGAACTCTGTTAGATATTCTGGAGTGCTATGGTTCCACACTTTAAACATCAGTACCCCTTTGTTATATTTAAAATGATTTTGAAGGGGCATGAATCCAGCTTTACTGAGTTTTTTCTCGGTCGTCAAGTGCGGATCTGGAAGAATTAATTTTGCCATTCTCCTATGTAAAGAATTTAGTCTTTTTAAGTGGACATCACTGCAACAATCCCACACCGTCGATGCGTAGTTTATATGTGACATGATATGTGCATTACTGAACAATTTTTTGGTTTCACTATCTGTGTAATACTTTAATTTCGATAACATAAGACATTTCTAGAGACCGTTTTACAGACATTGTCAATGTGCATCTTCCACCTCAGCTGATTATCCGAGTGATGTGACTGACGGACACTTCCCCGACACAGTGACTGTGTTTTTTTATAACACTTAACAGCGTGTGCATGTGTGTACTGTGGATTAGGAACAACGTGCTTTTCACGTTAATGTTGTAGTTTTATTATTATTGCTTCAAAAAGGAGTAGGTGTGTAGTTATATACTACTTAAGTTATACATATGATTAAGGTGTGGTGACTGTTTATGCCGGAGCGAATGTCTAATAGCCGGCACTGATCTATAGCGACGGGCCCCCAGGTAGCAACTGTGGAAGTATAATTTGTCTTTTTGTTTTGTTTATGCGGTTTTTTTTAAATTTTATTTTATTTGTGAAACTAGTCTCAGCCAAGCAGGAAGTATAAAAACATTATATTACGTGTTTAAGAGATACTATGATAGGGCTGTCTTTAGTTTGCTTTGTGTTAGGGAGGTTCAGGTCGGGTTGGGGCCGCTGGCGCCGGCCATGAGACGCCTTGGCGACGGGCTTCACCCGTCCCGAGCCATTGTCCATTTGTTGTTGTAAATGTTGTGTGAGTTTGGGTGATTGCGAGTTGCACCTGAGGTGGCGAAACAAATTTTCCTGTACGTGGCAACATGTTATTTGGAAGAATAAAGTTACTTGACTTGACTTGACTTATCAATTGTGACCCCCAATAGACGATGTTTGGCTACCTGTTCTATGATGTCGTCGCCGAGTGATAGATTAAACTTCAATGGCTTCAACTGAGAGAGAGAGAGAGAGAGAGAGAGAGAGAGAGAGAGAGAGAGAGAGAGAGAGAGAGAGAGAGAGAGAGAGAGAGAGAGAGAAAGAGAGAGAGAGAGAGAGAGAGAGAGAGAGAGAGAGAGAGATGATGATGATGATGATGATGATGATGATGATGATGATGATGATGATGATGATGAAACTTTATTTATCAACGGTAAACAGTTTTGACAGAAACAAATCGTTATTTTACAAATTTGCCGTTGCTAACATCTACAACATTAAATAGATTAAAAGATAATAATAATAATAATAATAATAATAATAATAATAATAATAATAATAATAAAATAATAATAATAATAATAATAATAATAGAGAGAGAGAGAGAGACAGAGAGACAGAGAGACAGAGAGAGAGAGAGAGAGAGAGAGAGAGAGAGAGAGAGAGAGAGAGAGAGAGAGAGAGAGAGAGAGAGAGAGAGAGAGAGAGAGAGAGAGAGAAAAGACATAGGAAATAAATGAAATACAGAAGATACACAAAACATGACAAGCAAATAGGCATTTTTCTGAACACATACATTATATAAGTAATGAACTGACACTTACAACAAAAGACGTCTGTGAGATGTCTGAAAAAAATAGTAAAGTTCATGCAGTCCAGGAGAGCAAGCAGTTCGCATGATTCTCTGTTTCGATTATTCAAACTGGATTGTTCTTTCGTCATAATGCTTCCTGATACACATGTCACATTACATGACAGTAACACAGTGAATGGAAATTGTATCTGCAGTGACGTCACCATTCCTCGTCAGTGTATTTTTGTTTTCTTCATTTCTCTAAAGTTCTCTTCAGATTTATTTCTTATCCATTTTAAAGTGTTCCTTTTTATTATTTACTGCTTGTTCACATTCTTTATTCCACCAAATATTTCCTGGATATTTTGCTTTTGATTTTCTTTTGCATCATTTCTCCGCAGCAGAAGGTACAGCTTTTGTAATATTAACGTAAAAGTATCTATGCTTTCATGTTCAATACATGCAATGTTATGGGACAACAAGACTGTCTCATACAGTTCCCATTTAGCATTGTCATACTGAATCTTTGGTATTCTGTCCTCAATATTGCAATATTCATCTTTTTCTTTAATGTTTAATTGTATAATGATTGGGAGGTGATCACTTCCCAAACAATCTTTCTCAGTTTCGCTGTTGTACCAGGCGCGCATGCGTGGGATTAGGTCACTTGATCTCATTCTTGGCATGGATTGGTCGGAGAGATACAAGATTGGACAGTTGATAGGCACCACTCCCCTAATCAATACATTTATTATAATCAACTAGCCATTCAGACAAACGAACTCCAACACTTACCACCAATGCCTCTATTACCTAGCCGTACTAGATCAGCTGCCAACCTGTGATTATTAAGGCAGATACCCCACCACACCTAAATAATAAATGCTGTCATTGACTTCTTTAAACAAAGGCTAATTAATCAATCAACGCTGCCACAGTGAGATTATATTTTGAATTCGATCGTACACAACACTCTCTTCACAGCGCTCCGTGTGTGTATGGTGTCTTCTCTTTACTTTTTCGCAACACATAAAGGACACACGCCTTGACATGAGTTTACAAATAGGCTGTGAGGTGTTTACGCCGCTGTTATTAAAAAAACAAACAAGGCTGTCAAACCCGACTTTAATCAAAGTATTTAGTATGTAAAGTAAAGAATGTGGTAATATCGTATGCGACACGCGGCATACATCGTACGCCATAGGTACACACACACACACACACACACACACACACACACACACACACACACACACACACACACACACACACACACACACACACACACAGCATTCGCGGCAAGAGAAAACAAAAGCTACCAACGATTACAACACAGTCAGTATATAGTGCTGAATAGCTAGTCAAGCTGTCACGTGTCACCGGTTTATAACACACACACCCGCTTAGTGTACATAAAGCGGAACAGTCAGCTGGCTAATTTTGGCTCAGCATAGGCGAAAACATTTTCTCGCGCAGTAAAGAACATTCTCGATTTCAAAACTGTCCCCCCTACAACTGAAACTGTCTCCAACAACTAAAAGTGTCCCCATCAAAACAAGGGGGACAGTTTTAGAGTCTAGAATCTTCCAAAGCACGTGTTTGCTGATGTAATCGCCCACAAATAGCGTATGTATGTCATAGTTGGCTACACGTCAGCGTTTGCTGATTCACATCTTGTAACCTGTTCCAACGAAAGGGACCTTAAGTCGCTTTCCGTCGAATGGAGCTAGAGGCCGAAAGGAATGCAGGGGGTCATCTTGGGTTAGTTTGAGTGATCAACTTTAAATGCATGTTTCTCGCTTAATAACAGATTTACAACAATAGTTTGTGCATCAGATTAATTTGTATTAATAGTAGATTGTAATGGTGTAAATATCTCAAAACTCAAAATTTCTGACTTATGGTCCCTTTTGTTGGAACAGGTCACCTATAGAGGTATAAAGTCGACTCACAGTCTAGAAAGTTCCAAATGACGTGTTTGCTTATGCAATCGTTTGCAATACCGCAGGTATAAAAGTAAACCCAAAACCAATAATCATTTCTTTTCCGATTATTTCAGTGCCAGTAGGACAGTAAGCAGGGCCAAACGATAACCAGGCATAAATGGCGAGCAACCAAAACGAATCTGTTGAGGAAATGGAGATTAGTGAAAGCTCAAAACGAACTTACACTCAAGCTTTTTTAGACGAGCTGACAAAAGACGAGACTCTTGCTAAAAGTCGCCTACGCATAGACTTAGCAAGAGCGAAAAATAGAAAGGAAACATGTTTTCAAAACATGAAAAAGACAAAAAAGAGAATTAAACTTATGGTTGAAAAGCTACGAGAGCAACAATCATCTTTTTACGCTGCTGTTGCTGACATACAGAGGCTAAAAGGTCTCCTTAAAGAAGAAAAAAGTGGCTAAATGTGGCAGTGGTTTTTTCTACACGTCTTTGGCATACCTCGCGAGGGGGAGCCATAAATACCTTCTAGGTATTCTGATGAGACCTAACAGGTTGAAATGGCTCACAGGTTAGTACTCTATTTTTCATAGTTTGAGATCTTTCTTTCTCATATGGTGTGAAATCTGTGACACTAACCTTTGAAAGCTCTGACATTTCCAAATCAACTCCAGCGTTATCCAGGGCCTTTTGAAAGCATTTGTGTACCCAGGTAAGGGAACAGTGTAATTTAGTGTAACACATGACCGCTTTTTAATACCAGGAAGGTGTTCGCTTTCAATAGGCGTGTAGTGAAATAAACACCATTACAAGATTCAAGTAGGGACAGGAATATCAGAGATAGGCAGAAGGGGACTTCTAAAGCACATCATTTTTTTTTTACTGAGTTCATGCCTAAAACATGTTTTTAAATTAACAAAACCATACCTCAACTTAAATCATAATGTATTTTGAGAAAAAAAATATAGCTTTATTTTAAAAACAATTCACCCACAAGCTGGGGGAAAAAAAGTAATTACAAGTACATGATAAGGTAACCTATAAGTTACTTTCAACTGACACATAACTTATAGGTTACCTTATCATGTACTTGCAAGTTAGTTGTCACAAATTCTTATAAGTGACTTAAAATAAGAACTTATAAGAACCTAAACATAAGAACTTGTAAGTTCTTAACCCTAGTCAACAACTTACTTGGTCAGATTTTCCAAGTTACAAGGACAATATAAAAACTTTTTTTCTCAGTAATACTCTGGTGGTGGGGTGGATGGCGTCAAATGAGCAGGCATGAAAGGCATGACATCTCTTTGCGAAGAGTATGACAAAAATAATGGATTACCAAAACTGATCTTTACTTGCTTATAAGTCCTTGAACTCTTTTCATAGTTTCTTCTACCCCGATCTTTTTCCCTTCCTCTAAAAAAGATTTCTTTAGTTCTTCAACATTCACGGGTTGACTAAGCATCTTATTCTGTATTTCAGATTTCTGTTGTTTGTAATTGGCCAAATCATCCTGCACTCTCTTAAATTCGTGATCATCAATTTTGTTATCATCTAAAGCCTTACTGATAATAAGTTTCATACTGCTGAGCTTAGCTCCAGCAAGCGTACTCAATGCTTCATGCTTCTGCAACTTTGTATGAAATCTTTTGTTAAGGGCTTCCATACCAAAGCATGCCAGGCTTGTGGCAAGGCCAACACCTTCAATAGCAATTCCTATGACACTTCCCACTCCCGTTGCAAACAGAGCTATACCTCCTACAGATAATCCGGCTGAAACCACACCCACGGCCATTGATGTGTTGTGTACAGAATTGAAAACCGTTTTGTAACGTTGTTTACACCTTGAGTATTTTGCTTGTTCTCCTTCCAAATGCTTCAATGCTTCTGTAATATTCATTAAATGGAATGAGTCTGCCTGTAATGTTTTATCTGGAACAATAGGTTCAGGTGGTTCAGGTGGTATTTGCGGATACAGTGGTGGCATTTTTTATGACAAACTTTTTTATTTTATTTAATCTTCTAATTTATTTTGCAACTCTTCAAAGGTATGCAATTTGCTAGCATAATAAAATGAAACAAGATCTATGTGTTCCAGGTTTATGAAACTTTGACGAACTAGAGTTGCTTTATTAATCACTACCTTAATAGCAGGGACACTACTCAAAACTTCAAAATCTGTATTGATTTCTCTAATAGCAATAACAACCTTTGTTGACTCTGCTACTGAGCTATCCCACGTAAGTTTGATTCCCTGTGCGATATCTGCTTCTTTCACAGCATCCAAAGATCTCATGAGAATTTCAAAAACTATTGTCGCTTCTCTATCTATGGTAAAATTTGCTGGTACGAACGAAATAGAAGTATCTGTTCTACCCTTTCTATTTGTAAGAAAATACCTTCGTTTTCCATACTCTTGAAGTTTTAGTTTTTCTCTGTTATTGGTTTCTGCGAAATAGCTTGGCACAAGACTTACAAGCATTGGCTCAGAGTTAACAACTTTTCTAAATACTAAGGCACCTTCATCAGTAAAATAAACATAAGGACTGATAAAAACAAACTTTACATCCCATACAATGGGAATAGGTGCAAGCGGAACAGGGGTAGGAATAATTACCCACTTATTACCCACATGTTTTAAGCTGTAGAGCACATTACTTACAGGAGTAGGAACAGTAACATCACGAAATTGACTAAGTTTAGGAAACTGTCTCTCAGTGCCATCTTTTACATCATCAATTACCTTTCGTTTGTACAATCCAACAGAAACAAGTTCAAGGCCATACACCTCTCCTACCTCACCTTCTTTATCAAAATCTTGCACGTCAGCCAAATCTTTTAACTCTATTGACGGACACGCAACTGGTATAATTTTTGTCTTTGGGCCGCCACTCATTTTTTATTCAGCAAAAATAAAATTTATTTAACTTCCAACACAACACTAAAATCATGCATTATAACTGGTTTTCCATCCTGAGTAGTTACAGATAAACACAGTGATTCAAAGAAACTGGCACCTAATTTTTTTAACTGTAAATTAGGAAATCTAATAACTTCACTCTCACAATAGAGAGCAGTTCCAGTTGGTAAGCATCTCAACAAAGTCGGAGGCTTTCCGTTGTGAACATTTTCAGTTGTGTTAAGTTCTTTTAAATGAACATTTAGCACTGTGTGTACTGACAAATGAACAGGATATTTTCCAGTTATTTCATCTTCTACTGTCATAGGTGACCAACCATTAATATTAGCACTTCCAAAACCCATTACCCAATTCTCATCCTTAGAAGTTATATGTCTGCCTATTAAACCAAGCAAATATGCAAGTTCACTTGAAATTATAGGCTGACTACCTACAGGAAATTCTAATGTAACACATAAGTTAGCCTGATTTAAAGTTGCTTTAATTTTTAATTTAGTTTGAAACCATTCAGCTAAAGTACAAAAGTCATAATACCCAGATGGTATAAAGTGTGTTTTAGTGCCCAAGCCACTATTACCAGCGTTGCTATAACTTACATGAAAACTTGTATCATCTGTTACATTAAACCACTTTGCTGTGTAGAACATTTCATATATAGCTACAGCTTTGCTACCATCAAGATTATCAATCCCATTAGTTAACCACACTGGTTTGCTTGTGTCAAGATTTGATAAGGTTATAAACATTTTTATTATCACATAAAAAAGCACAATGGAATTTAAATCACCAACAATTACCACTGTAAATGCATTTCAATTTAACGTGGATGCCAAGTGCAATGTCGTGCCAACTTATGACCAGAAAATAATTCAGCTAAATGAGCTCGATATAGCTTTGTCTGAAGGAGATTTATTTCAATTGAAAGTGCCGAATCCATATGATCATTACCTAACCCCACCAATTACAGATGATGCAACTGCAAGAAAGTGGTCCTCAATCCCACTACAGATGTTCCAAAACCAGCTTAACTTTGCTATACTATGTTCAACTACAGGCTGTGGCATTTCTTTTACAGACCATTTGAATCATCCAAACAAACTGATTAAGTCTGTCTATCGTTTCCACACATATTACCAGCTTAGAAGAATACTGTCAGAACTCCATACCCCACTGCCCACTGAATCCAGTTTTAACCTGTTTAACAATCCCATGGATTTGAAAGCATTTAAACGCATCTGTAATGAATTTAACATCAGTACAAAGTATGACTTTATACAAAAACTTGATGATCACAAAGGCATGGGTACATTGTATTATGCTATGAGTCACAGACAATACCCTCAAGATTCCTGGCCTCCCTACTCTTCATTCTCATCAAAATCTGAAGTGTGGTTAGGCTCAATTGAACAGAAACAGTCTAATGCCTGGACCACATTTGTCTTAGATAAGAGTGACGGATTTACTCAAGCAGGAGTTGAGCGCATAAATGAGTCTATCAGAACATATGTGTGGTGTATACTAGGAGCACAAGCTCAAACAAAATCGAATATTTTAAACGGGAGTGGGAAATTTGAAGCTGACAACTGGTTTGTCATCCTGGTTAGTTACAGATAAGCACAATGATTCAAAGAAACTGGAGCCCAATTTTTTAAACTGTGAATTAGGAAATCTAACAACTACATTTTCACAATAAGGAGCAGTTCCAATCGACACACATTTCAACAAAGTCGAAGGCTTTCCATTGTGAAGATTATCAGTAGTGCTTAATTCTTTCAAATGAACATTTAGCAATGTGTGTACTGACAAATGAACAGGGTATCTTCCAGTTATTCTTAATTTTTTGGGTGATAGTAGACGTCCATCTGATTGTGACCAATCTTCGTCTGGATATGTTATTTTTTTTACCTAAAAAAACAAGTAATAATAAAAGACTAATTGATAAAGAAAACTGACCACTTTTTGGAAAATCAATTGTAACAAGTAAATTAGCTGGATTTAAAGTTGCTTTAATTTTAAATTCATTTTGAAGCCATTCAGCTAAAGTACAAAAGTCATAATATCCAGCTCGTAAAATATCACCCTTTTCTAAACCATCAAGAGTTCCATTACAGAATAATTGTTATTATCTGTTACATTAAACCACTTTACTGTATAAAACATTTCATGGATAGCTACAGCCTTACTACCATCACGATTATCAATCCCATTAGTTAACCACACTGGTTTGCTTGTGTCAAGATTTGTTAAGGTAATAAACATTTTTATTATCACATAAAAAAGGATGGAATTTAAATCACCAACCATTACCACTACAAACGCATTTCAATTTAATGTGGATGCCAAATATAATGTCGCCCCTACTTATGAACAGAAAATAATTCAGCTAAATCAACTCGACATAGCTGTAAGCGAACAAGATTTATTTCAAGTCAAAGTACCCAACCCTTTTGATCATTACCTAAACCCTCCAATAACAGATGATGCTACTGCAAGAAAGTGGTCTTCAAGTCCACTACAGATGTTTCAAAACCAACTCAACTTTGCTATACTATGCTCAACTACAGGATGTGGCGTTTCTTTTACAGACCACTTGAATCACTCAAACAAACTGATTAGGTCTGTGTATCATTTCCACACGTATTACCAGCTTAGACGTATTCTGTCAGAACTGCATACACCATTACCAACTGAATCCAGTTTTACTCAGTTTAATAATCCCATGGATATGAAAGCATTTGAACGCATCTGTAATGAGTTTAACATAAGTACAAAGTATGACTTCACACAAAAACTTGATGATCACCACGGCAGGGGTACACTGTATTATGCTATGAGTCACAGACAATACCCTCAAGATTATTACCCTGGTTACACTTCATTTTCACAAAAATCACAAGTGTGGTTAGGTTCAATGGAGCAGAAACAGTCAAATGCCTGGACCACATTTGTCTTAGATAAGAAAGAAGGGTTTACACAAGCAGGAGTCGAACGCATTAATGAGTCTATCAGAACATATGTGTGGTGTATTCTAGGAGCACAAGCTCAAACAAAATCGAACATTTTGAATGGAAGTGAAAAGTTCGATTCACAAAAACAGTTTCTCGCAAATTTAGAAGATTCAATTAATTCAACAGTAGATCTCCCGTCAAGCATACAGCGTTATCAAGACGTTCTCAGATATGCTAGATCAAAAGTTGACTTTGTAGTTGGCATCGGGTTATACATGTTACCATCAGACCTTCAACTCCAAATGGGGACAATAACAAATTATAATAATGAAATAATTGTTGCTGGGAGTGATCAGAAATTAGGCCTCAATCAATCTGTAAACTTGAGCCCAACAGCCACACACCTACAACCATTAAAACCGTTAATAACGCCAGTAACATCATCACCCGTACAGGCAGTAACGCCAGTAACAGCCCCAGCATCGGCACCTACACTGGCACCAGTAAACATACATGAGTCAGAGCGAACAGCATTGGTAATTGGCCTTACTGGAGTAGGAATATTACTTCTTTACCTGTTTCATTAAATAACCTACTATTAACCCTCCTACTGTCACCAAAAAGACCCAAACATTTTCTGCCATAAATCCCACTACCTTTGCCGCTGTACTAATAAGCCACCTGAAAACTGTGCCTAAAATACCAGGTAATGAATCCATTGCTTTCAGAGCCAATTTCTTAAGCAGGTCTGAAATATGAGACAATTGTTTCTTTACCCATGACTGTAAATCTTTTGGGTCAGTTGGTGCTGGTGGTGGAGCTGGAAGGGTCGGACCGCTACCCCCTGGTCCTCCCGTTACAGCTAACACAACAGTACTTATAATAAATCCCAGAGCAGTAATTAAACTTGCAATGGTTATACCCTGCTCTCTGAAAAGTGTTTTCAATCTCTCAGCTAATGTTGTGTCTTCGTGAAGTATTTTCTGAATAGTTTCTCTAATTCTGTTAATTTGTGATTTCAGTTTTTCTTTTCCAATTTCAATCACTTCTAGTCGCGCTGATCTTTCTATCTGCAAATCATTTAATCTGTGTTGTATTCTTTGTTTCATTTCTGTGTCATAATTCTCATCATCAGCTGTAGCCAGTTTTTCATTTTCTTTTAAAATGTGATTATCAATCTCCCCTAGTTTGGCTACATTATTCACAAGCTCACCTCTGATTGTCTGCAGTGTTTTATCCAAGCCTGCTAACTCCCGCATTGTCAAAGGAGAGTCACCAATTGTTTTTAATTCCTCATTTATTTGCCCTTCTGTAAATGAAGTTTCTTGTATTGCCTTGTCTGCTATTTCTGGCAGTCTTGTTACTTCAGTCATTTCAATTTCTTGTTCAGTTGGCAACCCTGTTTGTACGTCATGAAGGGTACTAGCAAGTCTAGGTGGTAACTTTTTATCACCAATACCAAGTTGACGCAAGGCACTAACACCACCTTCATTTTTGATTGTACTTAAAGCTCTAAACTTACCAGGGTCTCTTTTGTTAGTCAATTGTACTTTTCCTTTGTCAACAGTGTTTAAATATAAATGACCTTTTTCATATTCAAACTGATTAGGGTCTATTTCATTTGGGCGGTCATCAACACTATCATAAAACGAGTTCACTTTGCTTAGTAAAACTTCGTGGTTCCCTCTACTTATAATATCCATTGAACTATTAATTGTTGCACTAGTATCAGAGACATTCATGTCATCCATTTCAAAATGACCAAACCCTCCCGCTGCCATTGTTTTTATTAATTTAATTTTTTTTATTGTGCATAATAAAAATGACACAGTCCTACGGATCAAAGTTAGACCCATACAGAAAACTACGTGAACCTATTGGTGTTAAGGCCATTAGACAATCAATTGTCATCACAAACAATCCTAGTACTATAGACCAAAACCAGACTCTTACTGTTAAGTTTCCAAACCTAGGTCCCAGTGACGTTATTGTTCCTGGTACTGCACGCCTTGCATTTAATATTGAACTTTCATCAGACACAGATGACAAAAGAACACTAGTTAACAATCTAGGCAGAGCAATTATTAAGAATATTAAAGTTAAACTTGAAGGACAGGATGTGTTTAGTCTTGACGATGCTGATGTGTTCTACTGCTACAAAGATTTGTGGCTTACACAACCAGAAAGAGAGGATCGTATTTATCAAGGCATACAGTCAGATAGCATTATGAAAATTCGAATAAATGCAAGTGATAAAACAACAGAAGCCAAGGACCTTATTGTGGCCGAAACATATGGAAATAGGTTTTGCATTCCACTTGAGTTTGAAATCCTAACAGGACATTCACCATATTACCAAGGAGCATTGAATGACCGTCTGAGCTTTGAACTAATGTTTAATGACTACTCCAAAGTTATCAAATCAACGGATCTCAATGCATCATACAAGATCTCTAACATTTCTTTGGAATATGAGATTGTCACGCATACTGAACTAGCCAGACTCATTCAAAATCAGTACCAGTGAAGACTTCCAATTTATTATTGTTGTCTTCACTTTTATTCAATCTCCCTGTTTAAAACCTATTAGCTTACCTCAGGGTCACCATTGTGATATTATGAATACAGTTTCAGTCAAGACATAACGTATGTTGTTTATTATCAAGTGCCAGTTGGCACTTACTTGTCAGTGGGTTTGAAATGCTATATGAATAGATTGCGGTGTCATGTGCAGTGACCCACCCCACTGGTAACTGAAAATCAACAACACGATACAGTGTACAGAAACCGAGCTCACAAAACTTGCTCGGCCAGTCTTGTGTGTGGTAGCGTTAAGACTCGACAGTTGTGTCTCATAAAAATAAGCATAACATTTTGAAAGACCGAGATCTTATTTTAGCCTCAGGCATGACCGGATAAGACTGATTGTTGCCAGTTAGTGTTAATTTTACAAGATAAGGGTTTTAATGTATTCATGGGATCATTTACCGGTTGAGATGTTAAGACGTCAGCACTGATATACAGGTTAGTTGTGTATGTATGTGTGTATGTGTGTGTGTGTGTGTGTGTGTGTGTGTGTGTGTGTGTGTGTGTGCATGTGTGTGTGTGTGTGTAGTTAATAGTTATTATATCAACTAACTTTTAAGAAATTGCAGAGGTAACCTACACGTTGTAAGTAGCCAATTTTCCAGTTTTTCAGAAACATCCACAAATGCATGACTTGTTGACAAGACGGATGTATTAAGCTGACACCTCTCAGCTATAAGCGTGCTGCATTTGAAAAGATATGTCCCCCACCTGAAATTGAATAGGGCATTCAACTGTGACATGTGGTGTGTGGCGTTAAGGGCAGAGATTTACTAGTGTTTGTCAGTTGTCATAAGCACAGACCTAAAACAGCAAGAGTAAAAGACGTATATTCACTGACTTTTATGACAGGCCTCTCTCTGTGTGAGGAGCTCATAGGGGATTATGCGGGCGAGTGTTTTCCCATTCACTGTTAAAAAAAATTAGCATTTTGTGGGGGACATGATATCGATAATGAAAAATAAGACATACCTTGGCATGTTTAGACATAACATGGTGTTTTTTCATGAATATCATGTTAGTCTGATGAATATCGAACTGCTTGAAAAAGTTTTGAAATCTTTCTCTGAACCTAAAGGCGACATTATAAATAAATTACCTAACAGGTTCAGTCATGATGTGAAAAATGTTTGCAGTTAAACCCTGTCAACTTACTCATAAAGAGAGATAGTGAGTAAAATTATGTGGAAAGAGAGAGAGCTATTGTGTGTGTCGGGGTATTCACGTGTGTCTGTACGTGTATGTGTGTGTGTGTGTGTGTGTGTGTGTGTGTGTATGTGTGTGTGTGTGTATGTGTGCATGTTAGTGTGTGTGTGTGTGTGTGTGTCAGTGTGTGTACGTGTGTCAGTGTGTGTACGTGTGTGTACGTGTTAGTGTGTGTCAGTGTGTGTACGTGTTAATGTGTGTGTGTATTTGTAACGTGATGTTGTTAGTGTGTGTCAATGTGTGTGTGTGTGTGTGTGTGTGTGTGTGTGTGTGTGTGTGTGTGTGTGTGTGTGTGTGTGTGTGTGTGTACGTATTTGTGTATCAGGTGTACTCATCAAACAAACAGAACCTGAGAATGTACCAGTAACTCAATGTTAAACAAGCCTCTCAAACCTACTCATAATAAGAAATCAAACACTACAAATAACTGAAAATGTTGTAAAGCGGGGGCTCATGTGACTCTATTTACTCAGTACAAGCCTTTATGTTGGTGGAGCCCTATTCACACACTTGCCTGCTGTACAAATTTCTAAAGATCTTTTCAAGCATGGCCTGTGAATGGGCGCCGCGGAAGCAAGTCCTTCACCCCGTCTGCGTGAACTGGAATGTTATGTGTGGGAGAGAGCTTGTGAGTTTTTCAGAAATCGACTCTGACAGTATTGAGAGACAATGAGGAGTAATTTTCTAATTATTGGGGTGTGTAAAATGTCATTAATTTATTACAGAGTGCGCTCTCAGGATTTTGGTTTGATTTGAGAGAAACGACCGTGTGGATGTTAATGACCGTAATTAGTTAATTAATTAAGGTCATTAGGTGTTGACAGAGACAATAGTTATAGAGAGAGACAATAGGAGACCCGTAAGATAATCAGATCAATGAGGCCGCATCAGTCATGCTTGTCACTTTTTAAAAATCAAAGGGTTGATTGAGTAATAACGGGGGCGTAATTGGGTCAAAAATTTTAATATTAAAAATGACGTAATTTAATGACTGATGCGGCATTATTGAATTCATTGTCTCACAGATCTCCTATTGTCTCTCTCTCACTCTATTCAGCAAAAAACAATTTATTTAACTTCCAAGACAACACAAAATCATGCATTTGAACATGTTTACCATCTTGATTAGTTACAGATAAACACAGTGATTCAAAGAAACTGGCACCTATTTTTTAAAACTGCAAATTAGGAAATCTAATAACTTCACTCTCACAATAGGGAGCAGTTCCAGCCAGTAAGCATCTCAACAAAGTCAAAGGCTTTCCATTGTGTTCATTTTCAGTAGTGTTCAGTTCTTTCAAATGAACATTTAACACTGTGTGTACTGACAAATGAACTGGATATTTTCCAGTTATTTTATCTTCAACTGTTGTAGGTAACCAACCCTCAATATTAGCACTTCCAAAACCCAATGCCCAATGTTCATCACTAGAAGTTATATGTCTGCCTATTAAACGGAGCAAATATGCAAGTTCACTTTGAAATTATAGGCTGACTATCTACAGGAAATTCTAATGTAACATGTAAGTTAGCCGGATTTAAAGTTGCTTTAATTTTTAATATACTTTGAAACCAGTTAGCTAAAGTACAAAAGTCATAATACCCAGATGGTATAAAGTGTGTATTAGTGCCCAAGCCACTTTTACCAGCAACACTATAACTTATTTGGAAACTTGTATCATCTGTTTCATTAAACCACTTTACAGTGAAGAACATTTGATGGATAGCTACAGCCTTCTTACCATTACGATTATCAATCCCATTAGTTAACATTACTGGTTTGCATGTATCAAGATTTGTTAAGGTTATAAACATTTTCATTTTCACCTAAAAAAGCACAATGGTATTTAAATCACCAACAATTGTTACTACAATTGCGTTTCAATTTGACGTGGATGCCAAGTACAGTGTCGCACCAACTTATGATAAGAAAATAATTCAAAATCAGCTTGATATAGCTTTGTCTGAAGGAGATTTATTTCAAGTAAAAGTGCCGAATTCTTATGATCATTACCTAACCCCGCCAATAACAGATGATTCAGCTGCAAGAAAGTGGTCCTCAAGCCCACTACAGATGTTTCAAAACCAGCTTGACATTGCTATACTATGCTCAACTACTGGCTTTTGCATTTCTTTTACAGAACATTTGAATCACTCAAACAAACTGATTAGGTCTGTGTATCATTTTCACACGTATTACCAGCTTAGAAGAATACTATCAGAACTGCATACCCCTCTGCCCACTGAATCCAGTTTCAACAGGTATAATAACCCCATGGATATGAAATCGTTTGAACGCATCTGTAATGAATTTAACATTAGCACCAGTTATGACTTTGAACAAAAACTTGATGATCACCACGGCATGGAAACATTGTATTACGCAGAGAGTCACAGACAATACCCCCAAGATTACTACCCTGGTTACACTTCATTTTCACAAAAATCAGAAGTCTGGTTAGGCTCAATTGAGCAGAAACAGTCTAATGCCTGGACCACATTTGTCTTAGACAGGAGTGACAGGTTTACACAAGCAGGAGTCGATTGCATAAATGAATCTATCAGAACGTATGTGTGGTGTATACTAGATGCTCAAGCTCAAACAAAATCAAACATTTTAATGGGAGTGGCAAATTTGAAGGACAAAAACAGTTTCTTGCAAACCTGGAAGACTCCGTAAACTCAGTAGTAACTCTCCCATCAAGCATACAACGCTATCAAGACGTTCTCAGATATGCCAGATCAAAAGTTGACTTTGTAGTTGGCATTGGGTTTTACATGTTGCCATCTGACCTTCAACTCCAAATGGGGACAATAACAAATTATAATAACAAAATAATTGTTGCAGGGCATGATCAGAAATTAAGACTCAATCAATCTGTGAACTTGAGCCCAACAACCCCACATTTACAGATGTTAAAACCATTAATAATACCAGTAATGCTAGTAACACCAGTCATGCCATCACCCGTACAGACAGTAACAACACCGGCGCCGACACCAGCTCAGACACCTACACCTGTACAGCCAGTAACAACCACTTCAGCTCCGGTCCCTTCGGTTAACACATGAGTCAGAGAGAACTGCATTGGTAATAGGCTTTACTGGATTAGGGATATTACTTCTTTACCTGTTTCATTAAATAGCCGATGATTAACTCTCCTACTGTCACCAAAAAGACCCACACACGCTCCGCCATAAACCCTACTATCTTTGCTGCTGTACTGATCAGCCAAATGACAACACTCCCTATTATGTCAGGCAAAGCATCCATTGTTTTTTCAGCCAATGTTTTAAGCAAGTCTGATATGTGTGACAGTTGTTTTTTACCCACGACTGTAAATCTTTTGGGTCTGATGGAACTGGAGGGGCCGGTGGAGGCGCCGGAGTTAAACTACCCCCGCCACTCGTTACAGCTAATACTACAGTACTGATAATAAAACCAAGAGCAGTAATTAAACTTGCAATAGTGATACCTGCTCTCTGAAAAGTGTTTTCAATCTCTCAGCCAAAGTTGTGTCTGCGTGACGTATTTTTTTAATAGTTTCTCTATTCCTGTTCACCTGAGTTTTCAGTTTTTCTTTCCCAATTTCAATCACTTCTAGTCGCGCTAATCTTTCTATATACAAATTATTTAATCTATGTTGTATTCTTTGTTTATTTTCTGTGTCAAGATTCCCATCATTTGCTGCAGCTAGTTTTTCCTTTTCTCTTTCTATATGTTTATCAATTTCACCTAGATTGGCTACATTATTCACCATCTCACCTCTGATTGTCTGCAGTGTTTTATCCAATCCCACTAACTCCCGCTTTGTCAAAGGAGAGTCACTCATTGTATTTATAGCCTCATTTATTTGTCCTTCTCTAACTGAGGTTTCTGGTATTACCTTGTATGCTATTTCTGGTAGTCTTTTAATTCCTGCCATTTCAATTTTTTGTCCCGTCGGCAAATTTGTTTGCATGTCGTGAAGGGCACTAGCAATTTGAGGTGTCAACGTTTTACTAGCGTTACTACCAACACCAAGGTAATACTGCAGTGCTGCCAAAACAAACCAACACCAGTTTTGATTGTACTTAAAGCTCTAAAATTAGCTCGATCTTTTTTATAAGTCAATTGTACTTTTCCTTTGTCTGTATTTACAAATAAGTGCAGGTCTTTATCAAGTTCAAACTGATTAGGGTCTATAACTTCTGGGCGTCACCAACACTATCATAGAATGAGTTCACTTTGTCTTTTAACAGTGTTCGTGATACACACTAGAAGTATTTACCATTCCAGTCATATCTGTTGCACTAGTATCATAGTCATCCATGCCAACCATTTCAAAATCTTCATGATTAAATCCTCCCGCTTCCATTGTTTTTATTTTATTTTTAATTGCATAATAAAATGACATCGTCCAATGGATCAAAGTTAGACCCATACAGAAAACTACATGAACCTCTTGGTGTTAAGGGCATTAGGCAATCAATTGTCATCACAAACAATCCTAGTATGATAGATCAAAACCAAACTCTTACTGTAAAGTTTCCAAACCTAGGTCCCAGTGACGTTATTGTTCCTGGAACTGCTCACTGTTACAATTGTGGTTGTGTTGTTCTGTGGGAGCATGTGTGTATATATTTTAGGAAACAATCCAATATTTATTTGAGCTATCATGATTACGAATCACATACCTTTTTAGTAAGATTCGCTATCATTCACACAGAGAGCGGAATTGATTGTCTTTTGATATACGGAGTTGAATTCTGAAGAGTCTAGAAACTGCTCGAATAATCTCCACTGTTTTCTGTGCATGTGAAATTACCAGCCAGTATGTATTAGGCGGAGTCTTGAAACTTCCGAAGAATTTGGGCAAGATCGTGACCTGTCTAGCATACTCTTGTGTGAAGTCATAACACACCGGGATTTCCCAAAATTGGGAGTGAAATTAGCAGTCAAATTTTGTAGACTATTGTAGTCTATTCTAGAAAGTTCTTTTTCATCAATATTTATGAGTTTTGGTTACGTGTTCTGTTCTGATTGGTTGTGTTGTATGAATTTGCTAGATTATTCTGGAAAGTTATTATACTATAAAAGATTGTGCTGGGAAGCACGTTGGTACATTGTCAGTGATGGAGTTACGCAGTGTATAGTGTTTACATTGTATGAGAGACGCATTGTGTCAAAGTGTAGACATTTTGCAGAGGAGACATTGTATCAGTGTTGGTGCATTTGTGAATGCATTGTGTGGAGATCGCATCGCTGCAATAAAATATTGTTGGAACTGTTACTCCAGTATGGTCTACATCTTTAAACCACGTGTGACGGGTTGCAGCTGAGTGAAGTTTCTTTAAAAGAACCTTATGTGTGTATGTCTGGTGTGATATCATACTACGACTACGACTCAACACGTAACACTCGCCTTGCTTTTAATATTGAACTTTCATCAGACAATGCAAACAGAACACTAGTTGACAACCTAGGTAGAGCAATTATTAAGACTATTAAAGTTAAACTTGAAGGACAGGAAGTGTTTAGTCTTGACGATTCTGATGTATTCTATTGCTATAAAGCTCTTTGGCTCACTTGAGAAGAAGTAGAGGACCGTATTTATCAAGGCATACAGTCTGATAATGTTGCCAAACTTAGAATCGATGCGGGTGATAAATCAACAACAGAAGTCAAGGATGTTATTATGGCAGAAACATACAGCAGTAGGTTTTGTATTCCACTTGAATTCGAAATCCTAACAGCGCATTTGCCTTATTATCAAGGAGCACTAAATGACCGTTTGAGTTTTGAACTAATCTTTAATGACTACTCCAAAGTTATTAAATCAACTGACACAGATGCAACATATAAGATCTCTAACATCTCTTTGGAATATGAAATCGTCACACATGCTGATCTAGCTACTCTCATTCAAAATCAGTACCAGTCAAGACTGCCGATTTATTATGACCATGTGATAAGACACAGTTTGATGCATAAAGACAAAAGTGATCCAATGTGGAATATCAACTTGAACACACCTGTGAGGTCACTAAAAGGTATTCTTTTGTTGTTTGTTGAACCAGGAAGTCCATACAAAAAGGATTCAGAAAATTCTTTAATCCAAAGATTACACATTTGTCTTGTACAATTGAAGGGCGTCCTAACCAGGTGTATGCTTCGGGTATGCTGCCTTACCAGCTCTATGATGAGATCGTAAAATGGTCAGGTGGAAGGTTTAAAGAAAAACCAGCAAACATGGCATGCAAAGATCTACATCTGAAGGACGTAAGAATCAGTCAATACCTGACAGAAAAGTGTGCACTTTGGCTAGACCTGCATAGTACAGACGATGACTACCTACATGGGACAGGTCGAACTGTTGAAGACGGCAGTGATGGGATTACAATCCAAATACAAAAAGACTGAAACCGCTGGAGCAATAAATATATATTTGTATCTGATTTATGATGCTCAACTGAACATTCAAGAAAGCAGACTAAGTGCTATTGTGTATTAAAATTATATTGTGTTTTAAAATGAACTTGCTGACACTCGACCCACACTGTGGTTTGTTTTGTGGTGCCACAGGTTGTGGAAAAACTGAATTTGTTCTTGATCTCTTACAAACAAGGTAAATCTACCATTTCGAAAACATTGTGATATTCTGTCCTACTATTAAACACAACAAAGCTTATCACAACTGTTTATTCATTTGGACTGACAGCAACATTTACTTAGTTGACCTTGAGAAAAAACTGAACGACTACCTGCAGTACTTTTACAAGCAATTTGAAGGGCAGCCAACTTTGTTATAGTTGATGATTGCTCAGCAGAGAAAGATATTGTCAAAAAGAGAAACACTCTAGCAGAACATGCCTTTAGTGGCAGACACGCAAATGTCAGTGTATGGATTCTCACTCAAAAAAATAATGCTGTTCTGAAAGGTTTTCGAGAGCAACTAAAGTTCATCTGTTCGTTTTACTGTAAGGATCATGACAGCTTTGAAGACTGCCTCAGAGAGAACGATGTTATACCCAATAAAGATGAATGAGACATTGTAAAAAAACAAACTGAAATCGACTAAGCATCTAAAGCTTATTTTAAAGACATATCAACCTATTGGGTATGGATTAGTAAATTAATTTATACTTTTGGTTTGTTCATAAAAAATGATGGACAGACAAATCGGGCGAGCGTTTGGTAACACAGAGAGCTTCAATGAAGTTGAGCATTTTTATAACTTAAAACACATGTTAAACACCCTTTTGAGCCTGTGATAAAACTCTCAACAACAACAAAGATATTCATGGCATATAATGTAACTTTGGGATATTCTGATGGCCAACCATGTTATGAGTACAAGACTGTTGATCTTAAGACACATGCTTTTGAAATTTATGATGCTAACTGTGACTGGTTTGAGATAATGTGTAAATACATATTTCATCAACTAAGAAAACTACATTATTATATTGGAAGTGTTACAGTCAATAAAGTGATATTACACCTGCAGCATGAGCAGCGCAAGACCTTAAGACACATGCCTTTGAAATGGATGATTTGTTTTGGCGAGTGAACTATATAAACTAAATTTATTTATTGTAGGGAATACAGTCAATAAAGTGGTATTACACAAGATGTATTTTTTTCTATTTATTATTTTGTCGGACAATTAAAAATGATGGACAATGCCCAAAGTCCGTCAGGCTTGTCAGGCTAAAGAAACGTGTTTCACACAACAGACTTGCCTATATCCAACACTTGTTCGGCATCCTGTCTCGGAAGACAATGGAGTATGCGCTTGCTGGGTCAGTCACTGGAGTGACCTCTCCAGTGCGCAAGCCTGGGCGAAGTGTATGGAGATCCTGGGATGCCCAGGCGTCAAGATCCCCCTCTCGGCCTCGCTGATGTATCCAAAGGAATGCAAAGCAGTACGTTTGGCATCAGTTTGGCTGCAGGAGCTGCCAGAACAGTGCGTGAATACAGGCAGCTGTCTGCCTTCGGGGCTCCACTCCTGATTTGAAGGGTTTACTCCCCCACATTTGGCCATTGGATCCAACCTGATCTCCTCCGTCCTCTAGCCGTTGGCTGTCAGAAACAGCTCATCCGCCTAGTGGTGCAATGTGAACACCACCCCCTCACGTGGTTTAGCCCACCAGCTGAGGTGGTTTGCCAGGGTGTGGCGCTTGGAGCCAGCACGTGAGAGATTAAGGAGATGGATGAGGACCAGTGATGCCCGTCCGTCCTATGTAGGACGCAGCTGCCGAACAGCAAAGGTACTACCTCTATCCAGAGCCCCCTACACCCCATCACACAAACATGTTAAACTTTGCAGGTCACCTGATGACATTCAAACAGTACTTAGGTATCCGGATCCTGGTAGTCATGTATATTTTAAGAACCATGGGAATCAGCAAAAGCTGCCGTTTGTAGAGTATGCTGATTTTAAATCACTGGTTGTACCATATGAGGGTCCTGTTCCAGAATCATTACCAAAGACTGTAAAATTGAGTGACCAAGTCGTGTCTTCTTTTCGATACATTCTTGTTAGGTCAGACGGTAAGCATAAAGAACCTGTTATCTACAGGGGTGAAAATGCAGCAGCTGAGTTTTTAACAGAAATGAGACAACTTACAGTAATGTAGTACATTATCTGGAAAACAGCAAAAGAGGCATTTTATTCAAAACTAATGCTCTTGATGCTTGGGGTAAACTAGGGTGTGAAATGATTGGTGATTACCATGATCAGTACTTGAAAGCTGACGTTTGCTTGCTAGCAGACATAATATTTGAAAGTTATCATGAAAAGGGTCTATTGAACTACAGTCTTGACCCAGCTTGCTACATAACTAGTATTGGCATGACATGGGATGCTTTTTATAAAATCTAGTATAATATCTATAGACCTGCTGTCTGATCATACGATGGGTGAAATGGTGGAATGTGGATTGAGAGGAGGCATTAGTATAGCCGCAAACAACTATGCCAAAGCCAACAACAAATATCTTGACGACCTTGACTTTGACCCCTCAAGGTCAAGGTCATTCATTACGTACCTGGACGCTAATAGTTTGTATGGATTTGCAATGTGTGAGTTATTGCCCTTGAAAAACTTTCGAATGCATGATTTGTCACAGTGTGATGTAACAAAATTAACAAACGAAATTATGAATTATAATCCGAATCACAAATAAGGTTGGATCTTTGAAGTCGACCTAGAGTACCCACACCCTCTACACGATTACCACAATGATTATCCCTTAGCAGTTGAGAAAATGTCTTTGATGGGAAAAAAAGAAGACACCATACTTGTGCCAAATTTGAATGACAAATTCAATTACGTTTGTCACTATCGCTTACTAGAATTTTACATCAGACATGGATTAGTACTAAAGAAAGTTCACAGAGGTATTAAATTTGATCAAAGTGCTTATATGAAAGATTACATAATGAAAAACACAACCCTTCGTGCAAAAGATGGAAACACTGCATTTGACAAAGACTTCGTTAAGCTTATGAACAATGCCTGTTTTGGTATGACAATGGAAAATCCTCATCACCGCAAAGATGTGAGATTAGTAACAACTTATTCAGGTGCAATTAAGCTTACAGGAAAGCCACAATACACAGGGTATAAAGAGTTTCATCCATCATTGTATGCAGTGACACTCAAAAAAAATGATTGTTAAACAGGACAAGCCAGACAAACCAAATCCTGGAATCCACTTCTTCCAAAACCCTCTACGCCACCATGAACACACTCCTAGGCACTTCCAAAGACTCTCCTCTCCCCAACACACACAGCAAAGAAGAACTCCCATCCGCTTTTTCTAACTATTTTTTGGACAAAATCCAAACTCTGCGCAACGCCTTCTCCGCCTTGCCCTCCCAACCCCCCCTTTTCCGGCACTCCCCTCTCGTCCTTCCGCCCCGTCTCTCAGGATGAAGTCCTCAAGACCATAAAGTCCATGCCCTTCAAAACCTGCGAACTAGACCCCCTCCCAGCTTCTCTCTACCGTGACGGCCTTCCAAAACTTCTGCCTTTCATTACCGACATCATCAACGCATCTCTAGAAAACGGCTCCGTCCCCAATATCTTCAAGTCCGCCATCGTCCGTCCTCTCCTCAAAAAACACAACCTCGACCCGAACGAACTCAAGAACTATCGTCCAGTCTCCAATCTCTCTTTCCTGTCCAAGCTTCTTGAGAAGGTTGTTCTCAACCAGCTCAACCTCCACCTCACCGACAACAACCTGCTCAGTCCATTCCAGTCTGCCTATCGCAAACATCACAGCACTGAAACAGCCCTTCTACAGATCTTAAACGATCTGCTTCTCTCCACCGACTCAGGCAACATCTCCCTTCTTACACTACTCGATCTCTCACGCCGCCTTTGACACTATAGACCACTCTATCCTCCTCCACCGACTCCACCACTCCTTCGGCATCACTGACTCTGCTCACTCCTGGTTTCTCTCCTACCTCTCCGACAGACAGCAGTCCGTCACCATCAACAGCGTCTCTTCCAACCCAGTCACGCTCTCCTGCGGAGTTCCACAGTGGTCCGTTCTGGGCCCGGTCCTTTTCACACTCTACACCTCTCCTCTGTCCAACATCATCCAGTCTCACCGCATACACCACCACCTCTATGCTGACGACTCACAACTGCTAGACAAAGACAAACTCGACAACACTCAGTCACTACTGACTCGCATGGCTGACTGCTACAAAGACGTGAAAAACTGGATGACAGCAAACAAGCTTAAACTGAACGACGACAAAACGGAAGCCATGCTGGTAGGCACTCGCCAGAAACTCTCCCAGCTCCCTTCCTCTCTCCACCTTCAACTCGATAGCACCCCCATCTCCCTCTCTGACTTGGCCAAGAACCTCGATTCCTCTCTGTCCATGACCAGCTTCGTCTCCGCCATGTCCCAGGCATGCTATTTCCACCTCCACTGCATCAGTCAGATCAGAAAATACCTCACCACCGAAGCTGCCACCAAACTTGCTGTCTCTCTCATCTTATCTCGCATCAACTACTGCAACTCTCTCCTTTCCGGCCTCCCTCACTCCACCACATTCACTCTTCAACGCGTCCAGAACAACGCTGCCCACCTCGTCCTCAGAAAGAAAAAATCCGACCACGTCACTCCCCTGCTCAAACTCCTTCACTGGCTGCCCATTCCCCAACGCATCCAATACAAAATTCTGTCTCTCTGCTACAAATCCCTGAACAACTACGCTCCTGCCTATATCTCCAACTTACTTCACCCCTACACACCTTCCCGCTCCCTCCGCTGTGCCTCCGACCCTCTCCGCCTCCACATCCCTCGCACCAAACTCAACACTTTCGGCCCCCACTCCTTCTCCTCTATGGTTCATCCACCTGGAACACTCTCCCACTCTCTCTCCGTCAGAAACACTCTCTCTCCTCCTTCCAGTCCGCCCTCAAAACTCACCTCTTTCAACAGTTTTAGCACTATATCACCACACTCCCCATCCCAAGCTGACCGTCGTAATGCATTTCACCATTTGTGGTACGTGAGTCATTGTCTAAAGCGTGCGCATGCATGTGCGAGTTGTAAGTGCGCGCTTAGAGTTATAATTATTATAAGATACGCGCATTATAAATACCGTAATTATTATTATTATTATTATTATTATTCATTGGTATGGCAATACTTGAGTTATCAAAATTATTGATGCTTGAATTCTACTATGATTACTTTAAACCAAAGTATCCTGGCTGCCAACTGTTATACACTGACACTGACTCTATGATCATAGATGTGCCTACTGAAGACTTTTATGAAGACATGAAAACAGAGTTGCATATGTATGACACATCTGATTACCCTAAGGATCACCTGCTGTACAACACACAAAACAAAAAAGTGCCTGGAAAGTTTAAAGACGAACTAAATGGAGTGCCAATAATTGAGTACGTTGGACTAAGGTCAAAAATGTATTCCATACTACACCAAAAAGGTGGTCAGTCCAAAGCCAAAGGTTTAAAAAAAAACAGCGATAAAAAATAAAGACATCCGTCATGAACATTATCAGCAAGTTTTAGATGGAGAACTAATGCCTGATTATCTAAACAAGTCGCTGAGATCAAACAAACACAATCTAGAAATGATCCAAAGACATAAAAAGTCACTTGCAGTAGGGGACACAAAACGAGTGTTTCACACAAAGGAGAAGGCTTATGCACCTGGTCATTACAGGCTCAAGTTAACTGAAGAAATAGCTGATGAATTAGTTGATGAACTAATCGATGAATTAGTTGATGAAATGAGTAACAGTGTCTGGGGGAATAATCTGTAATTCTTCTCTGACAAATGCCCTCTGAGGTGCAGGCTCATATAGATAATAAATTGATGCGTTAGCGCCAGGGACTATTTTTTTATATTGTGTACAGACGTAGACCAAATCAGATCAGTTGCCCTGTGTCTGACGTCATTCTCGGCCTCACCGGGTTGATATAAATATCTTACCTGTTTTGTAAACAAACTTGTGTCTGGGGGTGTTGTTTTTATTTCTGGTCCTGGCGCAGGTGGCATTGTTTTCAATTTAATAGCATCAGCAGGTTTGAGTGGCCCTTGTTATTCATTGTTTTTATCACAGACGGTAATCTCTTAACCCACTCAGTGTTACGTGCGTCATGCATGAGTTCCTTAGAATACTGGTAACTGAAAAGTCTCTCTGATAATTGTTTGTTAAAGTTCTCAACAATTGCCTGTGATCTGTGCACGCCTGGTATTCCTCATTGCACTAGCACTCCAGGCTTTGCAAATAATTGATTAACTGCTCCTTTAAATTCAGATCCGTCAATGAGTTGAACAAGCCTGGTGTATTTTAAAAGGCCACAGCTATATATCTTTGTTAACGTTGTGGCTACCGTGGTAGCATTCTTGTCAGTTATGTCTTCAGCGTCCTTGTACCTTGAAGCTATGTCTACAATAATAATAATTAAAATAGTACATAGTTCTTGTATAGTGCTGTTCTCCAGGAAAACACTGGACTCACTGCGCATGCACAACAGCACACCCTCTCTCTCAGACACATGCATGATTATACACTACTTTAAACCACCCCATCTCTTCCCAACACCTTACATTCACTTCCTCTAGGATCAGAATAAAAGGCAGTCAACAGTTAGATAAAGATGAGCTAAGTGTTAAATGCCCGACAGAAAAGAAAAGTCTTTAAGTGAGATTTGAACTATGACAATGTGGGCAGATTCTGCATTTCAGTTGGCAAGGAGTTGCACACAAAAAAAGTGAAAGAATGCTCCTCGACAGTTTTCATGTTAAGCTTCAGGATTTTAAAAAGTTTTACACTAGAGGAACGGAGGGTGCGTGATGGCTGCTAAACAGACAGCTTGGCAGAAAGGTACAGCGGGAGAGATTCGTCAAAATGTCGATAGGCGAAAATTGCAATTTTGTACTGGCAGAAGAATTTTATGGGCAGCCAGTGCAGCTGCTTTAGTAGAGGCAGTTAATGCATACTTAACAACAGTTAATGCATACTTGTATCATTTCTTTCTTATTGTATCATGCAGCAGGAACAGAAGACCCATTTGATGGGTGTCATTAGGGGTACTGTTTTCAAAATGAGGTCTTGTTATTTTTCTTGGAGCAGGTAAATAAATTTGCCAAATGGCCTGTTTTTGCAGCCACTGTTTTATTTTTCGAGAGTGACATCACCACCCACAGCAGCATGTAATTTTTGTAATGCAGTTTATCCTTTTCAGTAGCCAATAGCGGAGTAATATATTTTTGATAGCTTAGCCCCGGCATCTGTTGGTTGGTTAGTTCGGGTTAGAGAAAGGAAATATGAGAGGAAAAAGACAATTTATATACACCCCCTAATTCCATTGTTTTTTTTTAACCACAAATCGCTCATCTAATAACATACCCCGTTTTTCCCATATTTTCCCATAGACAAAAGGGATGTAACTTTTGGTTAACAGCAAAATGACATACACAGTTACTTCCCTTAGAACTGAACACGCCGACGGCTCATGGCAACGGTCACGTGTTAGTTTGTAAACACCAAGCCGGTCATATTTCTTTCTGTTAAGCGGGCTTTGTAGGAGACGGACGTGTTTTGAGGACTGACTTGATTCTCAGAGGTGATATTCAGTGATCGATAAATCTTGTGATATATACGATGGTAAGATCGATAGATTGCGTGTTAATTTGTGTTATTTAGAAACAAGACAGACGGCCTCGCGGTTACTGCATTGCGCTAAGTCTTACTGTTCAATGATTAACCAGACCGGTCTAGTTTTATTTACCCAGGCCACACTCACTAACATTCGCTTATTTCAGAAAATGAATTGGACTCAGGAAGAGGTGTCAATCTTGCGATCTCATGGTGAATACCATGAAAAAATGACCGCTTTCATTTTTTCCGTGTTGACAAAAGCTCCGGAATTTTGGCTTGAAAAACCGGGAAAACCACTCGGAAATTTGAGTGATATACTCAACAGTGGTTCGAAAAAACAAAAGACAAATAAAGAACCAAAAGACCTTGATTTGTTCTTTAGACAAAATCTTTCTGATGGCAAGCCGCCTGCGTGCAGTAGAGTAGATCAATGTGATTTGACTATATTTACTTTAGACATGTTAAAAAAGAATTTGGAAGACGGCTACAAAATACTTCAGGGAACCAAACACCTAAATATTTCAGCTTCAATCTGCTATGGAGAGTGGCTAATCCAAGGTGCAGAAATCCTTAAAATTCAGAAAATACGAAAACAGACTAAATTGAACTGGCCAGATTGGCTAAAATTAAACGTAAAAATTTCCAAGTCGTATGCTCATCGGTTGTGTGTTCTGGCCAGGCTGCTACGAGGGTACCCCAAATTTCATTTTCTTGCACTGTCTTTCCGAAAGGTGTTTAGTTTGCGGGAGCAAATTGAACAAATGCTGAAAATACAGGAAATAGCCGATTTTTGGAAAAAACCCTGATGCTGGTCTGTAACCTTGTTTATTGTTTGTTTGTTTGTTTGTGCAAAGGCTCTGGCGTGGCTTAAAAGGCCCGTAACCTACTGTTTTGAACGGTTCATAAACTTGTTCAGTACTGAAATTGAACAAAAGTGTTTGGCACGACCAAAAGAACCATAATATTACTGTTTAAGACAAAGGCTCTGGTGTGGCTTTAAATGCTCATAACCTTTTGTTTTAAATGGTCTGTAACCTTATTCAGTACTGAAATTGAACAAAAGGCTCTGGAGGACCATAATCTTGTTTGTTTTGTTTGTGTTGTCATGTTGCAGAAAGGCTCTGGCGTGGTCTAACAGCCCGTAACCATGCTTTTTATGTTTGTATTATCCCAAATGTTATGGACCAAGTGTGAGAGGTTTTTCCCCGCCCTCATGCAAGTAGCTTGCTTTTTGCAAGTTAGTTATTTGGGTTTAACGCCGAGCAGGCAACTAAGGCCATCTCACGGCGGGCTTTTTGCAAGTGAATTGAAACAGATTTTACATAGGTTTTAGCAACAGGACTGACGGTGGGGTATACCTGTAGCACACTGGCAAAGAAAGATGGTTTTGGCTTTGTATCTGAATAACTGATTTACAAAACAGCACCCTGGTCAGCCCACTTGTAGCACGCTGTCAAAGAAAGATGTTTATTGGCATTGTATCTGAATAATTGATTTATAAATTACTCTGCGTCCTAGTCAAGTCTTCAAATCATGGTATCTAACGTAAACACATGACGTATGTCCTTAGCGAATCGTCCCCCACTGGGGGACCGGTATCTAACGTAAACACATGACGTAGAGCCTTAGTGATGGGATGAAGTGCACAGTGTCGATTTGAGTACACAGCCTGTGTATCGTGTGTCATACGGTGTGGCGAAGCCTGACGGTGTTTTGCGGATGAGTCTACAATATTCATGCAGAATAAAGATTTTGTGTTTGTTTGTCTGTTTGTCTATGCCTGTGTGTGTTTGTAGGTATGTGTGAGTGCGTGTGTGTGTGTGAGTGCATGCGTGTATGGGTTTGTGTGTGAGTGCATGTGTGTGTGTTTGTAGGTATGTGTGTGTGTGTTCCTGTGAGGGCATGTATGTATGTATGCGTGTATGTGTGTGTGTGTAAGTGTGCATGCATGAGTGCTTGTGTTTGTCTGTGCGAGTGCGTACGTGTATGTGTATGTACGTGTGTGTATGTGCCTGTATGCGTGTGCGTGATTATGCGTGTATGTGATTGTATGCGTGTTTGTGTGCGTGCATCTGTATGTGTGCATGTGTGTATTATATTAATCGGAATGCGTCTGCCTGTAATGTGTGTGTGTGTGTGTGTGTGTGTGTGTGTGTGTGTGTGTGTGTGTGTGTGTGTGTGTGTGTGTGTGTGTGAGTATGTAAATCCCGTAAACCGGGGACACACACGGGTTATACACCCACAACCGGGGACTTCCAGTAAACAGGGGACGTCGCCGGTTCTAGACGATTTGAGTTATCATTTGCGACGTATATTATGACTGAAAAGAATGTTACTGGTGAAATATGAGCAAAATCTGACGTATCCGGTTTGTATGGTTACACACACACACACACACACACACACACACACACACACACACACACACACACACACACACAATAATTGACATACACACTTGATAACTTTTTTTTTTATATACCTACAGATACTTGATAACAATTTCCAAAGTCACCTATAACTGACAAATTACTTTTCAGTAACTTTTTAAAGTTCCTATAAGTTAGTTGACACAAGAAGTTATAAGTGTCTTAAAATAAGAACTTACAATTTCTTATAGGAACTTAAACATAAGAAATTGTAAGTTCTTGACTCAAGTCACAACTTAAGTCACAACTTACTCGGACAGATTTGATAAGATACAAGGACAATGAAAAAACTTTTTTTTAGTAATAGTCTGGTGGTGGTGGTGGAGCTGATGGGGTTAAATAGTTAGGCGGCATGACATTTTTCTGTGAAGTGTATGACATTAATAAACGATTACCAAATCTGATTTTTATTTGTTTAAAAGATTGTGTAGTTTTTCTGTGGTTTCCTGAACACCGATCTTTTTTCCTTCCGCTAAAAAACTAGCCTTCAGTTCTTCAACATTGACAGGAGATTGACTACGCATTTTATTCTGGATTTCAGACTTCTGTTTTTTGTAATTATTTAAATCATCCTGGACCAGCTTAAATTCTTCGTCATCAATACAATTATCATTTAATGCCTTACTGATAATAAGTTTCATACTGCTCAGCTTTGCACCGGCCAGGGTACTCAATGCTTCATGTTTCTGTAATTTCGTGTGAAACCTCTTGTTTATGGCCTCCAAACCAAAGCAAGCCAGGCATGTAGCAACGCTAACACCCTCAACTGCAATTCCAATTAAACTTCCAATTCCTGTGGCAAACAGAACAATACCCCACACAGAACAACCGGCTGATACTGCACCAACAGCCATTGAAGTATTTTGTACAGAATTAAAAATGGTCTGATACCGTTTTTTACACCTAGTGTACCTTGCCTCTTCACTTTCCAAATATTTCAAAGCTTCTGTAATATTTATTAATCTGAATGCGTCTGCCGGTAATGTTTTATCTGATGCAATTGGCACAGCTGTCGCATGTTGATCAGGTACAAATGATGACACAGTCTCATGCGCAAGCGTCGTTGGTAGTTGCGGATAGAAGTTTACCATTTTTTTTTTATTGTCAAATATTTTTTTATTTAATCAGCAATTACATTTTGCAACTCTTCAAAAAAGTATACAATTTGCTAGCATAATAAAATGAAACAAGATCAATGTGATCAAGGTTTATGTAACTTAGACGAACAAAAGTTGTTTTGTCAACCACCACTTTGACAGCGGGAATACTGCTCGAAACATTAATAACATCTACATTTTTTGTAATAGCAATAAAGACCTTTGTTGATTCTGATACTGTTTCATCCCATGTAAGTTTTATTCCCTGTGCAATATTTGCCTCTTTCACAAAAGCTATAGATCTCAAGATAATTTCAAATAATATTGTCGCTTCTCTAGCCACGACTAAGCTTGCTGGCATAAACACAACAGAAGTATCTGATCTTCCCTTTCTAGTTGTAAGAAGATACCGTCGTTTCTCATAATTTTCAACTTTCAGTTTATCTCTGCTATTGTTGTCTGGGGCAAAACTTGGAACAAGACTTGCAATCAGCGACCCAGAATTAACAACCTTCCTAAACACTAAGGCGCCTTCGTCATCAGTGTATACATAAGGACTAATAAATTCAATTTTTATGTCCCAGTCAATTACGGGTGCTGGTGCCGGCACAGGTGAAACAACCCACTTATTTCCCACATGTATTAAGTTGTAGAGCACATTATTTACAAGAGTAGGTGCAACTGGTACAGTAACATCACGCAGCTGACCAAGTTTAGGAATCTGTCTTTCACCGTCTTTCATGTCAACAATTACTTTTCGCTTGTACATACCAGATGAATCAAGTTCAAAACCATATATTTCTCCAATTTCCCCTTCCTTCTCAAAATCCTGTACGTCTGCCAAATCTTTCAACTCTGTTACTGGACATGCGACTGGTATGATTCTTGGCTTTGGACCAGCACTCATTTTTATAAACAAAAATAAAATTATTTAACTTCTAACACAACACTAAAATCATGCATAACAACTGGTTTGTCATCCTGATTAGTTACAGATATACTCAGTGACTCAAAGAAACTAGAACCTAATTTCTTAAACTGTAAATTAGGAAATCTAGCAACCACACTTTCACAATAGGGTGCAGTTCCAGTTGGTAAGCATCTCAACAAAGTTGAAGGCTTTCCATTGTGAACATTCACAGTTGTGTTTAGTTCTTTCAAATAAACATTTAGCACTGTGTGTACTGACAAATTGGCAGGACGTTTTCCAGTTATATTAAGTTTATTTGTCTTCAATGTTATAATACGAGAAAAACCATCTTCTTCAGCCATATACCAATCTTCATCCAAATAATAACCAAGTAAATATGCAAATTTAATTGACATTTTTAACCAATCTTGTTTCAAAGATTCTAATGTAACAAGTAGGTTAGCTGGATTTAAAGTTGCTTTAATACTAAATTTACTAAGAAACCATTCAGCTATAGTACAAAAGTCATAATACCCAGGTGGTAAAGCTTCAGTCACACCACCAAAAATTACTTTATAATTTATATCATCATCTACATTAAACCACCTTACACTATAAAACATTTCATGGATAGCTACAATCTTGCTACCATCTCGATTATCAATCCCATTAGTTAACCACACTGGTTTGCTTGTGTCAAGATTTGTTAAGGAAATAAACATTTTTATTATCTCATAAAAAAGAAGGATGGAATTTAAATCACCAACCATTACCAGTACAAACTCATTTCAATTTAATGTGAATGCCAAATATAATGTTGCACCTACTTATGAACAGAAAATAATTCAACTAAATCAGCTCGATGTAGCTGTAAACGAACAAGATCTATTTCAAGTCAAAGTACCAAACCCATTTGACCATTACCTAAACCCTCCAATAACAGATGATGCTACTGCAAGAAAGTGGTCCTCAAGTCCACTACAGATGTTTCAAAACCAACTCAACTTTGCTATACTGTGTTCTACTACAGGCTGTGGTGTTTCATTTACAGACCACTTGAATCACTCAAATAAACTTATTAGGTCTGTGTTTCGTTTCCATGTTTATTACCAGCTTAAAGACGTATACTGTCAGAACTTCATACACCACTGCCCACTGAATCCAGTTTTAACAGGTTTAACAACCCCATGGATATAAAAGCCTTTGAACGCATATGTAATGAATTTAACATCAACCCTGGTCCCCGTGCCGGGTATGACTTTACACAAAAACTTGATGATCACAATGGCATGGGTACATTGTATTATGCTATAAGTCACAGACAATACCCTCAAGATTATTACCCCGGTTACACTTCATTCTCATCTAAATCACAAGTCTGGTTAGGATCAATAGAACAGAAACAGTCTAATGCCTGGACAACATTTATTTTAGACAAGAGTGACGGGTTTACTCAAGCGGGAGTCGAGCGTGTAAATGAGTCTATCAGAACATATGTCTGGTGTATACTAGGAGCACAATCATTAACAAAATCGAATATTTTAAACGGGAGTGGTAAATTCGAGGCATAAAAACAGTTTCTAGCAAATCTTGAAGATTCAATTAATTCAACAGTAGATCTCCCATCAAGCATACAGCGCTACCAAGACGTTCTCAGATATGCCAGATCAAAAGTTGACTTTGTTATTGGCATCGGGTTATACATGTTACCATCTGACCTTCAGCTCCAAATGGGGACGCCCCCACCCGGGTCTGCCCTGGGGGACTTGGGTGGGGTTAACTACTTTTTAGTTCCCAGGGTCACCCTGGTCAGCCCCACAGGGTGGGTTTTCCCCTCTATTCTGGGGCATGTGTTTCCGTCTACCCTTGGTCCATTCACCTGTATTTTCCTTTTTTAAACTTTCCCTACTGTCTGCGCTGCCTGTAGCTCTTGATATTGGATGTGTGTTGCTAAATGGTCTTAGGTTTATTTAGCGTATTAGACTGGCTGGCGACATACATTCAATATTCTGTTTAGTTTTTTTTTCACAAGCAGTGCAGGCACGTCCTGAGAAAGTCTTGTTGCTATCAGGACGTTAAGCAATGTACAACTACAACTACAACCCAAATGGGGACAATAACAAATTATAATAATGAAATCATTGTTGCAGGTCGTGATCAAAAATTAGGACTCAATCAATCTGTAAACTTGGGGGCCACAACCACACATGTTCAGTCATTAAAACCATTACAGACACCTCCGGTAACACCCCTGACCCCAACCCCAGCCCCAACAGTAATGCAAGATGTAACACCAACACCAACTCTTGACACACATGAGTCAGAACGAACAGCATTGACAATGGGCCTCACTGAATTTGGTATATTACTTCTTTACCTGTTTCATTAAATACCCTGTGATTAACCCTCCTACTGTCACCAAAAAGACCCACACATGCTCTGCCATAAACCCAACTACCTTTGCTGCTGTAGTAATAAGCCAACTGACAGCTTATAATACCAGGCAAAGCATCCATTGCTTTCAGAGCCAATTTTTTAAGCAAGTCTGATATGTGAGACAGTTGTTTCTTTACCCATGACTGTACATCTTTTGGGTCAGTTGGTGGTGCTGGTGGTGCTGGTGGTGCTGGCGGACCTGGCGGTGCCGGGGTTGGACCCCCACCAACTCCGGAGACAGCTAACACAACAGTACTGATAATAAACCCAAGAGCTGTAATTAAACTCGCAATTGTAATACCCTGCTCTCTGAAAAGTGTTTTCAATCTCTCAGCCAGAGTAGTGTCTTCGTGAAGTATTTTCTGAATAGTTTCCCTAATCCTGTTGACCTGTGTTTTCAGTTTTTGTCTTCCAATACTAATCACTTCTATCCGTCCTGATCTTTCTATTTGCAAATCATTTAATCTGTGTTGGATTCTTTCTTTCATTTCTGTGTCAAGATTCCCATTGTCTGCGGTAGCCAGGTTTTCTTTTTCACGTTCTATGTGTTTATCAAGCTCACCTAGTTTGGCAACATTATTTACCATCTCACCTCTTATCATCTGTAATGATTTATCCAAGCCCATAATCTCCCGCATTGACAAAGGTGGGTTATCTATTGTTTTCATAGCATCATTTATTTGTCCTTCAGTAAATGAGATTTCTTGTATCACTGTGTTTGCTATTTTTGGCAGGCTTGTTACTGGTGCCATTTCAATTTCTTGTGTCATTGGCAACTTTGTTTGTGTGTCATGGAGGGCACTAACCAGTCTTGGCGTGACAGGAGACCTACCAATTCCAAGTTGGCGCAAGGCACCAACACCGCCTTCATTTTTGATTGTACTTAAAGCCCTAAACTTACTAGGGTCTTTTTTGTTAGTCAATAGTACTTTTCCTTTGTCAACAGTATTTAAATATAAATGACCCTTGCCATCAAGTTCAAACTGATTAGGATCTATGTTGTCTGGGCGGTCACCAACATGATCATAAAACGAGTTCACTTTGGTTTCTAAAAGTTCGTGACGTAAACTGTAAATATTTCTTGTACCTGTCATATCTGACATATCTGTTGTATTACCAAAATCATTCATGTCATCCATTTCAAAATCTTCATGACCAAATCCTCCCGCTGCCATTGTTTTATTAATTTAATATTTTTTATTGTGCATAATAAAAATGACACAGTCTTACGGATCAAAGTTAGACCCATACAGAAAACTACGTGAGCCTCTTGGTGTTAAGGGCATTAGACAATCAATCGTCATCACAAACAATCCAAGTACCATAGATCAGAACCAAACACTTACAGTCAAGTTTCCAAACCTAGGCCCCAGTGACGTTATTGTTCCTGGCACTGCACGCCTTGCATTTAATATTGAACTTTCATCTGACACAGATGTAAACAGGACACTAGTTAACAATCTTGGCAGAGCAATTGTTAGAACTATTAAAGTAAAACTTGAAGGACAGGAAGTGTTTAGTCTCGATGATGCTGATGTGTTCTACTGTTACAAAGATCTTTGGCTCACAAGAGAAGAACGGGAGGATCGTATTTACCAAGGCATACAGTCAGATAATATTACCAAACTTCGAATCGATGCCGGAGACAAATCAACCGCAGCAGCCAAGGATGTTATAATGGCCGAAACATATGGAACCAGATTTTTCATTCCACTTGAGTTTGAAATCCTAACAGCACACTTGCCTTATTACCAAGGAGCACTGAATGACCGTCTGAGTTTTGAACTAACTTTCAATGAATACTCCAAAATTATTAAATCATCTGATCCCAATGCAACATATAAGATCTCTAACATTTCTTTGGAATATGAAATTGTCACACATGATTATTTAGCTACTCTCATTCAAAATCAGTACAAGACAAAACTTCCAATTTATTATGACCGTGTAATTAGACATAGTTTAATACCCAAAGACAAGAGTGACCCAATGTGGAACATAAACTTGAACACACCTGCCAGGTCACTGAAAGGTATACTTATGTTGTTTGTTGAACCGGCGGCTCCATACAAACGGGATTCAGAAAAATTCTACAATCATAAGATTACACATTTGTCTTGTACAATCGAAGGCCGTCCTAATCAAGTGTACGCTTCAGGTTTGTTACCTTATCAACACTATGATGAGATCACAAAGTATTTTGCAGGAGGAAGGATTAGAGATAAACCTGCAAACATTGCGTGCACAGATTTACATCTGTATGATGTAAGGATTGGTCAATACCTTACAAATAAGTATGCTCTTTGGTTAGACCTTCGTAGTACAGATGATGATTATCTTCATGGGTCAGGTCGAAAGGTTGAAAACGGCAGTGACGGGATTACAATTCAGATACAAAAGAAGGTTGAATCCGCTGCAGCCATAAATATATATTTGTATTTGATATATGACGCACAATTGAGCATAGAAGAGTGCAGACTAAAGGGTGTCATGTATTAAATTATATTGTGTATTAAAATGAACCGGAACTTAATGACACTTGACCCACACTGTGGATTGTTTTGTGGTGCCACAGGGTGTGGTAAAACTGAATTTGTTCTTAACCTATTACAAACAAGATACATCCATCATTTTGAAAACATTGTAATATTTTGTCCTACAATCAAACACAACAAAGCTTATCACAACCGTTTATTCATTTGGACTGACAGCAACATATACTTAGTCGACCCTGAGAAAAAACTGAATGACTACCTACAATATTTTTACAAGCAATTTGAAGGACAGCCAACTTTGTTTATTGTTGATGACTGCTCTGCAGAGAAAGACATTATCAAAAAGAGAAACACTCTAGCAGAACTTGCCTTCAGTGGTAGACATGCAAATGTAAGTGTATGGATTCTCACTCAGAAATATAATGCTGTACTGAAAGATTTTCGAGAACAGTTAAAGTTTATCTGTTTGTTTTACTGTAAGGATCGTGACAGCTTTGAAGACTGTCTCAGAGAGAACGACGTCATCCCAAATAAGCATGAACGCGATGATGTGAAAAATAAACTGAAATCAACTAAACATCTAAAGCTCATTTTAAAGACAGATCAGCCCACAGGGTATGGGTTAGAGAATTAATTTATACATTTGTTTGTCCAATAAAAAATGACAGACGGACAAATCATACAAGTGATTGATATCTCACACTGCTTCAAAGATGTTATGCACTTTATTGACTTAATATCACCCAAACAAACTTACATAAGTCTTTCAGCACCATCGGAAATATATGCTACATATAGTGTGACTTTGGATTATGTTGATGAGCTTCCAGATGTGGAGTGCATGACAGTTGATTTAAAGACACCTACTTTTAAAGTTGATGATACCAACTATGGTTGGTTAGGGGAAGTTTGTTATAGCATATTTAAACAACTACGTAAACTAAATGTTTATATTAACAGTGTTACAGTTAATAAAGTTGTATTACACAAGGTGAGCCAGCGGTAATATTTTTTCATTTATTATTTTGTCCGACAAATAAAAATGACGGACAATGCTCAAAGCTCATCAGGCCCATCTGGTTTAAGAAACGTGTTTCACACAACAGATTTGCCTATATCTAATACTAATAATGTTTATGAATCGATAGAAAACTCTTATCTGTCATACAAGATAATCTTCTTACAGGCAGTGTGAAGATACAGATTGTTGCCAAAATAGAATTTACTAGAGTAGACTGTGAAGTGATTGTATCGTATATATCAACAAGACAACACACAGTTAACACAAGAAGAGAATTAGAGAACGTGTTTAGAGACAGACTATTACCTTACTTCCTCCAAGCAATTGACAGTGCAAAAATGAAAGGGTCTGGTTGGCATGAAGGTCATGTACATGAACTACAACTAAAGCAGTCTAGGTATCATCCTATATTAGGTAAATCATGGTTGCCACCGCCAACAGAGGTTGCAAACAAAAAGGCTGTAGTTAATATTCAGAACAATGACAACCATTGTTTTATGTGGTGTGTGCTTGCTAAACTGCACTTTATAAAATCAAAACCTGAACGTGTATCTAACTACACTAAATTTGTAAATGAACTCAACTTCAGTGGCATTGAGTTCCCTGTTAAAATAGAGGACATAGACTTGTTTGAAAAACTAAATCCCGGTATATCTGTAAATGTGTTTGTGTGGGATAATGAATCTGTTGACAAGTTACAACCCATTAGAGTATCACCACTGGCTCCAACATATGGGCAGTCAGAAGATAAACATGTTGACATGTTATTAATCGGTGATGACAATAAGTTTCACTACACAATTATCAGAAATATGTCACGTCTAATTCATGGGCATACAACAAAACACAATGGTAAACAGGAAGTGTGTAAGAGATGTTTACAAAGATTCTCTTCTATTTCAGTAGTGCACAAACATGTTCTACACTGCAGGTCAGCTGATGACATACAAACTGTACTTAAGTATCCAGATCCTGGTAGTCAAGTTTATTTTAAGAACTATGGGAATCAACAAAAGCTGCCGTTTGTAGTGTATGCTGATTTTGAATCACTGGTAGTACCATATGAAGGTCCTGTTCCAGAGTCATTACCAAAGACTATAAAACTAAGTGACCAAGTGGTGTGTTCTTTTGGATATATTATTGTTAGGTCAGACGGACAGCATTCAGAACCTGTTATCTACAGGGGTGAAAATGCAGCATGTCTGTTTTTAACAGAAATGAGACATCTGTATAGTCAGGTAGTTCAATATCTCACAACATGTCAGATGCCTTTAGTGATGACAGAAGAAGACAAACTAAATTTTGATACAGCCGAGACGTGTTGGATTTGTGAACGGCCTCTGGGGGGTGATAAAGTTCGTGACCATGATCACATAACTGGACGTTACAGAGGTGCTGCAAATAACAATTGTAACTTGTTATTAAAAACAGATCCAAAGACATATAAGTTACCAATCTTTTTCCACAATCTCAAAGGATATGATTCACACATTATCATGCAGGCTGTGGATGAGTCTTACAAAAACATAAATTGTATTGCACAGACAACTGAAAAGTACTTGACTTTTAGATTAGATAAATTAGCGTTTTATGACTCCATGCAACATTTGTCTTTAGGTCTTGCTAGTTTGGCAGAAGGTCTGACTGAGTATCCAATAACAAGTAAATATTTTGAGCCAGACTTGATTAAGAAAGGAGTCTACCCCTACGAATACATTGATCACTGGGTTGTGTTTGAAGAAAGGAGACTGCCACCGAAAGAGAAATTTTATTCCACTCTTAATGGAAAAGGCATTTCTGACTCTGAATATCAACACGCACTTGATGCGTGGGATAAATTAGGGTGTCAAACGATTGGTGACTATCACGACCAGTACTTGAAAGCTGACGTTTGTTTGCTAGCAGACGTATTTGAAAGTTACCGTGAAAAGGGTTTGTTGCACTACAGTCTTGACCCGGCTTGTTACATAACTAGTCCTGGCATGACATGGGATGCATTTTTGAAATCCAGTAAGATATTAATAGATCTGTTGTCTGATCGTACGATGGGTGAAATGGTGGAACGTGGATTGATGGGTGGCATTAGTATTGCAGCGAACAATTATGCCAGAGCCAACAACAAATATCTGGACGGCCCGGGGTTTGACCCCTCGAGGTCAAGGTCATTCATTACGTACTTGGACGCTAATAACCTTATGGATTTGCAATGTGTGAGTTATTGCCCTTGAAAAACTTTTGTCTGTATGATTTGTCACAGTATGACATAGCACAGTCAGGGTTAACAAACTATATTATGAATCTTGACCGAAACAACGCAAAGGGTTGGATCTTTGAAGTAGACCTGGAGTACCCACACCATCTACATGATTATCATAATGATTATCCGTTGGCTGTTGAGAAAATGAGTATGACGGGGAAAAAAGAAGACACCAAACTTGTGCCAAATTTAAATGACAAATTCAATTACGTTTGCCACTATCGCTTGTTACAGTTTTACATCAGACATGGGTTAGTACTAAAGAAAGTTCACAGAGGTATTCAATTTGAGCAAAGTGCTTTCATGAAAGATTACATAATGAAGAACACAACATTACGTGCAAGGGATGGCAACACTGCATTTGACAAAGACTTCTTTAAGCTTATGAACAATGCCTGTTTTGGTAAGACGATGGAAAATCCTCATCACCGCAAAGATGTGAGACTTGTCACAACTGAATCGGGTGCAATTAAACTTACAGGTAAGCCACAGTACACGGGGTACAAAGAGTTTCATTCATCATTGTATGCAGTGTCACTCAAAAAAAAGATTGTCAAACTGGACAAGCCAGTATTCATTGGTATGGCAATTCTTGAGTTGTCAAAACTGTTGATGCTTGAATTTTATTATGATTACTTTAAACCAAAATATCCTGAGTGTCGTATGCTATACACTGACACTGATTCTATGATCATAGACGTACCTACTGAAGACTTTTATGAAGACATGAAAACAGAACTACATATGTATGACACATCTGACTATCCTAAGGATCATCCACTGTACAGTACACAAAACAAGAAAGTGCCTGGTAAGTTTAAGGATGAACTGAATGGTGTGCCTATTGTTGAGTACGTTGGACTGAGATCAAAAATGTATTCTATACTGCATCAGAAAGGTAGTCAGTCGAAAGCTAAAGGAATAAAAAAAATCAGCGATAAAAAATAAAGACATTCGTCATGAACATTATAAGCAAGTGTTAGATGGGGCATTAATGCCTGATTATCCAAACAAGTCACTGAGATCAAACAAACATAATCTTGAAATGATTCAAACACATAAGAAGTCACTTGCAGTTGGGGTCACAAAGCGTGTGTTTCACAGTAAGGAAAAAGCTTATGCATCAGGTCATTACCCGCTCAAGTTATCTGAAGACATAGCCGATGAACTGGTTGATGAATTAATTGATGAGTTAGTTACTGAAATGAGTAACGGTGTCTGGGGGAATAATCTGTAATTCTTCTCTGACAAATGCCCTCTGTGGCGCAGGGTCGTACAGGTAATATATTGTTGCGTCAGGACTGGGGACTATTTTTTTTTTATATTGTGTACAGATGTAGACCAGATGGGATCTGTTGCCCTGCATCTGACGTCATTCTCGGCCTCCCCTGGTTGATATAAATACCTCACCTGTTTAGTAAACAAACTTGTGTCGGGTGTGGGGGTTGGTCCTGTTTTTGGGTCTGTAATTGTTTTCAATTTAATAGCATCAGCAGGCTTAGGGTGTCCTTCGTTGTTCATTGCTTTTATCACATGTGGTAATCTTTTTACCCACTCAGTGTTCCGGGTGTCATGCATGAGTTCCTTAGAATACTGGTAACTGAAAAGTCTCTCTGATAACTGTTTGTTAAAGTTCTCTACAATTGCCTGTGATCTGTGCACACCTGGAATGCCTCGTCTGACCATTACGCCATGCTTCGCAAATAACTGATTAACAGCACCTTTGAATTCTGATCCGTCATCAACTTGAACAAGTCTGGGGTATCTTAAAGGGCCTCGGCTATATATTTTTGTTAATGCTGTAGCAACTGTGGTAGCTGTTTTGTCAGATATGCGTTCAGCATCCTTGTACCTTGAAGCTATGTCTACGACAGTCAGTGCATATTTGTATCATTTCTTTCTTATTGTATCATGTGGTAGAAACAGGAGTTCCATTTGATGTGTGTCATTTGGGGTAGTGTTTTCAAAATGAGGTCTACATATTTTTCTTGGAGCAGGGAGGTATATCTGCCAAATTGCTTGTCTCTGTAACCATTGTTTGACTTGATTGAGTGATATATCTCCGCCCACAGTGGCATGTAATTTCTGAATAGCGGTTGCTCCTTTCCAATACCCTGATGGAGAGTAATATATTTTTGATAGTTTATTTTCGGCTGTCATTTTTTCTAGCAATGAAAACTCCTGTAAAATAAACTAATGTCATTCCCACTAGAACAAAGATTATCTCCCGGTTTCTTTGTTGTGTACTTGGTTTGTAATAGTCACTAAGTTTTGGTTTTGGGGTAGACATGTCATTACCAGTGACAAGATAGTATTCACGAATTGCGTCGTCTGTATTTGAAAACGTATGTTGTGCGTGACCTTCAAGTCTGAGTTTTTCATTAATGAAATCAAGTTTCTCAATTCTATTCTTTTCATATTCTTGTTGCGCTTGAGCGAGTTTTTCTGACACCTCATTGTGGCGCTTCATTTCTTCAGCTGATTCTTCTCTACCTACTTTTGAAAAGAGATAATTTGAGCCACTAAATGCCAGGGTGTTGACCATCATGCCTCCAATTATTACTGCTAAAGTTGCCATATTATTTTTATTTACATAGAAACATTTTCGGGAATAATTCCCTGCTTGACAAGAAAATCTTTTGTCGCAATCGACGTTGTGACAACTACAATTAGCTTAGCACTGTCTTCGAAGTCTAGTCTACTCAGGTCTGCTGATTTCATTTTGAGTAGACTTTTTCCTAGCATAGAATAAGCTACTGCTAGTCCACTTATCATGGCAGAATGATAAACAAGGTTCATTAAATTCTTTGAGTCGTTCATTTTCTTAGGCAATAAAAATTAAAATAATATTTTTATTTACTCCATATAAAATGGGTCAACAGCTTTGGATGTTACTGGTAATGTGGCGACTTCTGGTTTTGTTTTTGGAGTGTCTGATTTTTTGGTCACTGTACGAGTCTGTGGATTGTATTTTTTGTATAATTGTAACCTACGTAACCAAATCCGACAACAAATCCGGCAACTATATATTTTGTTGTTTGAGGTTCGGGGTCAGGGTTAGACTGGGTTGTTTGTCTCTCACTTTGATGAGGGAGTGACGGTATTGACACAAGTCCTGACGGTCCTGACGGTGCTGACGGTGGATCAGATACATGAGTCTTTTCTGTTTGTGCTTGAAGCTGTAATTTTTTTTGCCTGTTCCATTCAGCCACTCTTTTTTCCAGCCTCAACCCTGCCTGGACTTTTAGCCTTAGTCACAGTTTGAACCTGTGTCAAGACCGGACTGGGGTTTGGTTGTGGACTCGTCTGGGTCTCGTCCATTTTCTTCTGCAGTAAAATTTAATTTTGAAAAATCAATATGACTCCCGGTAACAAGCAATGTTACAACAGGAGCAAGATAATTGCCAAACTTGTAAAACATGACACATGCTAATTTACCAATTGAACTTGAAACAATAGGATTGCTTTCAAGGTCGTGTGAAAGACTGTCAGTGTCTACAGGTAGAAAGTGACTCACTGCTTTTGTGTATAGGCGTGCAAGAGACCGGCTTAAATCACGAGTCATTAGTGAAGCAATGTGGTTTTCATATTTAGAATGAAGTTTGATTAGTTCTTCAGCCGTGAGGGATTCTCTATCCTCTGTCATGTATTGTTTTCCGAGATAAGCCTTTGATTTGCCTGACTACAGAAAGAAGGCGCTGTTTTTTTCAAGTCTAAGTCTTTGTTTTCTACAGCATTGATATCATTTAGAAGAAGTAATTTGTCTAGATTCATTTTATAATAAAAAATATTAATTTTAATGGCATTGATTTTAGAAACCTTTATTTTACTGAAAACAAAAAAGAAAATCTTAGAAAAACGGGGTGTATTATTAGATGAGCAATTTGTGGTCAAAAACAATGGAATTAGGGGGGTGTATATAAATTGTCTTTTTCCTCTCATATTTCCTTTCTCTCGGGTTTAATGTCCACCGAGGTGATCATGGACGGCCCTAATGGGTGGGTTATGGGGGACAGGGAAATCTATTGCCTATGGAATATGACCTGAACACTGATCAACTCAGGTGCACTCCAACTGTGCCACTTTGATTTACCAGGACCTTTCAACGGACATGCTTTTGAACAAATCCTTTTTTTTTCGTCCTGGATTGTGAGTCCAGCTACCGGGGCTGGGACGGGATTCGAACCCATGACCCGGGCATTCCCTTCGCTCTCCTGCTCTGACGTTTAACCACCTGAGCTATTTCAGACTCTGGCATCTGTCATTTTTTCTAGCAATAAAAACTGCTGTAAAATAAACAAATGTCATTCCTACTAGAACAAAAATAATTTCTCCATTTTTTTGTTGTGTGCTTGGCTGGTAATAGTCACTAAGTTTTGGTTGTGGGATGGTCATGTCTTCGCCAGTAAAAATGAAATATTCTTTGATCGCATCATCAACATTTAAAAATGTATGTTGTGCGTGACCTTCAAGCCTGAGTTTTACATTGATAATATCAAGTTTCTCTATTCTTTGGTTCTCATAATCTTGCTGGGCTTGTGCAAGTTTTTTCAGATGCCTCATTGTGACACCTTATTTCTTCTGCAGATTCCTATCTACCCATTTCTGAAAAGAGATAGTTTGATCTGCTAAATGCCAAAGCATTACCAACTGCACCGCCAATCATAATAGCTGGTGTAGCCATATTTTTTATTTACATATAAACATTTTCTGGAATAATTCCTTGCTTGACGAGAAAGTCTTTTGTTGCAATTGACGCTGTTACAACTGCAACTAATTTAGCGGTATCTTCAAAATCTAGTTTACCAAGGTCTGCCGATCGCATTTTGAGAAGACTCCATCCCAGTATAGTGTCTTGGCTTGACTTCGCGAATGAAGATTTTATAGGGGTTGCCCACGACCTCTGCAGGCCTCCTCGTGGCTGAGGAGGCCAATCCGGGACAGGCAGGTTCGACCGCAGTGGCTGCAGGGGAAGGTCTGGCCAGGGTTCTGAGTTGCAGCATCTCTGTTTTTTCTCCTGAGCTGCTTGTCCTTAAGGCTAGCTCTGTGAGAGTCCTCAAAGGAGACGGCTGCCTTGTAAATGGTGGAACGCCAGGTGTCACGGTCCGCAGCAAGCGAAGACCACTGGCGGTGGTCGATTTGGCAGACACTAAGTGACTTCTTGAGACAGTCTTTGTATCTCTTCTTTGGTGCCCCTCTGTCTGGGTGTCCAGTGGCAAGCTCGCCAAACAGGGTGATCTTGGGTAGGCGATGATCCTCCATCCTGGAGACATGCCCCGCCCAGCGCAGCTGCGTCCACAGCAGCAAAAGCCTCGATGCTCACAGTTTCTGCCAGTTCAAGGACCTCGACGTTGGTGACATAGTCACTCCAGTGAATGCCCAGGATGGTGCGCAGGCAGCGCTGGTGGAAGCGTTCGAGAAGTCGTAGTTGGCTGCGGTAGAGGGCCCAGGACTCAGAACCATACAGCAGGGTGGTGAGGACGACAGATCTGTACACGCTGATCTTGGTGCCTGTTTTCAGCTGTTGATTGTGCCACACCCGCTTGAATAGTCGCCCGAAAGCGCTGTTCGCTTTTGCCAGCCTGCTGTCAAGCTCCTTGTCCAGCGTGGCGTCCGACGTGATGATGCAGCCAAGGTAAGTAAACTGGTGCACTGACTTTAGTTCAGACTCGCCGATGGTGATGTGGGGAGGGCGATGCCCTACCGTGGGTGCCGGCTGATGAAGGACCTCTGTCTTTTTCAAACTGACCTCGAGTCCAAAGAGCTGGGCAACATCTGCGAAGCAGGACGTGATGCGCTGCAGGGCTCTCTCTGTGTGTGCAATGAGGGCAGCGTCATCCGCAAAAAGCAGCTATTGGAAGATGGCAGGTACCAGCCGAATCAGGAGCAGCCTTGCGAGAATTATCCCGGCAATGGACAGCATGGTAATTCCACGATAGTTGGAGCAGTCAGACTTCTCGCCTTTGTTCTTGTACAGGGTGATGACGACTGCATCACGGAGATCCTTTGGTAGTGTTCCTTCCTCCCAGCAGCATAGAAAGAGGTCGTGGAGCTTGTTGTGCAGTGCTGGGCCTCCATGTTTCCAGATCTCTGGTGGTATTCCATCAATGCCTGCTGCTTTGCCACTCTTGAGCTGGTGGATGGCTGTGAGAGTCTCTTTAGCAGTGGACGGCTCGTCCAATTCAACTTTTGCTGGGAGGTGTGGGATTTGGAGGATGACTGCTTTTTGAACAGTGCGCTCAGCGCTGAAGAGGCTCTGAAAGTACTCCGACCAGCGGTTCAAGATGGAGGTATTATCTGTGAGCAATGCCTGTCCATTAGCACTTCGCAGAGGACTCTGTACCAGGTGCCTGGGGCCATACATTGCTTTCAGTGCTTCGTAGAAGCCTCTGTAGTCACCGTTGTCAGCACAGAGCTGGGTCCTCTGTGCGAGTCTGGTCCACCACTCGTTCTGGAGATCTCTGAGCTTGCGCTGGAGACTGCCGCAGACGAGGCGGAAGGCAGACTTCTTCACAGGGCAGGAAGGCTGGGCTAGGTGGGCCTGATGGGCGGCTCTTTTTTTGCTAGGAGTTCCTGGAGCTCTACATCATTTTCGTCAAACCAGTCTTTGTTCCTCTTTCTAGCGAAACCCAAGACTTCTGCAGAGGATTTTGCAATAGCAGTTTTCAGTTGTTGTTCCCAGAGTGTTTCAGGGGAGAGTCTGCTGGGTCCGCTGTGTCTTTGAGCCTGTGCTGTAAATCTGTCTGAAAGGCAGTTTTCACATCGTGACGCTGAAGGCTGGCAACATCAGGGTTGTTTTTTTCTTTGGGGGCCCCAATTTCTTGGGTTTTGGCTGAGTTTGCAGCGGACACTCTGACGCACTAGGACATAGTCGATAAGGTGCCAGTGTTTGGAGCGAGGATGCATCCAGGTGGTCTTTCGACTGTCCTTTTGCTGAAAAGTAGTGTTGATGATGACCAGTTGCTGCTCTCCGCAGAACTCCAACAGTAGGCGGCCATTGTCATTGCAGTTCCAGACGCCATGCTTGCCGAGGACTCCTTTCCAGGCTTCAGAGTCCTGGCCCAATCTGGCGTTGAAGTCGCCAAGGATGATGACTTTGTCGTCTGCAAGGGTGCTCTGTAGGAGGCTGCGCAGGTCAGTGTAGAACTTGTCCTTTTCTGCAGGCGGATTGGGGAGTACATACTGAGATGGGTGACGTGTTGCTGGTGTCTCAGTGGGAGGCGCATGGACATGATGCGGTCTGAGTGACCCGTTGGTAGGTTTTCCAGCTTAGTCGCAATGGAGGTCTTGACCATGAAGCTCACGCCTAAGAGCCGCCTTTCTGATGCAGGCCTGCCTGACCAGTAGAGGGTGTAGCCAGCGCTAAGTTCTTGGAGTCTGCCTTCTTCCGGAAGGAGTACTTCACTGAGCACATCAATGTCGATGTTTAACCTCCGCAATTCATGGGCAATGAGGGCGGAACGACGTTCAGGGCGTCTGCTGTCTGCTGTGTCGCGCATGGTTCGGATGTCCCAGCATGCTATGTTGAGTCCGGTTGTGGTCATCATGAGAGTGGATCCGTTATTTTTTCTTGTTTTCTGACCGCAGGAGAAGATGCACGTTGACCTTCGGCTAGCCAACTGGGTTTGCGAGGAGATGATCTTTGGTTAGGTCACCTTTTCTAGGCCCCTCTCCGTGTGGAGCAAGCAGTGCTGTCCCTAGAGAAGTCTGCTTGGTCGTTCAGGGTGTGCTGAGTGACTTTGTCATTCCCAGGTCAACATCAGGCGTCCAATATCCTGAACCACCTGCATGCAGGTTTGAGACTGCGGCTTCCAGTGACATCTTTCACCTGCCGTTTCGCCCCTCGCCCATCGCTACAGGACTTTGAATGGTCGGTGTCATGATCCGTGGACGTTTCCTAAAGCCTGCGCGGTGCAGCTTTTTGGTGGAGTGCAGTGTGCGCAGTACTGGCCCCACCCTTTAAACCCTTGGTTCGTCTGCCATGGCCTAGCCCGCTGGGACGATGGCATCGAGGTCCTCGGGTCGTAGGTTTTATATCAGACTGTCCTTGTCCTAGTCTCAGGCTCAAAAACCTTCCCCAGAGACACAGGGGCTTTGATGTCAGGGTTTTCCTCCTTAACCTTTCCGCAGCCAAGCGGCCAGGCCTGCAAGGCAGCAGGACAATGATTAATTTTCGAGGTTCTCTCCTCTAGAGGGGGCCAGGGACCACGCACGGGTGGTCTTGGGTTAGAGGGATGCTATGCTAGCCCGGAGGGATTGCACACGAGGGTGCTTCGTGAAGGCCAAGAGGCCCTAGACTAGGGTGGTCCTGGGGGAGGCGCTGTAAGAGTTCCCCACTATCCGCACCACCAACGCAACTCGTCCCCTGGGGCCCCCACCTTTGAGTCAGGCAGAGACCCCTTGACAGCATAGTGTAAGCAACTGCTAGTCCACTTATTACGGCAGAGTGATAGACGAGGTTCATTATGTTCTTTGTGTCACTCATTTTCTTATGCCACAAAATTATAATAATAAATTTATTTACTGCATGAAAAATGGGTCGAAAGGTTTTGGCTTTGCTGGTAATGTGGGGACTTCTTCTTCTTTTTTTTAGAGTGTTTGATTTTTTGGACACTGTTCGAGTGTTTGGTTTGTATTTTTTGTATAATTGGTAACCTACGTAACCAAATACGACAACAAATCCAGCAACTATATAATTTGTTATTTGAGGTTTAGACTCAGTTGTTTGTCTCTCACTTTGTTGATGGAGTGAGGGTGCTGGTCCTGATGGTAGTGACACTGGTGATGGGACTGGTGCTGTTGGTGGCCCTGACAGTGGGTCAGTTACATTAGCCTTTTCTGTTAATGCCTAAAGCTGTAATTTTTTGTTGTTGTCTGTTATATTCAGCTAATCTTTTTCCAGCCTCTATCCGACCTGGGCTTTTAGTCTTAGTCATCGTTTGAACCTGTGTCAAGACAGGATTCAGTTGTGGAGTCATCTGGGTCTCGTCCATTTTCTTCTGCTTTAAAATTTATTTTAGAAAAATCAATATGACTACCAGTAATAACCAAGGTTACCACAGGTGCAAGGTAATTCACAAACTTGTAAAACATGAGGCATGCTAATTTACTGATTGAACTTGAAACTATGGGGTTGCTTTCTAAATCGTGTGATAAGGTGTCAGTATCAACAGGTAGGAAGTGACTCACAGCTTTTGTGTATAGGCAGACAAGAGATCAACTCAAATCACGGGTCATTATTGAAGCAATGTGATTTTCATATTTAGCATGTAGTTTGATTAGCTCGTCAGCAGTGAGGGATTCTATATCTTCTGTCATGTATTGTTTTCCAAGAAAAGCTTTTGATTTTCCAGAAACAACTACAGAGAGAAGGCACTGCTTTTTTTAGAGTCTAAGTCTTTCTTTTCTACAGCATAGATATTGCTTAGAAGAAATAATTCATCTTGATTCATTTTATAATGTAATTTTTAAAAAGTGAAACAAAAACATTGAAGGTAATTTTGAAATTTGCTATCAAGTAAAATCATGTTATTGTAGAAAGTTGCATGAACAGTAACTTCCTAAGTTTACCCAAGGCAATGTCTTGAAAAAACTGCGCAGTGGAAGACAAATTGGCTTGAGCCCATTATATAAATGCAGTAGGTGAAAAAAGATATGTCTATACTAGAAATGAGAAGTCATGCGGTAGGGTAATAGGATATTTTTATCACGTAATAGTGCATAGGGTGTGTGCACATAGCACCCTGGAAAAAAAGGTTTATGTGCAAAATCTATCCATACCTCTGTGGATAGCAAAGGGATATTTTAAAACACCCCTTTTGAATGGGCCAGACCGTTTGAATAGGCCTGACAGACGAGCCTATTTCCAGGGGGTGTTTGTCATGTGTTCTTGTTGTTGCAAACAGAAATCATTAGTCTAGTGTGAATAAAAGCAATGCGCACTCATTTTAAACCGCGGGAGAATGGAGACATTTTTCTGTAGCCCATTTTGTTCCCAGTATGTCTGCAGACGAAACCAGGACTGTCTCAGCCATGTTCACTGGGGATCAGTAGTTTACATGGGCCGCACTGATCGTATATTCGGTTGCAGTATGCACTATATATTACTCAACAGAATTTTATTTTTATTTTTAAAGTATAATTTAACACTTCATTATATTAAGAGAAGAATACATTACGAAAAAGCATGCCTTGAGCTCAAATATCCTTACTCAACAATACTGTATCCCAAGTCACGTGATCGCCACGTGATACAGCGTGCACGCTGACTCGGTAGTCATGAATTTCGGTGTGCCGACGAGTTCTTTCGATTTGTTTTACTAAGCTTATTTTTTCCCCAAGAAAAGTAAAGGTGCAAGGTCGCTTTGTACATTTTTACGTCGTATTAAAGGTTTGTCATGTTTATTTTCATTCACTTCACCATCACTTTACCCATTTTATTTCGACACCTCAGCACCAAATCAAAACGCACACTACAAAAACAAACGCTATCTTCAAAACTGAGTTGCGATGAGCAGCCAATCACGCATGTACCACGCGTTTGTGGGGGCTCAGGGCGGTAAAATGGAAGTATTCCGGGTTCCATCAAACTGTAAAAAACGCCGTTTATCTGTACCCCTTGATGCCGTGGCAGATCTTGGCAAAGATGATAGTTGCAAGCTAGAAAATGATAACCCTACTCCAAGTACAGATACGGAAGTATTACACACAAACACTGCCAAAACTCCACCACGCCTTCGATCATCCACTACTGCATTCAAATGGCAGCAAAATTGCTTCATTTGCAATAAGACATGTGTGGCACATCACAGGACCTCCAAAGACAAAAGCTGGTCTCAGGTAACAACCATCACAGAAAAAAACAAAAAATGCAGTATATTCCACCAGGTATACTCAGCAGCACTGAAGAAAAATGATGAGGAAATGCTCATTCGCCTTGCTGGAGCTTGCAGTGATCTGGTGGCTGCTGAGGCAAGATATCACAGAAAGAAAAACTGCCTATCCAGATATGTCAAGAAAGAAACTTACATTAGTACAAAAGTAGAAAGTTCAGACACTCCACAGCAGGGAGAAGATGGCATCCTGACAGAAGTCATGAAAAGTTTCGTATTCAAATTGAAGATGAAAATAAAGTGTTCTTGCTTTCAACAATTACTAACTCGTACAATTGTCTGCTTGCACAAAGTGATATCACACCAAAAGTCATAATGAAAGCTCATGCTTTGAAAGTAAAACTGCAAGCAGAGTGCCCAAACTGGGCATTTATTTCTGAAAGAGGTTACACTGACCTGGTGTGCTGGGTTGGAGTGACAGTGGGTGATGCTATGCGAGCTGCCCACATACTTTGCAAGCAATTGGCGGAAACAACACAACAGCCACCCCAGACAGGTTTTGTCACAGGAGAACCAAGTACATGTGTGCATACTGATGAACAAGCAGTTCACAAGGCTGTTGGAATTTTGAGGACTAGACTGCAGGCAACCAGAAAATTGAAAACTGAATTTCACTCATATGATGAAATGACAGTCGACAGTTGTAAAGACTTTGTAGACCCTCTTCTCTACAGAGCGTTGAAATGGCTAAGTGATGAGGTTGCATATCTCACTGCCTCTGATGGAGCTCTAGATAAACAAGCAGTATCTATTGCGTGCGACATGACAACACTGGCGACTAAGGTGATTTCCCAAAAACATCTTGGATTACTGGTGCACGACGAGCTGTATGCACTTGGGCATGGCATTTCTTATGACATGTTGAGACACTTCCTCACTTCCATTGCGGTTCATGCTACAGCTGGCCAGACACCCTTGCCTTCTGGTGCTGTTTTACCTGCTGATCTTCCTTCCAAAGAGTGTCATGGAGACCTTGTACTAGCTGCCGCTGACAACTGGGACCACAATGAGGCAACAGTGGATGGCAAAAACACAACGCATGCCCTCACTAGCATCCTTATCGCAAACACGCCATGACTGCTACCTCCAGTGAGGATCCCTAAGTGTGGAACAAAAACATATGACATGACGCTGCTGCCAGGTGTGTATGTGTGTCCATGAAACCTGTGCAGATTTTTCAGGCATTACAAATTTTCAAGCATCTATATAAAAATACCTTTTTGGGATACAAGTGATTTGTGTGTGCAAGAATCTAAATTTGCAGTCAGTGCTAAATAATAATTGTATATTGCTTGAAAAAAGTGGTTGAAAGATGAGAGCAGTTACAGCTGATACACTTATGTGTTCCTTATGGAAGTGTCAACCAAAAGACTGGCACTAAATTGTCATAATCATAAGCACACACATGCAGACACAAACATAAGACAAATATAACGTTTATATTTATTAAGCTTAGTGCTTTTCACACTAAGTTTTCACATCCAATTAATAATTCTTAATAATTCAGTCTGTCACACAAACTGTTTGCACAGTTTTCAGGTGCTGGAAAATAGCCTTTTCATCAAGCATAATTTGACTTTGAAGATGTCACAACATGTACAATGAGAAATGAACTGTATTGTGAAAAATATGAAACAAAATTACTTCATTATTAGTTAGACCCTTGAATGTTACTGAAACTTATAATGATGGTATTAAATAGGCATAAATGTACACAACATAAATCAACCTGATGCAAATCCAGCCAGGCATGATGTACCCAGCGTAGAGTTTGGCTGCTGTATTTCATCCATATACATTTGATAGATTGTGTATGCAAGGGTGGAATCATGGCAGCACATATTTCAAATGGGTGGAGCCAAACCTAGGCGGATTTGTGCTAGACAGATCTTTACTGGGTGGATTCATGTGTACATTTATGCCTTGATATAGCAAAGTTTATCCTTCAGTTTACGGTCAGTTCTGCAACATGGTCATATCTGTTCACTGTATTAACCCATTTAACATCAACGCTCAAGAGCAGGAGATGGATCGACCATGATAATTAAAGGGTAGTGCAATATTACCTTGGTGCCAAGCTAACTTGGTACTACCCTTGAATTATGGTGGCCAGTCTGTCTCCTGCAACTAGTAAATAGGTGTTTGGTGTTGGTGACACCTCCCAAATTTCGGAAAGGCACCCTTCGGCTTAAATGGGTTAAGACAGGAAAGACACATTGATCCTCATCAGGAACTGCAGGGGCTCATGAAGGTAGTTGTAAGGGCTTATGAGGATCTGTGCCCCTTGCGTTTGGGTGTTGTCTTCTATCCTCCTGCAGTGAAGAGGTTCAGGTGGCCATCACAAATGTAAAAGCACTGAGTGCAAGAAAAAAATATATACCGTCATAAGGTGAAAAAATAATAAACAAATAAAAAAATTATGAAAAGTGGCTGTGGTACACATAAATAAAATATTGTTCTTGATCATCAATCAGGTGGGAATCTGAGTAAGGTATTTCCTTACCAGAAACCAGCCAAGCGTCCTGAGCCATTGATCCAACCAGCACCGAAGCCTGACGAGATCAAGCATGACAGTCAACATCCTGCGGTCAAGAAATCCAGAATGTTGGAGCTGATCTACCATGCTGGCCGAAACTTTCTTGATGCAGAGTATGAGTTTCCTCCATGGAGCCCGTATCACTGTCTCCTTATCGAAGACTGTGTCCCCCTTTCCACTATTTCCTACAACCCAAACATCATGGCCCCACCAACAGACCTGAACACAGTTTACACACCCTTAAAGCGGAACCTTGAAATTGTAGAAAAATTTGGTTACCAGCATCTCCCAATATTTTTTTTACATGGGGCTGCTCACCAATGCTCTCGAAATTAAGTGGGCTCGACCGCATGAGCTGAAAAATGTGTTTCCATGTAAAGGTGGAATGCACTTGCTGATGGCAGTCATGGCCTCCATTGGAAGTCTCTACAGTGATGCTGGCCTGCGCCAGCTCCTCACTGATTCCGGTGTCTTTTCCGCAGGCACTGTGCGAAAAATCTTTGCAGGCAATGACTTTGACAGAGGGTTGTATGCCATGAAGCTAGTCGATGAGGTGTTGCATGCAGAGTTTTTCCAGGCTTTCACTAAGTGGTGCACTGGGAGACAGATAGATCTGCCTCACACGCTGATTGATTTGCTGGAAGAGCTGCACGTTCATCTTGAACAGCCAGGTGATCCTGCACTGCTTACCCAGCTGATGGAAGTGTTGGAAGAGGATCTTGTGCCACTTCTTGGCCAATTCAGAGAAGATGGTCGAGCTGCATCAGCTACATTCCAATTTTGGGATGACTATCTTCAGCGTGTGTCAGTCCCACTGAAGATGTTTCTGTCATCCACGCGAAATGGTGACTGGGGTGTGAACATGTCAAGCAAGGCACAGTTTCTGGCACTGTTATTTGCAGCCAACCGCACCACATATGCTAGATATATGCCAGCCATCTTGTTGCTGTCAAAGAGGTTGCCTGCAGAAGTAATCACAGCCTTCAGAAATGGCAGCTTTGCAGCCAAGCTCACTGGAGGCGCCTTCAAGGGAGTAGCGATTGACTATGCTCTCGAGACAACTCGGAACAAAACGTTGAAGGGTTCTGGTGGCATCATCGGGCTGACCTTGAGAGATGGCGCACTGGCAAGGTGGTTCCTGCCCCGTCCATTGATGGCCAAGTACTCTGAAACATTTGAAAAATCAATGTGTTCAGGAAGCGGCACTACACAAGCAGACTCACATCACACCATGAGCAAAGCAGAAATGAAAAGATGGAACAAAGACTCTGGCAAGATGAAAGATATGTTCAGATCTGAAACTTTCAAAAATCCATTCAACATTTCTGACTTACCACCTCAGTTGATGAACTTTGCGACTGGAGCCCTGGCTGCACCTGACGTGGAGAAAAGCCTTCTGGTTGTGCTTGACAAAGGGGAAGTAGCTGCGGAGAAATTCTTTGCTGAACGTCTGTCCATCAAAAATGGGGAAGAGGTTCCTGCAAAGAGCTTCTATCACCCCCTGCAAAGAACAAAAGTAAAAACCATGAGTGACATGTTGAAAACTGTTAAGGTGAAAAACAAAGAGGTGAGCATGACTGGAGAGGAAATGTAAATGCGGCTCATGGCTGTCAATGTGAAGGAGATGGTGCCCCTTGAAAGAGTCATGTCATATGAGAATTCCAACGTTCCTCTCAGTCTTTTCACTGATGACAACAGTATGCTCTCGAGTCCAAAGTCTGTGTTCCTACATAAACTGGAAACACTACTGCCAAATTCTGCGCCTGCCACGATTGATGATGCTGACGCTGTGATTTTTTATGGAAATGCTGTGTTGCACACTCTGAAACCCCCCTGCCTGCAAAACTGGCATGCCTTATGCATTCAGTGACTTGGCAAATGATCTTCTTCTGCACATCATGTCAACTGCAAGACACACCTGTGGGTCAGCTTTCAGCCAAGTGCATCTACTGTTTGACCGGTACTTTGCAGACAGCCTGAAGGGTGCTACACGACAGAAGAGGGCTGGAAGTGAAGGCACAGTGAAGTACAGAGTTCAGCCTGAGACCTAAGTTCCACCTGACTGGAATCGCTTTCTTGCGTGTGATGACAACAAAGCCCAGCTCGCAAGCTGCTGCAGTCAAGCCCTAGCCCTTCATGCTGCTAAGCATTTGAATGCCACACAAAGCTTGTTCATCACTGGGGGTGATGGAGACACATGAAAACGTGTGTACACTTACTCAGATTCAGGCAGAGATGAGCGCATTAAAGAAGAAGACTGTCCGCATGAGGAAGCAGACACGCGGTTAGTTCTGCACACCATCTTGGAGCACAGTCGGTGGTTGTTCACAGTCCTGACACAGATGTCCTTCTACTCTTGCTGCACCACCGACCTGCAATACAAGCACAGCGTGTATTCTTTGCAACAGGAGGTGCGGCTAAATTCACACATTCCAGAAGGCTTATCCCTGTGCACACCCTGTATGATATGCTGACTGTTCCCCAAAGAAATGTGCTGCTGCCAGTGTACTGCATAACAGGGTGTGATACCGTTAGTTCCTTTCATGGTCATGGCAAAGGAACAGCATTTCGCCTGATCATTAAATAGGCAAGTGGTTTTCAAGACTTTGCATCACTCGGTACTGAGCCTATCATAACATCTGACATGAGGTCAGCCAGCATGAAGTTTGTGTGCAGGATGTATGGACATCATGAAAATGACACCAACAAGGTTCGATACAAAATGGCCAGAGGCCAAAAGCATGTGAGTGCAAAAACAATTCCCCCCCCCCCACCCTCCCACCCCCCCCCCCCGCACCCCCCCCCCGCTCCCCCCCCCCCCCCCCCCACCTGTGACAGCTTTGATCAGCATTTGCTTTGAGCAGTGATCCAACTGTATGTGTGGAAACATGCAAATGAACCCATCCTGACTCACCTAGATCCCACAAAGTTTGGGTACATGAAAGATAATAAAACTGGTGCCATTACACCTGTTATGACCACACAAGAGGTGTCTGCCCCTGAACTGCTGTCTGACATCATTTGTGACTGCCCAGCAGACACATGCAATGCAACTTGCTCTTGCTACACCAGTAATCAGCCATGCACTGCTATGTGTCAATGCCTGGCACAACTGCCAGACATTGAGGCTGACCAGTGGTGTACAAATCTACTCACGATGGAGGCAGCATGCTCAGGGTGCCATCCTTTGGGAAGACATCTGAACCAGAAAATTTATAGTGTTGAAAGTTTCAACTGAGTCAGTTAATGATAGTTACTCTGATCCCTGAGCAACACAGAAAAATGAACAGCAACATGCTTGCTGTATAATATTCTGCCCTTTTGTGATCATAGTCCACAATACTCTAATATTAGCAATAACGTTTTTACTGTACTTACTTGTCAAATGCAGCAAAAGAGTCCATCCTCAGTAGTTGTGCCTTACAGGAAATGTACAAGGTGTACACCTTTTCAGGCTCTGGTGTCTTTCCAAGAGTTGTACACAACCAAGGTGAATCACAGCGCTGGACAGACAAACAGTTAGATCCCCTGCCCCCGCCTATCAGGCACCCAATCGCCAGCAAATTTGTATCGTTACATTGTTGTGTAATGTTCTGTGCATCTACTGTGGAAAATCATGGTAATTACCAGACCACATATAGTAGCGCACCTTCATGTTTGTGTATGTATGTTTCTCCTGCCTACTTCCTAAGTTCCGGAGAAAGACATGGGTTATATAAGAGACCTGATCCATTCTTTTTGAGGATGGAAATGATCGTCTTGTTCTATACCTGCGTATTTCTCTGTGGGCTGGCGATTGGGTGCCTGATAGGCGGGGGCAGGGGATCTAACTGTTTGTCTGTCCAGCGCTGTGATTCCCCTTGGTTGTGTACAATTCTGCCAGCGCTAGCTTCACCTATCTGCTTTGTGAGTATCTTTCCAAGAGGAATAATTCCAGTGACTATGAAAAACATTATGTCTGCAACAATAATGAACATGCTAGCAAGTTAGTGCAAAAACAAAACAAAACATGCTACACTATGAAAACATGTTATCAAGTAAATAAAAATATATTTTCTTACATATATGAAAAGCCAAAATTACAAAAGGTTCATGGTGAGGATAAAGTGTGACTTAGCACAGATGCCCATGCCTTCAGCCATCATGATTCAGTCAATACCACATTTGTGTGCATTACATGTACTAACATGTTACCTTACATTACAATTCCTTGTTGAAATGGGCTTTATATTTTGACTTCCCTGATCAAATGTGTCTGTGGGTGTTTGTGCGCGCGCACGTATTTGTATTAGTAGAATGTACATGTACGTCTACGAACTAAAAGAAAACATGTACTCACCTCTGCAAGTTCATTTTACGGGTACTGCAGGAAATAAAATCAAGGTTTGCGATGTTCCCAGTTGTTCTTGAAGTGTAAAAAAAATCTTCCTGTCCACATGAACAGCAAGAAACCTGCATTTTATCGAGTGTGCTGGTCACACACGTAGGTGCGGGTGCCATCTTGCAACTAACGACTCTATACTACTTATCACAATAAAAAGTACTTTTTCCACAATTTATGCCAAAAATACAAACATATTTGCTGCAAGCATAATTTCATTCCATCACTTAGACAAATTTTGAACTTAATCCAGTTAAACATACAATTTCAATACCAAATATTTGTTTGATTCTTTTTTAAGGTTACATACTTTAGACTAGTCCCCTTTACTTTCGGACTTGTCCCCTATCTCGAAACATAGTCGAGAAAAAACACTTCTACAAAAATGTCTCCATCCTTAGAACAACTATTGTGGTAAAAAACAAACTTATTTCCTTTCGCATTTTAATTTTACACCCGCAAACCATTGTTACTCTTTTGACGAACTACTTACTTCGACAGAAATTGCGTAAGCTGCTAGACTAGTAGCCCAATGCATCTGCTGACTCGTGGCTAACAGAATTGACGCCTTGCTAAAAACTGACAGTAAGTTAGAGCTACGGGCGAAGATCATCACAACAGGAAAGGTCTGGTATTGTTGCAAGATAACGATTTAAATAAGAGCACGAAATGACGGACAGAAAAGTAGTAATGTCGGTGCACGAAAATGCCCATTTACTTCTCTGTGCCATTCATTGACCACAATGCAGATATTATGGGCCCATCTCAACACATCGGCCTACAAATGATCACCGAAAAAATAACCCACAGATGTAACTTGTAAGGCATGGCTTGGGTTGAATTACTCAAGATCGGCTTAACATCTACACTATACAATTGCTATACATAGCCCACTAAGATAAAACAGAGAACTGGTCAACTGTAATCCAGACCAAAAAGGTGACTGCCAAGCGTGTGAAATGCAAAGAAGTACCCAACGGAGAAAGAAACACGCTTAGAAAAACGGTACAAAACAATTTATTAATATTTCG